>BCGN01000001.1:0-1226114 GCA_001599295.1 Sporopachydermia quercuum | reverse complement strand
ACATGTGACCAAAATGTGCTGCACGTGCAAACTGAAAAATTTTTATTGAATGAGCCGGTGAGCCGAAAACGGAGGAATATGAAAGACAAAAGAATATTGAATTGTGAATAGATTCAAAGAGTTTTGAAATTACAGCTGCTTTAAATACAAGTGCTGATCATAAGTGGTTAATAGGTAACTACTGTTTTGCAGTTGTTACGACAATTTTTGACAAAAGTGCTCAACAACCGGTGGGATGCATGTTTATGCAATAGAAATAGCTATGCATCCGCCATCGGCAACTTTTTCCTTTTTCATTGTGGACATGTAAATATGTTGGAAGACTCAAACTGCATGATTAAAATAAGGTTTGATTTTTATGACTCAGAGTTTTCAGAATCCCATCTCTTTACTTTTTTTTTTATTTCTATCATCGCTATTTATTTCATTCTTTCTTCTTTTTCACATATTTAGATTGGATAGTGCAAAGTTTGAATAACTGATATATGGTTCCTTCTTTTTTTATTACGTTGTATAATAGGAAATATAGAATCCCAGTATAGAAGATTATAGATTAATCTCAAAGTGAAAACTTTTCGAACTTGTGTATATTGATTGACTGATAATATCAAGATGCCAGTAAGTATTATACTTGAAAAAGAAAATAAGATATGAAGCAAGGTTCACAGTTCAGATGAAACGTGGAAAACGATGATTTGAGAGGTGGAACTGAATGGTAATTTCTTTATATAAGAATTTACGAATTGGAAGTAATGGGCATTGAGATTGTCCATCTCGTTTATGTTGTTTAAGATTCTTGACAAGAGGTTGAATTTTAATGAATGGGATGTGATTGGCGGAAAGTATTCTAATCATTATTGAATTTCTTCCAAGAAGCAGCAAATGAACTGAATATGCTTTGAGGAAAGGCTRGAAATAAGCTGGTGTCAAATAATTTGAAATAGACCAACATCGGGTTACCTGGTTGGAGCGCTGAGATATCGGTGGACAATTGTGTCTCACACCTCAATATGTTGAGCCACCTTGATCTCCCAGACATTTCTCGAACAATCACATTTATTAAGACTCAATTCCATGCGATTTCTCTCATTACATACATCGGGTCAGACGAAGAGCGAGGAGCTTTTTTGTTTTCATTTTTGATGTCCACATAATACCCACCCTTTACTAGATTKTGCCCATTACATGCAACCAGAAGGCTATGCTCTTTCAATACGTCACTCTCATCTTTTACGCTTTAACAATAGTTCATTACCCTATGTTCATCAATATCTCCTCTATTCCTACAACTACTATTATCTTGAAATTGATATTTGTCTCGTTTTATTCTCATTATAACAAACGGTCCATCAGTTTTTGTGGTGAATTTTGAGTTACTACCGAGTTAAATGATTATATGATCATTTATTCATCAGGTCATTCATTCTTCATTTGACATGTGACACTATGAAGAATCTGTTAATAGTTTTTCACTCCACATTTGTTATTATCGTCATTTCTTGTTACTATCAACTGGTTTGAATCCCTTATCAACTAAATACTGATTATAATTGATGAAAAGTTCAGATGATGGGTAAAGCCATTATCTTACTTTTTGGTGATAGCTTTAACCTCCAGAATATCTACCTTGCTTAATCAACGTTTCAACCACTTTTACGATCGACGACTACTATCAACACACCAATAATACGATTGGGATTACTAACAAAATATTTATTTAGGCTCCAGTAAACCATAAAATGTTTATCGAAAACGATAAGTTAGGGGATCGTAATACTGTTGAAGATTTTAGAATCAGAGGGTACGATCCTCTAACTCCTCCTGATCTTCTACAATCTGAATATCCATTGACACCAAAGGCTGAAGCTACTGTGATAAATGGTAGAAATGCTGCCTGTGATATCATCAACGGTAAAGATGATAGATTATTGATTGTCATTGGACCATGCTCCATTCATGATCCAGCTGCTGCCTTAGATTATGCTAACAGACTTCATGAAATTGCAGTTCAAACCTCTGACGAATTACTGATTGTCATGAGAGCATATCTAGAGAAACCACGAACAACAGTCGGATGGAAAGGTTTGATCAATGATCCTGATATCGATGGATCATTCAAAATCAACAAAGGTCTAAGAATTGCAAGAGAGTTGTTCGTTAAATTGACTGAACTTTTACCCATTGCTGGTGAAATGTTAGATACCATTTCTCCACAATTCCTGTCAGATTTATTCTCAGTTGGTGCTATCGGTGCCAGAACTACTGAATCCCAATTACATCGTGAATTGGCATCAGGTTTATCTTTCCCTGTTGGTTTCAAGAATGGTACTGATGGTGGATTAGATGTCGCCATTGATGCTATGAGAGCTGCTGCTCACCCTCACCATTTCTTATCTGTCACCAAGCCTGGTGTTGTCGCCATCGTAGGAACAGATGGCAATGAAGATACTTTTGTTATCTTGAGAGGTGGTAAGGCTGGTACAAATTATGACTCTGCAAGTGTTAAGACTGCTAAGGACAAACTCACCAAAGCAGGCATATTGAAGGAAGGTCAGCGTAACGGTCCTAAGATTATGATTGATTGTTCTCACGGCAACTCTCAAAAGAACTTCAAGAACCAGCCTATTGTTTCCAAGAATGTTGCTGATCAAATCAGAGCTGGTGAAACTGGTATCTGTGGTTTAATGATTGAAAGTAATATAGGTGAAGGTAGACAAGATGTTCCGGAAGGTGGAAGAAGCTGTTTGAAGTATGGTGTGAGTATCACTGATGCTTGTATCAGCTGGGAAACAACTGTTGCTGTGCTAGAAGATTTAGCTGATGCTGTCAAGACAAGAAGATCTTTAAAGAAGAGATCAAACTAAATGATGTAAAAAAAGAAAATCGGATCAAGGTAGAAGAAAGGAGAAAAAGTATTGTTTGGTTCATTTGGTTATATATCCTATGTCTTCCTATATACTCTAGCAATCGCATTATTACATGGTATGACATATAAATAAAAAGAGCTTTTTTGTAGAGTTAAATAGGATTTGTCTCAAAAGAAAGCTAGCTAATTAAAAGTCATCATTATAAAAAAGTAACTCATAATGAGCAGGCTTTTTTTACGATACTCAATGAAATACCCTATAACCATGACGTTTAAAATGACAGGATTAAAGAATAAGAATATTAAGTACTCTATGAATCATAGTTTTTCGAACTGTACACTTATACATATATATTCTGGAATCTTTCGTAGATATCAGAAAACTCATGTTATATGCCTATACTCTACTGATTTACGGGGAAGTTAAGTAGTCAGAAGAAAGGATAATAATGAATGAGAAATATATAAATGCCTGAATTCTTTGATCATCTCTTGAAACATATTAGTCTTCCCTTTCAACATATACTTTCTTTTCAGTATTATATATCGTATGATTTACATTGTTATTCAATATTGAAACAGTGTACGATATCCAATTTATTCGTCAAACATACTTGAATGGATTTAATTTTATCCTCGACGGTGGCTATTATCTTWTCTTGTTTTAGACACGTTCAAAGATATAAATATAAGCATGTTTCTTTAACTCATCAGCTTCTCCACTAATAACTACTTTCTCATCGTTGAACAAAACCCATTGCTCATCCCCATCATCAACCTTCTTACGAATAAATGCAACATAATGACCAGTTTGAACGCCACTACCTTTATGACATACTATTGATTTCAAAAGATAATTGGCTGGCTTCTCAGCTGTGCCAATCACCCCAGGCTCAGTTGTATCATTATCATTATCTTCTTCTTCTTCAACTTCACCTTCTTCTGTCATTCCTGGATCTTGAGGATTGTTGAAAACCCATTCAACTGCAGCTTCCACATTTCCTCTACACTCTTTCAACGCTTTATCAGCCTGAGGTCTGCTGAAACCCATGGCCATTAAAGAGTTGATCGATTCCTCAGAAACAGCGTTCTTCTTATTCTTCTTATCTTCTTGGGGTACCTCAAAAGGTGTGTCAATATCTGCGTCATCCATATGAGCAAAAATCCAATTCATAGCTTCTTCAGCATTTGAATTGCCTGTATTATATAATGCACGGATGCATCTATTAGCAGGAAATCCCATAGATTCTAAYATCATCATAGCTTCAGGATTAACTGTAAAATCTGCATTGTTACCTTCGGAAGAATCTTCTTCGTCATCCTCTAGTATTTCTTCCCCAGGTTGAATTCCCAAGCTGATATATTTCTCAAGATTAATAGGACCTTCAGGAATAGTAACAGGTATTTCAAGCTTAGAAGGTACCCAATTGATTAGCGCAAACTTTCTGGCATTAACGATTAAGGTTTGGGGTAAGGTTTTGAACTTAGTCTGTTTAATCCAAACCTTATTTGCACATGACTTGCATATATATTCAATCTCTTCTGGTTCAGTGAAACTATCAAAGCATTTAATCAGACACACTTCTTGATACTTTCCATCGTCAAGTTCATTTGCAGGTACTGAAAATGATATATTGTCGGTTTTTAGTCCGTTGTAACGGACTTTTTTGCATGATTTACATTCAAGACGTTCCTCCATTTCGAACTTGAAAGCAGAAACGGGATTCTCTTTTTTCTTATATAAATCATCAATCTTAGTGAATAAGTAAGTAAGAAATTCAAAAGCATCTTGCTGTCTCATTGACGAGAATTCCTCGTGTCCTTTACCAATCAAATCTTTGAACATTGTTGGTTTTATTCCCTTTTGATATTGAACACCTTCCTCATTGTCTTCGGACTTAGAAAACTCATCTGGAACTGAATATTTACCTGATAACAAACCATGGGCCAATTTGCATAGTTGAGTTTCTAGATCATTGGCTGGATCGTTTGTTATCGGCCATTCTGCCGGTTCTGGTTTGTAAAACTTGTCGATAAAAGATCTATCAGTAAACAAGCATTGAACAACTGAAGCAATATAACAAGAATTACCCAGGTTCTTCATCCCAGTCAAGCCAGGTCCAAATACTGGTTTCAAAAATTTCCCATCCTCTGTCATTTTAAAATTCCACTGTAAATTTTGCTCTAAATTCAATTCAGTAACTGATTTCTCAGTCTTTATAACATCAGCGATATTTATACCAAACTTTCTCAAATGCTTTCCAACACTAGGATCAACGACTTCATCATTGCAGCTGTAACAAAATACATCAGCACCACCATCTGGAGACAATGACCCTAATTTCACTGATATGGGGTGTTTGGTGGCTTCATAATGTGATAAGCCATGACTTTGTCCTCCTACTCCTCCAAATTGAGCTCTACCACAACCTAAGTTGCCACAGGTCAGACAAAGCCACAGATTTTCTCTCAAATCACAGTCATTGCAGGAAGACTCGTTGGTAATTTTCTTATCTATATCTAGCTGCTCTAATGAAATGCTATGTTCACAGGGTTTGATCTCTGCTTCCCAAGCTTTGACTTCTGCTTTATTAGAATAAGAGTCAGCGTTTAGAACTGCCTCAACAACTTTTTCTAACTTCGCTTCCTTTTCAAGTACCATTTCACATTCTAAACAAAGTACCTGTGTGGTGGTAGTGTAAAGTTCTTTTTCAGACTCTTCTTTGATTTCAAGTTTAGCTATTTTATTCTTACGAGTGTCTAGATCATCCTTACGTCTCTTTTTGATGTTCACAATAACTGGATGGGATGTCAATTGATAGTGAAACCTTGTATGATCCATATTTGGATCTCTTGATCCACTATTGAAACATGCCAAGCATACATCTACACCATACTCTGATTCCTAGAAATATGGTTAGTAGCTTGCCAGTAGGGAATCTAGCTTGGATCCATAAACAAAACAAAAACTCAAAATTAAATTCAATAAACAACAGMCAAAAAAATTCCTTCTCATTGATTCAACATACAGTGGTGTCGAAACACATAGTACATTCATCTTTATGAACTGCATCATATGGTGAAGGGATTCTAACATTAGTACTTGTGATATGTGGGCAAGCCATCCTAACAATTGGAAAGAACTTTAGGTATATACTGAAATCGAAATCAATATCCAAATTTGGCTTTCGGGTAATAAGCACCCTCTCTGTACTTCAACTTTGCACTAGTAATATTGTCTATATGACAGTCAATTGCTAATAAATAGAAAGAAAAAAAAACTTAGATAGAATTTAKTGTCTGATAAAAGAGATGATGATACTCGAACACAAGTAGAAATAATTTGCATTTAAATATTTGTGATTATGTAATCCTTAATCAGAGGACCTCAATTCCGGAAATTATAAGTYACACTTTTATTTCCGATACTTGCCTATTTCATCCTAAAGGTTCACGATCAACAAGTTGGTTTGAATTGAAAGTAGACGAGATATCTTAACCTTGTTATTCAACAACTTTTATGAAAGCAGATTTCTATCTACAAATAGAATAAACCTAAGTACGTAAACATAGTATAATGATAGTATAGACAAGATGATTGGTAAGGTTGGGTCCAGTTGTTATAAAACATTCTATAATTATACAAAAAAGATTAAATATAATTAGTCAACCCAATCAATATAAGAAGGTTCATATTCCGAAGGAGCAGATTTTCTCTTCAAAATATTGTTGACCTTCCATTTGGCACCATTCTTGTTCTTGGTTCTATTTGCAAACTCCTTCACAACTTCATCCTTGGTGGGCAAGTAACGTCTATTTGATTTATCTTCCCCTGTAATGTATGATCTCACTTCCTTTTCAGTTGGTAATCCGAAGTTATATGGGTACTCATCGTAAGTCTTATCAGTGAAAGTATCGAGAGGAGYAACAGAAGTGTCTGGCATTGGCTTTAAATATGACTGAACAATCTCTGATGTAACATCGGAGAGGGTTGCAGGATTCCAATTTGGCTTGCGGGCAGGTTTTGAAAGTAGCTTGGCGTCAACACCCTCAGTGAAATCTGACTTGTACATGAAACTCTCTGCTGTTTCTAATTCACGTTCTAATGCAACCGTAATATCTAATTCTTCAGCTCTATGAAGAAGGGCCAATGAAACCTTTAGTGACAATGGACTACGCTCTAAAAGGGATTCAACGGTTTTTGTAGCAAACTCTTGTTCCACTTCTGATTTCTTCAAGTAGTCAACGATTCCTTCAACAGTCTTTTGGCTGAATGCTTTATCTATAAGATCTCTTTGGGCATCAGTAATTGAAAATTCATAATCTTCAGGAATACTTTCAGTATAATCTGCAATTGTATCATTTACAATTGAGAAATATTCGTCCAGTTCGGGAGAAAATGGAGCTTCTAATGCTGCAAGTTTTGCTTCTAAGTCTGCTAATCTTTCTGATGGAACATAATGAGTAGCAAATCCTGCAACTAATGCATCAACACCTTTTAATGATTGACCAGTTAAGGCAAGATAATAGCCCAATTTACCATCTAATCTTGGTAAGAAAAATGTTGCCCCAACATCAGGGAAAAATCCAATAGCCATTTCTGGCATTGCAACATTTGTCTTTTCAGTGGCCACTCTGAATGGAGCGTGAATACTCAAACCGCATCCTCCACCCATGGTGATACCATCCATGATAGCAACATAAGGCTTAGAATATGTTGCAATCAACAAATCTAACGAATATTCCTTCTGAAAGTAGTCGGCTGATAATTTACTACCTTCTGGTCCTTGAGCATTCAATTTTGAAAGAGCTGCAACATCACCACCAGCACATAATGCTTTACCACCATTACCTTTAAGCACAATGATCTTGGCCAAATCTGATTTTGCATATTCAACCAGTCTTGGTAAAATCTTATTGGCCATTGAATAGTTCAGTGAGTTTAATTTTTTTGGTCTATTCAACTCAACAGTACGAACTACTCCATTGACCTTGAAGAGAACATCATCAGCATCCTCTTCGAAGGCTAGACTCTATTCCAATGTTAGTATGACACATTTCATCTACAATACTCATCAGGAACTAGAAGATAAGAAAAACAAAAGCCAGAAAATCAGGCAATCCATCAATCGATTCTCCAAATTTGATCAGTTGCCTTTTATGTTCTTTCCATTACTTACGTTTGGTAATGCACTAGTACTCATTCTTGCTTTTAATGGCATTTTTAAACTGTTTGATCGGATAGTTGATCTCAAGCTAGTAATGCCACTCAATCTTTTGAATGACATGGCCTGCTGACTAACTTTCTGCTTCCTCTAACCTGGCTTTATACTATTATCACTAATGATAACCACTATTTCTTATTTGTAATCAATTGTGCAAACAATTCAGGTTTTTTTCCAATTGGGTTACTCCTGTTTTATATACACAGTTCAGTACTCAAGGGTATGTATGTATCTTGCTTATGTTTTAGCTAACTTACCGATTTCCCGACTATGTCAGATTCCAATGAGGGGTGATTACGTTGTCTATGTTTTATTGCGTGTAATTTTAAACAAAGGGTACTTTTTCTCGTGAGCGGAGTAAAATGTTAGCTTGGATCTTTCCACTGGTTGGGTAATTTGCATCCCAAGGAGGTTTGAGGTGGGTGGGTTATGGGACTCTGATGTACTAGATGCATTTTCTGCAGGTAAAGGAGAGCAGGATGAACGGAAGAGAGAATAGCTGAAATACGAGTAGAAAAGCACAGAAAAAATTGATAATACTGCTATGTATTAATTGCTTAGATATCTGATATAAAAAGCTCTAAATATATCAAGTAGGTCGTAAAAGTTTGTGAATCAAGAAGTAATGTAAAAGAGACGWTGCGAAACCAAAAGAAAGTATAATTTTCAATCGCTGAGACCTGATTTCATAGGAAAAGATATTCTCTGAAACAGGACAATCTCAATTGATTGTATTGAGTTGAAGATTAAATCAATGTGCATCTATTTATCAAGATGGTACTTAATTTGGGCTAMCTTTCCATCTCTCATCACTGATAAGCTCGGTAAGTATTGCTGAGAGCTACTTACTACTGAGACAATGCTCGGTAGAAAATTTCAGGCATGAATAGAAAGGCCATTTACTATGCATGTTAATGCGTAAAAGTGCTTTTGTACATACACTTGCGTATGCATGCATCAATTCTTTCAAAAGGCCCAAACTGATGCTTACAGACTATTGCAGATTGTTGCAGGAAAAAAYTACCCTCGGAATATGTCAAGACATTCTCAAAACTATTAAGAAAACATATGTTCAGCAAATCRTTTTTATTATTGAGTCCGTTTTCAAATACTATATTATTATCTGGYCAACTGAAATTGAAAATTCTTGACAATCGCACAAATGAATCTCCCATCAAACATTTTGTCTTCGAACTCAAATGTATGGCAAACTAATGCAGCTCCTGCACCACATACATGTGCTATTCAAACCTAAAAAACATATCCTCGTTTTGATCACCTTATATTTTATTTTTCGATATACATTGATGCGTTTCTATCTTTACGATTCTTTTATGGAATGTATAGCTACGACGACAGCTGAACTGATCATTGGTTGTATTCAGTATCTGAAGTAGTTCTCGAATAAAGTGAGTGATAATCAACGAACAAACTGTGTTTGCTTAACTGTACACTCAGTTTGTCTTGTGTTAGATTTCATCAGATCATTTAGCACTTTAGAATAGAACTTTCGAACTACAATGGTGGTCCAAGTATTACCTGGATCAAATGGTACAGGCACCCCGCATAGAGCTTTTGGGGAAGTTGATAAGTCGAGATTTGATTCAGAACAAACAGCGAAAATCTCAACTACTATAGATCATAATGTTGAGAATACTACTCCTGATTGGTTCTGGACTTATCAAGAAGAGCCTCATAGAAGTCGGCGGAAAGCTATCTTGAAGAAGCATCCTGAGATATCAAAATTATGTGGTCATGAGCCTTTGACGAAATATGTCGTTTTATTTGTCATTCTTGTCCAATTCTCAATTGCATACTTCCTACGCAACACGCATCCATTTTCATGGGAATTCCTATTACTAGCCTATGTTATTGGAGCGACATGCAATCAAAACATTTTTCTTGCTATTCATGAGCTAAGTCATAACTTAGGATTCAAGAAGCCTTTGCATAATAAGCTATTCTCTATTTTCGCTAATATGCCTATAGGTGTTCCTTATAGTGCTTCCTTTCAACCATATCATCAACTGCACCATAAATTTCAAGGTGATGAAACCTACGATACTGATTTACCAACTAAGCTGGAAGCTATAATGTTTTCCAATATCTTAGGGAAAACATTCTTCTGCACTTTTCAACTATTATTTTATGCTATTCGGCCAATGTGTGTTACTCAAGTCAAGATGACAAAATTCCATTTGATGAATCTAGTATATCAATTCACAATTGATTATTTCATCGTAAAGTATCTAGGATGGTATTCAATGTTCTATCTTCTAATGTCATCATTTCTGGCTGGCTCTCTACATCCGTTGGCTGGTCATTTCATTGCTGAACACTACAATCTTGATCCACCGGAGCATTACACTGTTGAAAATGATGCTCCTCCTCCAGAGACTTTCAGTTACTATGGAGTATTCAATATACTGGTTTATAATGTTGGCCTTCATAATGAGCATCATGACTTCCCGTTCATTCCGTGGACTAGGCTATATCAGGTTTATGACATAGCGAACGAGTTTTATGAACCTTTGCCRAAGCATGATAGCTGGTCTAGAGTGATTTGGGATTTCATTACCAATGATCGGGTTGATTTATGGTGCAGAGTAAAAAGGCCAACTGTCAAGAAGTCAGTTAGAAAAGTCGCGGTTTTGGATAGAAATCAGGATGGTATGGAAAAAGAGGAGCTGAAACTCCATTAGGTTATATAGATTCAAAGCATATGCATTTCTGCTTCACTTTACGTACAACACTGAGAATAGGTAAATTTTGTATTTCGATATTAACGTTGAAACAACCTTTTCACTACTTCATCAAATGTGCTTTAACCAACCATAACAGATCTACATGTTCTTTCCTAAGTAAAAATTAACTATGCACATAGTTCTCTACTGTATCATTCACTGTTACTTCTCACTTCTGGACAGCCCAATGAGTCCCTACTACTCCTCTACCTAACATTCTAACCTGCAATTCCTAAGCGCATTGAGTATTACCGGAGTCTTCAAAAGACCTATTCTCATGTCCTATACGTAATCATCCACATTAAGTAGYAGCTCTCATTATCATCACCCTATTTCGTTATATAGTTCTCCAGGATATATTCCATTACCTATAGAACAAAGCCCAGAGAGCAGTCGGGATAGCAGTATGTATTTCATTCATCTGTTTTTGGACAAAAGGCTATTTGTCCCATATGAGGTTCCTGACTCTTATTCATTCTTTTAAACCTTTTTCCCTGTCTTTCAGGTTCCATTGTCATAGTACCATTCAAAAAGTCTTCTACTGATACTGCCCTTAGAGCTCATGTTTCAAGGCTGATGTGAAATTATGATAGTTAGATAGACTTAGTCTAACTGTATATATATATAATATTGTTAGGGAAAATGAATTTGAAGGATGGAACCAGCACAGAAAATTCTGGCCTTGAAAAGGCAGTAGATGATCTGCAGAGTAAGTATTCTAACTGCTGTTCAGTCAGTGGCATAAGTGGGATTAGTGAGAGAGAATAAACCAAGACGATTGAGAATTGGATGCTGACAAGTATAAGTAGTCAATAATACAGTCAAGGCTGATGCTGAAGAGGATGAAGAAGAAGATGAGGAAGTTGCCGGTGGCTCAGAAGTAGCTGGGGACGGTGAGAAAAAGAAAAAGAAGAAGAAGAAGCGATCCAAGAAGAAGAAGAGCAAAGCAGTTGAAGATTACACCAAAGTGAACACAGCACCTATAGATGCTTTTTATCTTGATAAAAAATTTCCAGAAGGTGAATGGATGGTTTATAATGATGAAGATGAGAATAGACGACGCACAACTGATGAGGAAAGAAGATATAGAGATAGTATTGATGCAGGTAAATGGAATGACCTTAGAAAAGGCGCAGAGATTCATCGCAGAGTTCGCAAGTATTTTCATAACTTCATTAAGCCTGGTTTATCGATGATTGAGATAGCTGATAACATTGAAAACTCTGTGCGAGCTTATGCTAACGGTAAGAATCTCCTGGACGCTGGTATTGGTTTCCCCACTGGTCTTTCTCTCAATCATGTCGCTGCTCACTATACACCAAATGCAGGAGACAAAACCATACTAGAATATGATGATGTTATGAAAGTTGATTATGGTGTTCATGTCAACGGGAATATTGTTGATTGTGCTTTTACACATACATTCAATCCCAAATATGATAATCTTCTATTAGCAGTAAAAGAAGCAACTAATACTGGTATTAAGACTGCAGGCATTGATGTCAGATTAACAGATATTGGTGAGGCTATCCAAGAAGTTATGGAAAGTTATGAGGTTGAATTAGACGGTAAAACTTACCCTGTCAAATGTATTAGAAATCTCTGCGGACATAACATATCACCATACTTGATTCATGGTGGTAAATCTGTACCTATTGTTAAGAACGGAGATAATACTAAAATGGAAGAAGGCGAAGTGTTTGCTATCGAAACATTTGGATCAACTGGTAAGGGTCTTATTAGAAGTGAAGGTGAATGTTCCCATTATGCCAAAAGCAAAACAGCTGGTAGTCCAGCCGGTTTAAGACTTAATAGCGCAAAAGCCTTACTGGCAAACATTGACAAGAATTTTGGTACTTTGCCATTCTGTCGTCGTTACTTGGATAGACTCGGTGAAGAAAAATATTTGCTTGCTTTAAGTAATCTTGTTCGAGGAGGATATGTCCAAGATTATCCTCCACTTGTTGATATTAAAGGTTGCTATACTGCTCAATTCGAGCATACTATCATCCTACATGCTACTCAGAAAGAAGTAGTCTCCCGTGGTGATGACTACTAAGTTTAGTGTTTATATACAACTCCAATAAATTGTTTATTATGTTTTCATACTAGTAATAATGAGTTTTCGTACTCCGTACTTCGATTTTCCATCCATATTTACCTCACATTTACTCCACATTTACTTCACTTCTATCTATTTACGGAAATGATAGGAAAACAATTACGGAGATAATGTAGATTTATTTTTAATTTTAGGATGACGGCATATTCAATTCTTGTGAGTATTATTAGTATAACGTAATCTTTAATTTGCTCCTTAGTAGAACCCTTCTAATTCTACTCTCCAAATGCCTACTTGTTGGCTTTACCAGATAATTCGGCTTAAAAATGAACAGTTAACCGGTTCTTATTGACTTTATTGACCAAGTCATTATTCATCAAAATATCAAATAAATGTCAGAAGCTGTTTAAGCTATAAGTCAGAAGTAGATCCAGAAATTGATTGCTCCTTTTCAGCATTGAATTGATTCTGATCAAAAGGACCATATTGAGACTGATAACTGTTTAATCGAGTGTGCTGAGTAATTCAATCGCGTGTTAATTCATACAACAAAGGYTTTGTCGTTTAACAGTAAGATCAACATCACGGAAGTAAAATAGTCAGCTGAAGTCAAAATGGAAGTCACACCAGGAACGCTAAAGTTTTATGGTACGTAAGAATAACTATGCGTTGGGCTTGCTGAGCTTGATTTTTGATTAGTCTACTAACATAGATCATGTAGCACCTTTCACGCAATCATCTACTGAGGTGCTCACTATCTCTAATAGTTCAGATACAACATATGCCTTCAAAGTCCGAACGACTGCTCCCAAAACGTATGTATCTTTAGTTAGAGAGGTAATACTAAGACCTTGTCTGTTTGATCATGAGGTCGGCTATGGACTAATGCTCTAACCAAATTAGCTACTGTGTTCGACCGAACTCAGCTTATGTGAAGCCAGGTGCAGAGGTACAAGTTTCTAGTAAGTATATATCGTTGGAATGATTTTATTTTTTTTTGATTTTACCGCATTTGCATAAAGTGTGATATTTGATCCAAGGTATGACTACTAACTAGTCCATAGTAATTTTGCAAGGATTCAGGGAAGAACCATCGCCTGATTACGTTTGCAAGGATAAGTTCCTTTTGGTTTCCATTCCTGTTTCAGATGAACAAGCAAAGTATCCGTTGAATGAAATATGGTCAACGATAGAACAAGAAAACAAAGGTCAGATCGTCAACAAGAAGATCAAGGTTGTCTACAACTTTCGCCCCAAGGAGGAATCAACTCCTGTTGTTGCAACCGCCAACCAAGGCTCGGTTCCGGCTTCATCCCATGTACCTGTTGAGCCGGCTGCTGCTGCTGCCCCTGTTGTCGCAGCCCATGGTGGCTCTCATTTGGCTTCGTCGGCTTCCGATGGTGAAAACGGTTTCCACTCTCCAGGCCAGACTACTAAATCTACATTGGCTGCTGATCCTACAGTTGAGAGTGAATTGAAGAAATCACAAGAAAGAATTAATCAATTGAATCAAAAGATGGAATCTAATAAGGATAGATCAACTGTGGTTGAGCCCCCTCAAGAAAAAGTTGCCAAAAGTTCAAAGATTGAAGGTGTTCCTGTTACAACAGCTGCCTTGTTAGCTTTTATCGCTTTTTTGATTGGCTGGCTCTTCTTCTAAAACAGTGGAGGTTAAATGGCCTTTATTCATTTATCTGTCATTGTGTTGTGTATCATTTTCTTTATATTATATAACTAATCATAACTTCGTTTTCTAGTTAGATCCCTTTTACATTCTATTCTGGAAATCTCCTGAAATGTATATACTTATTGAACGACCTGTTACGAGTTCCTATCTATTAATTTAAGCGTATTTGCCTTACGATGGTTTGTGATAGTGTTTGTTACCTTGTCAATCCTGTTGCAATTACCTTCCTATCATTATTCTCTGTCCATTATAACAAGCTATCGGCTTGCGTCATATCATTTGACCTTACATCTCAGTCCAATCAGCAGTTGTTGTAAGGAGATGTGATGCTAAATATCCACTAACTTCATTCTACAATGCATACTCCTGCATACATTCTGCATTAGGTGTACATACCGTAAGCCTTATCAGATTCTAGAGGTTCGTGATTGAGAACTGTATTAATCTGAAAACACATGGAAATTAAAAGGATAACCACCTATCTATTACCAAATCTTATAATATATTGACATGATCTTTTCTCTCTTACCCTCTCTACTGACAATTACTTATGAACTACTTTACTTATTACACAATTGCTCCTTTTCACTGCATTCTATAACACCCGTACCTCAGTCTCATTTTACCTTTAATACCACTTTACTTGAGAAACAAAAGCTTTGCGTTCGTGTTCCGCGACGTGTCTCGTTCACCTTCCTAGATAGGAATTTCTATATGAAACCCTGACACGAAGAACGCGTCCACTTTACTTGAATAGGCAATATTACATTAGGCCGCGACGGGGTCTTTATATCTTGTCAACTAATTTTCTACCAGAAGGATCCTATGAGGTAAAAACACTGTAGTAATCACCAAACGAGCTTTCCTGTTCCTTTTCCTTTCTTTCAGCAGAGACTTTCTTCTTCTTTCGTGTCTAGTTCACTCTCAGAATTCCGATGAACAGATCGAAAACTACCGTTCTTGATCATTAATGAGATATTTCCTTTACTGGTTCTCTACCAAACTAGAAGATTAGTCAATCCTACTCCCCGACTACCTAGCTGTTTTGCTATCTCTTCTCTCGTATGAACAAAGAGTGAACGAACAAAAGATAACACTTTTGGCTTTAAATTGAAAATATCCTGATTGACTKAGTATTGATCATCGCATCTGGTTCCTGTCCATCAAGAAAATTGAATCTACAATTCAATCAAGTATCTTACTCTGGTTCAGGCGGACCATAATTTATATCGACCGTTCAACTGGAGAAACCTACAAACCTTTTGCTATTTGTTTGTTGGTATCAGAATAAGGAAAATTATCTGGAACCATCCAAGTGAAAGGCTCTAAGGATGTCCTATATGAATAATAATAACGATCTWGGTGCAACAGGTTCTCCCATCCTTGCTATAAATTCTGATTATTCATCAATGACTCCTACTCATATGCAGTTCCAACATAGAATTCAAACAGAGCCTGGGTTTTATCATCMATCTCAGCATCCATCTTCTACTGCAGCTTTTCAACATCAATCACAAGCATCAGAGATGAATCAAGATTCATATGCACCAAATGTTGCTACTCAAGTAACAGAAGCAGAGGCCATTGAAAAAGTTCTCAAGAGAGCAGAGATTGCAAGAATAACTCATCAATTAAAGAACAGATTAGCATTAGCATCGTTCAAAACTAAGCATGGCTGGGAGAAGGTCGCTCTTGATAATCTAGAACCCAGAATAGCTTCTTCAGACTCAAATACTAACATTGACAAAGAAAATGATGAGGAGTCTTCTCCTATGAGTCAACGATCCATGGTTAAGTCTTCTCCTGAGCAATCTATTTCTATCTCAATTCAAGGTCCTAATACTCACAGAAGAACTTCTAGTTCCATCTCTGCCACGTACAGTACTAACTCCTCCATGAATTTAACCCCAGTGTCTTCAACTGTTACAACACCGAATTCCAATGTCAGAAGGCAGTCTCTGGGAAGTAATTCTGTTCTGAAAAGTCTGGCATCAACACCTAATGGATTCATGAATACTATTAATAGCAGTGCTCCTAGTGGGTCTAATGCAGTAGCTGCTGCTGCTGCTGCTGTTAATAATGGTGCTGATGCTTTAAGACCAGGTTTAACATTTGGGCCCCCTGTTCGCAAGAGAGCTCGTACAATGTCAATTAGTAAACAACCTCAACCGGYTATCGCACATGCTCAAGGCCATAGAAGGCAACCTTCAATGGATAATGTTGTTTATTCCAAGTCAATGGTTCAAAATGCAGCGTCAGTATCAAACCCTTATTACAAGAGCTCTTCTTCTTCAATTCATGACTTCAGAATGTATAGAAACAACTCCTCTATCTCTTCCCTTCAATCCTCTCCTGATACGATTGTTCGTCAAGGACCTCCCATGTCACATCAAAGATCTCATTCTAATTCAAGACCTATTGGCTCAGTACGTCAAATAAACCTTCCAAGCTCTACTTCTAACCTCTCTATTACTAGTGTTCTAGAAGGAGATTCTTCGAATGACATCACACCATCCAACAGTGCTAAGAGTAAACGTGGAAGACCAAAAGGACATAGAAAGAGCTCTTCTTCCTTATCTATCACTGCATCAGCTAAATCTCAAAAGTCTGCTGCTCAGGCTGCCCTGAATGCTGCCATGTTCAACTTCCCAACACCAACGAAACCATCCAGGGTGCAACCTACCAAAACCGAGCAAAGCAATCAATCTGAACAAGAGAATCTTAACCCTCCAAATACTCCACCTCAAAAATATACAAACATAGCTGAAATTAGAACTCCAAGGAAAGCTGAGGACGAAACTGGAGCTGATCTTTTAATGTTTCTAGCTACTTCCCCTTCACCTGCTACTGCTTTACATGGTACACCTAGAGGGAAACAGATCCCCGGTTGGGATTCTGAACATGAGTTCTTGAAACCTAGAAACTCAACACCGTTACCTATTAATCTACCGGTATTCCCAAGTACGCCTTCATCTGGCTTCAATATGAATGACTATGTGAATATATTTACTCCCAGTCCTAAAGCAACTTCTGGCGCTTCTAGGTTAGGTAATACGCCTGGTAGGTTATTGTTCAAAACTCCAAAGAAGAAAAATGAAGATAACTCTTTATCTGGCTGGAATTAGATGAATGATTATATAAATTGGTTCGGGTTAATTGGGGTCTTTTTTGGTTATCATGGTGGTTTGTTGGTATTAAGAATATCTTAATAATAGGGATTTCAATTGGTTGTATTGGAATAATGACAAATATTTTTAGTTCTCAGATGTTTTATTTCTCTATTAATAATAATAATAATAGATATTCATGCTTACATGTTTCATGGTAGATGTCCCTGATTATCTGTTGCCCACAGTATGTTGAATGTTGTTCTAAATGTGTCTTCCAGAAAGAAATCGGTAAATCTTTCTTCTTCTAGATATCCCCTTTATATATTCTTTTATATTACAATAATTGTTGATGCAATTGATATTACTTACAACATTAGGATAATGGTCTGCTCTTCCGTAGACCTGACTCACAACCTGGACAATTATGTAAACTTTCATGACAGAACACATCACAATCTATGCAAAAATGCTGTCCACAGCGTTCACATTCATATCGTGAGCTTATTTGGGATTCGGTAGGGAATTTTATTTGACATCCATAGCAATATGTCGATTTGTATGTTCTATTGAGAATCATGTTAGTAATTAAATACCAAAACAATACAAATAATTATTATTCTTTATCTTCTCCCTTTAACATCAAACGGAAACTTACTCGCTACGAGGAACTTCTTTGAATGATTTCAAAGGTAGTAGATGATGGAGAGATCTAGCCAAATGAGTGGACAGAATTAACATTATGCCACAACAGGGACAAGCTGTTGGTAGAGCACATATCTTCGCTCTACATTGAGGGCATCTAAATCCACCATATCGTAGTTTTGAATGACAGAAGCAAAAAGAAGGAGAAACTTCAGACACTCTTATAGGAAATCCCATTTTAACTAATGCATAGCCTTCTTGAGCTAAAGAAGATGTTGTTGATAAGGCAGGGGGTGTCACCTGGTTCATTAGTAATTCTTTAAAATGTGATTCATTGAGAATCACACCGTAGGTGTTCTTATTATCACCATAATTGGTTCTTTTCGTTATTTCGGAACAAATGGCAACCTGTGCTGCTAGTCCAATGATTTTCACTCTTATTTTTTCCCTCACAAGACATCGAATAGTTTTATTAATATCGCCTGGGTCTGTTGATAGCAAAGCTCCAAATACCATAATTATCTCTTTCGTACAATGTGAAGCAACATGCAGGAGTAAGCCTCTTGCCATTTCCAATGCATTTTGTAATGATGGTTCACCAGTAGGATCCTGTGATCGAAGATCTCTTAAATGCTCAACGTGCTCATGAGGGTTACTTCCAACATCTGATATCATTATTGCTATTCCATTTTTCATAACTAGTATTCCTAACTGTGAAATAGGATTTTGATCGAAAAAGTCATTGACAAACTCTATAGCATAATTGATGGTCAAAGCAAATCGGTTGGGTCGTAAATCTTTGTCCTTCATTGCGGAACTCATATCAATAACTAAAACCACTGTTCGAATAATTCCTCTTTGTAAAGAAGAGTCGTCTCTTAGTAAGCGTCGTTTTCTTGCTTCTACTAATCCTGCAACAGCTCCTGCCAGTGTGCCTCCTTCGTCTTCCTGTACAATATCCCAACTTCGTTGATATTCATCTTCCCATGAGTAATTTCCTGCAGAATTTTTTGACACCCCACTAGCAGAATCTGTTTTGGTTCTGGTTCTTTTGGAAATACCATAGTTTCCTTCCCCTTCAGAACTTATATTTTCAATATAATCGCCATCATCTGACTCGTCCATCTTTTATTATGAGAGTATTTCAGCCGGTTGTTTTTGACGCTTTTATATTCAGTTTCTTTTCTTTTCCCTTTACTTACTGGAGCGTGTCCGTTGTCTTTCTATCTGCTCAGGTTGAGTGAGCCACCGAAGGAAAACTGACAAGGAACAATTGATTCTCTGACCTAGCTAGTACACTCGATGAAAAACATGAATAACTAATAGGCAGAAGTGTTCCTAGTAGATTGTGAATGTGTTCTTCTTAACAGGTAATGTATTTTTTTTTAATATTTTTGTTTCTTTCTTTATCGCATGCTATATAGATAGACATTATAGCAGGTGAACAATAAGAGATGTAATGCTAAGTTTAGTAAACAAGAGATTCAGTGTTGGATCACGTGATTCAGAACAGATTTTCCCTGCATATGATTATGAAATTCTATTCAAAGCTTGTTTCTACTTCACCGAAATTAACGGCTAACTATCAACTATCAGCATATGGAGAAAAGGAAACAAAAAAGTATTCATGGCAATAATCATTTCATTCTGATACATGATATATATGGACTGGGAGTACAAAATAAAAGTACGTTATCGACACTTGTAGGTTACGTAAAAGCGAGAAAAAAATGTGATGGGAATGACAAAATAAATTCTGGGAGGTATATAAAAGCCAGCTGCAGACAAAGAGAAGGTTTTTATCTTCTCTTTTAGAATTCAACAAATAGTCAGGTTTATTGAATTCTAGCATGAGATCAATGTAGGGAGGTCACTGACGCAAATATATATCTATAGCTTCCAAACATACAAAAGCTCAAAAGAAACGTTTTGTTGAAAKACATAATACATGATTGTTTGAAAGTATGAACTCATATGGCATGGAATATAGACGTGACTAAAATAGATGAAAAGATACGTCTATCTTATGTGAGTAACAAACTTTTTAACGTCCCATCCATCCCCCATCAACCAAGAGGATTTCACCACAGACATAATCACTTGCAGGACTGGCAAGGAAAACCACAGGGCCTTTGAAATCTTCAGGACGTCCCCATCTTCCAGCAGGAATTCTAACACTAATTTGTTCACTTCTAACCGGATCATTAATCAAAGCAGTGTTCATATCTGTGTCAATGTAACCAGGAGCTATTGCATTAACATTGATACCCTTAGACGAAAGCTCATTTGACAAAGCTTTGGTTAATTGTCCAATACCACCCTTAGAGGCAGCATAAGCAGGAACAGTAAGACCACCTTGGAATGTTAATAAGGAAGCAATGTTAATGATCTTTCCTTTAATGCCTTTGGAAATCATATGTGCTGCCATGTCACGAGCCAAAACAAATGGTGTGGTCAAATTGACTTGAAGGACTTCATCCCATTCTTCTAATGGAAAGTCATGGCAAGGATGCCTTCTTTGAATTCCAGCACAGTTAACTAAAATATCAATCTGTCCAGTTGGTGATAGTTCAACAGCTTTTGGCACGACCTGTTTCACTTCATCTCTATTATCTAGTTCAGCTTTCAATATCTTAACAGTTTGTCCTGTTTTGTCAATACCAGCTTTCGTAGTAGAAATATCACTTCTCTGAACAAGAATAATAGATGCTCCAGCTTCTGCCAATGCAATTGCCATAGAAGCACCAATGCCTCTAGTAGCACCAGTTATGAGTGCTACCTTTCCTTCTAGCGAAAACAATTGAGATGCCATTTTGTAAAATTCTCGAAACACTTTTCTTCTCTTTAAAAATTCTGCTTCTTTTCAACAAACCAAATAATGCTACTTGAATATCCCATCGCCTTGATACATGAGCTTAATATAATGCAGGATACAACACTGGAAGACAATTTTTGTTTTTTATGTAGTTTCGAGTTTTTACTTATTCTCGACCCCCACACAATTTCCATTACTAATATTTGCATTTTAGGCACATTGATTTGGGGAGGCATTAAAGTTTATAGCGGTTGACCACAATTTCAAAAGAATAACTTAATCAAAAATTACTCAATTGTGTTCCTTATGACAGAAACAAAACTTTAAGTTCAATAGAAAAATATTGACACAAACTGTGGGGGTCCATCCTATCATGAAGGAAGGAATGGATAATGTATTGTTTTGATTCATAATTCACCAGTTATTATTTCGCTATTATACGGCACGAGTTACGATATGGGATAGATGTAGTTGTATTGCGATCAGAAAGAAGACTATTATCTTATCGTATCAAAGGAATGTTGACTATCAGTAGTGGTTCAGATAATTGCTTGGATTTAGTTATAATAGTTGAGTGGGATTGATTTGATTTGAACACAATGAGCGCTAAACTACTTCTGCAATGCATTGTAGTTTTGGCCAGTTGGGTTTTACCAGTATATTGCATTCATTCAATAGAAATTAGAGGTAGATATTTTGTTGATGTGGTTACTAATGAACCTGTATGACATACCTAATAGGAGCAGCAATTAGAAGCAAAATGCTGTATCAGATCGCGAAACGAGGGCAAGATAGATTCTGATTTACTAACTAGAAAGTTCTTTATTCGTGGAGTTGACTATCAACCAGGAGGATCATCAGGTGTATCAGAGTCATGGGACCCTCTCTCAAATATTGAAGATTGTGCACGAGATATTTTCTTGTTCCAAGAGCTTGGTATCAATACGATTCGTGTTTACTCGGTAAATCCTAATTTGAATCACGATCAATGTATGACACTCTTAGCAAGCGCAGGTATATATTTGGTTCTTGATSTCAACTCACCAGGTCCCAACGAAAGTTTGAATAGATATGACCCCTGGCACTCATATAACGTCGATTACATGAAACATGTTTTCCAAGTGGTCGAACAGTTTGGTTATTACAACAATACTTTAGCCTATTTCGCTGGAAATGAAGTTATTAATGATCGAAGATCTGCACAAGTACTGATACCAAATTRAGCTTGTTTGACTATGTTCATCACACTAATGTTCCCTTTTTACATAGGTTTGTTCTACTTTTATGAAAGGTGTGATAAGGGATATCAAAGCTTATATCAATTTCAACTTACCTAGAAGTATACCTGTGGGCTATTCTGCAGCAGATGATTTACAATATCGTATTTCATTATCCAAATATCTTGAATGTGGAGAAGAATCCGAAGCTGTGGACTTTTATGGAGTGAATTCCTATCAATGTCTGAAGTACCCTGTTTAAATTTGATTGAAGTCATTACTACGCTGCCGCTATCAAATATTGTATATTTTCTGTTTGACTAACATCTTCAGGGTGCGGATCGCAAACTTTCCATTCAAGTGGATACGACACGCTAGTACAAGATTATGAATATTATTCTCGACCAGTATTTTTATCAGAGTACGTTTGATCCTTTTGATTCAGAAAACAAGTTCCCATATTAACTGATTTATCAAAAGATACGGGTGCAACGAAATCACACCTAGATTATTTGAAGAAGTTTTAGCCCTTTACTCTAGAGAAATGACTGATGTCTTCAGTGGAGGGCTTATTTACGAGTTTGCTCAAGAATCAAATAATTATGGATTGGTTGATTATGATGAAAAAGGAAATTCAATTCTACTACCTGACTTCAATACTCTGAAAACCATTTACGCTCAAGCTTCTAAGCCATCCATCTCAAAGATCACATCAAAAAAGAAGCCAGAGTTCGTTCCATGCGATGATGCGTACGAGAATCTTGACATTTCAAAGGGACTTCCTGAATCAATTGCTGATGATCTAATCAATACTGGTGTAGAAGTAGAGATAGGAAGATATGTCAATCTAGGTCCCGAAAAATTTACAACAAACCATATAATAATTAATGCAGATGGAAAAACTAAACTTAAATCACCAAGAGTGAAGATGGTTGAACAAATAGACGAAACGATGAATTATCAAGTAACGCGAGACAGGAACAGACATAAGCAAAATTCAAACAAAAATAAAGGAAAGAACTTCTTTTCGATTAAAAACAACGCGCTTGATCAATTGTCGCATTTGAATATCTTTTACGTTGGAGTTTGTATTATCATGACGATTACAATACCCATGATAATTTCTAACACAACATGAAGTCTCATGCAATACTTTGCGAATTTTTCAGTACGCTTCTGATGGTTTACATATATCATAGCTAGTTATCACGGATTAATAAACCCGCAACAACATCGGCACTTATTCTATTTATACTAGTTTATACTATCTTGTTAGCATCCGCTAATCATCATAGTGGAAAACTCGGATTAATACTCAAAACGTGAYCTGAGTTGGAACCATGATAGCTAATTAAATCTCGACCCACTTATTTCAAGTTTGGAATTTATATATTACCCCCCCATTCCTTGTCATAGCAATGTTCCAGACTACTATCCAATGTATTTGGAATGTCTCATGATTAAGTTATTCTGTATACATCATTATTACGAGATTGTACTTAATGCCAGCCAGTTTTTGAACTCCATTTTCTAATGAACCTATTCTATTATTGGATTGTATAATCATTTTTTTACTGAAATGATATCAACGTTAGTAGAAACTATGAAAAGCTCCTTTACTAGTAATAACAATGCAACAATCTAGATCTATACATTTAAAATATGTTAAATAGTATAATCATGCAGGATTGATGATAGAATAAAAGCTTTCTCGTTTGTAACTATTTAATTCCGATTTTATTAATAACTTTCATTAGTTGGGTTTAATACCAGGAAACTCATAAAACGTTCCAAAGAAAAGGAATGAGGTGAGGTATACAATTATAATCCAATAACACCACTATCAGAAAAAAGAGTTTTTCCTATGAGAAATAAGCGTAAATACAACTGAAAGTGTGCCTGAGAAAGCGAAAACAGTTTTGTCAATATGATAGGCTACTTCAATATTCAATATCAACACGTTTGACATCGCTTATTTCAGGGAGAACCAGCAGAAAAAATCAATTATATCACTACCTCTTCTTCAATCACTGTTGGCTGACTGTTAATTGCCGATCTGATGCTCTATTGTATTATTCATTCAACTCTACCACTCCTCTCTGAACAAATTGCCTTCCATTTCATCTTGACTTTCATGTAGAGGAATAAATTTGAACCTGTTCTTACAATTTTACAAGGGTTTAATGATGTATTGTCACAGCAATCCAATTTCTCCGTATTCATCATCAACAAGCAATCATTTAACAGTAACTAATGAAGAACAATGCCAACAAAACGAAATTGAGTGTAAATAACTTGCATTTGACTCACTTGTCTCCTTAGATATCCTTTCTCATTAGAAAGAAAAGCTGAAAATAGTACCAGATTATCTTATTTCTTCTATATATCCTTCATTATTTACCATCGGATAACCATCTGACTACTGCGAGAGGTAATTTTCTGACTTCCGAACCAAATCTGAACTGAAGAATTCTTACTTTTATCTTTCCGCACCTTCTAACAACCCTTTCAGAGAAAGATTCCTTAACGATCTTTGCATCTTCCTTTGGCAATTGAAAACCAGATGCCACTTTCCTTCCGTATATCAAGCAAAAACGAGTCTTGTGAAAAGCACTTGAACAAAATTCTATTTTGATATTTTTAAGGTTTCGCTTCACTGATGCGTGTATGGAATCTGTAGGGAACAAAGCTGTTTTGTTGAAACAGCTTGACGACATAGCAACGATTGAAACTGTTTGGTTCTTTGTTTTTGATTTATTTATGAATATAACCGAACGTAACAATGCTTTCACTTTCTTTGAACACATTAAATCGGTCATTTTTGTAGTAAACGCCTAATAGTTGATTTGCATTTATTGTATCAATCAAACAGGATTTTCTATCAACTACAAAGATCAACCAACTAAGTGATATTCATCTTACAGTTTAAACCTTACTATAAAAAGTTCAAACTGAAATCTGAAATTCATTTACCTTAACCTTATTACTTTGAGATAAAAGATGGATATTGCAATACCGCTCAGTTACATGTGAATATTTAATTTTCATCTTAATGAGTTTGTTTACAAGCACTGAATCGACACATAATAATCCGAAACCAATGCAAACAGCAACATGACTTGTTAAGGAATAGATATCATAGTAATAAAAGAGGTTGAGAAGATTGAAGATATTGAAAAGAATCGATAACTTTGGCTCTGAAGACAAAAAACTAGGATATATAGATGTTAGAGTGAGGAAGGATAGTTTGTCAATTACATATACAATTTAGACAGCATAGATAGTTGATGAACCAATTCTAATAGAGAAAGCACAAAGGAATCTTGGTAACACCATACATACTATTAGACATTAGCAGATGAACAGACAGTCAGTGATCAATATCAATCAATAACTTGACTCAATGATTCTGTTGTAAGAAAGTGAGTGTTTTCTAGTTAATGTTTCCTTTGTTTTTCTTTCTTCCTTAATTTCTTCTCAATATTAAGTTGTACATTCGCCTGCGCACACATTTGACTTGATCTCAAGGCTGCACACTTGATAAAACAACACATATTACCCTTTGAATACTAGGGCAAACAAAAAGCATATATTATAAATTCGAAACAAACAAACAAAAAGATTTTGCAAAATGAGGAGCACGAATTCGTTTTGGTTATCGGTTTTGGCCTTGTCAGCATTTGAAGCCTTACCTGTCCAAGCCACCTATTCTTACCTAGGATGTTATTCTGAAACTGAAGTCTCGGGACTGCTGACACAAAACAATTATTATACTTGGCAAACATCACAGTATTGCAGCGACACTTGCAATGCAGCAGGCTATTCAGTTGCAGCTACATTTAACGGAGGAAGTTGTTACTGTGGGAGTTCATTACCTTCATCTTTAGTGGATTCATCAGGCACAGGAAGTTGTACTACTACTTGTAATGGATATCCGGAAGAAAACTGCGGCGGCAGTTCGTCATTCAGCGTTTATACCTCGCCGGATTTTATTGCGGATGAAGATGAGGGCCAAAGCTCATCAGAAAGTTTGGAGAGCTCTACTTCAGAAGAGGGAACAAGAGCTTCAAGTTCTACTTCCTCATCTTCAGATTTGTCCACTGCGACATCGGAAAGTTCTGAGGAAACAACATCTGAAACATCGACGTCTAGTTCTTCGTCCCTGAAAGCAACATCGATAAAAATGACATCCTCGACACCAGTATCATCTACTGCAAGCAGTAGTATCACCCAATCGCTTTCCGAAGTGACCGGAGTTGTAACCAATACTCAAACTAGTCTTATTGTCACATCGGTATATTCTACAGCTGATGTAGTTTCTACTAGCACATCAACATCTTCATCTGCTTCCAGTGGCTCTCAAGAAACCACAGTAGAGGAGTCTTCAAAGTCTTCAAGTTCTTCTGGGCTATCTGGTGGAGCTATAGCAGGAATAGTTGTTGGTGTCATTGCTGGTGTGATTATTCTGGCTGCAATAATAATGTACGCCTATTTCAGTCGTCGTCGTCCACAATCTGATCAAGACAGCAACGGATTTGATGAGAAGGCTCTCACGCAGATATCCGAGACTATCATCAGTAATGATCCTCATCACGCATTCAGTAATCGTACGTACGTTAACCCTATTGACCAAAGGTTAAACCCTGATGTATTAGGTACTTCAAGGTTATCTGTTGGATCATTACCTGACGCTTCTGACTACAGTAGAAAGATCTTTCAAGTTACAAACCCTGATCTATAGTTGATCAACTTCTTCTGATGTAACCTTCGTTGGGAACATTCAATGATAAGTCTCAGGTCATTACTGTTTTTTAAGTCTTGTTACTGGACTATCACAACAATTATCAAGTACCTATTAGGATGGTTTTTATTGCCAATTATGAATGCATTTACTTAGTTATTATTATTTATTGATTTACTGTCTTATACTTCTGTTTCTTTCTGGTTGGGCTATCGATTTTGTATATCAGTTTGATTGATATGTATTATTATTTTTTATATTATTTTTTGGCTATTTCTTGTCTTTAACTTCTTTTTTTATTATTTTATTTTATTTTTTTGTTGTTGCTTAATTCTCCTTAATTCTGTTCTCCGTTCTATCACAATCCTTCTCATTTTGCCTGTTTCTTTGTTAATTTCTATTCATCCTTTCTTTTTTCTTTTTTCTTTCTCTTCCCTCATTTTGTTCTTTTGACGTTTGGCTATTGGAATTTGTCTTGATACTAGAACACATTGCTGCTGTACTGATTTACTATTATACTTGATGGTAATCTGTATTACTACATAGGTCTATCAACATCATCAAGACCAAGCATGTGCTTATATCTACACTACAGTTGACCTGCTTATCAATATAAATACCGATCAAAATACACGTTTTTATAAAGTAAAAGCATATGAAAAAAACGTGAAAAATTCCATTTTAGTTACCGTTCAGTGCATGATGATCTTCTCCAGGCACATTTTCTTGATATACTTCGTTCTCATCTCTGCTTTCCTCATTATTAGTAAGATTATATTCATTGCCATTGTCATTAACATCAGCATGATCATGAGTATCAGCAATAGCACCTGCGTGAGCATTAGCATTAGCATTAGCATTATGCTTAGAACGTTCTTTCTCTTCTTGCTCCTCTACGAAACTATGGTCATTGCGTCTTGGTATGAATGAAGCTTTATCTAAGTCAGCTGAATCAATAGGTGTCAGTAGAATCCCATCAACAACATCCTTAGATTCAGGACCTGGTATCGCCTCAGATGCAACTTTATTAGTAGCGTCAATAGGAGTATTAGAAGGACCCTCTTCAGGCACATCATTTCCTGGAGCATACAGTTCAAAAGGAATTTCTTGATCTTCCGGGTTGTCTTGAAGAAGATTATTCCATTGTGCTTGAGATACATGTTGGTTTTGGTCAGGACCATAATCAAGTTGTAATCCAGGTTGAGACATTGCTGCTTTCCTCTTACGTTTCTTAATGAAAGCTGCTCTAGTGCTGGAATCGCTTAACTCAGTTAAGCTTTTCAAGTCGCTATACCAACCAAGCATCTCGTCATAACTATCGGCACGGAACACCCAATTATGACCTCTGGATATAATACCATTCTGCTTGGCAAATAAGATAAATTTGGAAGATTCGGACCCTGAATTCGCCTTTGAATGCTCAGATAATTGACAATCATCTAATGATAACGACATAACAGGAATGGGATCTTTCCTTCTATCAGGGAATTTGAATTCGTGAAAGAATGATGGTGTCAAGACATACCATCCTCTGGTATAGCTTTTTAAGAATTTAGATCTTCTTTCTAAATAACCTGAACGAACCTCTGTTGCTATGGGATCATTCATATGCGAATATATGATGTCTGACACATTTCTTAATGGTAAATCAGGATCCACAAAATTGACATCACGATGGATAAATTCGTCCCATTCTTTCGCTGGATCTAAACTTGGGAATCCAGAATCAATCTTTGATACYAAATATTCCAAAATAGTATGTGCTTCAACTGACACTAATTTAGAGAATGTCATGAGAGATTGTTGAACCTCTTGAACAACAACTTTTTCCAATTCTTTGGCTGAACCTTGTAGGTTCAAAAATGCTTCGTGAAGATAATTTTCTTCTAGAATCTGTTTTCTGATTTGTCGATCAATGACAAGTTTTAATAAATAAGGATCTCTTTTGGGGTTTAAAACTGCACTGGTACTTGTTTTGCTAATGTCAAGAGCATTAGAATAGTTTTCTAAATCTCTTCCAGTTAACGCTTGTTCTTTAGCCACTGTATTCTTGAAATCAGAAGCCAAGCTTCTTATTTCCTTGATTTTCACCAAAAGATCTCTGCGTAATTCTTCCAAACGAGGAATTACAATTTGGTGTAATTCTCTTGCTATCCTAGATGAATTAGCAGCTGATATTTTATGGAAGGCTAGGAAAGTTCCTGGAACATCTCGAATGCTTCCCGATCCAGATCCTAGAAAGAACTTCTTAGCAGCAAGAAAATCTTGCTCTACTTCACCAGGACCAGATGAACCAGATGATCTATTTCCAGAAGTCACTCCCCCGTTTTGAAAGAAAGGAAAGTTAACAGCATGTGCTAAACGTATGTGTTGCCTAACTACTTCCTCTTGGACATTAGCAAACTCTAGAAAGTACGAATTGAGACCTCTAATAATTTTTCTCCAGATTTGAAACCTAGAAGCAAGTATTTCAGTAGGATTTGAGTTTATAGGAACAGGTGTATGAAAAGGAGATCTTCGATCTGTAGATGGTATCGGTTGATGCATTTTGCTAACAATTGATTTCGTAGATTGAGAAATCTCTGAGTAATTAGACCTCACAGGATGAATGACATTCAATTGATGGGCAGTTTGAAATTGTGGGATTGTGCTAGACACAGGTTCATTCTTGATCACATGAACGCCTGAGCTGAAGTTGTTGAAATTAGTTTTTGGAGCTGAGTTGTTCATTGAAAGAGAATGATTGTGCATAGTGTTTGAGTAGCTATTGTTAGCAGGATTAAAATTGCTATCATTGTAGCTTCCAAAATTGGAGTTAGCAAAAGAATAGTTCCGTTCATTTTGTTGATGTTGCTGCTGTGTTTGGTTTTCAAAACTTTTAGCAAATGAGTCAAGGCGTGCACTCGCATTCATTAGATTTGGTGATGAGCTCTGAAGTTCTCGTTCCGTTCCTTGGGAATTCAATGATAACGATCCTAATGACCGATTAATCTGAGAATCCATGTTGAGGCATGCAGTTACAAATATAATATACAGAAGTGAGTAAAAATTCTTTCAGCGATGTTGCGTATAGAACTGCGCTGAATATTGGTGGACGCTACCAACCAGGTAACAAAACTTGTGGTTGTTATCGTTCTGTGAAACCTGTATATCAAGCAATACAATTCGTGGTATATGTTATCCCAGTTAAATATTAGATGATTTTAACAAAACTCTTTGTACCTTTATTGTATAGTTCGATAGGTAATGATAGTAATAACAGATTGAAAATGATTCTGATTATTAACCTGCTCTAGAAAACTAACTTTCTCGTGATCAATGAAAAGCTCATATACAATCAACAATGCAGATAAATTTGCTTGAGATTACCAGAACATCTATTCACCAAATAGAGACACTAACTGGACTTAGAACAGCTATAAGCCCAATTCAATTTTCACTAAGGCACCTATTTTAGATCGTCACTAAATGACTTGCTTAGAATCTATCACTTCAGCTAACGACACCGCGTGGATAACTATCGTGCAGCCAATCTCTTTCTCTTAATCCCTCTCCATAATCCTCATACGCAAGTGATTCAAGTTCCGATTTGCAATGACAATAATTTTGATAACGAATAACTAGCTGGTTTATTACCCTTCTTTCTGCTCTTTTGTTTGTAGGAGGAGAAGCCAAGAATTATTATACTTCCTATTGTAAGGATTGCTTACAATCAACAACTGAGGTGAAGTACCGAATATTAAATGGGAAATGGGACAAAAATGTTCTGGTCACATGATCAGCCGCTAAAGCTTACCTTTGTAGTAACAATGTAGGGAGAAGAAACGAGATAGTTGGTTTGTTATTAAAAGAAAAGTAAGAAACGTATATAATTAGACTGCTTATGATATATGATTTCAAAAATTTCACTAACACACTAACACTCCCTTTGTAATAGTGAATATTTTATGAGTGTTTCGTAGTTATAATACGTTCCAACTACGGGCAATGACGTACCTGTAGAGTTTACGTAGGTCACCCGAGGTGCAGGGATATCACATAAATACGTAGGAATATGGTCACTTTTGTGTGAGTTTTTTGTTGTATGGAATAAAACTGATAAGAAATGAGGGGATACTTAGTGTTGAAATGAGCACTCTTGCTAGATGGGAAAAAAGAATAACTGGGAAAAGCGGAACAAGCGCTGTATCTTGCAGAATGCTACCAAGTAACCTTTTATTAGAGAGTATGGGTGGGTAGTGATRTACTGTAAAAATACGAACAGACAAAAACTGCACTGAAAAGACTAGCAAATGTGCTCTGCAGGAACGTACGTCAAACAAGGAAACATACGGGAACATATGTTCTTCCACGCGGAGGTGGAAGAAAAAATACCCGCAGGAAATTGACTAGCCCTTGGCTTTCATGCAATATGTGCAAAAAAAACCTTTATTGGATCTTCGAGTTTCTTATCACTACCTACTAAGAAGACCAATCTCGGCTTTATGTATTATCCCAGTCAAAGTACAGCTTCGCTTATTCTGTGATGAATTTGATGTGAGGATGAAGAACCAAGTCGTTTTTTGTTCTTCACTCCATGTCTATTTTTGATTACATCAACACTAAGAACCACCGTTGATGATTGGGTGTGATTGTAAAGATATATCTGTTTTTAGACAAGCTCAAGATGTGCAAGCGAAATGGATGCAATTGAACAGGTTGTCCTACATTTGATTGTAGACGTATTTATGGTATAAGCCGGGTTATTACAGTCAAGAAAATTACAATAGTTAATGTTCATAGACATAATTGAGCTTTTGGAAGCTACATTTAATAAGTAGGACAATTACAAATAAACAATTCGGTAGAATTGAGTAATCCCATACGTAAGATCATCAAAAAATACGATTCAAAGGATGATATTATAAACTGAAGCCTGTTTAGATTCTGCTCTTGATAATATCAATGAATTCAGGCTTGAGGGAAGCACCACCAACCAAGAAACCGTCAATATCAGCCTTGTCCTTGAAAGTAGTAGCATTCTTGCCATTGACGGAGCCACCATACAAGATTCTAACGCTTTCGGCGATTTCCTCACCTAGCTTTTCCTTCAAATAAGCTCTAATACCCTTATGGGTTTCTTGAGCATCGTCAGGGGTAGCAGCCAAACCGGTACCAATAGCCCAGACAGGTTCGTAGGCAATGACAACGTTCTTCCAGTCATCAGCAGTCAACTTAGCAATGACAGGCTCCAATTGAGACTTGCAAACATCCAAAGTCTTGCCAGATTGACGTTCTTCCAAAGTTTCGCCGATACATAAGATAACAGGAACGCCATTATCAAGGGCAAACTTAGTCTTGTCGGCAATGAATTCAGAAGATTCCTTGATGATAGTTCGTCGTTCAGAATGACCAAGAATAACCCACTTGGCACCAACATCCTTGATGCTTTCAACTGAGATTTCACCAGTGTAAGCACCAGATGCCTTGTTGAAAGCATTTTGAGCAGCAACAGAAACAGTAGGTTGTTTGTTTTCAGCAGCAGCTAAAGCAAGATAAGGTGCAGGTGGTGAGATAACAACTTCAACATTAGAAGGTAAATCTGCAGCATTCAAATCATCAACAATCTTCTTGATGCTGGCTAGACTGCCGTTCATCTTGAAGTTACCTCCAACAAAAAAAATACGAGCCTAATTGTAACTGTTAGTAATGTTTAATTGTTTGTAGGAATGTTCTGACCATTGTTCGCTTTCTGTTCTTAATGTTCCGTATTCGTATATATCTTTCAAGCAATTCGGATTCATCAATCATGATCCCATCCCATCTCCTCCTTCTATTCCGTCAACAATCTACTTACCATTTTGATAGTTTGTAAATTAGAAATATCTTTGTGTTAATCAAATACTTGTTCGTTCAATTCAGATTACTTTGATTCGGAATTCAATGCTTTCGATATAAATTGAAAAAACAAGAAACTATTTGAAACAAGGAAGAAGAAAGAAGTACAGCTCAATTGTCTTTCATATCGGAATGGTCTGCCTGTCAAGCACCCATATAAGGGAGTATTACATTATAGGTGCGACGTCTTAGTCATTTTTCGTACAGCAATTGTTTGGTATAGTTTGTCATGAACAATTGAGTTTTTTTTCATTGCGTATTTGTCTTGTCATTCATGACATGGAAGGATGCGGAGCAACTCATTGATGAAATTGGGCAATTATTGGATCACATAATCATATAAAACAGGGATCAACCTCTAAATAACCRTAAGATGAATAAATGATGAAGATGATAAACAAAGAAACAATTGAGAGCTAACTTCATGAAGACAGATGAAAAGAATGTTGAAAATTGTAAAGGTAAATGCTGAACTCTTCTAGGAGTATAACTAACAAATTGAGATTGTAGATGATGAATGCAAAAGTTGAAAGACATTTTTCTTAGTTCAATGAGAGAGTCCATTAATGAATTTGATGCAAATTACTATTAAATATAAATAATATAAATAAGCAAACGAATGATTAAATGCAAGGACCACATAAATAGAGCTTCAGTACAGGGGATTCTCCTAGCTTCATGTTCAGATTGTTGTCTTGGGTTTCTTCGTTTGCTTCTTTTTGTTCATTCTAATCTTCTCTGGTTTCAAACTAAGATCCCATAATACTCTAGTCTACCTTTACCATACTTGTATCTCAATTGTTCCCATTGAACAATAAACCTGTTGGCGATTGGCAAAAGAAGTTTTCCAGTTAATGATAATGATTGCACCCGAGCCAAAGATTCAATATATACTATTCTTGTTTTATTCGAACCGACAACCTATAATCCATTTGGTTAGTACCAGAATGAAACTTTAACGGTTCCCATAAAGTTAGTTCATAAATGAAAAGCATATCACACATACATTTAACAAGAACAAAAGGTAACACAAAGGAACTGTTGTTCCCGGTCCATTACAAACGATCACCTCAGGACTTAAAAGTGCTATCCTCAAACAACTCAGTAAACTCATCACAGTAGTAAAAGGTGTGCTAATCCATGATTGACCAACTTTTCGAGCTCTGACAACTTCGTAAAGCTTGTAAGATCTAGAGTTTGCTCCCACATCCAATTTCGAGCATTTCTGTTCTTCGTACTTTTCCGCTTTCTCTCTAGATGTATTATCGCCTGAAGAGTAAATATAATACCTTTCAAAGTAATTACTGAGATCAAGCTTATCTATCATTCGGAACATTTCACCAGTATGGCCTCCTGACCCAAGGAAAACCATCAACTTTGTCCGTTCTCCATGCCTTTTCGTTTTATTTATATCTGGTTGAGATTGGAGAGTTGGCAACAGAATTGCTATCCGAATAACCACTATGTTCACCAGAGCCAATACTGCTATGCACAAGAAGGTTATACTCATTCTGTTAGCTCATTGAAACCATAATTACTTGATTTTGCTATCAACGTTCCTTCAACTTGAAAGAGTGTGGATTCAAGAAGTTTATCACGACTTAAAAGATTAAAAGAATAGTTTTTAAGTAACAAATAACATGCAGATCAACAGACGTGAATTCAATGAATAGCCATTTTGTTGTTGTTTCTGGTTACGGCTTTGCAGATCAGATCGATTAAGATTGTTTTTAGATTATGTAAACGCTTATTAGTGAGGTTGAAGGGGCTGTTCCTGAGATTTTATTGTGAAGTAGGAATAAAGACAAGTCCATGATTYTCGAAAATAAACTATTGTTGTTATGTTAGTAGTATACATTATAAGAATAATAGTAGGGAATTGCTATTCTTCTTTTGGTTGATAGTATAGTGTAGATCTCTTTGAGAGAACTAAACTGAACAATAAGTAAATTGATGGATATGCAAGTGTATTGAAGTATATGCAAGATACTGTAAGATTGTGCAAATGAAGCTGAGGATGTACTTCATGACACTKAAATAGAAAGTGATTAGATCTAATTGAGGTTACATTTCGGAAGTAATAAAACTCAAGAATATACAGCTAATAATATAAAATTATTTTATTCTAGGTACACAGTCATTAACAGTGAGTGCAGCTAAATATATTTTCTTTTGAAGCAACTTTGTCCCATGGTCCCCTTGAACTGTCCTAAAAAGCTATACGTGCATAGTATTGCATGAAACTTAACTTCCGCGTAGATGCGGGCCTCTTCTCTAATAATTTTTGTTTACTTTTCTGATATCAATAGTTTATACTGTTCGAACACCTCGTCGGTGATGACAAGAGTTTTTTYTTCTTCACATCTGACCGCAATCAGAGTATCACGGCTCAAATCAAAAGGATTGCCTTTTACTTTGGCAATCTGATGTTTGATTCATTTCGTTTATATGTACTCAGATAGCATTTTCCTTTGAATAAGTAGAACAAACATATTAGGCGCGATAAAGAATAACTATCAAGTAATGACAAACAGCAATCTTTAAAAACAAAAGCATTACACCAATATGGCAGCTCAAAAAACAATAGCGAGTGACCTTTTCACGAAAGATGACGAACCTCTGAAAATAAGAATTTTACCTCCTCGTTCACCAAGAATAGAGCTATTAGAGAAGCTAATTCTTAAAGGTGGGGGTGAAATAGTACAGTCAACAAGAAATGCAGATATTGTTCTATATCAAGAAGGAGCTCCAATGCCTGTTAATATACGATGTCAAATATTTAAACTGGAATTTTTATACAAAGCTGTTCATGACAACAAGCTACCTTCATTGGTTAATTTTCGGGTAGGTATAARTACTACATCAACAGGGAGACCAATCAACTACACATCTGATGAAGAAGATTTGATGGAATCTATTTGCAGAGAATATAGAGCGCAAAATAAAACAGAACGTGAAACAGTGTTTGAAATAGTGAGACAGATGGGATCAAGCCGGTCATTTGATGCTGTTCGTTATAAATTACGGATTTTGGCCGATAAAAGAAGATTTGATATTGGGAAAGCGAAACCTTACTGGGAGAAGGTTGAAAAAGGAGAATATGTTGATCACCCGCCTAAGTATTGGCGTCCTAGTAAACTTCCTTCTGATCTTAAAATAAGAAGAAGTTATATGCCTGCTCCGGAAGCAGCATTGATTGAGCATGAACCCGCTGAAAATGATGACACACCAAGTCCTAAAGAAGAGGTATCAAGTCCAAAGAAGGCTTCAAGTCGAGAGAGCAAGGCTAAGGCTCAAATAGATGCTGAATCTGCTAGAGTTGATAATGGACCTCAGATCGATGAATCTCTCAGTGTGAATGCTACTACTACTGCCTCTTCGAATAACAATGAAACTATGGGCATCAGACGAAATAATGAGCCTGACGAGGACCTCTCTCTAAATAGAGAAAACCAAACACAAGAAAGAACATCATCCCCACCCCGGCAATTGGATCATAGTACAACAGATGATACACCATCAATGATCGAACAAACACAGCAAGATTCTAATGAAGACATTCTTGAAGATATTCCTGAGATACAGCAGCAGGAGAACATTTCCGGAAGCATTTCGGAAATAGCTACTCAAAGCAACGATTCAAACGAAATCAGCTCACAAGTAGAATCTGCTATTCTTCAATCGCAACATTCATCACAATTATCTGACTCAGGAAACACCATCAACTCTACACAACAAAACTCAAACGATGAACCTGACAGTAAACGTCAACGGATGGATATGAATTCATTAATACCACAACTACAACCGAATGAGTCCAATGATCCAATCGAAGAAGAAACTGATGCATCACAGTCGCCGTCAAAGTTTGCTAGCAGCAGTATATCAGCCTCTATACTAGAGAAAATTCAAACCCTTGCTGCGAACAAATCAAATACAGCTCAGCAGCCCACAGAGATCAGAAGATCAGAAGTAAATACCCAGATAAGCCTGTTCAAAGGTTCGAAGATGTTCAATATACTAGAGAAATCTACAAGTACTATTGAGCGTGATGGAGATCATCTGACACCAGCACTTGATAGAATAGAAGCAACTTCTTCTGATTCAGAATCAGCAATTCCGGATCATGGACAACATGATGAGACAAAAAATGATATAATTCCTCTTAGACCTGACCTCAATCTTGGATTTGATGAATACGAAAAACTTCTGGCTGATCATATTGATTATCTCTGTAATCGGTACGAAATAGAAGCAATGACTGCAAGAGAAGTATATGAAGCATTAATAGGCATAGATTATAATGACACTGAAAAGCTTATTGAAAAGTATGAAATGGTGTTTTCATCTGATTATGGGAAAGAAGAGGATCAATCACTGGACGATCTTTTCCCTGATACCCCGGGCATTTGGACCACTGGAGATGATTTTGCTCTGAAAAGAATTTTGAACCCAAAAATCTCATCAACGAAGAGGTCGAAACTTGTTCAAAACCTTATCGACAAACATGGCGAAGATAATTATTTATTGCGGTTAACCTATGCTCAATCTAGTAATTGTCTGAGCTTTTGATTTTAGATAAGCGTGTATTGTAGTGAAATTTATTATTGATTTGTATGTACGATTAGAAGATAGTGAAGATGCAATTCAAAGTTAGATACAAGGTATTTTCAAGATGAATGTATAGATGTAATGTAGATAAATTTGCGGATCAATGTTTCAAGGAGTACTTTTGAGAAGATATAGACATGACGGTAAGTGTAGTTGTTTATTTTACGTAGACTAGGACAGCTCTATCTATTGACAAGTCGGCCTACTTCTATGTTATCAGATTATTTTAAATGAAATGAATCAGTAGAGCTAAAGTTTCAAATAAATTTAAAGTTAACGGTCAAAACCTAAGCTAGAACTATAATCCAGCAACTTCTTTGTTAAGTTTCTATAGTTATTATACGGAAGACTTCAGTGATTTAATTTTCAGGATAGAAAGATTATTTGATGAGAAGATAAATAGCTTGACATACAGCAGCCTTTTGTTTTTCTTTCTTATAGTTGGTTCATTATAGCTAATAGCTTTAGAAGTACAATGAAGATAACCATTTCATAAGGTTTTAGCCTGTCAACAACAAACCTTAACATCAATGATTCCATGCGTGTTGTCAAACATGTGAGGAAGACAAATAACGAGCTCTATCTACTTACCAAATTCAARGAAAGAAAGCTTAAAATAAGTATCTACTTCTAACACCTTTAACTGAAATACTCTCAACCATCATTCCTACTGAGACAAGTATCCCTTCTCACCATCAATGATTGACATACACTTTAATTTGAGTTTACAGTATTTGCTTTTGCTCTACCTCTTCTTATTCCTTACTATTATGAAAAGCTACATATGCTATATCGCGCTAGCTCATTACATACAATGAATACTAAGTTGCAGCTCGATATTTGAGGAATAGTCAACTTGCAATACTTCTCAATACCCATTTTTTATTTTATTTTATTATATTTTTTCACCATCCATCAACTTATTATTATCATTTCGTATGTATGTTGAATACCCACCAATTAGATAACTTAGCTGCATACACATTGCATAACTCTCGCATGAATCCAAACTTTAATTCCGAGTAAACGAAACCTCCTTCACCCCTCCCTTTCCTCCTATTTACTATCGAAACCATACTACTATCCAGTAGCGAACTCAACTGCTATGGTCAAACTACACAATTAAATACTCGTATTTCATTAAGGGCCAACCTCAATAGTAAACTATTTTTCTCTTTTTGACTTACTTTCACTTTCACTTGCTTATCAACAGTATCAGATACATCTATCTACTTGTTGTGATTTACCTTATCAGCAATCACAGGCACAATGACTACTGCATCATCAAACAATACTGATGATGAATCTAACAGCGAAACYACCACTATCATTGCTCCAATTTTCACTAAAAATGGCTCTAACGTACCCTTAATATTTTATATTCAGAGTATTGACGACATGGAATTTGCTACTTCTATGCTAGAAGATTTGATAATAAAAAATGGAGGGAAAGTAGTACATAACATCAATGATGCAGATATTGTTCTTGTCGATAGGTTTAAAAACGAGGAAATCAATAATATACCTGAGAAGCCAGTATTGAATACTGATTACGTTTATGAGAGTATTTCCAAAGAGAAAATGGTGGATTTTGCTCCTTTTGAAACAAGGTCAAAAATTGAAACTACTAAATTTARACGAGTAGTATATACCCCACAAGAAGAGAAGATGATGATTCAAAGGATTGCCACAGGATATAGAAAACAACRCTCAGAAGCTTCAATTGTACGTGGAATACTGCGTCATTTAGATGATAGCGCAAACAGAACTTTTTATGGAGTTCGAGCTAAGGTCAGGGTGTTAGTCAAAGAACACCAATTACGGAAGTTTAAGGAGAAAACATTGAGTGTTGATGAATTAGTAGAATTTTCCCAAGAGAAAGATTTAGACATTGATTTGGAATCGAATTCGGATTCTGAAAACGAAAATCCTAATGGTGAAGAAGTAGACGAAAGGTTGTATTCGGAAGATGAAGTACGATTTATGATTTCAAAGTATAGGCAAGGTAAATCCCAAAAGCAATCGGAAGCAGAAATATGTAGAAGAATAGTTGAGGATATCAAGGATAAATTTAACAAAGAGCGGAATTTCTACGGTGTACGATTTAAACTCCGGAAACTACTCAAAGCTGAGGCAGAAGGTAAATTAGATAGTATATTATCTGCTGATGATCATAGAAGAACGAGTCAATTTCACGAGAAGGAGAACAGAAACCACGAAGAATCAAGAGAAGAAAGTAAAAATGAAGAAAAAACAACAGTTTTAGAGCAACAGGAAGAAACTGGAGAACATGAATCGATAATAATAAACAGAGGAGCTTTAGAAACCTTACAAAGATCGTCAATTGACGAACCGACTTCTCAATCAAACACGCCACATATTCATTTATCAGACGAATCCCGTAATTTGGACTCTTCTTTCTTTCAAACAACACCACAACGTCAAATCCGTTCACATCAAGACAATTTACAAGATGGAACCAGTCCTTCCCGTGCTGGTTGGCTGCTATCAACATTTGTCAACAAAATATTTCCCAAGCAACGACGGGACAGCGAAACTGATATCAATGATAGTCATAGAACTATAACAACTACCACTACCACAACTACAACTACTATATCAGCGTCAGAATCACCAAATCACCATCAATTTGGTCAACAGCCAGGAAGTGATATTGAATTACCAGAAGCACCCGATTTCCTTCTCTCTACGGCAGTATATCAGCAAGAAGTCCAAAAATATGTAATAATAATATCTGAGCTTTTTGATGTACATCCACATTTTGTGGAACAAGCTGTTGAAAGTCTTTTAGGTGATGATAATCATACTTTCAACATGTGCTTGAGTACTATACTGAAGTCAGATCTAGTAAAAACTGATCCCGAATTGGATAATGGTACATTGGTTAAAAGAATTGATGAACTTTTCAGTAATATTCCAGGAATTTGGACTGCTGAGGATGATAAACAGATACTAATAATGACAAGGAAACGCGGGACTAGAAGTCAAGAGGCAAGAAACTATTTACAACAGAAACATGGTATAGAAGCAGTTGACAGAAGAGTAAATTACGTGAAATCAGATAATTATCATTCTCGATAGATTAAGCTTCGAGCTGTCATAATGCTTATTTATATTTGTTGATTTCATCAGAATTGATAGTATTCCCTATGTAATATAATTATAACCAAAAAATAAACTGCAAGGTTTAACATGGTCATATCTTGGAATTGATATTACTTATGTTCGTAAAGCAAGGAACCGGTAAACGCCATCTTCCACTGTTTCAGAATCATCATCTAAACTTAACTTCTTTGATGCATAGACTAACCTGGCGTCCATATCAAGATTGGGTACAGCTGATGTCTTAGTTCTCACTGTGGCTATACTATCAGAATGTGTATAAGTAGTTAATGAATCTAATGAATAGTTGTCGGCATTTACATATGAACTAGTAAATACTGAACCTGTTGGTGGAGGAGGAGAGAAATCGTTACGCGGTCTTGACATGGAACGAGAGATTGACCGGTGAGCAGAAGATAAACTGGGTGACCGTGCCACAGATCTGTTTCTGTGGCGAGATCTTGATCGTGAACGGAATACTGAGCCTGTTGATGGTGCCATTGGTTCTGAATTAACAGTAATAGATATTGTTTCATCTTCTTCAATAGGTTGAAACAAGTGGTCATCCAGAGATTCTGAAACTGCTTCGGAAGTAGAACTTTCAGCTAAACGTGTAGTTGATACTGCCGGTTTTATTATATTCTTCACAATCCATGATCGTTTGGATCCTTGTAAAGATGTAACTTTCCAATTTTTCTCGGCCAATCTTTCAGGTTTGATTGACTCTAAAACTGATGGCTCGAATTCTAACACTGAAACGTTTTCTGGTAAATCCAATAGAAACGATGTCCCCTTTAAAGTAAATGAGGCTACTGACGGATTGAAACTGARATCAATGAAGTTCAGCTTTTCTAATCCATTGACCAATTTCAACACTCTTCCTGGTGCAATGTTGATATTCTTTAAGAATAATGACACCAGAGAGTTGCTGCATTTCAACAAAATAGTCCTCAAATTGGTAAGTAGATCATCCGTTAAAGAAGGTACTAGATTCGATATGTTCAGATACTGAAGATTGACAAAACCCTTTGTATCTAGGACTTCAAGCAAGGATCTAATCATTGTAGGGGTGAAAGTATTTCGTTGTTTAGTAGTTGATTCTATTGACAAGAAAACACATTTATCAGGATGCGGTAACCTTGCTAAGAATGAGAAAAATGTGATTGATGCGTTTAGCTCAKAACTATTCCAAAGATTAGTACAATTTGTGAGCGATAGGTGTGTCAATTGTAGTTCTTTATCTTCATTTTCATCATCAGCATCATCATCATCATCGTGGGCCTTCAATAGAGATACTAGGTGATCAGCCATGACCTGGGTCTTTGATAAATCAAGCTTCTTGATAGATTTTAAATGCCTGAGAACAAATTCAAATACCTCAGGTTGTAAAGTAGTGCATCCATGAAATGATATGCCTTTTAGTTGTTTCAACAAAGGAACAACTTCATTTCTCCTTTCGGTATCATTGACTAACTGTACCCATAATTCATTGAAATGTTCAGTATCAATACCTGACATATCAAGATACTTCAGATGACCTCTTGGCCCAGAAAGTAACTGTAGCAAGGAATTGTAAGTAAGAAAACGATCAATTGCTGGAGATAACTTTACTTTTGATAACTGGAGAGTTGAATTGAATTTTAGTTGGAATTCTGGCAATTGTTCAGTCACTGATTTCCTCTTGGAGAACGATTTACTGCTATCATGCAATTTCGATACGTTGAAGTATTTGATAAATTGATGACTTTGAGGATTTGAATTTGAAAGGAAGTCAATCAGTTGAGTCTCGGTTTCTAAAACAACTGAATTATAAAGGATTTGGTAAGACAATTGATTGAATCTTCTGCAAACATATGGAACGTTTTTACTAAATTTCCATTTCCTTCTATCGTTTATATAGAAACCTGAGTGTTCATTAGTTGTCATGAACACATCATGTAGGATCTTGAAGAGAATCTCATCAGGTAGATCTAAAATAGAAATTGAGTTCATCTTTTATTGAACTGTTCAGCTAGATTAAATGCCTTTGTATTTCAATTAATTGATTGATATTTTCTTTGGTGCCTGCTATAACTGATGATAGCAACTATTTTTTGTTGGAACTCCCTGCTCCTTAATAGCTGATTGATGGCTTGAAATGATACTCAACCCTGTGATCTAAAATCTACCTCGTACGGGGTATTTCCTTATTGATTGTACTAGTTGTCCAATTTATAGCTTAAGGAAGAACAATGATCCATAGTAAACAAGTTCATCAAGTGGACTTCTTTCATTTATGTTTATTTGTTAATGAATAGCCAATCCTCGTTTATATAATGAAAAGCTTGAGAATATCTTGAAAAATCTTGGTAAGCATGATGCTATAGAAGTAAAGTTTTAGAGTTCCCCACTTAAGGTTGTCTGTAGTTGTAAACGCTAATCTTAATCTGTCAACGTTGACTCCGATGAGATGCAAATCTCACTGGAATGAAAGAAAAAAAAGGCGGACGAAGAAGATGAGATATGGTAGTTAAAAGAAAAATTTAATAATGAAAATTTGTGATATATACCAATAAGAAAGAGTTTCACGGTGTAAGCAATTCTCCAGTTCAAATATTTAGTTGCGATTTCTGGAGAATTAGCTAGGCTTGTCTGGCGGTCAGAGACCCCCTAGACCTGAAGATCTCGCKTMCTKWMAGKAMGCGAGATACAAAACCATAATATTATTTTGCTATAATTAAATAGACGTCCTTAGAATTGCTCTTTAGTCTATGTTCTTTTCCCTTTCTTTCGGACTGATGAGGCCTATTTGGTTATTCCTTCACTAGATAGCCTGTTTTCTTTGTAAAATTTCCCCAGGTTTTCTCAGCAACAAATTCCAGTTTCTCCTATTCCCGAGAAATGATGGGAACGGCCCTTTTTAAAGTTGACCAAATAGTGAAAGTGAGTAAAATACAAACTTAAATTTCTCAGCCCGAAAGAGTCCAAATGCCAGAGAGCGCTGGCACAAAATTTTCCAGCAAATTTAGATTGAGAACTACTACAAATTGAGCTACAGATGGAGGCAAATAAACCCATATTTTCAGAGTTCACAACCTGCATCAATGAACACTGGATTCAGGTAATTTCACCTCCACTATGTTATGAATTCAAACGACAAACTACTCGCTGGACATTGGTTTGGGGAGCTTCCCAATTCGTTAAATTCAATGCACACTTCTGCAGTACAACATATAAAATTCGACCAGAACGTATCTATGAAAGTTCATAACTCGCCCATACCGGTATAAGCCGTTTATTATTAAGTTATTTAACTATCGATGGTGTATCTGATGTACTGCAGTTGCAGTGTGGATTAGAAGAAATTTGTTCAGGATATTTGTTATTTATTCAATAAACGAATGTGAGTTCTGTCTTTATTTTAGAGTGAAGTAGACGTAGAGCTGAGTAGGAAAACATTAAATTAAGGTTAAAGGGACTCCTTGCATTAACAATTGAAATGAATAAATGAGTTCTTCTTGTAGCGCTAGTTACTTGAGAAGCGAGTTCTTTCAAAAGAAGAAGAAGGAATAAATGAAAAACTTGAAAACTTGAAACTGAGAAGATGTGTTTTACTGATTGAAGTGCAAGTTRACAACCTATTTGGACGGTGAAAGATTAGCGTTTAAAGAGAAAGAAAGCAGGAATTTTGCACTATATGTACTTCCCTTACTGTCTACAACTTGTAAAAAAGTGAAATGGAATCAGAGGTTRCATGGTTGGGGACGTTTGTTAGAAGGTCTACTGGTGAGACATGGGTTAGTTGTTGTGGCTGACAAGATAATGGTAGTTGGTTTAGTTGTTGAAACAGATAGGAATAGGTGTATTTTCTTAATATGTATTGATTTTTGAACGTTTGCCATTGTGTTCCTTTTATAGTTCAGCTTTGCTTAAGTAGTAATATCACGTGCAGAATGCATTCTATGCGAAAGAGAATGASTGAATCGCAGTTAATTATGATAATGAATGCTCGAAAGAATTATAAAATCTGTTTCCTTCGAAATTTCCTACTTATGCCCGGTCGCTTAGATGTTAAAGTGTGTGCAATCTTTCTTCACTATACCTAGCGAACCTGACATTATTCAACATCCAAGTACTGGCTGGATTATCCGTTATTATATGCGAAAATGAACTATTGAGAAGAAATGATTACGGCTTCGTTCAATAAAGGGATCAAATTACACAATCCTTAGTTTCAATCGATTGATTATATTGATATGGTTTATTGTATATCACTCATTGTGTGTTATTTGGCAATTCAGAAAGAAAGAATGAACAATTTAATTTGCCTTTCCTCAATTCCAATACATATTAGAGTTCGGATTTATGCATTATTATGCATTGTTAATAATTTCTCTTCATCGGTAACTTATCAGAGACTCTTCGAATTTATGAATCAAATAATAGTTGTAACGAATCTTCTTTACTATTAGCATTCTATTGTTGGGCTTGAAACTACTGAATTAAATGTATATTGTGTTAGAATCATTTGAGTCTCTAACCGAATTTCCTTCCTCGCTCTCAAAATTTTGATGTCAGCACTACTATTTCCTCATGCGGCATCAAAACTTCTTATCTCATCGAAACCTTATTCCAACAGCACAGCTCGATAATGTATATAATGGGTAATCATCCCGATGTTTAATTCATATACTAGGTGAGGTTGTTGTCTGAATAACAAACTTATAATTAAATGTCTTCGTCCGTCTTTATCCGACCGCAAGTTATGGGATTTAGGTATAATGACTGACTGCACCTGAAAAAGTGAGGATCAAATATATGCATACATAAATACAGCCTGATGATATATTAACTATGGAAAAATGGAAGAATGAATCTAGGAGGATTAAGCTGAGATTGGTATTTCGATAGTTGCTCTTTTGTCTTCTTTTCCGCTCTTGTGGTTGATAAAAGAAAATCCTCGTTCGAATGCGATTTGTATTTGTATGGAATACATTCTTGCTACATTACAGTACTGAAAAGAAGGAATAATAGTTGAAACAGAAGACAAATCAATGGGAACATTAATCATGCCTTCAAGCTCTACCTGTGAAGAGCCGCCGATGTCTGTATTGTTTACTTGTTTCCACTCAACACTAGAATYAGCCAGTACACTGTTTGACAATTCAATACTGTGATGGGTAATTACCATATCTTTGAAGTACTTGCTACCGTCTTGATTCTGAGGGTCTAAAATATTGTGCTTAGCTCTAGATTGCAGATATTTTTGAAGTTGATCAAGTTTTCCGTTACTTTTAACCATACCAAGATCATAAACGATAGGAACAGATGCTTTTGTTTGAACGTCATGAATCAGCAAACTGCAAATGATCTTGGATATCTTAGGTCTATTACTTTGGCCTATCAAATTTAACTTTAAGGGAATATGAGTTAAATAGTCTTCCAACGACCCCGAAGAGTATAATCTTTCATTTGTTTTCTCAATGATTTTTGGAAGTTTTGTTGGAATATTTTTCAGTTCATCAAACTTACATTTGATGGTCAACTCTGGCAACGTCTCTGCCTTATCTGATTTTGTTGCATGTTTATGCTTAAAAGTTGTTTTATGGAAAAGTTTACTTGTTTTTGCTAGTTGAAATCTTTCTGTAATGTAGTTATTGATGATATCGATATCAGCAGTCTCCTCTATTTCTGGGTGATTGAATATGAACCGTTTACCTCTGAAGACTGTTGTTGATGAAGCAGTATTCATTTTCTCAGAGGAGCTATTTCTTGATAAGGAATTGATCAGTTCATTAGCTTCAGCTGTATCATAATCGAACGTTGGCTCAATTGTTGCTATGTTTCTCCTGCAGTAGTCAAGATAACTGTTAATCATCTGTTGAAACTTCAGTTTGTTATTAGGGGTTAAATCATTTTGCAGAGTTAATTTCTGAGAAGCATTAATCGTTGGTTTGAACCTTAAATAGAACGTTCTTTTTTTGATAACGCCCGTACCACCACTATCATGAGTTGTTGAGGGCGATAACCCAACCGCCATAGGAAAATTTGCATTAGACGAGGAGTCTGATCTCATTGGCATTAATGAAGGTTTTTGCATCTTCTTGCTACTTTGATCAGATTCAATATCCGCTGTCATTATTGCAACAATTGAATAGGTTGTTGACCATAATGGGGAAGATTTGTCATCTATTACCAGTAACGTACCTGGTTTCCCAGCAGCAAAATAGCCTAAAGGTTCCTTCACTTTGAAGTCTTTCTTTGTAGAAGCTGAAGCAAAACTAGTATCAATGCCGTACGAAGGCGGTAGTATTCGGTGACTTAACAGCTCGCAAGAGCAAGCTGTTTCTAGCAAGTTGTATGGGATAACGAATTTGAAAGGGATTTTGAAAGAACTTTTTGGTGGTAATATCTGGTCTTTAGGTAGATCATTCTCATTATTAAAACCATTGAAACAAGCAGTGTGATCATATACTTTCAGAAACACTCGCTCATTGACAGACCTCTGAAATGTACCATCTAGCTCTGATGCAACAACTCCTTGTAGCTTAATGATGAAATCACTGAATTTGACTGCTTTCATTGATACGTTGGTTACAGTTGCTATACCTGATAAAATATCACCATTTGTATATTCGGTTACAGATGTTATTTTTGATAAGTTCGCGGTAGACGGCAGCAATTCAATCGCGATATTCACCTTAGTAGCTAATGAAGGTATTGATGGTAACTGATGGTAACTGTCTCTTGACGATCTGTTTGGAGACATACTAGGTTGTTGCGCATGAATATGAGGAACCATCAACTCTTCACTATTAGAGGTCAGTGATGAGACATATTCTGATTCATTGGTAGTGCTTGGGTCCATTTCATGATCTCTACTCACCAATGAACTCAATAGCGACTGCGAATCCGAAGCAACAACATAACCATGTTGATCCCAGTTCGGCAGTGACTCCGATTCCTTCAGAATATCAACATAATCTGGAAGAACTTGCTGTGAGCGGTTGTCATCTTCAGGATTAGAATCTAGCTCATCTGATACAGCCTCCCTCAGGAGTTTCGAAGAGTTGTTTGTTTGGTAATGTGTCATATATAACGGACACTCAGATGCAAATACTTCTAAAGCTAAATTCCTGTTTGTTGATATACTACTTGTACAGGTATGTTCTTTGTAGATAAATTGATCCAAATGGTTATTAACCAATGGCATATTGATGCTTATTTAGTTTTCGAAGAAAAAGTTGATAAATCTCACACAAAGGACTGACGGATTAGCTGATGATCATGGATTCTACTTTCTAGAAGAATTGGTTAGAATGCGATTGATAACCTGTGCTGTTGCATAGTAAGGAACATTAATGAATATCATAACATTCGATAAACGACGAATATAAGCAAGATCTTTCTCCTCTTTCTATTGATTTCAATAAAGCATACTGTAAAGTTAATAGTTATCTGACAATTCATCTACCCACATACCTACCTCCTCATGTTATCATATACCATCACTTCGATGCGCCGTGACTTTGTGAAAAAGAGAAATAATAAGCCCGTTTTCAATATTTATCTTACACAGTAATTATCACGCTATCAAATGTATAGACTAGAAGACAATTAACGATCTGATAATTCTCTGGAAGCATCTTCCTTCTCATTTCATTACTGCTTCCCAAGTCTGGATCTGAATTTCTTTTTTTTTCATTAATGTTTACCGGAAGTTCCTCAGTATTCATGAATTAACTTCGGATTAGAAGATAAATCTGGTTTGGGGTAATTAAGTTAACGTTTAACCCAACCCACATGCTAATGCATATCAACTGCTATTTTAATTCTAAGGGTCAATGTCACATGATGTATACGGTATTCTTCAGAAAAGGAGAGAGAAAGTAGATGTGATGAAAAGCTTGATATTATGAATGCTGTGGAGTAATGGGACAGAAATGCAGAGAATTGATGATCTGCAGGAAGAGTAGAGTAGAATCTTTGCTATGTTCGTTGAGAGTTTATGATGGTTATGAGTTTTCCAGAAGAGGAGTTTTGATTTAGGATATTCTCAAACGTTGAGATCAGAAACGTTTAGGAGAAAACATTATCAGCACCTTTTCCCTTTCTTTTTTTTTTTCTTTCTTTTTTTCTTTCTTTTTTGCATTCATTTAGTTTGAAGCATATGTGTTAAATTGGGTACTAAAAATACTTACTTCAAAAAGCTGTTCTATTGTCTATCGACAAAGTTGTGGTTGCAGTTGGAGTGATCATTACTTCTCTGATTCAAGCCCATCCACAGTCTTGTTACATTCATCTGTTTATGTTAAGCCAATGAATCAACTATTTATAAGAAACCTCCTTTGAAAAAGATAATGATAAACTTACTAATTACTAATCTTTCTTCTTTCTTAATACTTAAACTTTCCTTCACTTATCACTTAAGAGGTAATAATATTCAAAATGAGTCAATCGTCAACTGTCACATTGTTTTTCCCAAGTTTATTTTTTCCATCCATCTATTACTAATTAGAACAATTTTATCAATTGACTTAGCATGAATAAGGTAATAATAGGTACAAAAACCATAATCTATCAGAACGAAATTCTCATAGCATCGTCTGCGGTACAAAAAAGATCATCCTTCATTACATGTAGAGAGTGAGAAAAACCGGTTATAATTATAAATTAAATCACATTATTTAATATACGTTTTTCATTTCAGAATACTGTTTGATTACTTTTTACTATGACTATGCAGCTTCTTAAGAGGAAAATCTGTAACATTCAAAAGAATATATCAATTAAGGTTAGATTCGGAAATTACAGTTTAACCTTATTCCATATATCTTAGAGTTAATTGTATTTTCAATCATGTCTCTTAATATCCAACGTTATTTGCCACTAGACCCTAATGACTCATCTAACTATTCAACATTCCAGATGAATTTTTCATTATAAGAGTGAAAGTTATTAACTTCATTTTTTGTTCCATGACTGTTTATATCATAAGTGACTGATTTTAGGATCAAATAGACTCTTGAAACTAAATTCTCTTTTTCTTTCTAAGAATATTTTCGAAGAAGAAAAAGAAGCAATATCGTTACATCAATGAAAGAGGCCCTACCACAAATTAGCGTTTATGTAAGCTCCTTATTAGGCAAGGGAAATATCCTTCATACAACCTTAAGGTTCATGATGACCAATTGTAAAAGAAATTTAGGAGAAACAGTGTATGTGGTGTTTCAATGAGGTCTCTGTATTTAATAAGGAACACCTTCTCTAAACAGCTTGTTAACCAAGAAGGTCTGATTGTTTGGATAGCACATAAAGTATACACTTTCATACGGAGTTCTTTCTTTTTCCTTGGCTGACACCGTTGCCAGCTCTTGTTTCGAATTTACTTTCATTTGACTCATATTGTGAATACATATATATAATAGAAAAGAAAAGTAATAATACACATTCAATATAAACAGTTGATCAAATAATTATACAGAGAAATAAGAAAGCTCAAATACTATTAAAAAAGTATAATAAGTAGAAAATTAATTATAATGTCAATCAGATATTCTAACATACTGTAAAATCACACCAACCCACTACTGTATCCATACATCATACGAATAGTGATTTTCATAATACACCCGTGATACATATATCTAACTGCCAGTTTCTTCCGTTAAGGCCTGAGCAATTCCATCCAATAATTCATCAAGATCCTCAGGTGGAACTCCACAAGATACAGAAATTAGTCTTCTGTATTGGTTCATCTTATTACCAACTCCTCCTGCTCCCGCATATAAGTCAACGATATCCTTCACTATAGTCTTCCTTTCTAGTTGTAGTTCACTCAACACAACAGCTAAATTAACATTTTCTATTATATTTTCCTTGGAATCGTTTTTTACATCAACATCCATAACATCTTTATCTTCAGATATCTTTAATTGATTCTTGATTGTCCTATCTAATTCTTGCTTCTGTCGTTTTTCAACTAAAGTGGACAGAGTCTTCATTTTTTCACCCACTTTTTTTTGTTCTTTTCCAATAATTGATTCTAATACTGCTGTTATCTTTTCCATACTGTCTCTATTCTTCTTACTATTACCATTGCCTTCCACAGTTTCAATTTCGTTCTCGTTATTGCTGGAACTACCTCCATAGTCCAGTTCTCCTGCTAAATACTTATCGATAAACTCTTTCTTAACRCAGCTTTGGGTAGCTTCATATTCATTATTCATATTAGTGAGCATACGTCGAACTTCATCAACATCGTTATTCTTGAGCAGCATTTCTTCATCAAAAGAAACAACCAAACTATTGAACATATCCATAAATTCAGGAACCAATGTTTGAGTAACCTTCATAGCTGTTTCTGATAATCTGGGTTCTGCAATCGCCATAGTTCCAATTCTGGTATCAACTCCTCCCATAGCCGATGAACTAATACTATTATTCAAACTGGCATTATAAGTAAGAATCTTGCCGAATTGAGACCCCGAGCTACTCTTTCCTTTGCTTTTACTACTACTGACACTATTTTTCTTCTGTATAAGGCCTTCCAATACATGCAGTCTTCCTGGTTCTAGCCCTTGAATAGGAGTGTTTAGCAGTTCATTATAATTTTTAGTAATCTCATGTAAAGCGGTTTGACCATTATTGTTTTCGATATCATCTTTAGCTCCATAACTAAGTAACACTTTAAGACATTTCTTTGCTCCATTTCTAGCACATATATGCAAAGGAGTATCGCCATTAATATCCTGTTCATTTACCAAGTTCGTTATCACTTCGAAGGGTTGAAACTCGCTGAGTTTCCCCAAAACAATTTCCATATAGTACCTTGCAGCAGCAAGTTTTGGTCGCACGTTAGTGGCTAGTGCAATATGGTGGAAAATTGTTCTTCTGTTTTGTCGATCAATAAATGTTAGCGAATCTCGTAGCCAATCTACTAATTTAGCGAAAGTTCTTTTCTCATAAGCATTACTGAACACAACTGCCCTTACTAATGGAGTTTGCCCTTCGTTGTTCAACGCATGAATGTTAGCACCAGAGTTTAACAAAATCTCTACCACTCGCAGGTTCCCTATAGCGCATGCCCAATGGAAAGCTGTATGATTTTGTTCATCAATAACTTGGTTGACGTCAAATGACTCTGGCGGATGCAGAAGAAAATCCGGTACAATATCATCTTCAGAAGTGAGAAAGAAATCAAGTAAACGATTAGCATATTCTTTGCCTTGATCATAAGTACCAGGATGTCTATATTTCACCTGTGGTAAAGATCTTTGTTTTGTTGATGATTCATTGGTATTGCGATTAGATTGTTCATATACCTGGTCAGACGATTTTGAGGACGAGACAAAACTCTCATTCTCATTAGCTCCATCGGATATTTGTTGCTGTGAATAATTGACAGGTAAAAGTGCTGAATGTTCATGTTCATGTCGACGTTGTAATTGGTGTTGCAGCTCTTGTTGTGCCTGGGCTTGTTGCTGTAAGTATTGTAATCTGGTTATGGACTGTGGAGTTTTCAGTGCTGCATCTAAATCATCATCAGACATAAATTCACTTGGAGATGATGATTGATAAGACCCAGATACTGAGTCTGAATCATTATTAAGTTGCTGTGGTTGATTTGGTTGGAGTTGATGCCGCTGATGCTGCCGTAGCTGCTGTTGATATTGATGTTGGTGCTGATCCTGTTGGCTAAGCATTATATGGTTGTCTCTATTATCATATTCAGTACTTTCATCAATTTTGGAATCAGGGATTGTTCCTGTTGAACTCAGCTCGTCATCTTGTCTTTGTCTAAAGCTTGAACCGTATGAGATCATACTGTCGTTCTGTGTGTTGGATATAATAGATGTATCGACAAAACTAGAGTTATTTTTTTGAGCTATCTGTTGCTGTGATGTCGCCAAGCTGATATAGTTGTCTGAAAGATSTCCAGAAGCTTTTGTTCTACGATTATATTTCCGTTTAGGCTGAGGATCTGATAAATCCTCTACAGCAGAAGTTTTCTTTCTTCCCCTTTTCTTCTTTTCTCCATTGTCTTCGACTAAAGAGACATCCTTAGATACAACAGCAGCATTTAAACCAACATTTGAATCTCTGGCCCTTGCTGCTCTAGCTGTTACTGCTTTTGCAGCATTCTGACTCGCGGATTTTTCCTTCTTAGCAGCGGAATTGGACTTCTTTGGTACGGGAAGTAAGCCAGATAGTTCCTCCGATGTTTCAAATCTGAATAAAGGCTCCAGCAAGTGATATACATTGAACTGGGTAGCTATCTGTTTGGCCTTCTCTAATGGCACCCAAGTGCCTTGGTATTTACCATAGCCACCTTGAACCTTTTCATGTTCWCCTTTTTGAACATCTCTTTCTAGAATTCTTGTCCGATGAGGTTTCGGGAAGTCTGCGACTTTAAGGATATGGGTAGCGTTTACCCAACCATCTTCTTTCCTTCTCATCACAGCATTTCCTTTCACAGAAAATTCATATACAGGCACACCCGAGTACGTGGCTGTATAAATTTGCTGATCACTCATTGCAGCTCATTTACTTACTATTGGTTGTACGATAGTTACTGGATCACTTTCTATATGGCTATGTTGATATTCTTTCTTGAAATTACGAAAGTTGGTTCATTATCTTCTATCAAAATGGCGAATAAAGACCAAGGTATCAGGTTTTCAGCTGTTAACTTCTCTCAAATGATTAAACTCGATGAAGCGAAAAATAAATCCTCAGAAGCCAAATATCTTCTGCCTTGTGAGACTACCCTAATATTAGTAATGTCTCCAATTTGTTAAATGGCGAAACTTGTAACTCACACCAAAATTTCAATAATATCTCAATCCTAAACACAAATGAAGGCATGCAATGATCATTAAAATTGAATACGAAGTAGTAATCAGTTCTGTTCGTCAATATGAGTCTTCCTTCTTCAATTAGCTACACTATTGTGATGGCTTACTTGCTTGTTGCGATGACTGATGATATCCAGTAGAACACTTGAAATAAWTATTAAATGCAACAGATTTCTTCTTGATATTAGTGTACAGCTTATTTGAGAATTGATCATCGCCCACTTGTTCTCAATATCAATGAATGCTGTTTACAATATTATCCCTTATCATTCATCAGTAGAACACATCGTTTGGGCCCATATCACTTTGCTCATGTCCGTTCCAATATTCTAAAAAGATGTTTAAGTAATCATCAAATGATCCCGATTGTAACCCTCCTTTTGTCCCAGGGTGACCTGAAGACTTCAAGACCTCGCTTGAAGTGAGACATCATGTAGGTGTAAGTTTAAGAAGAGCGACAGAAATACAAGTATTACCAGGTAACAGATGCCAGATGAAAGTGTATCGTCTAAAAAGCACTCAAATAATTAGTTGATTTCCTGAAAATGTGGACCATTACTTTGAACCTTGTATATTCGTACTATTTTCCTCTCTCGCTTCCTCTCTGGATCTTTGTCACGAGCATATCCAATTCCCAACCCTTTAAGTTCAAGTCATTAGCCTGAAAAGAGATCCAATGTTCACTACCTCACATAACAGGGGATTCAGTTTCTAATATTTGACTTTTATTTTGAGGGTCTGTCAATCAATTGAGGAAACTATTGCGCGGGTTTTCTCTATTTATGTGGTTTGTCTATTTAAGGAAATTGAAAATATCTGTACGTAGCGGTAATTCCCACTTGGCTACAGGTAAGTGAAATGTTAATCCTCTTACTATCTTACCTGGCCTAAGATCAATTGAGAAACTGATGACTATTAGCTGTATGATAAGGAAAACTGAATATATTTAGGTGCTTGCTGGTCCTAAGAAATGCTGACCGAAGAATTACATCATGAGCAAAAGAATAGGAAAGAGTTACAGTGTCTGTTTTCCATTCAAAATTCAGACAAAAAACTCAAAGAAAACGATGGGAGGAGTGAGCTATGGAGGAATTCAATGTAGTAAATTTGATGAAAGATTTGACTCATCAGTATTTTCAAAAGGATTGTTTTTTTCCCTGATAAAAGTCTTGGTAGAATGTTATTCTGACTAATCATAGTACTGGTTTAATGACCATATTAAATAGAATATCTTAATTCTAATAAAGTACTCGTTTGTTGGAGAGCGACAACAGAATCATTGGGTGCCCCGCTGAGGCCCGTTCCTTTCTGAAAGGAAAATAAAAATATACCCAAAAATCGAAAAATATCAAAGAACTGAGTAGAGTTTACTACTGAAAGTGTTTGTTAATGAGCTACTGGAAGGCTTTTGTTTATCTGCCACCACAAAATATAATTCAATTGATGTTATCCATTTAGCGAAAGTCTCCCTGTTTTGATCGAATTAGCGCTGTATTATTAAGTCCTGCTTCTGCTCGTATAGAATACGACTAAATCATGATCGGTTGCGAATAGCATATAAGATGATATTTCTTTTTTTATCCACAAAAATTCTGGCTCTACGAATYTACAAACTAGAAATGGACAAGCTTATAAATCAGATTTCTTTCTTGACGTTGTCGTATCTCGTATTATCATAATATTCTCTTTACTACTCCTTACTAATCAACTGTTTACATCACTCTGTTGCCGCCTAAAACCAAATATAAACTAATGAGTGAGTTGATATTTCTTCCTTGTTACTTACCCTAGAAACAATACTTCCATGGAATCACTTACCAGCAAAACTCGTCTCCCATCCAGACCCCCAACTTTTGACTTATCTCTTCTTCATCTTTCTCATCATCATCCTCATCGTCCTCTTCAACTCAATACCTTCCCTGTACCTATTCAGAGCATCTCAAGTTAGTAGCGGTGTAAATTAATAAGCTCCTTAAAAAAACTTATTTAACTTTATTGAGAAGAGTTTGTACGACAATCCAAACATTCTGTACGTAACAACTTAAACATAAAGTTCCTTGGTTTGTTATATTTATTATTAATGGTATATAATAAATGAATTTACTTGCTGGAAGAGGAGGGTTTCTGTTTGGAATAATTTTTACTTAACATATTTGAATAAAAGAAAATCTTATATATAAAGAAAAAAGTGTCCAATTCGCAGAAGAGGGAACTTGAATATTGCTGTTGGCTAAAGAGTTAACAAAAAAAAAGAAAAAAAAAAGATACTAGGATCATCAGGTACAATTGCTGAAAGTACTACAATAGGCAAGATCCAAAAGATAGGTTTTCTTTAAAAGCTATTAGGATAAAAAGCGAAAAACAGCAACAGGTTTCCGAGAAGTTACAACGAAGTACTGTTTCAGTTGATATATAACCATATGGAGAGTTTAGTATAGTACATCAAATCGCTATTCACCATGGGCTGGACAAATATTCTAAGAGAAACCGAGTTTGGTCTATTTGTCAGACGTATGTCTGGCTATAAAGTGTTTTTATTCAAGGAAGAGGAGCCAGATTTTGATGTTAATGAATATTTACAAACATTGAAAAAAGGATATACTAAACCTGTCTTACGTCAAGGAGAATTGTTTGAAAAAGACGTGGAGGTAGTAACCGCAAGAGAAGAGCAAGATGAACAAATTGATGAAGCTGAATCGAATGCTGAAGAGAAGTCAGAATTGTTAGTTATCGATTATTACTCTGAAGATGATACTGAAAATCCACGAAACTGGTCTCCAACAAAGAAGAAACTGCACGTGTTTCTCATGAGTTTATTATCATTTGTCTTTTATTTCGGTTCCTCTATCATCACTCCATCTGTCGAGGGTATAATGGAAACATATAATGTTGGGTATACAGGAGCTGCTTTAGGTATCAGTTCCTACGTTTTAGGATACGGTTTAGGACCATTGATATTCTCACCACTGTCAGAGATTCCATCCATTGGTCGAAGTGGGATTTATGTTTGGACGGCATTTGGTGCATTTATCTTCCAGATAGTTGCATGTTTTGTTCATAATTATCATTGTTTGATGTTCATGCGATTTTTGACAGGATTTCTTGGTTCTAATGCTATTGCATCTGCTCCTGCTACTTTAAACGATATGTATGATGAACAAAGTCTACCATTTGCTATTATCCCATGGGATATAGCTATCAATCTTGGACCGTCTTTTGCTCCATTGTTTGGYGGTTACCTGGCAATGAATCTGAATTACCTTTGGCCATTATACTTGTTTCTAATAATGATAGGAGTTGCATTCTTAATGACATACTTACTTTCATCAGAAACGCTCACTGATGCTGTGCTAACAAATAAAGCCAAAAGACTAAGGAGAATCACTGGTATGACTAACATTACTTGTAAAGCTGAAATCGAAGAAAAGAAACAAGGAGATTTACAGATTATCCTTCAAGCTTTGTATAAACCTTTTGTTATTTCTCTTGATCCAATTCTTCTCTTCTGCAATTTTTATTTGGGTCTTGCTTATGGTACATTCTACCTTTGGTTTGAAGCTTTTCCCATCGTCTATCAAGGAAAATATGGATTTAGTTTAGGTGAATTAGGTTTACCTTTCTTAGGACAAGTTGTTGGTGCAGCTGTAGCAGGTTTGGTTACTTGGATTTATGCAAAAAAAGTCGTGAACCCTAAGATGGAAAAATATGGATTTCTCAGGCCTGAAGAACGATTGTTACCAGCAGTTATTGCAAGTTTATGTATCCCTGTATCATTACTTATGTTTGGATGGAGTGCGAATCCGGATGTCCACTGGATGGTTTCAATTGTTGGTGCAGCCTTTTATGTTCCGGGTCTAGTATTGTTGTTTCAATGTCTTATGGTCTATTTACCAATTATTTATCCTGGTAATGAAGCATCAGTCTTAGCTATGAATGGTGCGGTGAGGGCATTATTTGGTTTTGCTTTTCCTTTATTTGCCTACCAAATGTACGATGCAATGGGTGTGAACTGGGGCTGTACTATGCTTGCAATCGTTAGTACCGTTCTTACTGGATTGTTCTATCTTCTGTATTGTTATGGTGAACGACTTAGAAAAGCTTCGAAGTATACTTTTTACGCTCCTGAAATGGAAGAAAAGCGCGATGAGGAAACTCCTGCTTCAGAAGTTAATACAACCGAAGAATCGATCGCGTAATGTTTGATTCAATAGTGATGTTGATAGCATCATTACGATTTCTGTACTGTCAAAGGAAATCCTTAGATTTCCTGTTGATTTATTTGATATCAATATTTTATGGAGGGTCTGGTGGTCATATTTAAGCAACGGCATGATGTATAATGTCGTTCCAATTGGAATTATATTTTTAGTGATAGATCTGAGTGTTGCATATCTACTCTTATCTATATTTGTCAATTATCATGTTAATAATTCTTACATTTTTCTCAAACTTATAACTACGAATTAATGTCTTCAACACACATTTAAATTTTTTATGGAGGGTCGGCGGTCAAATATATATACATTTAATTAATCTAATGAATGACGTATTTTTTATTGTTTTATTAATATGCTTTGGTATGCAATGAATAGTCTGTTATTTTTCAAGCATCGCATAGGTAGTATGGCACTGGAGTTGACAATGGATAGAGAGAATGAACGGTGGCCAACATGTCAAGAATCACTGTGAATTATTAACAAATTGATTAGARGATCGTTCACTTCAATTGCAAAATCTGATTTCTTCTTATTARTTGATCCAGCAGTCTATCTGGCAGTAAATCCAATAAGGATAGAAGTTATCCTTCTCTCTTTCTATTCCTTTTTGTTTCTTCCTTCGCCTTATCCACATATCTCTCCCTGCATCTTTCTGTATATTTATACATGAATATCATTGAGGTGTATAGGTGCAATTTCCACTGATCTCAGGACTGCCCTTCTTCATTATAGTGATCCAGATTACCTATGAACTACAGTTACCCGGCTGAAGCCTTTATATCCTTCCAATGAAATAATGCTTATTGACTTACCTTACAAAATATGTGAAATRGAATAGGCTTTATGGCTACAAATATACGATACAACAATAGAATAAATTACCGGCATCTACTGTTATTTATATTAACGTAATCAGCACTGGTATTGAACCGAAATATAGGAATATAATATCAGTCAATATACTACTATACGCACAATGGGAGGTCATCATGTTCATTATAAGCCTCATGCTCCCCCACCATTACCTCATGTTCCTAAGTTTTACGCTTACACTGCTAAGCTCTTAGGTGCTACTATGTGGTTCTGGATTCTATACCGAGTCAAAGAAGACGGTCCTGTTATGTTTGTAAGTATTCCTGGGTTTTTTAGGTGAGATTCAGCTAGGTAGGAGTGGTAGATAAGAAACTAACGTAATCATTCAACGTAGGGTATGAAACATCCTTGGGAACTACATCATGGTGGACATGGSCACGGAGAGGAACATGGAGATCACTCAGCACATGGAGAAGCTGAACATTGAAGAGTAAGGATCATCGGTGGATTTTGTAGGTTATAAAGGCATTTTGTTTGGTCAGATCATTGAGATATTCAGAAAGATGATTAAGATGTCCATTCAAAGCAATTGTTAATGGTGATTGTGATKATGGTGGTAGTATTAGTAGAAGAAGTAACAAAAAGAAACATATATTACGGAACCTGTAGTTCTGGGAGTTCATGGTGCATTATTTATATAAACTGGTCTGTATTCGGCGCCGGTTCAATTCTTTTCTTATAGGTGTTAATAATCATTAGATTTGATTTACTGGTTGAAGGTTCAAAATTGGTAGAATGATGACTGTATTATATTTGTATCTGGGACGATCTCGCATAGAAAGTGATGGGATATCGCATAGATTTATTAATTTCGTCAAAATAGAAGTTTCCCCTTCTATTCCCCTTCATAAGAGACTTCATTACCTATCACAATAAGTCCCTGTTTCGCAAGATGTGCATTATATTATTAATCTACATTTAATCTACATCCAAATTGTTGAGAAGTTCTTTCGAAGTGCGACTTCAGCTAAGATTATCGCATCTCGTATTTTCTAAGTCAAACTTCGTGCTCATACAAATAAAAAGTACGATGCTTAGTTGATTCTTTTTTCCATAGCTATCAAAGCTGGAATCTCATTAATACTATAGATAAATTTCGTACAAGGTAGAGATTAATTTTATCGGTATTCATACGAATATAGTATATAGCACGATAGTCATGAAAGAGATTAATTTCTTCCTGGGCGGCCTCTTCCTCTAGAACCACGAGAACCTCTAGTGGAAAAATGTTTCCTGCTTCTATTCGCTAACGTTGTAGATTCATCAATCAATGCCGCTTTCTTAGCTTTTTCCAGATCGACTCGTCGTAATGCYTGTTCAGCACTTTCCAGATCCTTGAAGTAAACTAAAGCAAATTTTCTTGGTGGTGCTGGTACAATATTACCACTTTTATCTGTAGTCATTCCTGGCGGTATTGATGATGAGAAAGACTTGATAAGAACTTCCTTGATATTAGGACGGTCCAGTTCATCAAAATAGAGTTTGATCTTCTCATGTTGTTCCTCATCTGCGCCTGACAAACCATTGGCGTTAGAAATCCAGACTCCCGGCTGTGATTGAGTCTTGACTAGGGTATCGTCAAATGATGATCCTTCTGATTCCCTTGATTTTTCCTTTGACTTTTCTTCTCTTTTCTCTGTTGGTGCTTCACTATTCTTAATAAGATCGCTATTATATGTTCCTCGTTGACTTTCCGGCTTTCTGACAGGTCTGCTTCCTGGTGATTTGCTCTTTACTGGTGGACTAATATTGTTTATGCTGTTATCAAGCAGTATTCCATTTCCAGAAGCTGTACGACTAGTAGAGAGAGCATTATTATGGGTTGGAGTAGTTTTATTAGACAATGAAGAAAATGACTTATCGCTGGATCCGGGATTTTTAGTCCTGTGACTAAAATCAAACCCCTGCGATTTGATTTCAAGCTGAAACTTGTTATTAGTTACATCAATAACAAGTGAGCTGATTGGGACATCTCCTAAGTTGAAATGCCAAAGGTTTTGGAATGCAAGGTAATGATTATCGCTTTCTTTCCTGAAACATGCTATATCGGATACAGCAGACACGCCAGGATATTTAGGGCCATCTAATAGATTTATGGGTTCAGGGTTACCTCTTGTTACAGTGGGGATTCGATCAAAAGCGTCCAAAGCTAATGACATCAACTTTTTCAACTCAGAGTTTCTAGCCATAAGCCGAATTACCGGTTCTCTAACTGTATTCCATACTGTTGTGAACTCTTGTCTGGCTTCAGCTAGTTTTGTCTTATAATGATCAAACGTTGGATTAACACTCAATTCATTGAAACTGCTAGGATAGAAGAAATGTAACGAGTTGGAGATAGTGTAATCCGTTCGTAACAGTACAGCAAGTTGGCCTAGTAAACATTCACGTGATGGTGAAGGATGAGTAACAAATATCTGAACAGCTTCTTTATCAAAATTATTGTTAACTGTTCTGATTAGTTCACCGATTTGTAATGCTGTTATCCACATGTTTCCAGGATCACCTCCTGCGCACATAATTGACCGTTTTGACAGTATTTCTGTCGATCCATGGTGAAATAACTTATGTTTTAATAGAGTACCACCTAAACCAAATAAACTGATCTTAAGGCCACTTTTCGACTTTATAGTTTGCACTCTACACTCATCAATAAGATAAAGATTATCAACGTGATAAGCACCATCTCTAAACTTGTTAACCACTATACTGTCTTCTGCCACTCCATATATTGTATATACGGGTACGTTGAACTTCTCTTTCTTTGCTAAAAATAATGGGAGTTCAGATAATCTGGACCCACTAAGAGCTTTCTTTAACTCATTATTGGATCCACTAAAAGAGGCTGTGCCCGATTTATCTTTTTCTAAACCAATCCTGGATAATTCATTGACTTTTGATAACACATGTCGTTCAACTGTAGATGCAAATGCAGCAATATGTCGCAAATAAGAGTCATGAATTCTTCCAACTGACTCATCATCGAAGAATCCAAAGTTTCCTGTATGAATCACAACATCGGCATTATGTTGGGCTGCCAATTCATTTATCTTTGTGAGATTTCCTGTAAAACAAACAGTTAGTTAGTCCAAATCAACTCTTCATATAAAATAGAATATGATACACAAATAGGATACACTAGAAAATCCTCTCAATTGCTAAGGTTGCAATTATCGTTGAGAACAAGAATAATTGCTAAGCAAGAACAAAACATACCTCTGACTTCAGCTAAACACAATATTCGAGTTCCATTGGTTTCAATCAAGTTTTCACTTGTTATTTTGTTGAATCCAGTGACCTATGAAAAGTTGGGAAACCTCATGTCAGTATAAATAATCTCATTAACCATAGAAGGGTATGTCCTGAAGATTAGATTACTCAAAGTCCAGTGAATCTACTACTAATCTCAATCAGCTACTTTTTATTATTCAATATCAGTTATTTTTCTAATCAGTGGTTTTGATTCAGCTTTGATTATAAAAACTCAATGATAACAATAACAAAGTAAGCTACAACAACGCATATTCTATGATCCATCCCTCCAATACATACGTTGGCCTCCATATTCATATTGTATCAACTAGTTGTTACCAGTGTACCTTATCCAATCAACTACTCAAAAGGACAATTCTTACATCAATGGTTCGATCAGAATCAAACTTGTATCTATTGTGTACGAATATACTTAATAATCCTAYGTAGCAATTGATTTAAATGTCCGATGTTTGGTTGTAAGTGAATAATCATCTGCAAGGGAGTTCCTAGTTTTCCTGGTTCTTCGCTGTTCTGGCAATGGAAAATGGTGACTTACCCTTTTCGGAAATACGGAGACTATGTGAAATAAACTGGAGATTTTCTTATTAATTGTAAATAATGTATCACATAAGCAGTAATTGACAATACTATGATCCTCCATAAGAAGTATTTCATCCTATTCTACATTATATAGGGAGCTGAAAGATCATATTCAATGAACCGGTCTTTCGCTAATCAATTATATTCATACGTAACTTTGATTCAGTTGACACCAAGCTCTTTCAAGAAAGCTTCATTGCGGACTTCACGTCCTAAGAAATCAACTAGGCTTGTCATTTCTTCACGCGATCCACCCTTTGAAAGAACCTTATCACGATATTCAAGGCCAACGGTCACACTCAAAGGATTTGCAGCAAACTTGGAGGCATACATATCAGCGGCAAACACTTGAGAGTATAAATAACCATAATAGCCGGAATCATAACCACCCATCAAATGGCCAAATGATGCATAACCAGATGTAACTTCATTGCCGTTATCAACTARTGCGATTTCTTGTCTCATTTTGTTCCATAACTCAGAAATRTCTAAGCTTTCAATATCAGCTTCGGTTTCGACTGTATGAATGGTCATATCAAAGAGAGCAAAGTGAAGTTGGCGAAGATTGAATAAAGCACCATTTACATGTTTCGTAGCAATCAATTTTTCACATAACCCATCAGAAATAGCCTCACCAGTTTCATAATGAGATGATAGCATTTTCAATTCATTCTTAGACCAAGTCCAGTATTCCAACATTTGGGAAGGTGCTTCAACAAAATCACGGGCGACGGATGTACCATGGAATCTAGCATATTTAGTCTTACCCATCAAATCGTGAATTCCATGCCCAAGTTCATGGAAGAATGTTGTAACTTCATCATGTTTCAGTAACGATGGCTTGGTTGGAGTAGGTTTGGAGAAATTGCAAACCAAAGCTGTTACAGGATAGACCCTTTTACCATTAGCATCAGTATATCCAGGTGACAAATTGAAATTAGCAGCGTGGCCATATTTACCTTGTCTTGGATGTAAATCAAAGTAAAGCCAACCAACAAACTGAGGAGTTTCCTTATCGTCAGTATTCCAAACAGCAAATTGCTTAACATCAGCATGCCAAGTGGATAAACCTTTTTCCTTGGTGGTGACTTCAATAAATTTCAAGTTGAACAGCTTCTCAAAAATCTCCAACATTTTCTTAACAGTAGATTCCATTGGGAAATATTCGCTTATCTTCTGGAAATCAACTTGATAGYTGGTTTCAATCAAAAGGTTGTTATAGAATCTATGATCCCATACATAATAAGTAGATTCAGTAGGTAAACCTCTTGAACTTAAATCCTTATTCTTCAATTCAAGAAGCTCATCACGTTCCTTAGCACCACCTTCTTTCAACTTGGACTTCAAGTTATTCAAGAACTCCAAGACATTCTTCGGATTCTTAGCCATTCTGTTTTCCAGTACAAATTCAGAGTGGGTACTATAGCCCAAAAGCTTAGCGATTTGGTAGCGAAGTTTAACTGCTTTAATAATTAATTCTTTATTCTGGGGCACTTTATTTTGATCGCCAACAAACAATTGCTTTCTTGTTTGACCGTTTTTAGCATGCTTTAAAGCAGGGAACAAATCTGGATATTTGTATGTCACTTTGTACCTAACTGGTTCGCCATCTTTTTCTACTTTTTCAAACTGATCAATAACGTCCTGCGGGACGCCATCAAGTTCCTCTAAAGTGAACAATAAAAATTCTGATTCTTCGCCCAAATTTTTAGAAAATTGGATACAATAATTGGATAGTTCTTTCTTCMATTGCTTAACCTTCTCACGATCTGTCTCATTCAAAGCCAAACCATTTCTCTTGTATTGATTATATAGCTTTTCTATCAAACGCACAGATTCTGGGTCTAAAGTCTTCTTCAATTCAGGTAACAGTTCATAAACCTTACTTATTGACTTAAAAACATCTTCACGAAGACCTGCCTCAATACTGTATTCTGATAAAAGTTCATCAGCTTTGGATGAAGCGTCTCTGACTGACTGATCTGTGTTCACGTGTTGATGGAAACAGATTTGGTTCACCGAACCATTTTCTTCGTTCTCATTGAAAACATATGGTKCAATAGCTGATTCAAACAGAGCATCATCTCCTAAAGCTCCAATTGTATCATCAATTGACTTTGCACGAGCAATCAAATAGTTYGTCTTAGACAAAATTTCCTCTGGAGTGATGACCCAATCCGGAGCGGCAACCGGTGGTTCTGGGAAAGTCATATTCAAAATAGAATCAGAAATTGAAGCTGAGYCTGTGCTGGATGAAAAATTCCTAGAAGTATCAAAAAATTTTGGTGTTATAAATATTGAGCTCCCGTTACAGTATCTTGTAACAAGTGTCGTAGATGCGACAAGTGTTGTTGTTGCAGCTATAGTACTAGTTAGAACTGGTCGAGCTTTAACGAGATTCACTAACGAGTGTCTACAGAACATCAATACTGAAGCAATAAGAACAATTCCTGATAGAATTAATTCAACAACAGGCGATGATGACGAAGGTTCTTGCTGTTGTGAATGCGATCGAATATGTTGTTGTTGATGCATTGGTAATTCACTAGCTGTTGTATTACGTGGGTTATTTATTTCCCTAACCCTCATTTCTTCTGTTATTGATTGATCTGTGTGGTATCAAGATATTTATGATTATGTGATGAGTAAATAGAGCAAATATTCGCTGATTATGTTATCATTATTAGAGTGTTTTATGAGGGAAACGTTCGTTTCTGAAGAATAGTAGTATGTATATGAGTGATGATGACGATACGTATAGTTCCCAATACTGGTCTTTAATAGGATATGCGGTTTCAAATATCAGGTTGATGATAGAAATAACGTTTTGTAGTACTCGKCCTCAACAACAGATCTTACTTGAACAAGGTGTAGAGAAACTCTCCTACTGATARCCTATGAAGTGGTAAACCAATGATAATGAATTTGCAGGTGGAAAACCAGAATCATACTTCGAACTCTTCYTTCTAGTATTTGCATCAAAAATAAAGTTAATTAAAATAAAAAACGAGATATAAAAGTCCAAGTTCACCTTCTAGCCACTACCATAGCCCAATTTCCAATATACCTCCTCCATTCCTAGTTTATCTTATCTTTTTTCATCTTTTTAGAGAAACCAATTGTCGCGTCTCTTTTAGGCAGTCTTTATCACGAATAATCTCCGTCCATAAACACCTGCCCAGTAACTWCCAAGACACTCATTCATATCCTGTGAGAGTCCCTTTTCTTTGTGGTATAAATGTCATAATGTATACCTCATTTATGCCGAAACATCAATAATTGAGGATAACGGAATGGGTGGAAAGCCAATGGAGAACAAAAGGATTATGAGAAAGCGAACGAATGATACAACGTAAGAGCAGAACAGCCGATCGGAACTTTTCATAGGTTTTGAATTTGAAAGTAATTATTGTATCTTGCATCAAAGTAGTTGATTGATTGTTTTATCAACGAATACTAGAAACAAGTCTATATATTAAAGTATAAAGTATGTTGTTTTGGATATGGTAATGATGATTATGGATTGTGACGGAATATATGAAAGAGATACAATGATAATAATAAGTTATGGTAGGAAAATGGTAGGGAATGATAGATGAAAAYGATTCGGGGAGATGGATATAGCTGATATGTGGATGTTATTGTTACTTTTTTCTCGGTGATCAGTATAGGAAAACAAATGATGAATATAGGTTCGGGTTTACTCATTAGTGTTTGATCTATCATGCTGTTCTTATTATTCCTAATACCACAGTAACCTAGCGAATGAATATATTCTGGAACTAGTTATTCAGAACCTCTACTACTTGGTATTGTCAAGTATACTAACAACAAAACAGATGTCTGCTCCTGCTACTATTCAAAAGTCTGCTGCTTCAGAATCCTTATTGGACGATAAGGTAAGTGCTGATACATCAACTAGATATACAAGATTTTCGAATAGATATTTGTTTTCATATCAAATGCAAATACTAACTCAATTTAGTGGGATGTTGTTATTTCCAACACAATTGTCAAGACAGGATTAGGCTTTGGATTCGGTGTATTTGCGTCAGTTCTGTTATTTAAAAGACGTGCTTTCCCCGTTTGGTTAGGTATTGGATTTGGTTTAGGAAGAGGATATGCTGAAGGAGATGCCATATTCAGAACAAACGCTGGTATTCGCACCATAAAGGCTTGAATTCTATAGGGCGTTTTCATTCTTGAGGTGATTAATACAATACAGAAATAAAATTTTAGCATTTACTTTTAGTTCTTAGTTGTTCATTTGTTGGTAAGTATAGGCTCAATGAATATCAAAAGTGTACATAACAAGTAAGGTTGATATTTGTAAAGAGCGAGTAAAGCACGTAGCTGTTGTTCATCATAGAGAAGACAACTAATTTCAGAGAAGAAATGTCTTTTAATGAGTAGTAAGTAAGAGGTTGATTGTATCAATTATGACTGAATTGTGTTCTCATAATATTAGGCATGATAATATAATATTTATTTACTGATATCACAGTACACTATATATAATAATTCATGAATCTCTCCCTCTTCATTGTCTATTCATTCACTTATGCCAATTATGTTGTCAACAGAACCTGCAATAATAAGTATGGCTATTGGAGACTGTTTATAGAAGGAGGATGATAGTAAAACCTCACTGTAAAAGGAAATAGGCAGTATTAGTTTCTTGTATTCCATCAAATGATTAAATCAATTAGTGAATAGTGTTGGTTATTTATTCGTTCGTTGAACTGAGACCCCTTCAACCATTGAATGAAACRCCACTGTTGCTAAAAGAATGAAACTACAACATGCAGTGGAATTACTAAACATGGTTCATCCTAATAAGCAGGAYAGTTACTATCTTGTTTTAATTGAAGTGTTCTATCAGATTCGTTTAATACACTTTTTTCTTGTTCATTGGTCTTAAAATCACTTAGCGCTTACTTACTGTTTACAAGTCATAATCCCTTTCCTTATCTTCCCGTTTCTTTGGTGCACATTCTACATGATACTTACTGCCTACAGTACTTTTGATAAAAGTAAATTGTTATTATATCTACTAAACCTCTAACCTAGCCCCATCAAACCTTTCTATGTAAAATTGTAAAATGAATGATAAAAAAAAATAATAATAAAGAACACTGTCGGAAGCTAAAACCAGCTAAATGAATCGGCYGACCAATAATAATGGAACTAGTTAATGATGTTCTTCTTAAGTGAACCATAATATAGTCGGTATTACTATTATCACTTATATGTTTTATTCCAAATCTTCCTGCTGTTATTCTTCTTATTATGCTCGTTATTGTTATTGTAATTGTTCATATTGTTAGCTCAATCATTGAGCTAAAGTTTTTCCTCTAGTTTGTCTTATCACTTTTTAATATTAAATACACCACTCGTTTCCTTCGTTACTAGCTTTAACATCAGTAACAACTTGAAGAATTTCCATTGCCATGTTATCAGCAACTTCATCTGTATTGTAAGCTTCATTTCTGTTATTGAATAGCGATTCTTCTTTGCACACTTTATATTCTGTCAATGTTGCATCGGGATCGAAGTCCATCATTAGCCCTGCTTTGGTATTCATCAATGGTGTGGTGCATGAAGGTATCCCGGAAGGGTTTGTTTGTGAAATTGGAGTTGTTGGGCTTGATAATTGATATGTACTGGTAGTAGAATTGCTGTGGGAGTGTAAATCAATTATTTGTGGTCTTATTGGATTTTGGTTGGAATCAGAATTGAATATAGTTGTAGTGAGACTATTATTACTATTACTATTACTACTACTTGAATTCCTCATTAGAGGTGCTGATTCAAAGGAGTAACCTTGACTAGATGCTTGGCTTGGTTGATTCAGTATAGTGTCATTTATATTACAACCAAGAGATGTTTCTGTGGATGATGCTGTTTTTGTTACCGCTGCCGTTGTTGCTTGCTGCTGAGTGAAATTCGATCCATTTGATTGAACAGAAACACCAGTGTATGATCTATTTCTAGATTTCGTTGAGGCAATTGATATAGATGAATTAGGAGAATGTGAAAAAGATGACTGCTGAACTGGGGAAGTGGGTGCTGATGTAGATGTAGAAGTAGATGCTAAAAAACTTGATTGAGAAGTCAATATGGGCGATACAATGCTGGTTGCTGTTAACAAGGAGTTTGTTGAGACGACATGTTGATGTAGTAAATCGTTAGAATGATTAGAGCTGATAGAATTGCAATCGCTTGATAATTCATTCTCTTCTTTTGTTGAATCTTGTTCTGATCTATTTCGTTTCAGAGACCTCACGGTCTTCTTAACGCCGTTTGTTAATTGCCTTCTCACAGACATTGTTGCATTCTGTCTGGACCTTTCAACTGGTATGGAGATTGAAAATGAGATTGAAATGAAATTGGTAGGTAAATTGTGTTGAGCCTCTTTCGAATATTTCAATAAGGTGCTGAATAATGTGGAAAATGAACTGTTTTCAATTTTACATCCAAGAACGTGAACCAGTAATTTTTTGCCTAGGAGAATGTATTACGTTTCGTAGGTTGGGACCAGATGTGAAACTTCTTTGATTACTGAATAGCGGTGCACTTTGATTAAGTCGAAGTAGAAGAAGAGAGAAATGTTGCCACAACGGTGAAAGAAAGTAATAAGTGAGAGATTGTTAACATAAATAACTTAATCGAGAGATTCATAATCGATGCACCAGTTGCTTCAAACAATTTACCTCCCTCGGAACGAATTTTTCTTAGAAACTGTTTTCCATTTAGCGAATATTATATCAAAAAAGAGTAAAGAAACGGTTAAAATTTTGCGGTTCAAAGTTAAACTTTGTTGCAGCAATCTTAAGGTTATTTTGATAACGTCTCAAAGCTTATATTGTCCCGAACCACCAATTGGTAACTTAATTAAAGAACAACTGGCTGCCTATTATACATATTTGGTTGTATGAGGATTAATAATACAGAATATGTCCCAATTTGAATATAGCGTTTATATTTTCACTACCACTTTAGGAAGCCAAATAATATGGTTTGGGATTGACCAATTTAAAGTTTATGGAGGCTCTTTTTAAACCTATTATTGTACAATTCGCAGGTTTATTTATGGTTGTTTCTAAAACTAAGCTTTGAATCTGCAAAAAAATTACCTTAACTTTAAAAGCGGCCAGAAGTTCTTAATCACGGTTACCCATTAACAATGGCCAGTTAGTCCGCTGTAGCGTTATTACTGTCCAATCCATTGTCCCTTTAGGACTTGCATCGAAAGTCCGTCATGATTAAGCTGCTATTAATTGAGACTTCATTTTCATGAGAAACCAAGAATAAAAAGGGATAGGACTTTAATTTTGAATAATGCTTCTACAGACCTATAAAATCGGCCCCTTAAACGTGAGGCATTTAACGAAGTRTCAAACGAACAATAGGACCGAAAGGGTTACTATGTCACAGAACAAAGGAGTATTTTTCAATGGAACGTTTATTCGGAGAAACACCTTTCAGGTAAAAGTTGATGGAACATCAAAGGCACAATGTACTTTATGGCAAGTCTTACTGATTGGTCATGTAGTTGAAATAAGGAAGTAAAAAAGTATTAGATAAGTATGGATTGTGCACTGTATCGAAAACGGAAGTTACCTTTTTCACCACTTACATGAGCTGTTACATTTTCAATATAGGCATATCTTCGCATCTTATTAATTGGGACTTTTTATGTATAACAAGTAAAATATCTATTGATCATTCAATTAAAGGCATGAATAGAGATTTTTTACGGAGATTCGATACTCCAGAGACGTCTTACGTAGCAAGTAGCAAGGTAAATTGTAAATTGAGGTTTCTCATGTTTTATGTCCATGAATACTTGGCTCATGTGAGAATAAGAAAGTATATTTGGAGGGCAAAAAAGAAACTTTGGACACTACCTATTCTTCATCTCCCAAGGAAATATAATGCACTCATTAACCCTCCGTACATCAGTCAAATAAATCCACCAACATCGTAGCCAATTTAAATCTTCATTTCTTCGTTTTTGATTTCTTTCGCACATCTTAAGCCCCTTTGTCAAAAGTATCTATTTGACACTCTGGTCCTATTTTTAATTTTATACTCTCGTTCGTGAAGACTGTCCCAAATGTTTGGTGGAGATAAAACGGGACATTCTSGGAGATCTACATTTGACATATTTTAAGTCTATGCATATACATGAAATTACTAACCGATTCGCCCTTTGGGGCCTTAGTTGTTAATAGTGAGGGCAATCATATAAATCAATGAAAATTGTTAGAAAGACTGCAGATAGGGATGTTAAAATGAAGGATAAATGGCAAACGAATATTCGACTAAGAGAGATAAATATTAAAAGTGAGTTGAGTGTTCAGGTAAAGGATGTTAATGGACTACTGGCTACTATCATCATCATCAGATAGTGGATAACTTGTAGGTCGGTCCAGAGCAATGTCATGCAATGAGCCCAGTAAGTGTATGCATGAATTTGGCTATTTGTTGGTAGAATTTGTAAATTGTATGGGGTAAGGTAACAGAGTTTTGAAACCCAAAGGTTTTCAAATGAATAATTACATGGACTAGTTGCTTGATTGAGTGTACAAATGAAGAAATCGGATACTTTCGATAGGTAATATAATAGTAAATGGGGCTATTTTACATCCAATTCTGTGTGACATATGATATATGGAACTATGAGAAAATTGTTCATTATGTAAATCCATTCTCTCTTCAGACCCTATTAATTGTATCTCACATTCTTATTTGATTTTGATTGGTTTATCGAGCGAATATGGCCAAATCAAGACTACTTGAGCTAATCCTCCTTACCATGATGGATTAGTCAATCCAAAAATTGCGCATTTTCCATTTCATTGCAACTACTTGAAACTTCAAGTATCTTTATTCATTCTATCTAAGTTTCTTTCTATTAATCTGTAAATCAGATTTTTCGATCGTTCACTGAAAGGGACATTCAGCTAGTTTGCTAACTGTTGCTAATCATTCAGTCCCAAACTTTAGTCTTGGTAATGTTCAAATCCTGTATTATGGAAATCTCAATTGACATGGCAGTTTTCTCAATTTGAACTAAACAGCTAAATGTAGTTAAAGACTCCTCTCTCATCACTATTTAATTCCAAACCAACATGTCTTTCATCTGATTTTAAGCAACTGACCAATGATAATCAAAGTCAAGTAAGTTAGCTTGCCGGTGATATAATTACACCAACAATTGTCCTCGAATCAATGGCTTCACTGAAAGTTACAACAACCATTGCCCAATCTTAAGATTAACTCAATTAGTTTTGTTTTTCGTAATTAATCATGTTCATTATATTCAGTTGTGGTCCAATTGCACTCAGCCAGATTTGGATAAAATTCATATAACCTGATTTGAATAATAATGATTCACTTTGGCTAGAGACATCTTTATTTTAAACGGCGGAAGGGAGTGTATTTACGGGACACCTACAACGGACWATTCTTTTTAACTTAGTAATCCTCGTTTCCATTTCCAAGTCAAATGAGATTCAATTACTGCTGGATGTTTCTCCCATCTAAACTACAAAAATAACAGTATTGTTCGTTTCTTTTCAATTTTCTATTGTTTGGAGATACGATCTCTAACAATTAGAAAAAAGTGGATATTGATTGATCCATATTAACAGATCAGCCAAATCTTAACTTAACAATACTAACATTCTCAATTTACAAACTTAGTGCGGGTAAGTAAGAGTTTTAGTCTTAGCTGCTGTCCTACGTCTTGTCCTACTTAACTGTCCCCTATGTCACAAGACATGTTCAGGGATTTCAGGCTAGGTTCTCTTAATACTTCATTTTATTCTCTTTCACAAATTTGCCATCTATTTTAATATAAAGTTTTCCTTTTAGTATTRATTATTGGGTAAGTTTTGATGATTTTCATAGGATTACAAAGGTATTATTAGTTTTGGAGTTTAGCACTATAGATTTTGAATTAAAGCTTAATGTTACCGTTTTGTCAGGTGAACCTTTTTCCCTCTCTGACTGAAAAATTTCATCTCAGGGCTATAGATGATTCACATTAACCTAATAAAGCTACGTCGGAAAAAGAAAATAATAATAGATAAAATGAATTTTGTATCGGCAAACCCAGTTGAATGTATCGAAAGAAAAGAAGGAAGAAAGGTTTCGGGGTTGACTCAATCTTATATATCAATTAAATCATATTACAGATATATGACTATGAGCTTCGTTTCTCAAGATTCTCTAATGGCCTATGTAGGAAGGTAAACACTGTTATCATTGGGAAAAGTGTGTATCTGGCGAACCTTGTCGTTTGGTTTACTCATTTTATATTATTTCTTTTTATTGGAAAAACAGCTGTTTACTAAGTTGTGGGGAAGCAAGATAAGCACGAAATGATRAAATGAAAGTACCCATTCTCCCTACAGAACATATGAAAAGGAATACCTTATTCTCACAATCGGGGATTGCAGTGAGGCTGATAATGGAAAATTGTATGTTTGAAGTGATTGCTCTTCCTGTTTGTTCTGCTATCTAAGCTTGCTTGTCTAAAGGTTCTGGCAACTGATGAGCTCCATGAGAGTAATCAATATATTTGGTTGATAGAAGTATGAATAGTGTTAGTATTGACAAAGTTCGGTTAACCTAATGCTATATCATTATGATGATGAACGTGACACCTTGAATAAAAAGAAGAAAAAGGACCCGGTATTCACGATATATCTTATCAGAGACATTGTCGAACCCAAATATTATATTGCTGTAGATTGACTGTAGCTCGGTTATGTAAATAACCCATTATAGTGTTCAACTCATCTATTGCAACTAAATGCCTCATGTAGAACCAATGTTCATATTACGCAAACTTCACGATCAAGCATAATCATTTGAATAATATTATACAATTATAATAATTGTACTTCTACCAAGAGTAATACACTATCCAGTATGTGGTAGAACTAATCCAGAATCCCAAAATGCTGCCCCAAAAATGATTACTAAGTGACAAATATGCATCTATGTAACTGCTGTACCTCTTTTGATTTGCAAAGGCACCGTTTTATTATACTTAAACCTTTTCCTACACATAGGACAACTGGCATCAGTATAGCTTTTCATTCCCACTCTTAAGTTTGAATTTGATGCTGCAGATTCAACACATCTATAAAGACATTCTGAACAAAATACGTGACCACATGTTATAACCATCACTTTATCTGGAGCTGATAAACAAACAGGACACTCATATAGATTGAGAGTCTTTTTATGCTCGAAAGGAATGCTTGGGCCTTTATCTTCTTCCTCTTCCTGTCCTTCTTCCACTTCCGATTCTTCTATTAAAACCGGGACCTGGTCATTTTCATTTGYTTCATCATCATCATCATCATCATCATCATCATCATCATCATCATCGTCATCATCATCGTCATCATCATCTAATATAATTGCATTTTGTTCAGCTTTAATTGGTGTGTTAATATTGTTGTTGTTGTCATTACTACCATTTCGTTCTATTATGGATGCTAATTCATTTAATAGTTCATCTTCCGTTGAGTCCAAGCTCACACTGTCAGAACCTTCTGCACTATCATAATTATCCTCCGTTAAGTAATTACTATCATCATCATTAATATTATCATTGTTATTGCTATTCTGTTCATTGTYTGATAATACTATAGAATCCTCCCTTGAACCAGGAACTAAACTCTCATTATCTGACGGATCAATTCCCTGATGCAGTTCATTCACAGATTCTCTATTTTCTTGATTATTTTCTTCAATGCTGTCAGTACTTGGTGATATAATTCTCACTCTTTTCCTTCTTCTCTCTGATAACTTGGCAGTGTGTACTCTTTCTCTTGGTCGTCTTCGACTAGATCTACTMTTTTGTCTTGTACTACTATTCGACTCTTCCAATGGATCCTCTTTCTCAGATTCAGACTCCAGCAACATTACGGAGTTTCTTCTATCATCGGCACTTTCTGAACTGTTCTCCGTACTACTTCCTTCGCTATCTTCCTGCCACCGCCTCCTTCTATTATGGTGACTCTGTTGCGAACRTTTGACAACCATATTGAATACCAATGACTGTATGCTAAATCTCTGATTCATTCACTATCAAAAAAAAACCTGACTTGCCAGATACACCAATATTATTTTACAAATCCCAAATAACCAATGAACAGAACGTCTTCTTGAACGAAATCAAACATTTACTCTCCTTCCGAACCTGCCTAACAGTCAATATATGACATATATACCTTCAACCGTTGAGTATTCAGAGAGGCAACATCAGCTGAAGCAAATATATACAGTAAAGATACTGTACTGAGAAACAACAACGCCTTACTGTTTCAGCAATTTGAAGAGAAGTTTGATTGATAACTAATTAACTAAATTTCATTTTATTTCTATTGCTTTAATTTCTACCTTTCTCATTCTGCTAGCAACATCAACAAATACTAGTAATGATATTAAGCATGAGATGAGACATAATGCTCTTCAGATAAAGACAAAGCAGATGTTGTCATAGACCCTATTTTCACACGATTATCATGTGATTTATATTAGGGCTGATAAATAGTCATATTTTTTGAAAGTATTAATCTGAAAAATTGGGGTTATCCTGGAAAGATGCACACACAACCAACGCAATCTTTGCGAGAGTTACTGGTTGGCGACACCACTCAGCTCGAGAGGAACTCATCTACTTTATGTTTCTCYTTATAGTGAAAACAGGAGTTGAGTAAGAAGAAATATGTTTTTCATTGAAAGATACAAAAGTCATTATTGATTGTGTTCAATAGCCAAGGGTTATCATATAATATTAATCAATATATAATTCAAAATGTCTACTGGTATGTAGTTATTCTAAAGAGAATGAGGAACGAGTAAATTACACCAACGGATTGGAGAATGATTTTTGTCGATTTTAGTTACTAACTATTGAGCAGGATCTGGAGCTTCTGGTAACAAATTCAGAATGTCAGTATGTGCAAAATCTTTTAAAATAACAGTGCTTTCGGTTTATTGACAGGAGTATATCAAACTGGTTGGGTTGGCTAGAATTGAAGTGAAAGAAAATATTTGCAACAACACTATAAGGCGATATAGATAATACTACAACTATACAAGTATTGTTAATAAACGGATTTCACATTGACAGTTTGGGATTTTGTGGCTGAATCAGATATCAGATATCATAATATAACAGTAGCCGGTGAATATTCTACGCTTTCAGTACCATCCGAGACACCATCAATAATAACGAAAGAGTAAGATTGTTCAACCTATTGAATATTTTACTAACTTCTTATAAAGCTCGGTCTCCCTGTTGGAGCCGTGATGAATTGCTGTGACAACTCTGGCGCTAGAAACCTTTACGTCATTGCCGTTAAGGGTTCTGGTTCTCGATTAAACAGACTTCCTGCTGCCGGTGTTGGTGACATGGTTATCGTATGTTTGATATTTTGCTATTATTATTACATTTATTGCATTTGAACAGTTTTATTAACCAATTTCCCAACAGGCTACTGTCAAGAAGGGTAAGCCCGAATTGAGAAAGAAGGTTATGCCTGCTATTGTCGTTCGTCAATCCAAGCCATGGAGAAGAAGAGACGGTGTTTATTTATACTTTGAAGATAATGCCGGTGTCATTGTTAACCCTAAGGGTGAAATGAAGGGTTCTGCTATTACTGGTCCCGTTGGTAAGGAATGTGCTGACTTGTGGCCAAGAATAGCTTCCAACTCTGGTGTTGTTGTTTAAATCACGCTACATCTTTAAATACACACGCCTAATAATAAAATAACGTTTTATTTATATTTGTCGAATGTAGGCGCAGAATGTGGATTGGAGCGAACGTTTCTGCTCAACCTATGATCCATCTYCACATTCTCAAGTAGAATTCGAGAAATAATAGCAATAAGGTAAGAACTATACTAATCTAATACTTACTATACGTTGGAGCAGCTAATCTGAATTTTATACATTTCCCATGCAGACGAACACTTCAAATCCACAAAAGCTCCAAACCTGTATATTCACCGATGTTCTCGAATTCTGTGACTTAAACCTCCCTTGTCTTTTATCTACAGCTTAATAATCATGTCTTCCATTTTCATATCAATTCTTTCTTTCTTTTCTAGTGCTCCTCTTCTGCTCCTTATTGCATGTTTCATTGTATAATCATTACCTCCTAACTGTCTAATATGTTCTCCTTACCCCTAATAAGACAAACACGAAATAAACCACAAACACACTTCTGCTCGWCTTTTGAAATCACCTATAAAAACTAACATATGTATATCATAAATCTACAAACTCTTGATAATGTATCAAACTACTTGATCATCTTATGTTTATCACTAAAATACATTTATYTGTCAKGTACTTAGTGCTTATTAAACACARTCATTAGTCCCACTATCGTTCCTCATACATCTTCACTACTCATTGCATATTAAGATGTACCCATCACTCATTGTTGTCACAAAACAATGTCCTATCCATTAGTACCTGATACCAACATCATATGTAGTAAGTATCTTAACTTGATTTCATTATTATAATAGAACCATCACCCACTTTTTAAAGTATTACTAGCTAACGAAACTGATATTTTAAAGATAAACTTACGTCCCAGAAGTTAAGAGATCGTCAAGAAGCCCTAGAAGATCTTGAATCAATATGTTGTGATAGAAAGAAAGTTAAACGATGGAAAGAGAAAACATACTTATCATTATTTAAAGCAATTTTCCAACTCGTCAAAACCGAAAAATATCTTTACTATAAAAACCAAAATGCATCCACAATTGATCGACTAACAAAAGCTGGTGCCAGTTTGAAACAACTGGTAGAAACTTCCATTCATTTCAACAGATTTGAAACTAAATCAGTTTTGACAGTCACCGAGGGCATTCTAACCAACATCAAATGCTCTATAGATCCTTTTCGTATTCTACAACCATTAGGAGTTTGCTGGATCAAACTATTATCATCAATTATTGAGAGAACATGTTTTCTTGACCATTTAGACACTCGTGAACGACTACTAATAATCAAATTCTGTCTTCAATCATTGGATTTCGATTATTCGCCTGGTGACGACTTAAGTGCTTTACAGAATGAAAGACTATCGCAAATAAATGTGGAGTTACTCTATTGCTTAAGCAATGTCTTACGTCACAGTGAATTTGAAGCTAGAAATCACGCTTGGGACATTTGGTCTGTATTGAATAAATACATCATATGCTATTCGACCACTGGGTTTATAATCCATGGATTGTTGTCAGCTGTCTCAAATCTAATAATACATTTGATATGTGATAGAATATGGATTTCTCAAGATATAATTATTGGCGTATCAGGATTGATTGCGAAATACTGGACAAGAAGAAATGATAGTTTGAAACATGTATCACTGAAGATTCTATTGATAGGTATTGACTTCTACTATATTCCTAATGCTCCATTGTTTCAAGAACGTGATACTGGTGATCAATTGATACAAGGACAAGCAGCAGGTAAATTGAAATTGCATAGAAATGCTCGAATGGCTATCCAAATGTTGTTGGTTGCTATTCTAGAGGAAACATTAGAAACCAGAGGTCACAATTTACCATTGCTAACTGACATTGGTTTCCACTGTGACGATAATAATAAGTCCAGACGTCCCAATACTGCCTTTTCTTTGAGAGGAATATTTTTAAAGGATCCGAGGAAACAAGTTGAATGGTTGACTATTTATTTATTATCAAAACTATGTGATATTTATTTCCATATTAGTGAGGCTACTGAGATGAGTAGTTTTAGTAGTAGCAACAATGCAACTGACCCTATCACCAATGACACTACAAGGATTATTGGATTTACTACACCAAAGAGATCCTTTGCAAATACTTCATTAACAGAAGAACGTTCTTTAAAAAGGAGAAGAAGAGAAGGAACGCCTCAAGGTCAATCGTATCCTTGCGCCTTTACCAATTTATATCCTTATTCATATCCCCAGACACATCTACATACTCCAGGCCAACCCCAAATATCAATTGAAGATTTAATACTCCAATCTGACTGCTTAATCACTTTTCTATCAAATGTACTGAACGCATCAACAGAAATGAGAAAAACTGGGCTTCAATTATCAACATTTTACTTACAAACAAGCGCAAGTATCAAGCAGACAAATTTTCAATGGTTCAGCAGCGTTTTCGACACTTTACTCAGTCAAAGTCAAGCTCAATTGAACTCTGGATGGTTGTTGTCAGCTGTATTCAGTTTCTATCAAGCAATCGATACTCCTAGAACTAGAACTGCTACTACTGTAACAATGAATAGTAATTATCTTAAACTATCACTCCAGCATCTATCAAATGAAATATCATTCAAGCCTGCTTGTATGCTCCTATCCATCATTCTTGCAATGAAATGCCCCCTGAATGAACAATCAGTGAAAGAACTAAGAAGAGTCATCAACGATCCTTTAATTGCTGGCCCTATAATCATTTGCTCTGAGTCTATTCTTTTCTGGCAAGTAGTTTTCAGCAACAGCATCTCAGTATTTAACGGACAGTCAATAGATAGAAGGAAGTCTTTGATTCATTGGTACACAACTTCTTTGGCTCGTATTGATAATAGTGGGTTCAATGACTGTGGGATTCTAGGCATGGTTGTCTTCCTTAGTTGGGTGTTCGGTATGAATGATATTAATTTGAAACAATGGCAGGTAAAACCAAGTTATGATTCGGAACTGGAACTTGTTGATTTGTTTGTTAGAGATAGGGGCACTGTTATAAGTTTCATACAGTTAAGAAATAGTGATAATAATGATAACAATAGCAGTAGTAAGTCGATAGGTAGAATCAAATCGAAACTACAAGTTCTACATAATTCAACAATTGATTATGGTGAAACATTCAATAAAATTATATCCACTGCTATTGCATCAATTCAAAAGAATATTTCTTGGGACATTTCAAGCAATGACGGGAATTCTACCAATGGTACTCCTATTGGTAATACTAGCAGATCTAATTCGCCTAACTTACCTATCAAACCAGATCATCAACTTCTCCAATGGCTAATATTCTCGCTGTGTTTTGATAACCAAATAGCTCAACTGCGTCTTCATCTACATATGAACCACTCCTCTATCGAGTCTTCTTTATCCTCATTACAGCAGTTCACTTCCAATTTTTACCAATCATTCTACAAATCACTGGAAGAGGATTCAATCAATATATCCAAATTATTAACTGCAAATTCTCCTTTGCACGTTCTACCACAGCTACAACTACGTGAACAGGTATTACAACTGTCGTTGCAACTATCCGAACTCGTATTCCAACTAGCAGAATCCTCATATCAAACGTCACAGCAAAATAGCTATAGCAATAACAATAACAATGCTAATAGTATGTCATTAGCTTTAAATGCGGGATTCTCGCAAGATTCAACCTCAGGAAGCTCATTGGACGAGTTTGGTGTCATCAGGGGCAAAGATACGTTCCAAGATGTTTCCTTATATGAAGACGATGACTTGGTTCTTAGATTTCATTCTATGAAGCCACTGAATTGTTGCTTTGAACAGAAACTTCTGTCTCTTCAGAAGAATTACTATATAATAAAATCAAACAACACCAGCAGCAGCGTCAACAACAATAACAGTAGCAACAGCATAATCAGTTTTTTTGTTACATTGTTTTCTACGGCATCATTAAATTCTCTTCCTTATCTTATCTTAGATTTCTTTCATTTAAACCAAACATTTAGAATCGATAAGCTAGAAGTGTCCTTGATTGAAGAATTGATTAGAACGTTAGCAGAACGACTATTAACAGAATTCCAATGCGAGAGAACATTATGGACAAATATCACATTTTCGTTTCTTTTGAAACAATTCATTCCTCATTGGCTGAGTCAATCAAATGATCTCCAGAAAGATTGTTTAGATATATATGAATGGTTAGTTAAAATGAATAATGATAATCAATTGACAACGACAGCATCTTTAGAAGCATTTGGGGAGCTTGTGTTAGAAATCATTAACACCAATAATTATAATAATAGTACTACTAATCAAACAATCAATGCTGACATTAATATCAGAACTGTAATCAACACTTTTTTCAATATAATCACAGTGTCAGATTGCTATCTTAAATTACAGCTAACTAAACACCTTCAATCATTTTTCATCTACAATAGATCAATTGAAAATACAATGAGTTGCTATTCTTTATTATACAATTCTCTACCATTTGATGAAAAGGATACCAGATTAGAGTCAAGAATAATCCGTCTTGAAGTTTTGACTAACCAATCAATCTATAATAACTCATCAATCTCTGATGCTGTTGGTATGAATTTATTTGAACATTCTAAATTCAATTACATCAAACCATATGTCAAGCAATGTTTATTGAAACTATCAAATAGTTTGAATTATACATCAATCCATCAATATTTTCATAATTTGAGACATCAAATTCTATCCTTTTGGTTAATTGATCAACCTTTATCTTGTTTCCCTTATGAGATACTTGACTATGCTTCATATAAGCAATTTCTCACATTGAATCAAGATATAATTCTAGGGATTATAATTGCTATTTCTTTCACTCAATCAAGGAATAAGAAAGATGTTATAAACGAATTGACCGAGATAAAGTCATATTTCGACAATACATCATTGATTGAATTAGTTAGTAGTAATATATCGACAATATTTGCCTATTACTCTTTTAAAACTGGTGGAGAGCTTAATGATTTGATCGAGTTACTAGGGTCTGTYATTGGCCATTCGAATTGGGAGCATTTAATTGGAGATTGTTATGATGATTGCATACTCAATTTGTTTCACATGACAGATTTGTCGAGTGCGAATTATGACTATTTATCACGAGATGATAACAATAGTACCAGCAATATAAGCATATCATCAGAAGAGTTAAAATCGATCGGATTATCAAATCAACTAYCTTTAATTAATCCAAATTTCGATCCCAGAATTTCTATTCAAGTACTCATCAAATCGATGAACTGGTTACAACGATTTCTTAACATATCATCTCCCCATGAAATGTTTAATGCCAAAACTATGAATTACTGTTTTACTGGCTTATTAAGCGATTTCCAGTACAATTCAAATGAAGAAAAAAGGCTGATGGCTCTTAGAAGAGTAAAACTAGCTGTGATAATTAATAGTGGTAATTTCTTCAATTCTCATTCGATTCGGAAGGTCCTAAGTATAATTGGCAATGAAATAATGAACTCCTACAGGCTATATAAAGAGATAGAAACAATTTTATTATTTTTCATCAAGAGAAATCATAGGATTATAACTAATAATGGTCAATTATTCATAACTGTTTACTTCACTATTCTATTCAATATCTCGAAGGGGAATAAAAGGGGAAATATTGAAACTACTGGAAATGACAATAATGTGGATGATAAAGGAATAAATACTACCAATTGCTATGAAGTGAACAAGAATGATTTATTAATCAAATGGCTGTTTTTCGTTAGTAATAAWGAGAATAATCTTCTAAATCAGCATACTCTTCATAGTAATTCAAATAGTATAAACATATGCTTAATGTTGATCAGATGTTTCCTTAAAAGCTATTTTCATATTGAAGGTACTGTTAATCCTAATTCTGCAAGCAGTGTTAATGCCGTTGATACTGCGGATATTGGTCATAGTGATGTTGAAGAATTGTTTTGCATAATCAGAAATGATCATCAATTACAGAAAATGACRATGATAATTTTATCGCAAATATTCAAAAACAATGAAAATCTTTTGGTCAAACTAGCAGAACCAAAATATAATAACAATGACTTAATTGTCAGTGTGTTATTGTCTGTTGATCTTCCGATCATTGGAAGAAATGGGATCGAGGGGAATACTATTSCTAGTACTGCTAATAATTTCACTACTGATTCTGTTGATATATTTATTGTTGAGTCACCAATTGCTTATTGGAAATCTTCTTTATTAGCAAACATATATTTATCCAACGGATTATCAACTTGCAAAAGGCTTACAATGGATGAATGGAAAGATGACGATATGACAAATAATAGTACGTTCACCAATAGTACTACTACTACTACTAATAATAATAAAACAATTAGCAAAACAAGGAACAACAGTATTAACGATCATAATAATAGCACAAATTCTACCAGTACGGCGAATACTATTCTATCTGCTAAATGTGTCATTCCAATACTTCAAAGGTTGATAAAACTGTCAAATGATCATAATATGATTTACTCAATTGAAGCGGAAAGAATCCTTGGTGTTTCTTTATATCTGATAACCAATGAAAATGATTCTTTACTACATCATTGTCTCCAAACTATTAACGAAAACTGGATTTTTGATTTAATCATTCCTCATCAGAATGTTTTTCTTCATAAAATTAATCATCAAGAAGAGGAAGAAGAAAACGAGGAAGATAGTATAAACTATTTCATATCTATCAAATCATTGACGAATCAAAACTTTAACCACTGGCTTCTACAATTAATCAAATGGCTCATTGAAAGATGCAACATTAGGTTATTCAACCATTTCTTCAATCTGCTTCATTTAAACCATCAATTTGCTCGATCAATTTTCAGGCAGGTATCTTTGTCTTTTATTCTATCAAATCATAAAGATATAGAACAATTCATCTTTATTTACAACAATGTATTATCATCAATACTCTCATTACAAGATTGTTTCAAATATAAGGAATTACTCTTAGACACTTATCTTTATGTTAGAAAAGTTCTTATCATAAAAAATTATAAAAAGTACTTTACGTCAGCAAAAACATCAACACAGGCAGCAACAGAATTTCTAATTAGTAAAGATTTACTTCATAAAATAGCAATTGAATTGAATAAACCGAAAACTGCGTTATTGTTACTAGAAGAGAAGATGTCACTCAATTCATACATCAATAATGATCTAGTTCATGGAAATCATCAAATAAGAAATGACTTACAGATCAATTATGAAAAACTGAATAATAAAGATTTATTAACAGGATTACCACTAAAATCATCGTTAGATTTGATAATGAAGAATATTGATAATATGAATGATGGTTTGAGCTCATGGTCCAAATTTGCGTATAATTCGTCAAGATTAGATGGTAAAATAATCGATAACCGATTTGATGGAGAAAATGATGAAGCGTTTAATGAAAATCTTATTTCTAATATGTTGAATAAAGGAATGAATGGTTTAGCAAAGACTGTTTATGACAACAACAACAACAACAACAACAACAACAACAATGTTAATAAGTCGCTATCGAATCAATTCGAAATCATGTGGAAACTTCAACAATGGGATATTCTACCGACTGAAATAAATGAATTATCATCGTTCAACCAAAATTCTGTTTTATACAAATTCTTCTCTGATTTGAATGATAAATCGAATGTTGACGAGGGGTTTTTCATTGATTTTATAAACCAATTGTCATTCAAATTCCCAAATTTGAATAACGATTTTAAGGAGATCGAGAATTGGTTCCAGACAATTGCAATTATAGTGGAAAGTAAAGATTTATTTTCTGTTTTTAGGAATTGGAGAAAAAGCACAACGGARAAAAATGAGGAAGAATTAATCATGTTGGTCAATTGTTATAAAGAAAGAAACCAATGGATTTCGAAGAAACCATTCAAAAAGGTCGATACATTGCTTACTGCAAGATCGTTATCAATTGATTTACTTAGAAAGAATATTAGTGCTTCTTCTTCGAATAATAATAACCCCAATTCTGTTCCTTATTCTAATCCTAAATTATTGATTGATCTCCAAGCATTCAACTTGAACCAGTATAATCAAATAGCCTGTGAAAGTAAAGAAACTCAGAAATCTTTTAATTCAACGGTCGCATTATCGAATTTGCAACAAAACAACATCATCAACACAACAGTTAATRTTCTTTCTAATTATAATACTGCAATAACTCTTTGGGGTCAAAATGATAGAAAGTTGCCTCAAGCAATTCTTAGAGATGTCATCAAGAATGAAAAATTGATTGATGATTGCAAGAATGAACCACTAGGAATATTTCTAATACAAATCATCCCTCTAGTTTATTCAACTATTGGCAATTGGTCATTCCAAGCAAGACAAGAATCACCAGGAATTATAATTGAGAAATACTTCAATAAAGCTGTGAAACTATTTGAAGAAATAACAGTTGACAATGAGATTTCCAGTAAGATTTACTATGATTTTGCTACATTTTGTTACTATCAATTAAAAGGGAAAATAGATGAAGAACTAGAAAGATATGGAGATCTTCAAAAGAAGAAACAGAGAGAAATTAATGAATTGCTTGTTGAAGGCAAGAAATATAAAACAGGATCAACTGAATTAAGAAGAATTATGAGTAGTATCAATTATTTTAAAACAATGTTGAAAGATGATGAAGAAGAGCTGGAAATGTTAAGGAATTCAAGATTGGAATTGATTACGATTGCCTGCCATAATTATATTAAATGTTTAATAATCGATGGCGATAAATTCGATGATTCGRTTTTAAAATTTTTAAGCCTTTGGTTTGAGAATAATCAAGTTGAGAGGATAAATGAGAGTCTATTATCATTTCTGCAACAGTTCCCTTTTTATAAGCTAATTCCATGGGTTCCTCAATTAACTGCAAGACTTGGAGATAGTAATAATAGCAGCAATGCCACTACCGATAGTGCAAACAAAAATGGTAATAATAATAATGATAAACTATTTCAATCAGTATTGAAATCATTGTTGTTGAAGGTATTTGCTAAACACCCTTATCATACATTATATCATTTAGTGTACTTAATATTCCATCCTATTCCAACAAACGATGATCATGTTACTATCAACAGAGTCAAATCAGCTAAAGAAATTGCTGGTATACTGAAAAACAATTATGACACTCTTGATGATGTGTTAGAATTCTGTGAATATGCAGGAAGATTAGCCAACGAGAAAATTGATAAAAGGTYGAAGATTATCTCAACATCAGATTTAAAAGATAAAAGATGGTGGGATAAAGGATTGAAAGAACTTAGATTACCATCACCAACTTGTGATATTGCAATAGATTTGGAGGGTAAATATAGAAATGTTCCAAGAATGGTTAGTATTGACAATAAGATTGAAATGGCAGCGTCAGGCATCAGTAGGCCAAAAATTGTTATAGTTAGAAGCAATGACGGTGAAATGTATAAAATGGTGCTTAAAGGTGGTTCTGATGATTTAAGACAAGATGCAATCATGGAACAAGTTTTCCAATTGGTGAATCAGTTTTTCCTTCACAACCTTGAAACAAGAGAGAGAAACTTGTCAGTTAGAACGTATAAAGTAATCCCTCTACAACCTCAAGGTGGGATTTTACAATTTGTTAACAATTCAATACCTTTAATGGAATATCTGAGCAAAGCTCATAATGATTATTCTCCTGATGATATGTCAATCAAGGAAGCTAGGGCGAAAATAGTCAATGCTGCTGCTACTAAGAAGAATGCAATAAGGATAAAAGCATATCAGCAAGTTTCCGAGAAGCTTGAGCCAGTTTTCAGGTTCTTTTTCTTTGAAAGGTTTTTAATTCCTGATGATTGGTATAACAGTAGAGCTCGTTATGTTAAAGGTACTGCTGYTATATCGATTATTGGATATATACTAGGACTTGGTGATCGTCATTGCAATAATATATTATTGGATCAAGATACTGGCGAGCCTGTTCATATTGACTTAGGTGTAGCGTTTGATCAGGTAAGTAAAAGGGATTGTGATGATGATAAGAAAAGCGTTTCAACTGAAATTATATAATTGAGACTAACAGTGAACTGATGACTCATAGGGAAAAATGTTACCAATACCTGAGACTGTACCATTCAGGTTAACTCGTGATATTATTGACGGGTTTGGAGTCACAGGAATTGAAGGTACTTTCAGAAGATGTAGTGAAATTGTATTTCAAGTGCTACAGAATGAAACTGATTCAATTCTTAGTATATTAGATGTTTTGCGATATGATCCATTATATGTTTGGAGCTTATCACCATTGAGACTGAATCGGCTTCAGAATATCAATAGCAATGAGGAATTCGATGGGTTAACGAAGATGACGGCAGACGAAGGTTTAGAGGCAGATTTGGCTATTCGATCGGTTAAGAAAAAACTGAATCCTGAAGGTTTATCTGTTGAGAGTATAGTAAATATGCTTATACAAGAAGCCACTGATTCTAGTCGGCTTGCTTTATTATATGCTGGTATGTGTCGCTGACGATATTAATGAGAAATATTTAGAATGTGATAAGATAGCGGGWCTCTGGCTGATATTGGTTTGAATTGATTATTTCTAACAATGGATTTATAGGTTGGATGGCATTCTTATAGAAATGATTATTATGGGAGAGAAATGGAGAGCGGTTGTTAAGTATGCATAATAATATATTATACTCATTTGAATTTAGTATCTATYACGTTGAATCATCAACCATGCTAAGATAAGTCTACATGCAGTACGTTATAGTAAACCGTACCCATTATTACACTGAAAAATGAAAATACTAAAACACAGAATAGAATCTCTTAATACTTTGTTAATTTAAATAGCGTTGACTGATCATGAAATTTTTCTTTCATTTTCAACTTCTTGCATTCTTTTACTTATTTTACTCGATCCATCGACAATGTTCATGTGTCAGATGAACATTAAATTGGTGATGGAAGAGAAATGTCTTAGAGTAACGTTTGGTATTAATGAAACTGAAAATCGGACGATTCTTTTTTATTTCCTGATTGGGATAAGGATTAATAGTATAAACCTTACTTGACATTTTGACTAGCTAAATTTTATTTATAGTATTTGAACTCTATTTTTCATTGAGATGGTAGGCCTGATCCTTACAGTTACGAGGAAATAACAAAAGGAACAAAGATGAATAGGGGAAGTACGAAAAGAGGATTTATATTTCTTCCTAACTACTAAATTTTCATTTAATTAAGCACTTAGTAAACAGAAAATTATTAGTTTAGGTTGTGAATYYAACTAAAGTCTGATTAGCAAAACAAACTCTTTGATCGACATCGTGTTGTCGAAACTCCTCAACTACTTGTTCATGTAACTAGCTTCGCTGTATTGCTTGTATCGACTTTTATCTAATTTATGCTGCCCTTTTTATGAGAAAAGCAGCTTTGCATGCAGCTTAACACAGTTCACCTATTGTAATGTAAGGAGTTACACAAATCAAACTGTTGATTTCAGGTCCACTCGCTTGAATAGGTTAGTCAGCTAGATGTTTACTCTCATATTTAATTGAAACATCATTATAACTGATACAATAAATTGAATGATATGATAATCAATTTGGCTACTTTACTAACTCCACCAAATAATGGACTACTACCAGTGAGCTAAGACTATTATTCAATATTGTTGTTGTGGCAAACGATTCTTTTATGCATTAACACCATACGGGATTAATACAATTGATCAGAAGAGACATCAACATAAAAGAAGAAACACAACCGCAACCTCTTTTTAATGAGGTTTAACAGAAAAAATTTAAGGCTTTATTCATTGCGATGTGATTTTAATATCGATCAGCTACGATGGGCTAATCTGTTGATTTCATGGCTTTCTAACTTAGTTTATCAGATTGTCAGTTGACATTCCCATTAACTTAATCATTTACATACAAAAGCACACTTTAAATTGAAAACGTTCAACTTAATATTGACCATTTGAACCTAAAGTTTGTAAATCAATGTTAATGTTACGCCATTGATTGATATGATCACCAGAGAAAAGCACTACTAGCAATTTCTGTTAGCCTTGCAAAACAAAATTGTTATAGTAGTGTTCTTTTTCTTGCTTTTTAATTTTTTTTTCTTCATAAAATTCAAATGCCCTTTTCCAGTTCTATGAATAACCTCATGATCAGGTATTCCTTTAAAATAACAACCGCATTAAAAATTGAACTATTTAAACTTTACGCACGAACTAACTAACTAAATCGTAAGACTAAACTTTCTTTCTTTTAAATCGTCTCATCTGATTATTCAAGCGAGGTTTACTAACTTTATTACAACTGATTTTTCACACGTTGAAAGCAACGTACTAAATATTAATTAATATACGGCCTATAAAGACAAATAAGGACAACAGAGAATATAGCACTCTCCTATGTATATGACTGTCATTTGAGATATTCTCACTACCATTATCATTTACTCTTCTCTTTGCCGATTGAAACAAAGTTTTTGACTCTATTGTTTTATATCSACATATTCATGAATAAGTTTGAGTTATTTTTATTGTTTTATTTCAACCATCAAACAGTCAAACCACTTCACTTTATATCATATATATTGCAACCGGCTCATCTCATAAAGAGTAAGAGTTAATCTTTTCGCTCTTGACGTGAAAGCTAACTTTTGTTCACCGATTAAAAGATTGTTTCGTCTATCAAAAAAGTCCAAGAAGAAAGCTWTCAGACACCAACTGCATTAGCAGGCTGTCAGACTACACATAGCCTTTGATATATAATTTGTCAATTCAACAATAAAAGGCTACCGATAACCGTGTTTCATATCTAATACTTGATCAGATCCAGCAAGTACACATTTATGAATTTATGATGAGTTTGGTTTCAACAGTTCAGCTTGTAATAATCTTACTAGTATTAATGGTATGTGTGTCAGGCATAATGGAGCTTAGGGGTGAAAGCTTACCTGGGTTCCAATACTTTGTAAGTCCAAATTCTCATAGGAGACCTTCTATCAACGCTGAACCTCGTGCGACTGAACCATTGATAAATGCAGCTAGTTTTTCTACCATTTCTGAAATCGGGAAAAAATTAAGCCCTTGGTTGCCTGTCCTTTCTGCTGGGTTAGCTGTAAGTCTACTTGCTACGTTGCCTTGAAGGAATGTTGGTTGACTGGGCTAGTTATGGTTCAGCTCAGCAATAGAATATCTTATTTTTTAGCTCATCGCTGGTAGATGAGCTATCAAGCAAAAATTGTCACCGGGAAGCTTTTTATTTCTTTTTGCTGGGAGATRAAGGAAATGCTGAATCAAGAAATCAAGCCATACAACCGTTTGATTCTCGATCGATTTCCTTTTGTAGCTTCTAATATACCCAACTTTTTTTATAGGTTGTCACTTTTACTTGCAATCAAGTTCAGACTGCGTGATGGGCAATAGGTTCAATTAAATGCTCTGTCATGACATGATCTTTTAATTCTTTTTTTTTTTAGTCATTTTTATAGGGTTTCTCTAAGTGGTATATATGCATTTATCTCTATCAAAGGCTATTAGTAAGTTTAAAGGCTTAATTGGGTATGGTAAAATTCTCAGAGTAAATATAAATTATGATACAGGATTGAAGAATTGTTCAAGTGTAGAACTAAATTGACATTAGCTTGATGATAAAAAAGACATCCTGCTAATATTAGAACCAATTAATAAATAGCTGTACTATTGCAACTACCAGTAGGAACTTATTAATAAAGAACAATCGACATAATGTTGTTTYCTGGAAGAGCGATCCAGTTGTCCCTCAGCAAATAGTATACATCCTCTTCAAACTTATTGCACACAAAGTGTGAGTGAAGACAGAAGACTCTTGTATATTACACTGTATGAGCTATTTAATTACGCTAAGAAATATTCTAACGGCAGCAGAAGATTAATAATAATAGTGTATCAATCCATCAGAAATGATATATTAGGAGAAAATAAATAAATAAAAAATAAATTACTCCGAAACGGGGAATTGAACCCCGATTTGCCCGGTGAGAGCGGACCGTGCTAACCATTACACTATTTCGGACTATATTTTTCAACTGGAATTTTCAAATATGTCACTAGTAATTAATGGTTATGTTATTAGCTCTAATGGCTTGCAAATTTTTATCTGTTTTACTACGAATACAATTATTAACTTGATAAGGTTAACGTTGATGGTTCTAAAGTTGATTAATTAGAAACGCAAATGTATGTATTTAGTATATGCCTCCTCACCGTATTACACACTACATAGAATTAATCATTCAATATCAGAACGATCTCTCTCTATTCTTGTCTTAGTCATTTCATAAACATACTGTGACAAATGTTTCAAACCTTGCATTTCAAAAATTTGATTCTCCCTTAACTCCTTATGGCCTTTCTTACCAGCTTTTCTTCCACATTTACCATACAGTTCACCACCTACTAACTTCAGTCTATGATTATTCTCGCTACCATTCTTCAATAACCTTTCAATCGCTTCAACATATTCATTACTGAATTCTTCATCGCTCCTTAGGATCTTCTCTTGTCCCAAAGTATAAAATCCTAATCGTGCTCTTGATAAAGCAACTGTCAATCTTCTGATATCTCTTATATATCCTAATCTCTTAGTACGTACCATTGATAGAATAACAAAGTCATTCTCTTGTCCTTGGTAATTATCCACAGTGCTTACTTCAGGCCATCCAAATTTGAATTTGATTCCTCTTTCTTTATTAGGGTTATATCCTTGACCTTTCTTACCACATCTATTACCTAGAATCTCTTCAATCAAGAACTTTTGTCCAGCATACATCGTCAGTATAGCTATTTTTTCACTGGGGTATCCAATCAATCTCATATATGAATATAAAGCAACTGCAAACTCTGCTTCGCCAATATTCTGAAAGATATGAGGAGAAGGCTCGATTTCACCTTTACCATTGAAATCATCAACCTGAATGAACTGCTGTTCATAAAAGAATCCTGGATTGGCTTTCTGAATAGCTGGATCATCTAGAATATATTGCAATGTCTGTAGTTCATTCTCACCATCTTTATACATATGGCTGAATAAATGGCATAACTCAGGTCTACATCTCCCTTGGCTATTAAGCTTGTGTGCTTGAACGAAACTTGAGGTAGCTAATCTTTGGAATAAGCTTGTATCTAATCTTGAAAATACTTTCAGGGGCTCATATTTGACAATTGGTGCCAATTGTTGATGGTCACCAACCAGAACTAATCGCTTAATACTTTTATTTGAAACACCATCTGTTTGTTGTAAGCACAGAGGAAAAAGTGTTTCTAACTCCGTAAGTTGAGCTGCTTCTTCTATGATCACATTATCATAGTTGAATCCTGTTTTTATAAGCTGCTTTCTATTAATGGCGGCATAAGAAGCAGTCATGGCAACGATTTTCGCTCTCTTTTTCAAGAAATAGTTTTCTTTTTCTTTATTGCTATAAATAACTTCAAATGGACGATAATCTCTAATCTTGCAGAACAGTTCTTCGATATACACAATGTATCCAATAGCTCTTTCTTTGTCAATAGCAAATAATTTCTCATCTTCAAACATTGAAATATTTTTTCCCAGTTGTACGTAAAACTTCTTGAAAGGGAACTCGATTGTTTCCGGAGATGGTTCAGCAGATGTTGAGTCTTTGTTATTCTTAGTATCATCACCCTTGTTATTGCAGCTATTTTCAATAGCTTCTCTAAATCGATTAATCAAAGGAAGTACAGCAGAATTGTAGAATTGTAATGCAGCTTCACAAGAAGAACCATGCTCGCCTATAAAATCAAGGCTTTCTGCTAATTGGTTWACCTGAACTAAAAGGCCCTCTGCCTGTTGTTTCAATGATTCAACTCTACCATTTCTATTAAATGAATTTGCATTAWTACTACCATCAAAATTGCTTCCTTTACTAATAAATCCGCCCAATGACTCTTCACCATGACCTAAACGTAAAATATGTGTTTCTGCTATGTCAAACTGACTGATTTTGCTGAAAATATGATTTAATGCATGGTTGCTATGAGTAATAATCAAAGTTCGCTCTTGAGGGAAATTCTGGTAAATATTATTAACAATGTTACATGCCACATCAGTTTTACCAGTACCTGGAGGTCCAATTATAACAGTTAAACCAATATATGAGCCACTTAAAACACTTCTCAACTGCTTAGGCGTTAAACACAAAGTCTGGAATTTCCCTTCTTTCTTAAAGTCATCTTTTGAAACTTTGAATGGTTTCTTTTCAATAGTTACCGTTATATGTTTATCCTCATGATATGCAGAAAGATCAATCAGTGCTTTCTCTGTGTCCTTAGAGAAGTAACTTTTCTTACTACTACTTCCATTCTTTGTCTTCTGTTTCTTAACAACGTACTCTTTAGTATTGTCATCACCTTCACTTAGCACTTCAACTGAGCAGGTGGAGTAAGCATCTTCAATCTGTGTTATATCATTAATACAGTCATTCACACAGAATACATTCGAGTTATTTGATTCACTTGTTGTACCGTGATAAACACCAGGTTTACCGAATCCTAAAAATACATCATGAAGCCATTGGGGTAAAACAATATTCAGTGATAGTAATTCCTTTGCGTTATCTAGAACAGCTTTGAAATTATTTTCTCTTTGATTTCTTCTCATTAAAACATTCAGATTTCCAGTTATCTCATCCCTTGACACATTTTGAAAATGTTTAGCATCTAAGTTCAATTTAAACCGTCTCTTCTTTCCCCAATATTTTTTCTCCTTCGTTGATTTATCATCATTGATGCTAGTGGGTTCTGCTAATTGCTTAGGGTCAATTTTTGTACCGTGATCATCTTGAATTTCCATTACTTGAGCAGARAACAACATAACTATACCATTTCTTTCCCATGCATCTTTACTTAAAAGATTTGGTTCATCTAGTCCTAATAGAAATACTACTTCTCCGTCTCTTAATGAGTCCCATTCGTTACGAACGTTTTCTGGAACATTATGATAACTAACTACCACTTCAGCTTCAACAAAAGAAGGAATCGTCTCACCAATATTTTTTCTACCTACATTAAGAATTCCAATCTCTTGCTGTAAAGGCAAAGCCATTTTAGTGAAACCGGAAARTTTTACTGATGATAGTAACGAGTTACTCTCATTTGAAGTTTCTGCTTTTCTCTGAGGCTTCATTCGTTTATAGACATTTTCTATATTAGATTGAATTTGATAATATTCTTCTAATCGTTGTAATTGGAAAGCTCTCAGGGCAAAATCGGTCACACTTAGATACTGGGATGATAATTTTGGAAGCGGAATAATATGTCGATTGGGAACAACAAGCTTAGTGAATAAATTAGAGTCATCGTTGTTGTCTTTGCCATTAGCTGTATCTCCCGCAATTGTCGTARTATTATAATCAAATAGTGTGGATTCCGTTGGAAAGCTATCAATAGATTTAAACAGCCTGCTAATCGTTTGTCGTTCCCTTAATTTGTCAAACAAGCAATCAATGAGTATTGCTCTTGTTACATTAAATTTACTTAGAGGATACTCTGTGCGTATGCTCATTGACTGACAGAAAAAAAAGAATTCCGGGTCTGAAAGGTCTGAGAAATACTCCAAAAATTCTGTTTTCTTGCTCAGAGAGTTAACTGTTCCTACTGAAAACAGTTTCAAGGAGTCTGGATAGTTTGTGAATGCCAGTCGTTGGACGGATGTAACGAAACTAATATATCTCTCTCTAACTTCAGTGTCATTAAGAGACTCTCCTGTGAAGTCGTCAACATTGAAATTAATATAGTGATCTAGTGTTCTTATAAGTTCTAACAATACTCCCTGTTTCTGCCAATAATGGTATAATAGTGCTAACAAGTTCAAATCTTTAAGCAGTGAATTTACAAATCGTCGGGTCGGTAGTCTTGATAGAAGTGTTATGAAAAGTTCCAACAATCTCTCAATGGTAGACTCATCCGTTGAGTTAAGTTTTCTGGTAGCAAGCTTCTCAATAGTTTGAACTGTTATTAAATATATCCATGATTTCCTCAGTTTCAGTTTCTGCGCTTCTTCTTCCTTGAGACTGTCAGCTTTTGCTTTATGTCTATCATACAAGCCTTTTAGCCCATTATTGATTAATAAATCATTTCGTAGAGTAGGGCTTGAAAGATTTTCCCATATTAGCGCTGAAATCAATGGAGCACATTCTTTTCTGATAGTTGGTAAATCACTGTGTTCAAATAACAGAGTAAGGAAGCTAATCATCAATCCTTTATAATTAGATTCTGACAAGCCTAACTCCAGTACTTGTTGAACCAGAATACTCAATTTCTCGKTTTTGCTCAAAAACTCAAATGTGTCGATTCCTTGTGAATGTTTAAAAAGAAGGAAAACTACGATTGATGTTGATACTGTCTCCGGTGAGTTTGAATCAAGAATGGGCCATAAGAGATTCTCAAAGTACTTTGAGCTGTCAAGCTCTTGTATCGCAGCGAAGTTGAACTTGGATTTCACTATCAATTCCAAGACATCAGCAACTAATTTAATACTTCCTTGTGCTTTGGATCTGTGGTACTTGTTGGGTTTGTTCTCCCAAGCTTTAGAAAGATTTTGAATCTTCACTGTTGTATGCTCCATGGTTGAATGAATGAGATGCAATGCCAAGTACGTCCCTTCAAYGTGCTCTGATTATTAGATCATCTGAGAGCTGAAAGGCGAAATGATATAAAAGAGGGGTTCGTACGGTTKTTATAATAGATTTAATGATGACAAAGGAGACATAATTTAGTACATCAATAGTACGGCATTCGGCATTGACTGATTATGTCCTACCGTTATAATGGAATTAATGAGAAGGTAAGACTTCTAAATTTCGGAGACGATATTAAGAACGGAGATTTTACAGAAGCTAGGTCATATTTGAGTATACTCACAACTTGTATCTAGAACTATGCTATTACAGCTACCTAACATTATAGCCGCAGCAGTTCTCTCGTTGAATCCTTTTTTGCTTTATAATTCTACTCACACTGTTCTCTTCCTTTTCATTACATGGCATTATATCCGATAATTCGAAGAGTAACCGTAACGAGCGAAACACATTGACTCTCTCAGTTCAAGAAAGCTTATTATGATCACGTAATCTCAGAACATATCTCTTCTTTGTTACCCGGAGCCCCTATGGTGAGAATGAAAAATTTTGTAAAACGAGGTTACATAAAAGCTAGAATGTGATTGCGATAGTGTATATGAAGATACTATGATTTTAGCTCAAAAAATTGAATTAGAAAGTGTATACAATCCTAATTAATCATTATAGTATACTTCTCTGTTTAATAATAAAATGTATAGAGGTAGCCGAGGAAGAGGAGGATTCTCTCGTGGCGGCCGAGGAGGTGCCTCATTTAATGCTGGTCCCCCAGATACAGTCCAAGGTGAGTTTTCCTACATTATAGAAGAAAGAAGGAAGATTATACCTATAGCTCAAAGGAGTTGAGGAGAATGTTACTAACAATTGAATTACTTTTCACTTTAGAAATCGGAGTTTTTGTGCATCCTTGTGAGGGAGATATAGTGTGCCGATCAACCAATACAAAGATACCATACTTCAATGCTCCTATTTATCTAGAGAACAAGACTCAAGTAGGAAAGATTGATGAAATTTTGGGACCTCTAAATGAAGTATTCTTTACTATAAAACCTCAAGAAGGAGCTGTTGCAACAAGTTTCAAAGAAGGTGACAGATTTTTCATAGGGCCTGATAAGCTATTACCTCTTGAAAGGTTTTTGCCCAAGCCTAAGCCATTACCTGGAACCAAGGTTTCTAAGCCTAAAGGTGCCAGAGGCGGAAGAGGTGGTGCCAGGGGTGGCTTTGGTGGAAGAGGTGGTGCTGGAGGCTTCGGTGCTGGAGGCTTCGGTGCTAGAGGTGGAAGAGGCGGTTCCAGGGGTGGTTTTAGTGGTGGAAGAGGCGGTTCAAGGGGCAATTCAAGAGGTGGTTCAAGAGGCGGCTTTAGTGGTGGACGTGGTGGTTTCGGAAGACGATAGACAATTTATTAATTTTTATTTGGATTGTTTACAATCGATGACATACCGCCAAACCAGAAAAAGAAATTCTGCTAATGGGAAAAAGTATAGGGGACAATTATATTTAATGGTTGACTTCATTGACACATGAATGATGTTTCACTGCTATTGGTTCTAGGTATCTTGTATCTARATACTACTGAAATATTACTACTTTCCACGAGTTATTGTATAGTTAATGGAGCATTTCACCTGTTTTGCGCTAGTTTATTATGATGTTGAAAATAATGTAGCCTACTTCAATAAATAGTGTGAGAACAACAAGTAGTTTATTAGGATAAGTATTCACATACTCTATAAGGAATGAACACTATTGAGTGAGTGCATCCGATAACAGTCAGCTCAACATGACTATAAGCCCTCGCTCATATGGAGCATGATGTTGCCRCTTTTGTTTACACCCCCAGTACTATGTCGAATGTACAGTATTCTTGTATCAGTTACAAACTGAGTTAACCAAATACAGGCTTACAACTGCGGTTAATTCTAGAAKATCTGTAGATTCATTATTATCCTGAGTAATTATACACTTGAACTACCTATTCCTATTAACTCTATAATGATGTTATCACAACACTTCTAATATAATAAGGCAACAACACCAGCGACAGCAGCACCTAAAAGAGCAGCAGAGATACCAGCAACAGTACCTTCATTGGAAGGAATAACAGTGCTATAATGAATGTTAGTAATAAGTATTTAGTTTGCCCCTCATGTCTCCCCTTTGGAACAGAATCTTCATTGTTGAAATTGTTTTACATACCTGTTGGTGGTGTTGTTAGCAGCGGCAACGGCAGCGACTAAGGCAGCAGTGGAGATTAAAGTCTTCTTGAATTCCATTTTGAGTATTTGTTTGATTTGTGTTAGACGTTGTTGATTAGTCTTCTGAAAGCGAGCGAAAGCAATTGATTCTTTTATGAAACTAATTGTTCTTTAAAGCGAAAGTTGGTATAACTCTATAGTAGTATAACCTCCGTATTTCACAATTAAAAAGGAAAAAACATTCAGGAACAAAAAAATCGACGTTGAGGATTTAGGTCCTTTTATATGGTACAAGAMGGAATACACAATCTGATAATTTTTGCAATACTTTACAATAAATTGCGATATGGACGCCAATAATCCTTTTTAGTGTGTAGAGAGTTGCGTTTCTAGTAGTTCGAGGTAGAGTATAATGATTATGTACGGAACGGCATTCTAAGATAATAGCAGCCATATCCTAATTTGGTAGAAACACAATGGATAATTAGAATATACCACTTGGGAAGTCAAATTACTCTATATAATCAGTAAGCAACCAAAATCTACTTATCGTTGGGAAAGTGATAAAGGCAAAGAAAGTAAAGTAGCAAAGAGTAGGAGCCAAGTATTAGAAGAAAGAATAAAAACGAATAGAACATAGCGAAAMTATAAAATAAAATATTCAAATGAATCAAATGTTCATTATACTCAACTCCTAAGCTTTTTTGCTTTTTTGTTGATTTGTGGAGTTGCCATATAGTCAGCTGCCGTAGGAATGAAAATCTAGACCAATTTTGCAAAACATCAATTAGGTGACATTAGGGAGATAATGAAAATCGATGACTCAATAGGTTAATACATAAAAATTTGGTTGTTCACACTCACAGACCTTGTTTCTTCAGTAAAGAAAATCATTGACCTTGTCCGTCTCGTCTCATGTGTCTTGCAGCTTCCTATCTAACAACATTAATACGAAAGACAACTTATTTCCACTTTTCTTAAAGTGACTTGCACATTTCATCAGCTAACTTCATATATGCCCTATCAAATGTGACCCCTGTGTTGCTATGTCTCATAATAAAYAAATTTTAGTATATTTCTTTCGGCAYTCTTAATTTTTTTCTTCTTTTGTTCCTCCCTCATCCTCACAATCGTATCGTTAAAACTATGGTGCAGCAACTGACCAACCAAAGGATCCTTTTATCTTCGTTTATGGAAATTGATTAAATTAAAACATAGAAAAGAAGATAAATATACATTTAGGAAGTCAAAAGGCTGAATGTGGAAGAAACGGTTAAAGTTTGTTTTGTACATATGATCTATATAGCTCTTGCAGGAAACTGTGTACTTAATGGTAAAGATTCTCTTATCAATCAAAAAGAACAATTGACAAAAGATAAAGAAAGGGAATAAGTATGAATATTCGTTGAAAGATAAGAAGAATTTCAAGACGTTTTATTCAGTGGATATGATACAAGYTAAAATATCATATCAGGATAAACGAGATATTCGTTTCAAGTCATCATGTCACTGCATTTCAACGTCTCGTGATTGAGCAATTAGAGAAAACTCGGGTAATAAGTAATTACAGTTCAGGTGAAATTTTAATCATTGGTTTCTTTGGTGGGCTAGGTTGTCGGTGGCTACACTACAATAATCTATCTATTTATGACAACTTGGATGCATAGTATTCAATATTCAAATACATACTAAATCAGAGTATGAGAGATCTAAAAACTTCGTCCACTTCCGATATGAATGCTGTAGGAACCTTGTCCGACAAATTGCTAGCTACATGTTACTATTGTAAAAAGTTGTACATTAATTCTGAAGAGACATGCTATTATTCATTACTTCATTCTTCTTCAATCTCATTGTTTGATTCGCATCTTTTACATGTATGAAAACGCTGTGCAAATCATTCTCGACAAATTCTTCTACATCTTGAAATACTTTCATCGTCAATTCGGCTATCTCCTTCTGTTATTTATGTAAGCTGAGCATGGTAGCCCACATCTATTCCGATGTCCGAATATCGGAAACCCGTTTTGAAATACCCTAACATGAAGTCTCCTTCTATTGTACAACTAATAGTATGACATCATCAATGACCTGCGGCTTCCCCATTATAAATACAAAAAAAGCTGGCTAGTCTATAAAAACGAAGACTTTCACATTCTCCTAGTCTATGTTCTTCCTAGAAACAGTATCTTTTCCACACATATATAGTATTTGTTTTGTTCTTGCAATTAAGGCAAATTAGAAGATATTAGCAAGAAAAGTGAATTCAAAGATTTATTAGTAGATAATTAGTTGATACAAAGTAATCCATATATAACAATTGTGAAGATGCATAGTCAAGATTGGTTACTAGTGGTTGTGGCGYTCTTTATCCCACCTATTCCCGTTTTCATCAAAAGGGGTGTTTTCTCAGCTGATTGTAAGTGTTAACATTAATATTTGAAGCTATATTTTCGTTCCGTCAACTAACTTTTCAATCAATCTCCAGCTTTAATCAATATTGCATTGTGCCTTTTGGGATTCTTACCTGGTTTACTCCACTCCTGGTTTATCATTGCCCACTATCCTTATTCCAGACTAAGTGAGCATCGAAATGGCTCACACTCTAATAGGATAACAACACCTTCATCAAATTATGGTTCATTATCGATTTGACATGTTTTGATAACACTTATTGTCACTTTCTGTCTCAATGGAGATAGGATCTTTTGATCCTTATCTCTCTCTGCTCTCCTCCCTTCAGCTAAGGAGTGATCAATTATTCAATCTTCCATTTCATTGTTTCATGGYTTTGGAATCTGTGCAATTACTAGAGCAGCTGACTTAACGAATATCAAATTTTATTGATACAAATTTACTATGTATACTGTTTCTGTAGACTACAATAATTCACCGAATTTTTTTTCCACGAGTTCTATCTATCATATGTTAACAAGTTTTTCAATAAGGTTTCCTTCCTGTACTACTATATAYATGAATTTAACACTATCARGACCCAACGAAGTTTCTATAAAACTTAGCTTCAATGATTCGTGTATGTCCAATATGCAGAATGTTCGTAAATGATTCTAGTTTAATTCTTTTCAAAGCTTAGCTCCATATCAAAGCAAATCGTATCTGCTCTGATRGAGCCMTTTAGTTTTTAACTGGTTTAACAGACCATAGTAATAAGGTTGATTACACAGTAACTTTAAGGTTTTTCATACCTTTTACTGTTTAATCTTTTTTATAATTATTACATTGTGTGTTCTGTTCTCATGAATTTCTAGTCTGAATGAATTATTGTTTGCACTATATATTTATATACGTATTTGGTAATCTATATTTGATTGTGAAGTTGAATTTAGAAAGACGTTTGTTGGAAAATATTGATACAGTTAGCACTTTAACAGAAAGCAGAACCAAATACAATAGCATAGGTTGGCGACACAGGCAGAGATGGATTTAATGGCAAATATCATTGAGCATGATAGCAATGATGCTGATTCTGAGTTCAAACTACCTGCTCAAAAATCAAGTACAGGATTTCCAACCCATGGTAAAAATAGGTTTAAAGAAGCTCGACTTAAGAAACTAGCGAAGAAGGAGGACGAACCAGTTAACATCGTGCAAGCAGAATTTCAGAAAAGTGGAAGTACGTTAAATGAGAGTGAAAAGATACACCTGGAAAACATACAGAAGTTATCAAGCATGTCTGAGGATGAAATTTTGAACGAACAGCAAGAGTTGATAAAAAATTTAGATCACTCTGTTCTTGAATCACTATATAAGCGTATTATGACACACGATGAATCAACGAAAGAGGAACATGTTTCAGAATGGATAGGAGGCCCCAGCAAATGGGGAAAGCCATTGGACGAAGATGACATTGAAGAAGCTCTTTTCCCAGAAAAGAAATCAAGTTTACAAAAAGAAGGAGCCACGCAAGTTCCTGAACTAGATAATATTCACTTTCCAAAGCCCCCTGCTAATCCAGATGAAGGTCGGGATTTTCCTTTATCTGTTGATAGTGAAGTTGACTTTTTTGATGATCTTCACGATAAGTACTTCCCTGACCTACCAAAAGAACCCGAGAAGTTAGAATGGATGGTCCCAGTCGACTCTACGAAGACCGATCCAAGCTTATTCTACGCAGATGTTAAACAAATTCGATTTGATTTTAAAGGCAATATAATATCCAGAAGTAAGTCTAAAGAACTCTCTGTTATCCATGGTTTACATCATCATGATGAAAATCCTGGTGATGCGGGATATAATTTAGTCGAATTAGGAAGACTTGCTAGGAGCTCTTTCCCTGGTCAGAGGAGTATCGCTATAAGAACTTTAGGAAGAATATTATTCAAATTCACGARAGGCGTTTACGAAGAAGAAGTCGAATATGATGAGAAAATTGAAAAAACAAAAGAAGACAAAGGCAAACTAATTGAGAGCGAGTTCCAAAAGCAAATGCAACAATTGATCGACGATCTGAGAATTATTGAATCTTTGGAAGAAGCTGCTGATGAAAACAAGACAAGAAATATGACAGTCAGAAGTTACGCTCTCGATGCACTCTGGCTTTGGAAAAGTGGACAAGAAAAACTTTAGAATATTCACTAAGTACTCACTAGGAGCAGATGATATAATTGCATTAGTTAAAACAATGGGCCGAAGGTAGTATACAATACATCAAAACTATAGAAAAAAAAAGAAAAATTGATTGAATCGCGTAATACAGAAGAAGTGAAAAGAATTGTATAAAATGTTCCAACTAACCTTGATCTCAGAGTGTCAAAATCAACCTAGAGCTAACTGATGAAAATGAAAATACAACGTAGCAATTGATAAAACACCAAATGACTACAGATTATCAATACACAGTTTCTGAGGTACCGTTAGATCCCCTATTGCCATAGCCAGTGAACCAGCAAAACGCAGGTAAATGGTGCTATTGCCATAAGAGTTTCTCTATGCACATTGACACACTCCCAGACGGATAGAATTATCTTCTTGACAGGACATACCAGCTCAGTCTGTTAGCTTAAGATAGTGCAATGTTTTGATATCATCTGCTCTCTCTTCTACTCTATGGCGAGATAATGATATTATAGTGATCAATGGTTTGAATTCGTTTGAAAAATTTATTGCAAGAAAGTGAAGCTTGTCAAAAAATACCCTATTTTGAGACGGCAATTACCCTGTCATCAAGACTTTTTGTATGAGAGAGTGGAGCGGTGCATTCTGGTATATGATTAGGAATGCAGAAAAATCAAAAAYACTAGACTATTTCAGGAAGAAATAAACGTTAAATGCATGCTGAAGTTCTAATGGATTCTTGATGTTATCGTAGAACAACGTGGTTTGTATGTCCTTTGAGAAAGAGAGGCAAGAGGTGGGGAAGAGAACTGAGTTATTCGGCAAAGTTTCTGTGACAATGAAATAGAAACGGCAATTTCTATATAGTGAATGCAGATGTTGCGTAAGAAAATGTGACACCTTGTTCAAAGAATTGTTTTCTTCCTTTTTTCAATCGATGCTCTATGCTTCATAACTTTTATCAGCTTCTGACAGTTGAATCAGTTGGGCCTCAGTTGGGCCTCAGTTGGGCCTCAGTTGGCCTCATGCATAATCATGCACAGACCTCCCAACATACAGCAACTATGCATAGTAATGAGGAGAGAAGATGCGCAAGAAGTATACAACAATTATTCATCGAGTAAGCTCCATCACTTTGRTCAGAGCTTCACATGTAACAATAGTATTTGTTACGCTTGTAGTCAGTAAAACTGCTGTTTTTGTTCATCGGATTAGTCATAATGGAAGAATTGTATCTCTCACCTTTCAAGTAAAAACTATACTCAACTACTTTTCCATTTCTCCAAGTATTTAAACTAAAACGGAAAAAAAATGTTGATCAAGAACTCTAATTTATAGTACCTCAATTATTTATTGAAACACGAACTTATGTATTAAACTTTGATAGGTCAATGAGGTATTATTGATCAGGAGCAAAACGATCAACATTGAAGTTGGAAGGTACAGTATCAGAGAGAATAATAAATTGATTGTAGTAAGAGAGAAGAAAATATTCCAAAAAGAAAAAAAGGATAAGGAATTGATTCTTTTTCTAATATCCTTACTTATCAAACGAAGCGTAGCTCAAAAGACAATACAATGTATTGTTCAGTTGAATTGTTGCCATGCTGAATTAGAAGAATGACAATTAATCATTAACAAGACGKTTTAGAATCAGAGCTGTTCAAACAACTTAGTTTGACGATTATAATTTGTCATCAATAGTWTCRTTTCCATAATTTATAAACCATCACCTTTCTGTCAAACAATTAGAACTATTGGRAATCTTTCAATATGATTCAAGGGAGACATGTAAAGATGATTGTATACTTTCCCTAACCTCTTTCTTTTTCTGAAAAGTCCAATATGGGGGCAGTAGATGCATTAATAAAGTTAACGCTATATTTCGTACTTGTACTAAAAATGAAATGAGGGGATCTCATCAAAGCAGTAAAGCTTATGAATTGCTGACTATTATTTGTTGCATAGTAGGCATCATTTAACAATACAAGACTTGATTGGAACAGCCTACAAGACGTTTTACGAGATCCTTGACAGAGAGTGTGACTCCCCCATACTAACCAAAGAGCTATACACCAGCTAGTTTTCTGCTAGTTATTCTAATCTTTCAATGTTGTTCGTTCGTTAAGCTTCTTAGACTCAAGTATTTGATCATTTTAAAGAAAGAGGAAATTGAAAAGCTGAAGATGCAATTGTTACTATATTCGAAGGCTATAGTCTCTAATTTACACCGGACATTCCACTTCCGGTAGTCGTCGATGTTCTTGGATCTATTGTTGATGTAACTCACACTGTTTATCTATCCTTTTCGTTTGAAGTAAACTGCCCATTTGAAGAGAATACCTATCATAAATGATGAAGTGATAATACAGGGAGCAGAGAGAACTGAATCTATATTTATAATCAGCTCTCTACACAGTGGGATTAATTGATTCACTTTCTTTTCCACATGAATTTTTCTTATTTTTTATTTTTTTCTTTATATTTTTTTTGATCCGTTCGCTTTTAGTCTTGATCGACTTTCATAATTTGTTCAATCATTTCCCGTTGTTTTAAAGAACGTCTTCTACGAAGCAAATGAGTTTCAACCAAAAACTGTGGATGTGTAATCAAGCCAGAAAAGTCAATTAAGTTAAAATATTGATGCAGAAGAGTGAGGGGAAATAATAAGAATAAAAGACAAAATAAGGAACTGGCTGTATATGTTAAGGAAATATTAAAGTTAAGCATTACTAGTGCAAAGAGAGATATCTTGTTTAGTACGTACAAGTGATATTACCCCAGATTTTAATGATAAAGTGTAATGACGTGCAGGAGTAGTTTAACCTTATAATAAGATTGTTCGATCATATAATCGTATTGTTTAATGAAAACAAATCGATAGGAGGCTTTCTTTCCATTTCCTAACTGAATTTATGGACAGGATATGTTAGCTGGAGAAAGGACAACCATTTTAGCAATAACATAGTCAAAGTAATTATTTAACGTTCCTACTAATGAGGTCTAGTTTTAGTTAATTTTTCAAAGTTTGTTCTTCGGGCCGAACTGAATAGTAAGTTGGACTTGGTTCCCCACTATATATTTCTTTTAGTGTATCAGTATGATTATGATATTCATTCAATAAAGACTGTTAAACTTTCCAGCATCATACTGATTTCTTTGGAACAATAATGATAGCTGTACGTTTTCGAACGCAGAATATGATCAAAATTAGATTGCTTATTAACTAAAGGATGTTTTTGCTTTTATGACAGGGGAATAATCTAGAGAGCTATTCAAGATTCATTCAAATGTTCAAGGTCGCTTAAATATTCTTAAATAAAATCAGATTCAGAGTTGAAACTGAGTTTAAGGTACTGAGTTATCTATCCAGTAATGAAACCGGCCTATTTGAGAGTGAAACATGGGGAAAATCAAGAGAAGTAGTCGAAAGCCAGAAACCTATGCTCATTGTTTGTTTCAGCAGGTTAGCAGGTTTTTGAAATTGATATGACAAACTGACCGTTAGAATGTTATGCAAACTACTAAACATTGCTAAAGAAGTCGAACTTAGGAGAATTCTGAGCAGTCTCTTTTCTTAGCTAAAACAATTTAATCTGAGTGACCGATAAACCTTTTTTGAGAGCTAAAATAAAAGTAGCTGACAAAATGCTGTCTGATTCTAGATGAAGCATGAAATTTTGACAAAAMAAATTTCATCAACAAACTGCCTTGGATCAGCGAACTAATCTGTAATATTGATAATGATTCTTTTTCTAGAAGACTACTGACAAAATTATTATACTTTATCAAGTTTTCAGTCACGGCATCACATAGTAAAGATCCAATAATGAGCCACAGAAAGCAACTGAACAAATTCTAGTTCGTAGGCTCCATCCAATTTTGCCTTGATTTATTAAATCAATTAAGGTTTGATATATTATAGTTTACAGATTTTGAATTTTAATTCAAACTTATAGTTTGTCAACAAAACTTTATGTTAATTTAATTTCCTTAACTTTAACTCCAGGTTTTACTTCGAAGTAGCTTTATTGCTTCTAATACGCATGTAAATAGTTATATATAAACTAATCGTATTCTCCCATACTGCTCTGGTATTGTASAATTTGTGTGGTAGAATTTTAACACTTACTAGTATATATTCGCTCATAGCTTTTACTCTTATAAAACAGTATTCTTGACTCAAATATAAATTGAATTGTAGCAGATATTGTTTCAAATTCTACTCAACTTACTAATTCGCTAATTTGCTGTGATAATTGTTATGATATAGCTACAACTCAATTCATYACACATACTGATTCTATCAAGAGGCACTGGATCAAAATGGACACACAAACACTCAATGGTTTATCTCAATCACAAATCATGTCGCTATTCAATCCATTTGAAGAAAGAGATGAATATAGTCATGATAATATGTTCATGATGAATAGATCACATTCTGTATCATCAGCCTCTACCCCAAAATCTTTGCAATCAAACACATCATCTCCTAATACAAATGCAACTAGTGAACCAGAGACAGAACATAATTTGATCAAAAGTGTTCAAATGGAGAACGACTCAAACATCAGGATGGACAATAATTATACAATAAATCATCATGGTTATGGGCTTAACAAATTATCAAATGGGTTGAATGAATTCCCCAGTTGGTCACCGTTGTACTCCTATGGACTAGAAAAGCATGATATGTCTGTACTGTCTAACAATGGATATGTTTCTTCTATGTCAGAATTGAATTACAATCTTGATTCTAATCAAAAGCATCATAAAATAAACAACGCCTCATCATTGAGTATTACCCCATTAGACAAGGAATTGTATGGAGTAAACCAAGTGAAAGACTTAACGTTGGATATTGACATGCTTTCAACATTCAATTTAGATAATGCTGCATTCTCTTATAATCAGCAGGAAGATAATCCATCAACAAAGCAATTATCCCATGAACCGAGCAATTCCAAGCCCGAATCTAAGTTTGATGGTATCTCTACAAAATTGTCTACTAGTTCAAGGAAGAARCCTACGGGCACAAATACAGATAAAGTAGCCAAAAAGGACAAAAATCTACCGAACACATCGGACAAAAGGCGACTGGTTCGTAAGATGTGGACAGAAGAAGAAACAAATGATTTGTTACTAGGATGCAGTATTTGGGGTGTTGGCAACTGGAAGAAGATTCTAACTGATCCAAGACTGAAATTCAACAACAGGAGTGCAATTGATTTGAAAGATAGATTCAGATCTTCATTCCCTCAGCAATATAGGGCACTTTATCCAAATGCTAAAACTCATATTAAAAAGACACCTCTTGAACAGGAGCAGTTCTTGAGAAACAAACCAAGGAAGAGTCGGGGGAGAAAATCTTCAATTCCTCCAACAACAACAACGATAAAGCATGTTAACTCAGTCTTAGGTAAAGTGACTGAGATTGATGTGAATAAATTGTTAACTAGGAATTTCATTGGTAATGATTCAAACGAACTAGCAATTGGATCAGCAAGAAAATCAAGGAAAGAATTCACTAAAGAGGAAGATGAGAATCTGTATAAAGGATTTGAAAAGTATGGCAATTCTTGGAAACAAATCAAAAAGGACGAGGAACTGAATTTAAGTCATCGAAGTAGCTCTGATCTTCGCGATAGATTCAGAGTTGCGTTCCCTGACAAGTATTTGGAAATATTAGATAGTATCTCAAATGTAGGGAAAACTTATGTTTAAACTAAATAAAAGTACTAGTTGGGGACGAGATGATATGACAAGGAACTGTTGACTTGCTCAAGGAGTCTGATCGTCATTAACAATTATGGGCTCATATCGTATATTAATAATATATTAATAATATATTAATAATATATGAGATATCTCATGTTGTTATTAATCATATTCTTTTTCTCTTTGAGACTTCTGGAAAGTTTCAACTTTTAACTTCAGACTGCCATTTGAGAGTAGAATGGGGCTACGAAGGTTATGTTTTTATGAATGTTATGAATTTGATTATGTTATATATGTTATATTATGTTATGTACTGTTTCAATGTACCTTCCTTTCTTTTACATTATCTTTATATCTACTTATCATACTGATACGTTTGGACAGTTGAACACTCTAGCCAACTTTATAGGTTTGTTTTTTCTCTTTACACGTATATCTGATTATGTGATATACAAAGAGATCATCTCACGTGATGGTATAATTTCCGGAATCAGAGGAACACCCTAGGGTATTATCTCAGAGTCAGGTACCTGCTGTCAGAAAGTCGAAAAATCAATTTTTATTCAACAAATATAAAACTAGTATCGTTAGTTAGATAATGATTCAAAAAGTATTGTTCTGTTATTTGTTTTATTGAGAAAAGCGAAAATAAAATGGAAACACAGCCTGGGGATTTGGCCTTTTTTGCTGAAAGTGCCACCTTGCCACAAGTAGGGAATGGGCATTCTCAAGACGATTTAGAAAATTTGGAGTGACACAGTAAAATTTGAAACTTTAATGTTTCACCAGCCAATGAAACGCCTGGACAACGTTTCAGACAACACGTCCCATATTGGAACTGGTTTCATCATAGTTTTGTACTAAATCTTAGTTAATTATATCAGAGCCGTGAATATCAAGTGGGAATTCTGCAAAACGAGATATGGTACTWGCTGTTTGCCTCCGTTGAGCTGAAGGTGTTTGATTATTTCACTTTATTTTCATTTTATTCTTTTTTTTATTCGATTACGTTGGATGATAAAATTGGAAATTCCACAGAAGGCCTCAGCAAAATAAAGTTTATTTCTTCCACATTCCACATCATAAAGAAGTAGTAATTTACCCGTATACATTAACATGGAATATGTGGGTCTAGTACTCTTATTACAATGTAATTGGTTAATGGTCAGGAGGCAGGACAGTTACAGGTTTGATGCATTGAACCTATGCCAACATATATTTTGATACTCTACCCTAGYTTTCGATGAACTAGAAGGAAAATAATCAGTAGGTTCATGGATATTTGTGATTATAGAGCACTATACTTATAAATAACAGTTTCGTGACATATATTCAATCCTCTACTTGTTACAAATTATGTCTTACGTAATCAAGAAACGTTTTCGAAGTCCTCAACCATATCTGAAATCAATGAATTAAAGTTTCAATATTAGCAAAAATTCTATATTTAACCATTCTGAGAAATATCATGCTCATATATACCGCAGAATAATATTAAAGTTTTAGTGTGTAGCTGAAATCTTCTTAGAAATTGCGCATATCTTACAAACTATATTGGCTAATTGTGATGACCAGCTTCATCTTCTAAGAATTTGAAGAGCTTCATATATATTATTTTTTCTCTCCAATTTTTTTTCCTTCTTCTTCTTCTTGCAATTTCACTGTCCGTCACGATTTCGTTACTCTAGATACGTAACACCCTAAAATTTTATCCCTCGACTAAATTATAGTGTTATTTACACCCTGGACTACACCCTAGTCTTCCCTTATGTTCTTTCCCTAGTGGACTGAAGATTTTTCCTTGCTCTCTTTATAAGATATCTTCTCCGGAAAATAATTATTATTTCCATTCTGAAGATTTCTTTTACCGGAGGTCTATTGGGTTAAAGGTGATATTAAGATTAAGGTATTAATAAGTTCAGAATATATATATATGTATATATATTTGTTGACCTTAGTAGTATCATAATCTTGTTTACATAATCATTCCTCATATTAATTTATCGAGGTKTGATTTCTGTGCTTCATTACTACTATACCCTACACATTGTCAGACATGTCTGCCAGAAACTTAGCTATTGAAGCATTCCCTTTTCCATCMGTCAAATGTAAAGATAATTTACAATTTTCATATACATTCTCTGATCCCAAGGATGTACCAAACTCTTTATTGAACCATACTGCTGTGAAGAGAATTCGCAACAGTAGTATTTCTAAGCGATCGATTTCTGATGAAAAGCACCAAGTTAACAAACGTTTATGTACAGCTGATCGAAAGGCCACTCTCAGGCGGGCAATCTGCACTTATCATGTGAACCATAGTCAAGTTGAGTCATACGAATCTGATTCTGAGGCTTCTGATTACTGCCCTGTTAATGAAGAAAAGCGGAAGCTTTTGAATTCAGTTAATTGGGAGTCCAGAAACAGACAAGAATCATGCTTGCTTACTGCAGTTTCACAGTATTCTGATGGTTCTGATCCTAAGTCTGATGATGAAGCTCAATCTTTTAACAAAATAACGGATTCTAATTCCATAGCCCCTGAATTCGTTTTTTGCTTTAATGACGGTTTGATGACTCTTGATGATCATCGACGCAAATCTGACATGTATCTTAGTACTCGAAGAAAATCTGACAATGAACAAACTAGAATCACCAATGGGATTCCATCACCAACAACAACAAGTGGCATTCGTCACAAGAAGAAGTGTTCGTTCAGTGACTTGGATGCCAGAGCTAGATGCTTTGACTATTTAATCAGTGCTATCGATGAAGTAACTGCAATGTATTGCGATTGTGCATCTCGTGCAGAGGATAAAATTTACAATGAATACGATTTCCCTAATACACCAAACTCCCTGCGATTTTCTGACGATGAAGATGAAGATGAAGACGAGGACAAAAATGTTCCTGCTTCAAAACTGCCAGCTGCTGTTAAACTCCAAAAGTTAAAGGATCGCTTAACTCATGCTAAATACTATCTTCAAGATGTCGTTGATGGCAACAAGTATAACGACGGAGATAAGTTCTGGAAGAGATGGGATCTCATAAAGTACGCCGTTATCGAACTTGTTGAAGACAACGATGATGATGATTTCATTGATAAGATGTCAGATGAACTTGAAGAAGGTAGATCATTCTACTCTCTTGATTAAAAATGATTTCACGAATATTTTTTTATATTTTATGTTGATTGTTTCTATGAAGAAGAACAATTCATTTACTCTTGTATTATAAGTTTAACGTTTCTAAAGGTTAGGAAGATGGTTGTGAATGGGTCAAGATAGATAAATCTATGATAATTATATATATGCAATAATTTTAGTTGTCATTATAACCTATGATTGATATTTTATTCCTGTAGTTCGAGGAAATACTTTATGATTCAATCATCTAATGCATAGCACGCAACGATATATATACGTACGTGCAGAATTTGGTCAGGTACCGCATAAGTATTAGGGGTGTCAATGGAATTTGAGAATTCGATCTGATTTGATTTGRTTGATTTGAGATCGCATTCGACAAGACGATACTTTTTTTATTGATGGTCGATTGATTACCTAGGTAGTAATATTCTTGGTGAACTTTTATCTTAAGGGAAGTTCGCTACAGGAATAGCATTTAGTTAATGGAAGTTCTTCATCATCTACTGAAAGATAGGTAAATATTTCGAATTCAGTTTGTTGGTAGTACAGCTATTTTAGCTAGTTATGGACTTCCTCAATCATGTTTCAACTGCATTGTACAATCATTGAAAGAATAGAAATAACCAACACAAACGATTATTATATTGTTAGTGAATATATTGTGAGTCGTATTACATCTTCAATTGAGTATACTATTTGTTAATTATTTCTTTCTGATATGCTATCTCTTTGAGAAATATARAAACCACAATAAAGTGTCTAATGAAGTGGCTGATGATACAATTTTGCATTTGAAACTTTAACTTGAGCAMAAGCTTTATGAACTTTAACCTATTCCACTTGTAAGGAAATTAAAAGATGATCAGCTAAGCGATGTGTTGCAAATTGTTCTATTTAACTAGTACGAATCAACACAGAAATGAAAATCAACTGGTGCAAATATATACCACCAAGCATTTTGGTAAGGGAAAAATAGATTTCCAGTTTGTTTGAGCCTATGGCCGCCCGAATTATCTATCTTGACTGAAAGTAAGGTAAGCCAACCAAAGCAGTATATTCTGTTTTTCATATATAACAAACAGTGAAATATCAAACCGTTTAAAAACAGGAAAGGCCTTTTGAATTTAGTACAAACAGATAGTTATAAATACTCTAAAAGCTTTGGCTGTTTCTTAGCTTTTTCCTTATATTATCTTTGCTTCTGATCAACTCCCATTCTATGTCAAAACATAGCTCTATCTTCTATTTATTCCAAGTTTACTTTCCTTGTGAACTCCATCCTTGAGTTTTGCTTCTCCAAATCTCTCTAAACAAACTATTATGAGAATTAAGTGTTCTTTTATGTTATTCTTATTAATCAYMCCTAGATATTAGTTAACATCTTGTATTCAATGTATTTGTTCTTCAACAATGTATAGCAAATCAACATTACTTTGAATCAAATCTAATCCATACAAAAATAACCTCTAATAAATTTCAGGTATATTTCAACTTTAATTGACAACCTTAGGCAAGACCCTTAAGTACAGGATCAACAACAAACAATCACTATTTTCTTTACTATCTTTTGCTTACCCATTCATTRTCTCTTTATTTTATTTACTTATCATATCGCTATTGTTGTTTCATAATAGAGATGCACGATAGGTCTAAGAAGAACCAGAATACACCAAGCAGATGGCATTTCTGTCAAGCGTGTCATATTATCTACAAGACATCATAGAATGCAATGTATTTGAAAGAGAATTATCTTGTATGCTGCTCATTTATCTTTTCAAGAAAAGTTGTCAAGAAGTTAATCCCACTAAATTGATATTATATTATACCGGTTTCCTTTTTTGTTGGTATTATGAACTGGAAACGCTCATATTGCCATTCAGTATACAACATCTATCCAACCAAAGTCTTTTCAGCACTGTTCTGTTTTCTATTTCTACGAGAACGTGTATAAGCAATTAAGATCGTTAATCAAATCAAAGAAAGATATGTAATATGTATTGATTTCCACGGTCTTGCATGGTTTCTTACATATTTGGTTGACAATACAATTGGTGAGTTTTTGACTATTTTCATTARCCATGGATGTCTCTACTGATTCTGAAAGCTCGGTTGATGATAATGATAAGGTGATAGTTGAAGAAGGTGCTTTGAATCCACCAGCAACAACAAAAAAGGAAAAAGAAAAAGATAAAATACCTATGAATACTGATAATGGCGAGATAAGATTCAAATCCTCAAGATGTTCAATTCAACCTTTAGTATCTACAAAATCTGGTCTGAACGTTACGGGACSTAGAGTACTGTCAATGCCGTCAACAACATCCAATATGCATATTGTATCTCCGGCCCGTGAAAATTTTAATACAAACTTTATAACTAAAACTAATAGTGATAACAAGAACAGTATGCAAAGTGACCATAGTTTTAAGGATATCTCAATTACCAAATACAATAGCCGTGGAATCATGACGGTTAGGGAAAATGGCTTGAATATCAGTTCTAAAGCTGAACTAAATATCAGTCATAATTCAAAACTGAAAGTTTATGATGATATAAATAAGATTATCAATAAGTGTGCAGACAAATCACCGGAGAAAGAATCACCGCTAAGTTATAAACAGAAATTTCAATCATTAATGAACCAAAAATCGAAATCACCTTTGCTAYTACCACTACCACCTATTAGAACAAATTACAATCAGARCAGTCATGGTATTGATAATGGTAGTAACAGCTATAACAACTATGATATAGCATCAACACCGAGTAACAATAAACTATTRGATTCAATTCCGCTCAAACCAAGAACACCAGGTCTACCATCAGAGTTATTGATTAGTGCAACATATTCAACTGATTTAAGATCACCTATTATTCCTTTTAATCCTTTAAGATCAAATAATGTATCACCAATTTATTATGAAAATACTACTACTAATGATGATTCAATTATCAATTATTTCATTCATAAACGTTCAGATTTCAATAAGGACAATTGCAACAATAGCAACATCACAAGTAATAGTCGGACTCATAACGATAACAATAAAGAAGCATCAATTGACTCTACCAATATCGAATCATTGAAATCTATTAGAAAGAGAAACACTGGGAATTTTGACTTATTTGACGACTCASTCAATAATAGCAACGATCGTAGTAGTGCACATATCAACAATTCCCCTATTAATAATGAAGGCTTGAATGCACCATTACCTTTTGAAAGAAGTTTCTATGACGATTTTACAACAATGGATTGGATTGTCGATTCAATTAAAATAAACTCCAGAAACTACTCATTGAAACTAATTCCTGGCTTAAGAGGTAAAATTGTAAGATTTTCACAAGCAATCGAAGTTTGGGTATTGATTACGATTATTGCTATCTCATTTTCCATAATTGCTTATACTATAACCATATCTGAAACATTGTTAACTGATCTGAAAACTGGATATTGTTTGAATAGTGTTTTAAACTCTCGTTCAAAATGTTGTGAAAACAATGACACTAGGGAGAGGAAATGTGAAAATTGGATGAATTGGTCAGAAAGTAATTTATTCTCTAATATCAAATTATTCAATTTTGATATTCCTATCGATTTCACTATCTATTTGTTTTTATCTTTATTATTTGCTTACTTAAGTGTTTTGATTACTCTTAAAACAAAAGTTGAAGCAGTTATTCCTGTTAAAAACCATAATAACTCTAACAATAAGAGAAATGCTAGAGAAAAAAAGGCTAAGAAATCAAAAGAAAGGGCTTTCAATAATGAAAATAATAATAAGAATGATGAATCAATGACAATTGGGAGTCGTTTACTAAACCATGTGGTATCTTATGGTAGTAATTTGACCACATCTACAAATTACTATGACTTGAATAAGAATCGTGAAACTGATGAGAATCACCATACCAATAAACACACTAGTCAGCATAAAATGCAATATTATACTRAGAATTCCTCTACTCCTATTGAACCACGAATTATTTATACAGCAGCAGGTAGTGGAGTACCGGAAGTCAAAACGATATTATCAGGGTTTATCATGAGAAAGGTTCTAGGTTCTTATACTCTCATTTGCAAATCAATTGCTCTAATATTTTCATTGTCATCAGGCTTATGCATTGGTAAGGAAGGCCCATATGTTCATTTAGCAACATGTGTTGGAAACATCTCATGTCGTTTATTTAAACAATTCTCAATTAATGATAAAGAAAGAAGACAGATATTATCTGCTGCTGCTAGTACTGGTATTGCGCTAGCTTTTGGTAGCCCCCTTGGTGGAGTTTTATTTTCATTAGAAGAGATAAGTTATTATTTTCCTTCAAATCAGTTATTCAAGGTTTTTTTCACTGCCATAACTTCAATCCTTTCCTATAGAATTTTAAATCCTAATGGTAACGGCAAAACGTTACCATTTACTGTCAGCACAAATTATTCTGATTGGCTTACAATTGAATTGGTCTGGTACATTTTCATTGGATTATCTGGTGGTATATTTGGTGGTTTCTTCTGTAAATTCGTCAATTGGTGGTGTTTTAATCTAAAGAAGAAGGCGCTATTCAAGAAAGTTTTGAGTCCTACGATTGAAGTTTTAGCTATAACATTTCTGACTACTGTCTCCTCATATTTTCTTAAGTATGGGAAGATTCCAGCTACTGAATTATTTGAAAATTTAGCAAACTCCTGTTCAAACAACAAATCACTATTTTGTTCAATCAACAGTAAGAATGATTCATTAACAATAATTTATAATTTGACAATTTTACTGGTATTCAAAATCTGCTTCACAATTCTTTCATTCGGTCTGAAATTACCAGCAGGGATTTATGTTCCAAGTCTCATAATTGGTGCTATTTATGGTAGAATAATCGCAATTATTTTACAACTAGTTCAATCCAAGAACTCGAATTTGGTCTTATTTACCTGYGAGGCTTCGACCAGTCCTTCAGGTTCAATTGAATGCATTGAATCAGGAATTTATGCAATCATTGGTGCAGGATCATTTATGGCTGGAGTCACAAGAATGAACATAACATTGGCTGTTATATTATTTGAAATAACATCGAGCTATACATATGTTTTACCAATATCAATATCAATATTTTTTTCAAACTTGGTTTCCTCGTTTATTGAGAAAAGATCAGTGTATGACTTGTTATTGATGCAATATCGGTTACCATTTCTTGATAATAAAGCTTCAGAGGTTTTTGATACTAATGTTACGCTTGGCGATCTTATAAGTGAACATATTGATATTAACTATGATAAGGATAGTAATCAAATAATTGACATAACAAATTCACCGTTTGTTTCATCAAATGAATTGAGAAGGACACTGATCAGAATTCAGAATAAAGGTCAATTGGATGGGAATATACCAATAATTAAACGTATAAGAAGAGACGATAACATATCGAGTAATCACCTCATTGGTGTTTTACATGCTCCTGAATTGGAGTTTGCTTTGGATAAATTGAGAGAATTCAATAATGAATTTTCCTATCATGATGAGATCTTCTGTATTCTAGAAAGGGATGCCAATCATGGGGTATTTGTTGATGATAATATAAACAAAACTATTATTGATGATTGTAATATCGGTGTTCACTACTATAATTCAGATGCAGCAAGTGAAGAACTTACTGGAAGAAACAATAATAGTATGAGTAGTAATATTAATAATGTGAATGTTAATAGTTCGATCATTAACAGTTCAATGCTAGGAATTCGATTATTACAAGAACTAACAAATTTAACAAATATTATCCAAACTTCATTAGTTATTCTGAAAAGTGATTCAACAATAACTTTGGGTTATGAGACCTTCAATAAAATGGGGGTTCGAATCATTGCAATTTATGATAATAATAATAGTTTCGTTGGCTTACTAGAAAAGAAAGCTTTTATTGATTATTGTCATGGTCTCATCAAAAATGATTAAAGTAATGACCTAAATGATTAATGATACTTTATTTAGCATAATATTTATTTTATCATAATTATTTCAATTTGAAAATTGTGCTAGCCGTAGTGATAGTTCATATTTATGTATTCAATAGCTTCCCTCGAGAAGAGTCTGGTTAGTTATCTAGTTTTTATTTGTGGCAAAGTGATTTTATTATACAAATTGGTACTAAATTCAGTATTTGCTATAATTATAACTATAATGATAGCAACCTCTATACCAACCGTTTATATGCAACTATTAAAATCTGTTAAGAATCCAATGTCAATATCGCAATTCATCTTAGTTCTAGTGATGACTTGTATGACAAGCCGTTGTAATGATATTGAACACATTTTTTTTATTGATAATTGCTTTGTAAACCTTATGTATTAATAGTATTCTTATGATTATATAGAACTAATGGTTCTTATATACTTTGTTAAGATGACAATATCTGATTGAAGTGGTATAAACTTTTTGAATACAAAGGTTGCGATTAATCTAGCTTTATGATAGTGATGATAGTAATGATAGTAATTGCATTTCAATCCTTATACTCTGTGGGGACTACCAAAGCTGTAGCAATTATTGATAAATAACCGGAGACGATATAGGTTGATTTTAAACTCTTGGTGATAGCAAAGATAGAAACTCAATCTCTGTCTTATAGCTACTATAAAAACTCATTTGATGATGCTTTTCCATCAAACATAACATATACTAGTTTATTAATAGCTTATTAGGGAACTGTTTGATTGAATTAACTCAATCCACTTGAGATAAACTTGACCAAAAAATTCACTATCCAGTCTCCCAGTGAACTAAGTGATAAACTCTTATATAAAGATGCAGTATTGTCTTTAATTTAAGAAGGAGGATATAGAACAGACTCAAAGCCTACAAAGTATACTCATTACAACTCTTGGGAACTTATTTAGGYATATTTAAGATGCAGTCATGAGAGAGCAKGAAAAGGAAGTGTATATAAAAGAACAGACTTATCAATAATGAATCTTACATCTTCAGGCACATTGTGTTATATTTGCAATAATCAAACTTTAGAGTCATGAATTATTGGAATTACAAGCACAATTATATCAAAAAAGTAGCAGTAAAGGCAATATCAAAAATTGCTCAATTATTTCTCTATAGACTCACTATCTTTGTCATTCACTTGTCATTCAGAGAGGAACTAACCTTTTGATAGTGCTTTATTTTCATTTCTATGCTAATCTGCTATATCGCATAACCTAATCAAATATCTGTCAGATAGAAGTTTCTCAATCAGGTAACTCAAATTGAATACTCAACTTTTGATTTCAGTTATATAGCTCTAGAAGTTTTCTACTCCATTAATCAACGTTCATTATTCTAAACATTCGATGATCAATTATTATCTTTTAAATTCTTTTCAAAGAAAAACTCAATTTTAGYTATTAGTAATAAGATTCTTAAATAAAGTTGACCTTCCATATTGGAAAGTCTTCGTCAAAGAAACCCAAATGAGCGAATCCAATAGATCTTGAACTTTATTTATCCGACTGATTTTTTAAGTGCTTGGAAGTAAATTAACTACGGATTACGGAAATAAGAATGAAAATATCATTCGAATTAGTACAGGGATTCGAATGATACTTCATAACCAATTAGGAAGAAGTATTTCAATGTGAAAATGACTAACTTAATTGTTTTGGAGTAGTAATTGGATAATCAATGTAAGATAAATGACTATTGAGTAAGATCATTAACGGAGTAAATTAGAAGAGGAAATAACACTGCAGATTGGAGTTCTAGGAGGTATCCAGTTGTCAGCTAAACAGGAACATATGCAGCCAAAAAGTTTTAGGTTTGGCTAGTTGGGMTTATTAATAATTCAATTTTATAGTTGTTCATTGCTATCCCTCTTTAAATTACAATAATGACAATATAATCTCTGTGTAATACGCRTAAAAACTCTCTGATTCACCAATTAACATGTAAAGCATTTGTCTATCATTGATCTGTTTTCAGAAGCAAAATGTGAAAAAAGTAAGCGAATATTCCCATGGTAGAGAAGAACATTAAATGCCCCCACAGTAGCGAGAGAAAGTTCGGTCTACTTACCAAAGTTTGTAACAACCGTAAAACCTAAATGATATAGCTTATTAAATTAAGTAATAAGTAACTTAGTTGGTATTTTTCTTTTTCTCTCCCTTAGTTAAAGTTGAGTGTACTATTTTATTCTTATGACTCTATTGGAAACCTTAACGTAATTCTACATGTAGATTTTGTTTGAGTTGATAATCCATACAACGCGGTCTGACAAGCTTTCGTTTTCACTATGCATTTAATAAGAAAGAGGCCAAAGAGATAGGTAGCGATGAAGAATATTGGAGAATATTTCAGAAAAGATTGTGTATTACAGTGTCTTTATGATTATTTATAATTTGATCCGATATACTTGTAGTACGAAATTATAAGTAAACAATACACTKTGAATGGGGGTTTTCAAACTGAGTGAATACTCTTTTTCTTGGTTACATTTAGMTATTGAGATAACTGAGCATATATTTTATTATTGTTTCTGATATTTCAATACAAAAATAGTTTTTAAGAGGAAGGGTATTGATAAATATCAAATAAACAACTTTTTTTTGGAACAGCTCATTGATTTGTTTGTCTGCTTAACCAGTTTGAATATGGTTGATGGTTGCTCCAGTGGAAAAGACCTTGCAGGGGCTTTTTCTCATGCAATATTCAAGTTATTATTGAGCTAGTGTAGGAAACGGTGAACATAATAATTTCAAATACACAATGATGGAGTTTGGCTTTCCCTGTTTATTTTATATTTGTCTTGTAGAAATCTGAACGATGGATGCCATTTATGAGTTTCTTTTTGTAGTTAAGTTCTTAGATATTTGAATTATTTTTCAGCCGTTGCATCCCATGAAGAATTTGTCAAAAAAATTAACAGCGCGAAGAGGTAAATGGGTAATGCAARTACAATACTTACTTATATTTTCCAAGATGAGAGCAATGGCTTTCATTTGTTAGGTTGATTAAATTTATGAAAAGCCAACAGTCTTTTAAGTGGAAACAYAAACCCAGAAGATTGAAGAGCAAACAACATTAATTGTATAGCAAGAAAAAGCATAACTACTTGAACTTGCAAAGCTGATAAGTCAGCAATTCATAAAATTAAAACTGAACTAGAGAACTTAACCTAATGTAAATGTAAGAAATAAGAGGAAATACTGCGAGATGTACAAGTTTGCACCTAGGTCTAGTCGTGTTTAACTTTTGAAATAGTATTTGAGATACTACAATTTGATGAAAGACAACAAAAAGATACAAGTTAAAATAGAAAAAGTATTTATAACTTTCATAAAAAAATAGTGTTTTGACTTCATTTACAAGTCAGCATTTCCATTTAATTAAAACGATAATGAAAGAGAGCTGTGATCAGGCTGAACCTATCTATTAACCGACATATGAGATAAGCTCTTGAAAAGACAAAATTGCGATCCAAAACAACGGAATCATTTGATATGGAGCTTTTGTATTCTAATAATTCAACACTGTCTTTTATATTTCGATAATCATTAACGCTGTAGTTATATCCTGGTACTCTCTGATATAGTTGTTTCTTGATATTTTTGCCCTAACTGACAAATTGACTAAGCCCTTTGGTATTTCACTAGAAGGACCTGATTAGGTAACAATAAAAGCAAAAGAAGCCATGTCCATATCACTCACATATTCCGTTTCATTAAACTACTCTAATGATGTTTTCCAGATAATGAATATTCCTTGATTTATTTGTATCATTAACAGCAACAACCTGTAGCAGAGTGATTCTTTAAAGATTCGATCGAAAATGAAGATTATGAACTTATTATTTGAATAGAAAAAGAAATTRCTCTCATTTAAACACAAACTCAATCACCTACTTGGAAATCAAAACTTGAGAGCCAGAATTTAGTATAATAGCTCTTAAAGTATCTCCATATGCTCATCTCAACTGGTTCTCGAAAATTTTCAGTCAACAAAAAAAAGTATTCTTTATAACCTTTCTTCTGACTCCGCGCATGGTCAGAGTACATTTTGATTGGAGAAGCAGACACGAAAAAAAGAAGAGAGATTAACTTCAGGGAGCATTTAGACGATTCAATTCAGGGATTTGTTTCAGATTTCTTTTATATTGTCAAACTGGAAACCAGTATGTTTGGCAGGACATCGTCTTCCCCAACATTGCTTTATTCAAGCAGGGGAGAGACCAGGAACCATAAGACATAACTATTCTCCTACTGAACTGACCACAAAGAGAACAACGGAATGTATGTGAAAGTTATACTAGATGAAAGAAATGCTACCATGTATGATATATAAATTCGTGATTGAAGACTTGTTTTTTCCTGCCAATGGCGTCGAGAAAGTAAGGCTGATGATATACAATATGATGCATGAATGTGCTGATGCTAGTGTACAGGAATAAACTTCAGACCAAACTGTAAGTTAAATCCTTGTTAATTTTAGTTCACAGCTTTTGACTGTGCTTTTTCATTGATTAGTCCTTGAACGAACCAGAGAATTCTCTCATGTTATTCTTTAAGACACTCAAACATCTTAGTTCAGAAATATCTGTATATTTATTCAAGGATTCTGAGAATATTGAATAAATACCGTCAATTATAGTTTGTTCTAAGTCTTAATTTTTTAAATGTCTAAAACACGACGTTATCTTTGAGGAGAAATCAAGAAGTCCAATTAGATCTGGTGACAAAGAATGCTTTCACATTCTCAAAGCAGTAAGTATAACAAATAAAGTTGACTAACTTGACAGCAACTGCTATACTTTTTGTTATGAGTTGAGTATTCTCTATTATATAGCAAAAGCTAACTAAACTTCGGTATGATACCCCGAGTGGAAATTAAAGTATTTAAGTTATCATCCCAATTTTAAGGCTCAACTTTAAATTTGTACCACCAATTCATGCTGCCACATGAAATGAGACTTTCAAGAAAAGAGCTCATTGAATAATTCTAAAGCAATCAATAATGACAGAGATCAATTGAGTTAAGATATGACACATGCTATCTCAGAGATAATATATAAATCAATCAAGGAAACTGAATCAGAACAAGCTGGACAAGAATTATATATCTATTGACTCATTTCATTAGGCTCATTCATACTGCTACAATATCCATTACCGATCCACATTGAATTCAATCTACTACTAAAATTCACTTGTCAATAGCAAATTCTACTACTGCCTAACCCCTTCCTACATCTTTTTGCATTAGTTATTATATAGAAACATCAATGAAATCATCAACCATTTATTTATTCCATCTCTTTTTGTTCACTTGCAAACAGCTTTCTTTTTACGTATAAGCTATAGACTAAGTATATCAAACGCAACAATTAATTGATGATTAATGTTTCTAACCCTATCTTTTACACCCATACAATGACCACTAGTAAGTCACACTGTAACTCACATGTAAAATTAGATTCTCCATTTTCACTTGCTCTTTTCTTCTATCTACTTTTTTACTTGCCCTTTTCTCTTTCCATTTCCTTTTTGAGTTAAACCTCACACATTTTAGCTTCATCTTTCTAGAGTTAACCTTTAAGCCTCAGTGCCACTTACATAACAACACAGTTACCTCCTTTGAATTTCAACTTTTGTTTCTCAACTGTTGGAAGTTACACATATTGAACAGGTGCTTCAGTGTTGTTTGTTTCTTTTACCTTTACTGTAATTTATCAGAGTACTTCTTGTTACATAATTTTCAGTATATCTAATAACGACCTTCCATATAGAGAGTATTTTTTTTAAGTGATCAGATGGTTATGAGGTTTACTTTGTTATCATTTGTTTATAAAATTCTTCTTGATATAGTTGCCCGTTGACTTTAGGCGCAACCAAGGCTTCGTTGTTTTGTTAGTTGTGTTCTTTCTTGCGACTTATCAAAAACTGATGACAGGAAACACGTATGAGATATCAATTCAGCAATAGTATCATTGAATCAAATATCAGATAATTTGCTTACGCTGAAGAAATCAGCCATTGATTTTGCCCTTTTAAACAACGGTCTTGCAGTTTACATCTAAACCGACTAGGAGAGAACTAATATTCTACGCGTTTTCTTTCAAACAATTCTCATTTCACCTTTATTGCATTGCCTATATTTCGATTTTCAATCTACTTGTCCACAATGCCGCCAAAAACTTCACCAACATCATCTTTATCCTCCCCGTCCTCATCATCGGCGACAAAGGCACCAAGAGGAAGACCCAGAGGAAAAGGAAGACCCTCGAAACCAGTCAAAGATTTGCTTAGCAAGACTCCAATTTATCATATCAACACATCGATTTCCAAACTTGGAAGAATCAGTTCACGGAGAACCTCAAAGGTAAATGCTGTTGCTGAAATAAAGGACTTCCTTTGTAATTGTCCGATTCCTAAGATTGGCGATTCCATGCTTCATCACGTTGTTGATTCGATCTCCCAAGTTTATGACTGGGAAGCTTATTATCAAAAGCATTCATATAACAGGAAATTTGCTTACTATGATTCTTCAGACTCGGATTCGGACAATGATTCTGATACATTTTCCAATGGTGCTTCCAGTAAGAAACCTGTGAAGCTTTATTTGACAACAGGTCTTTACACAGTTCCGAAACGTAGATCTGTTGGTGTAACACTGAACTCATCGTCCTCATATTCATCGTCATCATCAAGCTCATTGAATATCAAAAAACCTTTGATTACTTTACCACATGACGAGAGCTTGATTGACACTGACCGTCCATTCAAATTGCCTTGGAACATTTATTGCCCTTCTAGTGGAGAGCGCAAAGTTTTGAAATGGAAAAACCTGAAAAAGAACATTTGGGTTGACTCTAAACCAAAGAAAATTGATTACTACAACAAACCGATATGTAACTGTACTGAGAAATGTGGAGAGGATTGTTTGAACAGATTGCTTCAATGGGAATGTGATCCTGCTATATGCCCTTTTGGTAATGAGAACTGTGGGAACAGACAATTCACTACGTTGGCTAAAGAACTACAGAGACACAAGAGATATGCCGAAGGCTATGAAGTTGTGGAAACTTCGAACCGCGGTTATGGATTAAGAGCTATTCGGTCTTACGTCCCGAACCAATTAATTGTTGAATACACTGGTGATATTATTTCATACTCTGAAGTCAATAAGAGACTGTCTTCTATCTATAAAGATCAACAGAACTACTATTTTCTCAATTATGACAAGGGTTTTGTTCTTGATGCAGGAATCAGAGGTTCCACCGCTAAATTTGCGAATCATTCATGTTCTCCAAACGCTGGAATGCAAAAATGGCTAGTCAAAGGTGTGGCAAGAATAGGACTCTTCGCTGGGCCCAATGGTATAAATCCCGGTGAGGAAATAACCTATGATTACAATTTTGATTGGTTTGATAGAGCTCAAGCTCAGGAATGTTTATGTGGTTCAGCTAACTGTAGAGGTGTGATCGGGAAAAGAAGCTCAAGCGAGTTTGAGGAAAAGAAAAGAAGACGAGAAGAAAATGAAAGTTCCATTGATGACACCATCAATAATCACTCCAACGGAAACAACACCGGCCACAGCAATAACCATAATGTGCTTAACTCGTTGTCTTCACCATCAATCTTGACTTCTTCTAAATTTGGTTATGGTACATCTTCTATTCAGTCTTCTTCATCATCAGKTGCATCTCCCTCAATAGCTTCGTCATCTTCATCATCCTCACTTCCTAACAAATCAACTGGCAAACGATCTTACAATAAAAAGGCTAAACCTACAATAACCACAACTTTTGATGAGAAGCCACGAAGAGGAAGAAAACGGAAACACCCCATTGAAATGCCTGCTGAGGAAATCATACAACCATCTAGTCGTCGTGGCAGAAGAAGACTTGATGATGTGAAAAGGCTCAAAGCAATTAGAGAACAGGAACTTGCGGAAGAACAACAGAGACTCGACGCTGAAAAGAAGCGTAAGGAACAAGAACACAGGAGAGATGAGCTTGAAAAGAAACGGATATTGGATCAAGAAAAAAGAGATATTGAACGAAAACACCAACGTGAATTAATACAGAAGGGAAAAGTTAAAGACACTAAAAGGAGAACTTCAGAAAACAAAAAAGAACAAGCTATCAAGGTAAGAAATACAAATGAGGACACGCAAGCACCTCAAAATAAGTCGTCGATGTCAAGAGAATCTAATCCAGCCAATGCTCTAGAAGCCGTAAAGGCTGTAGCAACCGAAAAGCTAGAAAATGTTGTAGGAAGACCTATAAATGCTTCACGTACAGCAGGAACAAAAGAGCCAAATGTTGTTGATATCGAAATGCAAGGTAATGCGAGCAATGAGTCAAAAGCTATTGAATTAAAGCAAATTGAAGTCTTGTTGTCTCGTGTTGAGAAACCTGAGAGAACAAAAGGAAGAGGAGAAAAGCAAACTGATTCAGTTTTGCTTCCAAAGAAGCGAAGAGGAAGAAAGAAGGCTTCAGAATCGAATGTTGATAATGATAATTCTGCTAGAGCTACTCTGAAGAGTGCTGAAATTGTTTCTCAGCCAGTCCCTAGTATCACAAAGTCTAATAATGTCTTAGCTTCTACGGCAAGTACTACTTCCATGTTCTCTTCTTCCAACGGTAAACCGCTCTCTAGAGTACCAGATAACAGAAGATCTTCACTTGCTATTTCAGATCTCATCAATGTCTCTTCTCCTTCTCCAGCATTCAACAGAAATCCTGTTTCTCACGGACCGTCTCCTCATTTGAACATCAGTGGAGCTATGAGTCCTTCTCCAGTGACCCTTCCAAGCCCTCAAGCTGGACCTGCACCTGTACTATCCACAGACAGTCAGGAACCTCAAGAACATTATCGACGTACCTCACTGGGCCCATTCCAACCACTACGGTTTCCTCCTCACGAATTACAACAACCTCAGACTCCCAATCCCTCATTAGGCCTACCGCCAAATTTACCTCCATTGAACACTTCGACACAGTCTCAATTCACTGCTCAGCCATTTTCGTCTCTAGTCTCTAGAGGTGTTCCTACTCATCATATGGTCCAACAGAACCCTAATGCAATTCCAAGGGCTCCTCCAAATTTGCCTAGCAATGTCATTGAAAGGCCTCTATACATAGGCCACTCTTTACCATTAGATGCTAATGGAACTCCAGTTTTTCAACAACCTCAAATATGGAGGTCTACCGCAGAAAATCAACCTACTAGCGCTTCAGTTCAAAATCAGCTGTTGCCAATAGAGACGGAGAGACAGCCAGAGGAACCAGACACCAAGAAACTACCCAAAGGTAAAGGACGTAAAGTAGGAAGACCACCGAAGCTGAAATCTATGCCGGGACAAAGTGGGAACGATACTGGCGTTCTAAGTGAGAAATTATCGAAGAGAACGTATAAGCGTCGAAGTAAGGACAAGGTTAAAGGACAGGAGTCACATGTCAACAAACAGGATCAAACAGGAGATACCGTTCGCAACACGCAGCCAGGTTATTCACCAGTTTCACCAATAACTTTTACTCGAAGGCAACTAGTGCCTTTTGAAGCTACAGCAGGACCAACACTACCAAGAGGTGCTGGGCCTGATAGAGTCCTGAGAGATGCTGAAGATCGTTCAAATGCTCAATTGTCACCAAACCAAAGCTATAACAATGTATACATTGAACCTGTTTATCCTCCAGCCCGAGAAGGACCAATTCTTGTGAAAGTATATAATAATCCTCTTATGAATCCCCCGACTGGAAGCAGAATGAATTATGTATATCAAGCACAACAAGGATCACCAATGCAGTTACAACAGCAACCACTGCAGCAAATACTACAACCTCCGCAATCTTCAATGGAATCATTTTCACAACCTCCACAACAGACCTCGTTACTAACACCACAGTCACAAAAATTGTCGGGAAAGACGAAAGGAAWAGCGAAAGAAAATGCTTCAACAGAATCTCAAGTAAAAGTCCAAGCAGAAGCTCTAGTTCCCCAATTATCACCTTTGACTCAACAGCAGCCGCAACCACAAACACAGCCACAACCGCAATTTCAACAACAGACTCCAGGATACTATCCTATGATGCAAAATTCGAGTATACAAGAAAGGTTTCCAGAAAGACTACCAGAAAGAATTCCAGAGAGATTCCAAGAAAGATTACCTTGTCCTCCAGGTGGACTTCCACCTCTAGGGCCAATGAGATTTGATTCCAATGCATTTTTCAGCTCACCATCTGTTATTCCATTTGATCATAATCTCAATAAGCAACGGCCAGAATCCCCGTCTGGTAATACCACCGGAAGGAAAGCGAACCAAGCTTCTAAGGGTAAATTGAAGCAAGATGCAAACAAGAAATCTAGTCCAAAGAAAAGAAAATCCGAATCAGTGCCTCGTAAAAAGCAAAAGAAGAGAGATAATACGAAAAGACCCTGGACAATGCATTTCACTACTGATGAGAATCAATTTCTTACAAGGAAAGAAGCAGTACCTCCTGCTCCAAAGGAGAGAAATGAAAAATCTCATCCTTTATCAATAGGCAACTTGATCTTCTAACTTGATCCTCTAATTCAGTACAACTGGTACGTACTTAAGGGTTCTTACGTCGTTAATCGTTTGGTTTTCTCTATTATCTATGTAGCCTACTGACATGCGTTTCACTGCAGAAAGGATAGTAATGTAATGACTTATGATTAGATGATAATAACAATAATACATGACTGTAAAATCGAGTACTAATTGGCCATTATATGTGTATTTATATTRAATCATTTAACAATAACAAGATTTTTACTGAGCAGATCGTTGATATACAGTTTGTCCCTATGGCGATAATAATACTTTTGGTCTCAATAGAGAATAGTAATAGTCATACAGAGAATACAACAGCAAGAATACAGAGAATTGAGAGAGACATTATGCCCTGATATGGGACGTCGTAAACAGGAGACAAAAGGATCACTCCAGTCTGTGCAACTACAAATGGACGCCATCAAAAACCTTGATGTTAATCGATTCGAAGACTCGTATCCCATCCTGACAACAATGGTAATTGTTATTCACTTTATTATCTTTTCCAATAACTCCTAGCTTGAAATAACAGTCATTCCTCCACTGGAAACTTCTTTGAAATACGGAATTTTACACACAATCATTATAGGTCTGCATGTCCTTATCTGAATGGTTCAAGGATTGGGATTTAGGACCCTGCAGGACCCGGACAATTACGGACACTAAAATGTTACGCCCTCATCCCATCCCATCAATAAAGTATTACTGCCATCTACTATATGTAGTTACGATTTTTCTAGTTAGTTAAGTAGGATCTATGAAATAATCTTACAGAATAACCAATATTCCACCTTCAAAACACCAAATGCTTGGTAGGTTTTGTTGAGCTATCTTAGATATACTCGAAGTCACAGTTTAAAATCCAAATCAACAGCTCAATTAGGTCAGCGGATTGGGCTAATATAATTGAGTTAACATCAAACATCAGTATAAGTGACATCAATTAGGTATTTGATTTTCAGCTGCGACTTCAATAAAAGTGCACAAAAAAAACTTATACCTGTTCGAATTCATTATCCATAGAAGTAACTCTAACTCCCATACGTTGCTAGAACGAGATGAAGATATAACTCGAACCCACTTATGAACGTCATACACATACAATGGTAATATATACGATCCAGAAGCTGTTTCGGTACTCCATACCAATAATTCCACTAGCATTATGCTGGATAATAACAGTTGGGGTTTTTGATAAAGTAGTTCCTTATTATGGCATCAGGAAATGCGACTGGGCCCAATGGACTCCTCGAGATAACTCGTACCATATAGCAGTCATTGGTGATCCACAACTAATAGATAATCACACATATCCTGGAAGACCAGCACCTTTACTCAAACTATCCCAACTAATAGTTGATAGATATATCAGTCGGAATTGGCAACGTATAGATCATTACTTGTCTCCCGATTTAACTGTCATAGTCGGCGATTTATTAGACAATGGTAGAGAACCAGGCTCAGAGGAATACTGGTACACTCAATATGAGAGGTTTTACAACATTTTCACTCCAAAAACTATAACAAAGAAAATTGAAACCAACACTGACGAATATACTAAAGAGATGATAAATAAAGCCAAGGGCTTTTTAACTCTACCCGGGAACCATGATATAGGCTGGGGAGATACAGTTCGTTTAGATTCTTTAAATAGATATAAAAGCAACTTCGGCTATGCTGAACATGCTCTGAAGTTGGGTGCATACGAACTAGTCTTTTTAGATACAATTTCTTTATCAAATACTAATAACTCAGAAGTCTACTCTAGTCCTAGAAAGCAATTGGAAGAACTAACAGAGAGCTATTCACCTAATGTGCCAAGAATAATGTTCCATCATGTTGCCTTCTGGAAAGACAAGTTAGATGAATGTGGATCTGCAAGAGAATCAGCGGAGTTTCCTCGTACTAAGGGTTACCAATATCAAACTATGCTCGAGTATACATTGTCTAATGAGATACTAGAGAAGGTACGTCCTACGCTTTCATTTGCTGGGGATGATCATGATTATTGTTCAACGGAATTAGAATATGAAATTGACGGAAACAAACATTCTACACTAGAAATAAATGTCAAATCTATATCAATGGCTATGGGCATTAAATATCCTGCTATAGAATTGTTATGGTTGAATGAGAATGCAACGGCCGTGGACCAGCCCTTGTACGAGAGAATGACTTGTTACATGCCTCATCCTTATATACCTATTGCGATTTACATTGGACTGGCAATACTCTCATGGTTTTCATTGGTGCTATATGATTTTGTTCCATCTGTCAAACGGCAAGTGGAGAATAAATTCCGTTCTTCGGAACGGAGAAGGTCGAGTGCTGTTTATCTTTCAGTGAAAGAACCCCAAGACACGTTCTCTCAAAGCAATACTTCAGTTTCTGATCAAAGTGCTTATTTAGCTAAGAAAACAAGACATAACTCACAAGATTTCGATGGAGAATATAACATTGAATATCTACTTCATCCTGAGGATTCATCGCYGTTCAGAACATCAGGGTTTGGACCTGTAGTTAGAAGACGGAAGAATGGCTTTTTGCAAAGGTTATTCGGCATTAATCCAACTTCTTCTAGCTATCTCATTTCAAAAAAGGGTATTATTGAATTTTTCTTTCATTCACTAGGATTGGCATTTATAGTTATTATTTTGTTTTCTATTTAGAGGGATCACTAGAGAGGATATGAATTAGATGGCAGATGGTTAACTGTTCTACAAGCGATTTTGATACTGAGATGAATTAGATAGGGTAGCATCAACACCTGTTGTACTGGTACAATTATATTAATCAGTTTATGGAATCTGGCGCATAGTATAGAATTGTATATTATAGTTAACTCTTTTGCTGTTATCACCGGATCAAGTGCACGATTTTCTAACACTAACTAATGCAGGTATGAGCATGAATTGCACATCTTGCATGAAAAAGTAGCAATGGCTTTCATGTAATGTGTAGGTTTTTCCAATATCATCCACTACAATCAACATGAAACTATTGTTATTCGGAGGTTRACAATTATGCTCTAAATCAGCTGTAAAATAACTATCGTGCACCATACCTTTTACTCTTATAAAGCATACTAACCATCATCTTGCTTCTTGCCTCATCACAGATTCTCTCCATTTTATCTTGCTTATCCCCTTCGGAAACTATATCAGTTATCATCTCCGAAATGATTCCACCTTTTTTCGAACATAATGAGAAAACAATCAATCATCATAATTACATTACGGAAATATAGTAATACCGACTGACACCACTATGGTTGAATTCTATTTTTCTATTTCTACCCTTAAATACCAAAAAATGTTAAATGTTTTGGTAATTTATTGAATCAACTGACCGTCTGGAAACTTGACTTCTTGCGTATTGTTACGGTTTAACGAAAAGAAATATTGATTGTCCCAAAATGAGTTCCAAAGAAGTCAGTCAAAATACCTCTCAGACTAAAGTAGAGGTGCTCGTAGCGCCAGAACCTGAGACTGAAAAATCGATTATTGATAGAAGCAAGAGCGAAGAGGGAAACTCACAGAATGAAACAGAAAGCACTGACCGTAATACAACGATAGTAGAAAATGAGAAGACAAGTAAAAGCGCAAGCGATGATGAGCAGTCATCATTAATATCAGGAACTTCGCGTTCATTATACATCTCACAATTGACCAGACCTTTGGTAGTGAGGCACTTCAAGACACATATTTCCGGCATAAGTGGCGTTCCTGAAGAAGCTTTTGTAGAGTTTTTCGTTGATAGACTGCGAACACACGCTTTTGCTATTTTATCATCTGAGGAAGAGGCAGAGAAGATTAAATCATCATTAAAAGGTACAAGATATCCCGAGAGTGAGACAGACAGACTACTCATCCAAGTTCAATATTTACCGGAAACTAAAGCTGAAGATTTTATTGAGTTTGAGAAGGAAAGCGAAGCTAAGCTAGAAGGATTCAAGAATCTAAAACGATGGAAAGTTGAGAAACAAGACTCAGGTGATCTCCAGTTAGTTGAAGCTGTAGCATATCCATCAATAGCGACAACATCCATTGAAAGCTCTTCAACTGGCGAAGGTAAGAAAAGGAAAGCCTCATTTAGTGATCAAAACAGGGAAAGAAATGCGACCGATAGGATAACCAAAGGTGATAGATACACTGCTAAAAGAAGTAGAGGAAAAGACTATGATAATGAAGATGATTCTAGAAGACGAAATAGTGATCGAAACAAAAAATATAGATCTACAACAACAATGCCGAAGATTTACTACTGTGAAGCTAGTCGCTGAAGAGAAGAAGCCGGATTATCTTGACGAGGAGTTCAAACTCATGAATATAAAGATTGTAAGTTTACAACGCCAAATCTTCTGCTTCAGTTGTCGTTGGGGAAGAATGTAACTTTGTAATATGAAAAATTAAGGTAATCCTAATTTTAGGAGAAAATATAGATTCAAAGTATCATGCTGAAGATATTAGATTCGTATGTACAATGTGATAATCATCAACAAACAATAATACAACCCCGGAACACCACACTATACCTCACCGGCAATTATTTGCCTCTTATGCACTATATATATCCATAATCAAACTAACGAGTCCATCATCTTGAGTTTCTAAACAAAATACACCATACAAACTAAGCCATGACCCAAGATTTAGAGCCACCAATGCAGCTTTATGCCAGAATGGATACACTCTTTTAGGTATATAATCAATGATACAACTTTGAAAACCTGCTCGGCTGTGAATAAGTAATAAAACCGATAATAAACTATCAAGTAAGGGGGTCGGTACACCAGCTGCAAATGGCAAAATAGTTAAAGGAATTAATGAAACTGTTGCCATTTTTTCATACCACCAATGATAGGACCCATGATAGTAATCAGGCGCGGGCGCTGTATATGAATCATTAACTGTTCCCACAACATATCCTGGTGGTTGTTCTACCGGTTTCAGATCTTGTAATTTGAATTTTGGCAATTTAAGTTTGAGTGATATTCTTGTTTGACAGCTGGTGTGAAACTGTAGGAGACTTTTTGTGATATTAGATGTTGTATTGAATTGAGTTGCCTTCCATGAGGAAAGTCTTAATACTGATCGGGTGAACATTGTGAGATGTATATAAATTGAATGAGCTGATTAACAATACACCCTTCCAAAGGAGGTACTAGTTAAATGCAAGTTGAGTATCCCAAGATAATTCGAGATCTGAACAAAACGAAAGTATTGCGTGATCTTTCAAAACAGTTTCTTGATCTATCAAGTGAATTGCACAGTTATGCATATTGTATTTTTTTTTATTGTCAAATAAATTTTCAAAGGATATTTTGTCGGAAAAGATGAGGTAGAAATTACGGAGAAGATATGTCCATTTTCTGTTGAACGATACAATGAAAGGATTGAAAACAGTATCTGACTTCATTTGACTATAGTACCATTAGAGTGTGTACTTTCTCAATAACTAAATTATATTAGATTCAAATGCTGACTACGGCAACATGCTCCTAATTGTTTTATGCTGTTTTATTCTCTTCGACAACGATACTTTTGCTTCCAAATTTCGGAAAAGATCACAAAACAATCAACAATTTCCTTTTTACCCCCCAATTTGAGATCAAATGGCAAATAGCACGTGATATATCATATGACTTTGATATAATAGATAAAAAATGATTGGGTGTTGTTTCTTGTCTCAAAACAAGATGTGAGAAATTAGTTTCATTGCCTGATTATGAATTTCCCTCAAGTTTTATTGGCTAAAAAATAAGATATTAACATGTAAAGACCATGTTAATATCGGATGCATAAATTATGTCTATAAACTACTGTATTTATATGCAAAAGAACTATGCTCTTCCAAATCTTAGATCGGCCTCAGGTCTCGTAGTTCTCCTCAATTCTGATAAAAGCAGCACTCAGGCGATTATTTTAGAACGGTTACAATTATATCTTTATTAATAAACAACTTACTCAATAAATTAATATAAATTTCAATGAAATAGCTTGTTCGCCAGCATTTACATCACTTACTTACTCCCAAATAATGGGGGTATATCACGAGACTAAAGCACATTTAATGCACACTTTTAAACCTTATTCAAACAACTTAGTGTCAAACAGCTTAATTGTCAGTGGCTCGTTTGTTGTAGTAAAGAATGAAAATGCATAGAAAACCGAAGAGGCTTTACCCAAACTTATCCATTTTTACTTTGCTATTAGTGAACGATTAGCCATAGTTGAGATTCTTCGAAGAACAAAGATTGACGATTAGGTTAAATTTGATATATTGATTTATATTAAAGACAGCTTATTTATAGATTGATCTTTGCATTTTAATCTGTCTGATTGCATATTGTTGAGATCTGTATTGTGTCTTGACATTTGTATAAATACCTTTTGGTGATCATCTTTATAATTGGTAAGCTAAAGAGAATAGCTTGTTGGAATAGGGAATAGGGATATATGTAATGTGATAATCAGGACAGAAAAGTATTTTAGTGAAGGATATGCTTCTGTTTTGAAGGACGATCAAAGATCTTTTGTATTTGTTTGGTATTGAAATGGAGTGGTCTATCAGTTAGTGAGCGGTCTGGAGCTATACAAGAATGATGGTACTTCCGTATTTTCAAGGTGGATAAAATGTTTTGCCTAGCACAGCCATGTAGCTTTTGGAGTTGAGGAAGGGCAGTAATAATGGGTTAACAGCATTTCATTGGATCAAAATCAGTGGAAACATGAAGCTTTGCATAGCTGAAAGACAAGCCCACGGAACATCAGCAGTTAACGACAATATGAAACGAGAATGGATTATCAAGCCAACTTAAAATTCTATTTGAGAACTGATGTCCGTGCGACGGGGGGATTGAGCCGTTAGAACGATAATGCATAGAAATATCAACAAACTTATAAAAAGATCATTCACATTACAACCATCATCCTATTACCACTATCATTAACCATTAACTGTTGATCAATTACTAACCAAACCATCACAGACAATGCTTAGACAATCCGCTTTTAAACTCGGTAAGAGAGCTTACTCAACCATCCCTAAAACCATCTCCACAACCATTGCTAATGGAATCACCATCTCTACTGATGCTTCTGCTAGCTCTGATGTTGCTACCGTTGGTATTTACACAAAGGGTGGTTCCAGACTCGAAACACCTTACAACAGTGGTGTCTCCACCATCTTAAACCACACTATCTTCAAGCCTTCCGTTGACTTCGCTGAAAAGCTTGAAGGCAGTGGTGCAAAATACGACGCTTTTGTCACCAAGGAGGCCAATGGTTTCACCACTACTGCTCTTAAGGGAGATATATCAAAGGCTTTCTCTCTTTTAGCTGAAGCTGTCGCATTGCCTAAATTCACTGAATCAACTGTTGAGGCTATCAAGCCTTACGCCACTGCTGAAATCGAAGCTGCTGACTCTGATTTCTTCAATAGTGCCATTGAATACGCGCACTCCGTGGCTTTCCAAGGTACTTCTTTAGCCTTACCTCCTAAGGGTATCGTCGAAAACATAAATGATATTGGAACCCAAGATTTGGAAAGACATATCAAGAAACTCATCACCCCTGACAATATTGTTGTTGCTGGTTCCGGTGCCGTTGACCATGAAGAATTAGTTAAGCTAGTTGAATCTTCTTTAGGTTCTCTACCTTCTGGACCTGTTCCATCATTTGGTGAGAAACCRGCCTACACTGGATCTGAAGTTCGTATCAGAGATGACAACATTCCTCATGCTTATTTGGCTGTCCTTGTTGAAGGACCTAGTGCCAAGTCTCCTGATTTTTTCACTGCTCTAGTTGCATCCGAAGTATTCGGCTCTTACGATCACACCGCTTTCAATGCTTCTTTGTTATCATCTGACTTATCTCACATCATCGACGATTTCCATTTGGCTGATAAATACACTTCTTTCTCCAAATCTTATAGTGATACTGGTGTCTGGGGTATTGTTTTGGACTCTACTAACCTTACTAATCTTGAAGACATGACACACTTCACTTTGAAGCAATGGAATCGTCTTACTGTTTCATTGACTGATGTTGAAGTTGCCAGAGCTAAGGCTGTTTCAAAGACCAAATATCTGGCTTCTTTGGCTTCTACTGAAGGCGTTGCGAACTCCATTGGTACTCAAACCGTTGTCAATGGACGTGGCTTCTCTTATGGTGAAGTTTTGAAGAAGATTGATGCCGTTAGTGTTGATTCCATTGCTAAGTGGTCATCTTATGCTCTATGGGATAAGGATGTTGGCATTGCTGCCATCGGTTCTATCGAAGGTGTTTTAGATTACTCCAGAATTAGAAATGACATGAGCATGTTGAGATGGTAAAGAAGATAGCTTTATGTTTTTACGGTTACTATACTTTACGTACTTGTTTATCTTGTAAGGTTTGATTTATTTCAATTCAACTAAAAAAAGCAACATTTAAATGTATGAAATAGTTCTATTAATCTGATAAATGCACATTGCATAGTCCCAGTGTTGATATCTTCTTTTTCATCGGAATTACTAGAAATCTGATTCATGCTGTTTTCTTATACATCATCAAATAGTGCTTATATGGTATTTTTSTCTCATGCATTAGTTCCTTTTATTCCTTCATATTGTTTGGAATTGACTTTCTGATTTACTTCTTGATTCTGTAGTGTTGTAGTAGGCTTTCTGTTACAAACTTTTGTTCTGCCCAAAATTATTGGTTTATCACTTGGCAGTAATCATTTTAGTAGAGCTTGCGCTTGTAATGATTGCTCGATATTCAATGGTATATCATCAACACTACAACTATCCTAAATCGCCTGATTGCTTATCATCCAGAAACTCAATGTCTTCATATACTTTGAATTGTTAGAAAACAGTAATAAGAACAATACAATCAATATGGTTTAGCAGTAACATGCAGTACAATAATCAGACAATTGCATAGTGAAGGGTGAAGGTCGTAAGCATTTATTCTTTCCATAATATAGTTAAAATTCAATTAATATATGTTATCTAGAAAATGCTGTAATACGTGACAAGATCAATTGAAATGGACTAAACATTGGATCTCCTTCTGAAGAGCTACATTTCGGATGCTACAAAACGGGTTGTGATACCCCACCATTTTACCCCACCGGAATAGTGGATAAGTTTTCCTCCTGATTTCACGCTTTAACAAGGAGTTACTAAATCCAATATAACTGACTACCGCCATTGGAATTGAACACCCAGCTGAACCAGAAAACGACAAATAATTTAAATAACTAGAGAGATAGGAAGAACTAGAATTCGAGATGAATATATACTTAGTGATACTTACTTAATATTAACCTGCTTCATAGTTAATACTCATTCATCTACATTTCAGCAAGACGATAAGGAAGACCGCAAATTCCATTTCGGGTAAATTCATATACTACCATCTTGAAATCTCATTCTGTAAAAAAATTGACAGCTTTAGGGTTCTCAGCATGCAGAAAGATGGATATCGGGTTTTCACTTTCAGTTGGGACAGAAATTGTTGCGACCTCCTCAGAAAGTTTTCTCTCCCTCTTTCTACAATAACCGAGATTTGATAGAACATGTAAAAGCATTATTAAATAGAGTTTGACAAATATGTATAAGTATCAAATCGGGAAGGTAAAACTGATATTAAGTTTGATTACAATGGAAAACCTCAAGTCTGAAGATGCAGAGTTTCAATTCCCAGAACGGCTAACAATTGAGATAGAGTTTGCTGTTTGCCCAGTAGCATACATTTCGGTTGTTAATCAACGAAAATCGATGAGTTCCCCACAACTCAGTTACTCCTCTACATTCTATTACCGTAATCAATACGCTATTATTTAACAAAAAAGTTACTGAAACTTCTTTCAAAGAGGCTTTGATTCGTGAATATTAAATGAAAGAAAAATGACATAATACACAAGAAGAGAAACCTTAATGGTTAGAAAAAGCAGACTTTGTTCCACACTTAGGCTAATTACCTCAAACTTTCAACAAGTCAAACCTCAACCGAGTTTCGACCAAGTAAACTCACGACATTAAAAGAACATTTTTAGAAAAACATTTAAACCCTTCATTCAAGAGATGTTGAAAACATATCCCATTGGTGACTTATCAGTTTTGTTTGAGGAATCAATAATTCAGAATTGAGTTTACCTCTTTTTTCTTGGGCTCAAAGCTTATTTTGTATTAAATTTAGAACTCCCCGAGGCAAGCAAAAAAGGTGAGAATTTTGAACGCATAAAGATTTCCACCCTGTGACTTTACTTATACTATTGGTAGTTGGTTTATTTAATGAACTTAAAGATTTCAATTTGTAGTATGATGGTTGTTATATGATTGCCGTAGCCTTGTTATTTTATTATTTTAATTTTGTTCCAATACTTTTGTTGAGCAATGACGAATGAGCGAACAGGACGCTAATTGTAGGTCAGACACACGAGGAGGACAATCAACTGAATAATCACTTCATGGTGGAGAGTAACATATACTTTCAAAAGACTATAACTCTATAGTTGATCTGAGAATTATTACCAGTAATAATTATATTGAGATTTATTCATCATTGAAATTTTTGATTGGGTCTACCTAGGGGAACTGAATTTGAGAAATAATATTTTCCATTGAGATCATTACTGAGCGAGACAATCAAATTATATTAAAGAAAGYAATACAATTAAATCTCTCAATATTTTCTGACAAAGCTTTTGAATAAACTGCAGAAACAGCATATTGTTACTACATTTCACTGCTATTATCAAAATCAGCAAGGCAGGGAAAACTCATCGTAATGTGTGAAGCTTAAAATAAGACCCGTATGGCATAACCTAATGTTCAAGCTTACAACTTTATTTTCCTCCGTTCAGCTTAATTCATTATGCATATCAACAACAGTGAGATTTCATTGAATGCAGGGTTTGGTTGTTCACCCCCAATGTAACTAAATCCTTAATTCCAAAAAAAAGTTCTACCATCTTGCGCAACACTCGTTTAATTTTGAGATATTGATACTTATTTCCCCCGCAAATTAGAAAAATAAACTTCGACACTAGTGTGAACTTTGTTTTTCAACATTTCAACACTTCCAAGTTTTGGTATTACATTCAGCACTAAAAACGTTTGATAGAATCTCATGATTTAATTCAGGGCGTGCTATAATACCAAGAAATAAATAAAATAGTAAAGGAATTAATTATAAAAAGCATCGAGTCCGCCTTCTATCAAGTACAATCCTAAATGATTTTCATATTCTTTTAATTTCACTACTCCAAATAACCAAAGAGAACTCAATTAATAAAGATTAGACAAACACTACTAGACTATTAATCAGTCTCACTCATTATTATCTTTTCAGAAAGAAAAAAAGGAATTTTAGCTATATTTTTCAATTGATCAAAATGACTGACTCAAGATCCGGTGACTCCATAGATTTTGAAAAACAAACTACTAATCATCATTCTGACCTCACAGAACCAATTGGAAGAATTCGCACATCAGGTGCCAATGCGGAATATATTCATTTGGGTGAGAGCAGATTTCATAAAGATGAATTTGTTCAAGCATTTGCTGGTACTTTAGTACCAAGTATTCAGCATGCCCCTCAAAGAAAATTTGGTAATCCTGCACCCATTGGTTTGATGGCATTCTCTATTTCTGTCTTTACCCTTGGTTGCATTTATGTAGGAGGACTTGATGTTCACCGCCCGAATATTTTAGTTGGTCTTTGCTTTTTCCATGGAGGTCTTCTACAAATTATTGCTGGTATTTGGGAACTTATTGTTGAAAATACATATGGTGCAGTTTTACTTTGTAACTTTGGTGGATTTTTCCTTTCATTTGGTGCAGTATTGCACCCATCATTTGGAGTTCAAGCTGCATACGCTGATGATCCTGTAGAATTCAGAAATGCGACAGGATTTCTATCATTACCATTTTTGGTCTTCACTCTTATCATGTGGACTATGACATTGAGGTCGACATTATCGTTCTGTTTACTCATTGCACAAGTGTTCATAATGATTTTACTATTGGTAATCGCTGACTTCACCGGTAGTGAAACGACAAAGAAAGCTGGTGGCGCTTTTGCACTTGCTTTAAGTGTCACTGGCTTCTATAATGGTTATGCTGGTATTGCTACTAAACAAAATTCTTATTTTGTTCCAAAGCCCTACTATATGCCAGGCACGGTTCTCTCTAGTGAATAATCTATTGAGTAGATCTATTCAACTCATGAACAGGCTCATAATTCTGATGTTTTTTATTGGTTTTGCAGTTTTAGGAATTGTTTCTTTTTTAGCGTCTTTTTAATACTTACTAGAGCGCCTCACGCTTAACTAATTCTGTTTACGTAGTGTAGTGGCTCAAAAAATTGGGAACGTTTAATAAGTTGATGGGATCTGAGAATCTCAGTAATCTTGATGTTGATAATTGGAAGATGAGACCCTCATGTAGACCCTAATATCTAATAAATATAGTAGAATGAAACAGAAAATATGTAGAAATGGAGAAGGCTAAGTAAAAAGTCAAGAAATTTCATGCTGGTTAATGCACTTTTCGCATAAATCCTTCAACTTAAACAATAACCAAGAGTGGAGAGCTTACGCAAAAAATATATAAAAATATGTATACTGATTGATTTAAATGAATATATTATAGCAGATAGTATAACCACTGGGATACCAACAAAGAATTGAAAGTAGTACTGAAAGTAAATAGATAATTGATCAAAAAGTGTGATTCATTGTACGAAGAACATAAAGTGAAGTGAGAAAAGAACATAGTAAGAAAGATCCAACCTTAAATTAAGAGAATAATGAAATGAAGTGGTTAGAGGAGTAAAATATAATAAACATTAACTCAAGCTATCAAATGTTCGGCTTTTAGATAATGAACYTTTTCTGCAAGTAATTATAGTGGGTTCATTTTTGGCAATCAACCTTTTATTACGTGCAGATATATCTTGAGGTAGGGATGTTAAATCACAGCTGTTCATCAGTCATTTGATCTACGGCTTGATAGGTATCATTAAGGTGGGTTTCCTCAGGAGATCATGAAACCAATTTGGTTTCATGTTGGAATTGAAATTTTGGAAGGAGTCGTCTTTCTACTTTTTTTTTTTGGAAATAAAAGCGATTGAARAACAAAAGGTTTGTAGGAAACATTGCTGGCCGAATTGTAAATAAAAGGCGTTATACGTATAGTTTATATTTTCAATAATGGTGTCTTAACCAGCTTTAATATTAGGGTTGCTTTGTTGGAGCATAGTTGAAATATTTGCTGAATGCCATTGCGGAAAATCCGAATATCCGCTCAGCAGACTTGTCAAAATATCCCAGCGAAAATGAGGTTGAAATAGAAGCATCAACAGCTGTGACATCAATTTTGTAACAAACTCAGTTTTGCAGTACATACACCTCAGGACTAAGTAGTCCTGCCTATACTGAAGGTACATAGAATTACAAAGTTATAGTTTATATATATTAACAGGAATACATAGTAAAGAATTTATTMCTTGTTCGAAGTTCCATTTGCTCTAGATAAGAAAAGGTTGCGACAGTAAGAGAAGATGAACTCATTGTTATTTGATTTATCTATATACATCTTTATTTACAGATTATATTATTGTTCCGCTCCAGAAAGTGAGATTTTTGCTTGTTCTTATAGGAGTTTTGGAAATGGCGAATAATGCGACTTATGATGACATTACCAATTTCTTGAACTAGTAAAGAAAGAGCAATAACACAGAACAATCTTGAGATCTTATTCGCAATAACTGGAAGAGAAATTACAAAMYTTCGAAGTGAGAGGAAATTGGATAAACTGAAATAGTACAAAGTGATATTTGGGCACTTATAATTGTTTCCAAAACACAATTTTCTTCACAAACCGTAGTAAATGAGTCAAGCAATAATTGATGAGAAATAAATTTCACCTAACAATTAAACTTAAACTTAAAAAGCTGTAGCTAAGCTTATAAACTTAAATTAGTAAACCTTGATTGAAGTTAAGACGTTAATTCTCTCAGGATTACTATTGTTGGTTTCTGAATTATACATTCTGATTCACGTTTGATACCATCTATGCTTTACTGTACCCCTATTAATTTGTTGTTTAATGATATATAAAAAAAAGAAAGCGATTTATTGGTTGTTTATTCATTTTGGTAAAGATATCACTGCATGCAAAGATAATTATTCTTCTTGATATAATCATAATTTTGAATTGAGTCAGCATAATAGTTTGAATTATGAAAAAATGAAAGCAGGACACCAGCCTTTTACTCATCTTGGACTAGGTATTCATACATAGCAAGATAGTGATATGGATTATGTTAGTAACAACCTATTTAGAAAAAGGCTGATTCTCTGATTCTGAATGATCCTTAATTGATTGCTCACGAAGTTGAAAGTCAATAATTGTTTTTCCGTTAAAAGTAGTAAGCTATCACTTAAAAGTTGAATATGATCTTGAGCAGAATCTAATCATTTCTCTCCAAATAGAATTTTAGCATTACGTAATAAAGAAGCACAGTTATCATTAAATAGAATTTGCATTGCGTAATTTTTCTTATATTTAAGGAAATATTGCAGTTTGACATAACCCATATCAGAACTGCTGTTTGAAGTAATTCTTGAGTGATCTGAGCATGGTGAATGCTATAATGATAAAGTAAAGMATCTTCCATATCACTTGTAAATGATCGGCATTTTATTAAGAATATAAAGGTTGATGATGTTGTATTACAGTATCCACCTTTTAGATAGTGAGCAAACTGATATCATGATCTCATAGGGGTTGAATATTCTGCTGCCTCTTTAAAGAATAAACTCCAAGAATCATCTGCCATAGGAATTGACTTAAGCTAGCCTCAGGCCTTTTTGAAACTTGACATCCCGAGGATAAAAAAGGTTGGGAACTGCCACATGTTCTAATAAAGTGAAAAGTAATATACCTAAAGCATAGAAGGACATATTCTCTGTAGTTTTACAATGACACTTGCTTTTGACCTTGAAATCCATTTGTTCTCCCGTCTGCAATGATGGACAAAGTCGATATAGTTGTAATATGAACTAAATTCTTGTTTTGAGGTACCGTAAAATTGAGACTCAGAATATTGTAATTGTTCTAAACTTGTATCGTAGTCAGCATCGTTAAACAAAACTTGTGAAGGCAGGTGAAATTCAAAGGTATAACATAACATATAGCAGGAAGGAAAACTTTTGTGAGGAAATTCAAATATTCTTAGAGCTGCTATCTCGGCAGTAATATATTGTCCTGTTAAATAGTTGGAACTTCAAAGTTTTCTGTACTATCTTCGTAATATGTATCAGTTGCTGTAGAATGATCAAAAGATTTGTTGATAAATCTGAATAAGTATTTCACTACATTAGAGGAAGAAACAGGTTCAATGTTGATATGGGACAGAAACAACTTAACTGATGTTTTAGTATAAGGTCAACTCTCGGTTGAAATGCCTTTAAGCGTAACTGAATTATTCAAACATCATCTTTTCCAATGAACAATATTTTTTCATATTTTTTAATTTTTGATCTTTAGTTTTTTCAATTATTTGTTAGTTGAGTTATAGTAAGGTGTTGAAAATCTGTGTCGTTATCTAACCATACCATAAATAAAATATTGCACAATAATCTCTATAACTATGTGTATAGTATTTTGCAATGAATTTATATAACTGGGATTAGTTGTCCCTTCAGGAAACTTTGCTTGATTATCTTTCTCAGCTTTGTTGAAATCGTGGTTTTGTATTGAGAATAGACAAACCAATGAACATGCTGTCAGCCACATTTTTGAAATTTTACCGGCAAGAATAAGCAATACAATTACCAAACAATGCCTTGGTCTCAATACAATAAACAAAAAAAACTTATCGAATTGTCTTTGGAAAGATCATATCATATCCACACGCGTGCTTTTAAGTTATCTCCTTTGAATTGCTTTATGTAGGCACTATCTCCACCATTGACAGTCATAGTAATGAAGAACGTATATAATCCAAACTGCTGCCAAATGGAAATGTCTGTTTAGGACTCTTAGCCGGCGAAACCACTTGACACTTTTCGCTTTAGTTGCCATGATTATTACTTGACTAAGCGAATGAAAGTGYTTCTGATATAGTTACAATTTATGATGTAGATTGGAATATTCATTTGCAAACCTACAAAGACAAAGCTACTCACGTTAGTCACTTGAATCTGACGTTTAGGATTTGTATTGATTTTTATATTTGTTTATATTCTTTCTGGTAAGTTATAACACTGAAAAATAAAAAGAGAAACCACATTCAGTTAGGTAATTCCAACAACTMCTATGAACTACAGCTTACAARATCTCCAAGAAGCAACACAGTAAAGGAATAGACATTTTCAAATATTACTGGAATAAAATTACACTTCTTCCAAGGAATATGGCATATTTAGTTTTTCGCTTTCATTTGAGAAGATTAAGCTTCTACGAATTATAATTTCTTGAGTTTCAACTTCCGTTTTGGTAAACTTTGTACAATAAACTTTAGGGTTTCAGTATTTCATTTTAATCTCTGTTTTAAGAATGTTTGGGGCAAAGTAAAAAAACTCAACTAAATGATGGAACCTTTATGAGAATTATGTAATCTTTCATCGAGAAAAGTGGTCTACGGAAAAAAGATACGTTGCCAAATATGGACAACGTAAGAATAACTAAGAAAAGAAAATTACAAAACCCAAATATGAAAAATTCAGTTTCAGTCAGGAAACTAAAGAAAAAGGGGTGTATTACATTGTGTAGATAGAATATAACTATTACTAAAAAAATACTTCAAAGCCTTTTATATATTGAGTGGGAAACTCAGCTTATAAATATCTTAGGGGCAGTTGTAGAATCAATACAAGAAAAACGAAACATCTACTTATAATTGTAATTTCAAATATATAAAGTGGACTTTAGTATTCATCGTATGGGTAAGTGCAGGTAGGTGCATGAAAATCTTCGGAAATTGTATGAGTATAAAGTATAAATTTGCGAGACAAACAAGACCCTTGAAAGGAAAAGGARCTGGAGGGTCTAAATAGAAAAACCTAATTGATAGCAAAAGGTTAACGACATACATGTTGTTATTGTAAAATATAATAGAATAATGTAATAGAATGCTAACCTTCCGACTTCACCGATTAGTATGTTTCTTGAATAACTAGCTTCATCTGTAGATTTTGATAAATCAATCACTTCCACAAAATACTCTAGTAGGAATAAACAAGAAAAGGGAAATAAAACGAACAACAATGATATCAATTCCTTTCATTTTTTCTGACTTGTTTKGTCTGCTAAAACATGATTAGTTGTTGAAATCAAATATTCATCAGTTGAGTTTGATAGAAAAAGAATGGGGAAGATATTAACGTTAAGGTTTCTTGCACTTCGAACTAGTTGAAACTCAAAAAACAGTGACAAATGTTTTAGGACAAGAGGTATAATTGTCATGACTTTGGAGATAGTATTTTATCATCTAATCATTTAATTGCATTAGTGTTCCCTATTTTTTAATGATCTAATTTCGCTATATGATAATAGATAGAACTTCAAAGGTTTATAGATATTCACCTTGAACATTTTCATTAGTGATTTGATTTGAGAAATAAGTATTCATCATACTCATCATTTGAACTTGAATTTATTACTGTGAGAACATCCACACAATCTGCTCAAACAATAACAAACATCAAAGATAACTAACACGAGGCAGATGACCCATCATTTCTCTTAGTAATCTGTATAACTTCTGCTTCAGCTATGGAAGTGGTTGATTGTATGATAATAACTTTGAAGTACAAAACACAGTTGCTTCTTTCGTGAAAGGTCGGTAACTGGTAACAGAATACTTAAGTACGCAAAACTAACCAAATGGACTAGATGACATTGTCCTATCTCGTATTGCTGATACCGGCAGATTAGAAATGTTGATTGATCTACATGAGAAGAAGGATTCATCGGCCACAGATATAAGAGATCAGAATMGTAATGAGACAAACATACTGGAATGGTCTGTAGTATTAGATGGAATAATAAACAAAATAAATGAAGTAAGGATAACTATCGATATCGACTGCTGTGATGCTTTGAGTAGCAGCAATTTGTCTTTACTCAATCTAAACTAACAATGGGAATAGAACTTGGACAATAAATTCACGGTGCCCCTGACGCAAGAAGTTAAAAATCCGTTATCATCATCTACACAGACTTTGAAACAAGTAATGAACAGGGTATTGATGCATCTTGATAAGAACTTCCGAGAGTCACCTCCATTTACCATTCAGAGACTGGTAGAGTTAGTTCTTTACCCCAATAAATACTATAACCCATCCAGCCCAGATAAATACCTTAATGCTTTGGATAAAGTTGTGAATGTGGGAAGCTATTATGTCGACTTCAATGATTCTAGTAGAGCCGATGAATATAACAAGACCACAGATAATCACTACAGTTTGAACAGTAAGAGCCAGTATGAAGATCAAAGTATTGTTATGGAGCCTATTTTATGGCTCAAAGAGGCCTCTTCCAGCGATTCTAAAAACAAAGAAAACGATGTAAAAGAAGGAGAGCAAAAACATAAAGAAATTCCAAGTGCAGATGAGACAAACGAAGGACCGCAACAGTCAGACGCTGAGGATGCACCAAAATCTCCAGAACAATCATCAACTTTCTCGGCTACGAGCCCTTCCACTACAGACTTAAACTCTTCTGAAATTGCACCCTCAAATATAATGGGGAAACGCTCATTAGAAGAATCTCATGACGAACATCCAAATAAGAGGAGAACAAGTGAAGAGTTCATGAAGTTTGGTTGAGAAGTATCCAATCAAAAAATGTTGCCAAGGAAACGCAATCATTGATAGTTTTATCTTATTAGACTGATGCCAAAGAAACTATGCTACACCATCAGTTTTCCGTTCAAAAGTTCGAGTTTCAAAATCTACTCTGGAAAGTGACATCTTTCCATTCTGACGACATACATCTTTTCATTCTACACCTATTCTAGATCAACGGTTCGACCAAGATTCATCGACAACAAAATACTAGCAAAATTAATAACTTTTCTTTGAGTATGCTCTGTTCATGTTTTCTTTGGATAATTATATATTTCTGATCAAATGTTCTGATATGGCATACTAATAAGCTTTTACCAATTCTGCAAAGATGCATAAACGTTAATCTTAATTATAGACTCCACTTGTATGCCAATTAAATTGCAACAGAAGAAGTGCTAGTGCTAAGGCACCAAATAGTCACTATACCAGAAAAACCGTTTAATTGCTTTACTTTGCTGACTTCAACAAACTTACTACTAATCATTAAACTCTATAGTCCAGGTATGCTTACACATCAAATGACTTATTCCTTCTTCCACGAAGAAATTATTCGTCATCTATCACTTGGAGGTTACATAATCATTAATGTGACTTTATATCTCATTCCAGGTTATCAATAACACCCATACATCAAGTAACTCATTTTATCTGCATTTAGTAGTGGAAATTTTCATGTAGATTTTTCAATAGAGCCATGATTAAGAGATATTATGATGACATACAAAGATTGTTGAAACTCAGAGAATTCAAAATTGTAGATTTGCTCAATATTGAACAAAAAAATCGTTTGGTTATTAAACAGGATATTTTCGCGCAAAGGATAGTCAATATTTACTGTTCGAATACTTGCAATATGTTAAAAGCTTTTTTTCAACGAAGGGCTGTATCTCGAATCGGTATCAGTGGTATCAGATCACCAACAGTCAGGTTTATTTCAGCAACCAAAGTTCAGTTGAATGCTGCTGAGCCAGATGATGCTACAGTAGACAAATGGACTCAAGAATTACAGAGCCTCCAAGCACAATTAGAAGATGGYCATTTAAATCCACAAATAGTTGAAGCAATCAAAGAAGATGGTAAGGAGCCAGTATGGACCCCGACAGTAGAACAGGAATTAGAAGCTGAAGCTCTGAAAGATAAGCCAATTCCTGTCAAAAGAGACGAACTTTTGAATTATTTAGTGAATTTGACTATGAAAAATGGCAAGAAACAGCAAGCTAGACGTCATTTGAATGAAGCTTTATATTTGATGTATTTGAGAACAAGACAAGATCCAGTGAAGTTGTTGAAAGCTGGCGTAGAAAAGGCAAGGCCTTTAGTTGAAGTGGAAGTTCAGTCTACAGGAACAGCTAAAGCGAGACACGTTCCAAAAGCTTTGAGCACCAAATCAAGTATTAGGAGAGCATGGATGTGGATTATTGACGCTAGCAAGAAAAGAAAGAGTAATGCATTTTCAGTAAGACTCGCTGAAGAACTTTTAGCTGTTAGTAATGGTAGCTCGACGATTTTTGAGAAACGAAGTCGATTACATAAAGACGCTATTCCTCATATTAGTGAAATCAAAATCAAATCAAAATAAGTATCTTGTATATAAGTCATCAAAAGATCGAATTCAAATTTAAATAAACTTCGTTATGTATGTAGTTTTGGCTCAGCGCCGTTTTACACCTACAGATAACTCCAAGGTCTAAAAATCATCATCATCATCATTTATTATGAAGTTCATGTATAGTAATAGTACGGTTAAAATCTTAATATACAAACTTAGTTTACTTTCACCTTCTTTGAAGTCAGATAATGAGAAAGCTTCATGTAATCAGATCCTTCTTCATATCTGGATCGTTTATGATGGTTAGGAACTCCAATATCACATGTGACCGCTGCAGGGCACTGAGTGCTTTGAGTGCATTCCAATAACATCATACTCCATCTTTGATAAACTTCCACGGGCACTGATAAGTTATAATCCATGGCTTGAAGAAATTGTCTTTCATTTCTGTTGAGTTCTATGACAGATAAGCCAGATATCTTGGACCATGATTTGATAGAGAAATTTCTATCCTGAACAAACTTACTAGCTAAAATCAAGGCGGCCAGGAAAGTTTTTCTTTCACAAGTGAAAACCGAATCTGATGTGTGACACGCCTTGGTTTGACCGCTAGACTTTTTGACAAAAAATCTGATTCTATAGAGATAATATAAAGCAACTTGTAATGTACAGTAAGAAGTTCTAGATCGCTTCAATGATTCTTTTATAAACCATGGTAGCAAAACAACAGAACTACAAGAACAGCTGTCAATTTGTCCCACATGTGACGAATTCAAGCTAATGGCACGAATAGTACGACGAAGTTCAAATCGAATATCGCCAAAATATTCATTACCAGCGATTTCATTACCGGAGAACATACTACTTGAGCTATCGAAGTTCCCAGACTCACTGAATAAATTGCGAGACATATTACCCCAAATCAGACCAATTAATGCGCAAGCGCATGTCAATAGAGAGTCAACGAACGCAGTCTTTGATGACGTTTCTTTGATTTCCGTTTGAGAAGGTATAACTGTAGTACGCTCTTGTTCCATAGAAGGTAGGGTGAAATTGTTCACAACTACAGAACATTCTTCCACCTTCTCATCCTCTTTTATCATCACATTTTGMTTGTCATTACCTCCTAGAGTTGTGAAAGCTTCAAGACTGTCCTCTGGTGAGGATAACCCAGATTGAGAGTCAACGTTGGTTGAGAAGACTGAAGAATCAGAATACTGTGAGTCACTTTCATAATCTTGGTTAGGTGAATCATTTTCATGCGTACCCTCATTACGAATGCTTGCCTCATCTCTCAATGAAGTAAGATTATAGAGAGAAAACATATCGAAACACTTTCCACAATTCGTGATGAGTAGATTATTACTTCTTCTGAAAAGCACCAAATTGAATGAAATATAAAAATTGAATTTAACGAGATCTAGTTCGCTTCTAGATCAAACAATGCACACCAAGCTCCACCAAAATGATTAACGAATATACAAAAAAAAAAAACCAAAAGAAATGAATATCACCAAAAATGCAATAGAAAKCTTCAGAAAATGATCTTGACTAATTGTCTTCGATAGTAAAAATCAGCAGTAGCAAGTTTCGTTCTTAGTAAACTTCATGCCACAGTTGATCAGTGTTCATTCAAGTTATGCCTTATACGACCAGTTGGAAGGATACGTGATGTGTGAAAACCTTTTCGGATACTGATAGGCCGCCGAAGCGATACTGAAAGAACAGATAAAGAAAAGTATATCACCTTGTCTTCAAAAACAAACTCACAAAACTGAATAGTTTTTAAATGCTTGGTTATAATGGAGTATAATCAAGAAAGAATATGTCAGAGAATAGTATCAGCCAGGTGAATCTGTACTGGGCCAATATCAAATCTCCAACAAGCACCAAGAAGTGAAGTTTATGGAAAATACCAATGGTACAGACTGATTAARAACTTTTTAACCAGTAATAATATATGCAAAAATTATTCAAATATATCAATACCAACTTCACCTAGTTTCGAATTATAGTGAACCGTTGATATACTGAATAAACCTATCTCAATAACTTATGAGATTTAGTAGATGATGACACCAGACATCCTGAAAACCCTTAACCAATAACTAATAAACCCACAATGTAAATATACAATAATTCATGAATAAAATGAATATAACAAAAAAATAAATATGAATAAAGCAATTGATTCTGTCGTTAATTTAAGAAATCTTGTTGAATAGCATCAAATCAACTTCACTTGATTCTATCTTCTATCTATCTTTATTCTATCTCATCTGTTATCGACGGCAAAAAGAAAAAAAAAGCAAGGCGGTTCATTTCATATATATAGATTCGATGGTGTGTCCATAAAACACAAGGCCCGTACACATTGACATCTTGTACGAATGGGAGGCAAGTGACAAGTGTTCTTCAAATAAGGTTTCGTGAGATCCTACATGAATCTACAGAAAGTACAAAGACTCTCTTCTTGTGAAGGTATGATTTACTACAGTTATCTCAATTAAACTTCTCAATCATGCAGAGGAGTACATTAGAGTACATGGAAATTTTCTTCAAATTTCATCCTATCAGAAAAACCTCCAAAATATGTGTCACTCATCTCATACTCAATTTGGACTGACTCATTTCGGATCTATACGGAGAAMCAGTRGTTCCATTGTAGTAGATGAATCAAAGGATCGGTTGGTTGACTCATTCTACCACTGATTGTTTTAACTTGGAAGTATAATTGAATTATCACTCGAATAAAACTACTCAGGAAGAATTCGGAATAGGAAACTTAAATTGTATAGATTCCGTGAGAAAAACGTGATAGCCAGATCCAGATGACTAGAATTAGATCTTCGATATGGAATGGAAGTAAAGTCAGAACTAAAACTAGGTGGAAAATAATAACTATGAAAAATTCGATATGGACAGACATCGGAGATGGAGTAGTGGAATTCAGCTGACTTAGCCTTGACAAGTTGCTTTTGAAAGTCAAAAACAACGGTTCCTGTTGCTCTAGTCTGGGTGAGCATTCAAACCTGCTTTTCCTACCAGAAATTAACACTTAATCTCATATGAATCAGTCAGTAACAGATATAGCAAGATAAATTTTTGTTCATTTCTTGAGAAAGCGCTTCATACATCGTAAATCACWTTGAGCTGTCATCTCAAACCGTTTCCCAAATGTTCTTCTGATAAGAAGAACATTTGGACAGTACAGGTCAAGGTGATACTCATTAGGAGTCAACCATTCAAGAGAGATTTCAATTTTAAAGTCCCATATTTTATATTTCTTCAAAATACAAATAACAATCATCTTGTATTCAAATGATAAGGCAAATAAACTCCATAGACGGAGATGATAACACAACTGTAAGAACTATTTTGTCCCTTGTCCCATCCCCGGATAATCTAACAGTAGGTCTCAATTTCCTCTTCGCATTACAACAAATCTGGACAGATGTACTATCAATATCCACTACCTATTTTGGAGCACAATCTTTTCATTCTATGAAGCCATAAAGCCATTGGAAATCGTAGAAAGAAAAAAAGAATTATTTAGCCATCAAATCAGCAATTTTTCTTCAGATGATACTTCATATTGATTTATGATCCAATAGTCGAATCTTCCATCAGGRAATGTATGAGCYGGTCAATTTCTATTCAAAAATAAGCTTATCCAAGAAAAAGAGAATAAGAAAAACAAGACACACCAGCCTATCTCAAAATTTACTAATAAATAGCATATATTCAATCATGATTCATTCAGTATTGATTTGTAAGTTATTAGAATCTATTTTAACGAGACTATATTATACTAACAGCAGAGTGCGTATTTAGTCAACCAAGATGCCGTACCTAGATTAATGAAGTTCTATACTCCTGTAGATCTACCGACCCAAAAACTACTGCTGAAGCAAGTTTACACATTAGTATCTCAGAGATCATCGACCCAGTCTTCCTTTCTAACTCCGCCACCATTATTACAAGGTATTGATGATATCAGAGTGATATATCGACATTATGCTACTCTCTACTTCGTTTTCATTGTTGACGAACAAGAATCTGAATTAGGAATATTGGATTTGATCCAAGTATTTGTTGAATGTCTTGATCGCTGTTTTGAAAATGTGTGTGAACTCGATCTGGTATTTGGATGGCAAGTACTGCAGTCTGTATTGGAAGAAATAGTTCAAGGAGGTATGGTGATAGATACAAATATCAATAGAATAGTTGAAGCAGTTGATGAAGCTAACAAAGCAACCGGAAGTACCAACTCTGCTTCAAAGGCTTTATCATCAGCTTCCCACTTTTTCACAACAATGGCAAGAGATGGAAGAATGTGGACTCGATAATCAAATTTACTTTGAGAATTAAGAAGACTTTATATCTCTCAATYACTCACTGCCTGTAATATATCATCATTTACTATCAGAATGATAATCCAGGCTTCACATCTTATCATATACAGTTACGTCTACAATAAAATTCAAATAATATCAAATAAATGATTGAATTACAGATGTATTAAAYCAATATATACACTACAGCCGAAATTCTGCCTTTAAGATCAAATTAAACCCGAATTTATTTTTCTTCCTTAGCCTGTTCAGCCAAACCCCGTTCTCTTCTTATTTCCTCAATACGTGCCTTTACTCTTGCTTGAGCTTCTTCTCTCTCTCTTCGAACTTGCTCATCAATGCGCCCACTTCGTTTTTCCATAGGTGATTCAAGATAACCAGTTTTCCATGTTGGTTCATTTGATTCTGAAGTACTTTTAATTAGTCTCATCAATTCTTCATGTTCTGCTTGACGTCGGTCTCTCTGAGCATAATAGTTTTCTCGCATTTCCGGTGAGAATCTAGCCAGTACTTCTTCAGGGGTAGGAGTTGTATACTTAAAACATAACACACCAAAGCCAACAATCCCTATTCCTGTGGCCCAAACTCTCAGCCATTGACGGATGACATTCGGATTCGACATCTTGTATATTGTTCCTTACTATTTAAAAAAATAAATCAGTAATTCTGAATGATATTCAATATCTCTGAAAGTTGTGAAACATTAACAGAGAACGGATCATAAATATCTTCAGAATATCTTTAGAATAATCTTGCTTGCTTTATTCACTCGGCCATAAAATTAAACCAACCATTCATCTCAGAAATAAGCAACTTTTGAAAAGATACGCAAAGAGACACATCAAGTCTCATCCCGAGACTCAGAAAGATGACCTGTAGTAAACGGGTAAATGGGATTATAAGGAGACTTGAAAACTACTATATACTTGTCCATCGTCCTTCATTAGGATAACCTATACAAACTTGTCTTAGTTTGATTCAAAGAGGAGAAATACATTCATAAAAAAGACAATTTGTTTTAGAACCGAGCATATTGGTGTTCGTAGATAGAGTAGTACGTACCGGTTGTAAACTACTAAAGTTACCTCTGATCACCGCATTGGATATATTTAGATTACGTAATCACATAGTAAGATGAGATCATTTTACAGATGTCAGAAAGGATTAACTATTGGATCGAACGAGATGAATAGAATCATTATACGGCAATTAATTTATATTATCATTAGTTTATCATTTATATTTAAAATTACGAATCAAAGGAAGGATTATGCTGGACTATGCTGTAGCGAACGCTTATTTGTGCTTGATTTCAGCCCAGATGTATGGGAAAATCACAACACATGCAGTATATAAAGTCATAACTGTATCAAAAATACCCTTTGGAAAACCCCAGAATCCCAATTCAATAAAGTGACAATAAATTCCGTAAAGTGCCACATAAAAGAAATGGTAAACCAATAGCAATGGATCAGGTGAAAGTCCTGATAATAGTGAAACAGGTCCTAGGATGGAATCACCACCTCTTTGGAAATACTTGAAGCATCCCTTTTGTAAAACCTTCAGATAGTATTCATCAGCTGCAAATAATGAGTAAAGAGCCATAGCCAAGATATTGATAACAGACGATAATTTCTTACGTTCCCAGTGGAAAGTTTGTAGTTGAGTGACCACTAGTTCTGTATCGGATAAATCTGGAACTTCTTCCATGGACAATAAGTTTCGTAAAACTAAAGCGTCATTGAATGCAACCGTCATACCGCCTCCTGTAAGAGGATGTCTCATATTGAGAGCGTCACCAACGATCAGTAAACCAGGTATGTTGTTACAGGAAGCAGGCAAAAAGGAATTTGGCATTGACCTGAACTTCTTCTTTTCAACGGCTGTTTTAAACGATGGTTTGATCTCTTCAGGTAGCAATGGGTATAAATCATTCATAAAATATTTTTCTATCTTTCCATTTGTATTTGAAGGCAAAGTCTGAGTTCTCATAGCACATAAAATTCTAGTCTCGTGAGTACCAATTTGATAAGCTAATACTGGCGCTTGAGAAGATAGAATAACATGACCATGGTTAGGATTAGGCAAAACTGCATCTTCCAGTTCCATTCCAACAAAATATGAACCAACTTTAGGTTGAACCTTGAGAAATTGCTTTCTGTATTTGGAAAAGATACCATCACAAACAACAGTCAATGCTGCTTTGTATTCTTTCCCATCAGAACATTTAACACCAGAGACGAGATTGGTGATCTTGTCGTGCATTATATCTGTAACAGTTGCTTCTAACGTGGTAATGTTATCATACTGTTTTGCAGCCCTCCTGAGATTGGAGACAAATTTTCCGTGATGAAAAGAGTAACCGGTAGCCTTTTCGACACCTCTATCTTTCTGTTCCTCTTTACTCAACTCATTGTAAATCTTCTCCACTTTATCCTTCCGAATATAAGGGTAAGGGATAGTTTGTCGCTCACCATTATAAATAACTTCGTACCCAACTTCGGGTACGGCATCAATACCTTCAAACGTCCACCCTAAACCTAGTTCTTTCAAAGAGTTCACGCCAGATGGTTGTAACAATTCACCAACAATACGATCAGGTTCGGACCAGTCTCTTTCTATAAGTAAAATCTTTCTTTTCTGAGGCGGTCTTGAGAATGCTACTGCCATAACTGAACCCAGCACGCCAGCACCAATAATGATCATATCATATTCTTCACTTGCCATTATGAACGAAGCTGTTGTTTGTCTTGTATAACCTTCTGAATCACTATCAATTAATCTCCTCCTAAGATTTTTACATTCAACCAACAATCATAGACTTTCTTCCATATATACTTTAATTCTTTTCTGATTCAAAGCATTAAGACTTTCTAAAGCCAAGTTTATATCTATGGTCCAAAAGCTAAGGAGTAATATGCCTCAAACCTCAAACCTCAAACACTCTCATTACAATTGATAAGTTAGTTGTTTGCACTACCTATAATAGTAATTAAGATAATTATCATGCGATTGTTGTTTGCTTTAAACGGTATGAAAGTTCATAAATTTCACTCGAGAACTGCTTGAGACATAAATGTGTCATGCCATGTGAAAGTTGAAAATAGAAAAAGCGGGTATGGAACTGGTACTAGTGGAAATGAATAATATATGCAGATTATTCCACTCAGATATATCGTGACATTAGCTTCTTTGTAAATTGACAATTTTCCTGTGGAATTATGAACTGATGGAATTTTTCTCTTCACTGAGTCATTAAAAAGATTGTATTATAATAGAGATATATATATCTAGTAGCAGAGTCAGAAATATTCGTTCGAAATTGAACATGTCATAGAATGCCATGACAATTTTCATGGTATGTGTGTACTATAACGAACAAAATCAATGGCTAGCCTATTGCCACTTCATGAATTGATTTAGGCATCATAAAAATCACTGAGCTCCTGCAAATAAAAAATGAGTAGTTCCTATGGCATATAAACCAAATGAAAGAAATACAACTCACAACTCTTGGGATGCACTCCTTCTCAATTCTTACAATTCTTATGTGGATTTTAAAATCAGTGTGACATTCGCATTGAAATTGTCAAGAGATCCATGGCATTCAGTTATCATATGATCCTTTGACCTCCCGAAATAAAGATAACGTAATCGCACCATTGATATTCAATTTTAGATAACTAATATTTAATTACATGAGCATTACTTCAACTAGGAATCTATACTACCTGTCTTATCGACAGCAACCTGTTTCTTTTTGCTCACTAATCAGAYATCATTTTATTGTTGCAATGCCAAACTTTAGAAGAATCACAACATATTAATGCTTCCAGGGTAGAACTGAAGTGGTTCTCAGCTTAGCGACAAGGGTTTTACGTAAAAGGTAAAATTATCTAGCAGTTAGAAAAGGAAGAGTTGAAGACACTTTCTGAGACTCGATATCAGGTTACTTCTTTAGGAGCTTGAGCAATTTTTCAGTTAGGATTAGCTGATATTGTTTTGCTGACCACCATATATCAAAGCGCAGTCGGAACTACTTCATAATTTAGTGGTTTTTGGACTTTCAAATAAGTGACCAAGAAGATAGTAAGCCGAAGAACGCTAGAATACACAAAACTCTTGACAATGGATCATTCAGAACACATTCATACGCTTGACATGGATATGGGCGATGGGTCAGGACACATGGATATGTGTTCCATGAACATGATATTTACTTGGGACTCTACAGACTTATGTGTTGTTTTCAAATGGTGGCATGTTAGAAGTAATCTCGATTTATTCCTTACATTAATAGGCATAGCGCTACTTGGTATGGGATACGAATATTTAAGAGTAATTGGATCGCGATTACATGGCTCTGTGGGTAAGTACTTGTTTGATAACACTTCTGTTGGCGTAGAAATCACATGAGCTAACATTCTGTGATAATCTAGTGGATTTAACGTCAATAACTTTAAGTGATGAAGACACAGGTTAGTATACAGATTTGTTCGATACATTATAGTCACTATATATTCTAACGCATAATCAGGTAACATTGATGGATTACCACGAAGACCTGGAACTAGTATTCAAGTGAAGACCAGAGTGGTGGAAGCATCATTTTACGCACTTCAAGTTGGGTACTCATTCTTCTTAATGTTAGTATTTATGACTTATAATGGCTGGGCAATGCTAGCAGTAGTAGTTGGAGCTGCCATTGGGCATTACCTGTGGAATACAGAAGTTACTGCACAAGTTAGAGGTTTATCATGTCATTAAACAGAACACAATTATATATTACACTCTTTATCTTGGTTACAGGTATATATACATAATATATTAACGGCAATCTATAAATATGACTATGAGTTCTCACTCTGCAGTAATGAAAAATGCGACTGCGCCAGCAGGTGCTTCTGTGTTTATTTCATTCTAAACATCGTATATGTCTGGTCCTACATCCTACTGTTCATAYCTTTTCCATACTCAAGGGATCACAGAAGCAAACTCAAAACAGCTCTATCTCTCTTATCCATCATACCATGCAATTCATTTAATCCTCAATAGATCCATCTATACCCTTTTTCCTTTATCTATCTTATCGCAGCCATCCAGTTCTTCGGTTCCTAGCTTCTATCGCTTCCATTTTCCTATCTACCGTCTTCCCTACATACAAAAAGAGGCTTTCACAAGACCTTACTTCTGGGAAGCATTCCTATTATCTCAAGATGACCCCTCAGTATGCTGTTGACTCATTCGATCGAAAACGATAAAGGGAAAAGAAAAAAGTGAAAATTTCAGTAAACTGAAAATCTGAGAGAGGAAATTACCGGAGATGACAAGAGAAAACAGGAATATTGACACATCAGTCATCGGTCTGGATGTGCTCGAAATTGTTGTGAATAACTACATTATTGCTATTTGGACTGAATTCAAAGTAGATCTCAARCTTCTTATTATTCGGTAGGATACTGAGTAAAAAATAAGAGAATACTAATAAGAACAAAGGATTTTAAAATGTCATCTTCACCTATTCAAGGAGCCAAAACTGGCTGGATCGTACAGAAGTTTGGAGGAACTTCCATAGGAAAGTTCCCAGAAAAAATCACTGATTCGATCATTGAACCATATTCTGAGGAGTTCCAAGTTGCAGTTGTTTGCTCTGCTAGATCATCTCATACGAAGTCTGAAGGTACTACCTCCCGACTTCTAAGAGCTGTCCAGTATGCGATTGAAGGAAATTCTGTCAATCGTGGAAGCAGCGGTTTTGATTTGGCGACTGATTCTGATTCTGATGATAATAAATTTATTGACGTTGTTGAGCTAGTTCGCAATGACCATATTGAAACAGCTAAGGAAAAAATTGTGAATTATGCTGATCTTCGAGAACAATTGATTGATGATATTAATAGAGAATGTGACGCAGTCATTGAAYTGTTGAAAGCTTCCCACATTATTGGTGAAGTTTCGACAAGAACTACTGATGTTATTATGGCTGTGGGTGAGAAATTGTCATGCCAATTTCTTGCTGCTCTTTTAAACGATAAATCAATCCCCGCACAGTATGTTGATTTGTCAGCTATCATTCCTGTTGGATTTGAAGTATCAAAGAAAACTGGATTGGATGCTATTTTCTACAAAAATCTTGCAACACGATTTGCAGAAGAAGTTTATAAGTGTGGTGATAAAATCCCTATTATTACTGGATACTTTGGAACAGTTCCCGGAGGATTGCTAGATAATGTCGGTAGAGGTTATACCGATTTATGTGCAGCTCTAGTTGCAGTAGGACTGAATGCTGATGAACTACAAGTATGGAAAGAAGTTGATGGCATTTTCACAGCAGATCCAAGGAAAGTCCCCAACGCAAGACTTATACCTTCAGTTACTCCTGAAGAAGCTGCTGAATTAACATATTATGGCTCTGAAGTTATTCACCCTTTTACCATGGAACAAGTCATTAGAGCTCAAATCCCCATCCGTATAAAAAATGTTGATAATCCCCAAGGAGATGGTACTGTTATTTATCCTGATAACATTGGCAGAAGAGGTGAAGCCACACCACCACATCCACCTTCTTTACTAAGCTCAAGTTACTTAAACTTAGCTTCTTTTAAGCAAAAGCAAAAATCACCAACGGCTGTCACAACGAAAAGCAACATTATAGTATTGAACGTCCATTCCAACAAACGATCCTTATCTCATGGATTTTTGGCCAATATCTTCTCTATACTTGATAGATATAAGTTAGTTGTTGACTTGATTTCAACTTCAGAAGTGCATGTGTCCATGGCATTACATGCTAGTTCCGAATCAAAGAAAAGCATCATGAAAGCCATCGAAGAGTTACGTCAAAATGGTTCAGTTGATGTCGTTCGAAACATGGCTATTATTTCATTAGTTGGTAAGGAAATGAAGTCTTTGGTTGGCATTGCTGGTCAAATGTTTAGTACGCTAGCATCTGCAAATGTCAATATTGAAATGATCTCACAAGGTGCCAATGAAATCAATATATCATGTGTTATCAATGAAAATGATAGTATCAAAGCTTTAAAAGTCATTCATCAGAAACTTTTGATTGAAAAAGCATTTGATGCTGGCTCTCCTTTAGATAGTCGAGTGGCATCTTTGAAGCTAGACTTATAAATCACATTACATCACATACATACAGTCATACAATCATAGATTCATAAATGATAGTCACATATCATAGATTAAATAGACCAAGTTCAAAATTGTATATTATACTTTATCCGTAGCAAAAAAAATTTATTACTGTTTCGTTTTCTGGAGTCAAGTTTGCATTCAGGTTTGGATTCTCACCCCAAGGTTTCCAACTCTACGTGAAAAATAACCATTTGTTAGTATTAAATTCGTTCGATAGTTATTTATTATCTACATCAATTAGCGGCCATATACCAGTTCAAAAAACGAACACTTGATCAGGTAACTTAGATACAGGCTTAGCTTTTTCGTAGCCTAAACCAACAGCTGCCTTCTTGATAGCACTAGTCATAGGAGGAGGACCACATAGAAGCAGTTTGACATCGCCAGCAGGAGATGGGATATTAGCTTTGAGGATTTCAGGAGTAACGAAACCAACACCTTGAGTCCAATTCTCAGGTGGATTGTTCAAAACGTAATAGATTTTGATATTGGAGTTCTTAGCTGCAATATCGTTTAATTCCTTCTTCAAAAGAATATCTTCTTCATTGACATTAGCATAAATCAAATTCACCTCTGTWTTATCTTCAGGGTTTCTAGCAATTGCTTTAATAATTTGATACATTGGAGTGATGCCAGTTCCGCCAGCAACCATACCAAAAGATCTAACCATATTAGGAGTATAAGTGAAGAATCCCTTGGGCCCTCTGACCTTGATAGTATCGTAGATATTCAGTTCTGCAACATGCTTCGAAATATTACCATTGGGATAAGTTTTAATTAATAGATCAACATATCCAGTAGCATCATCATCAGTAGAAATTGGCGTGTATGACCTAACGATCTCCTTTCCATCAATGTTGGCTCCTATAGAAATGTGTTGACCAATTGGCAATCCTAAAACATCTGTCTTTCTTGGTAATAAGAATCTATAAACCGCCGAATTATGAGTCAACACAGTCTTTTCAGCTAATGGTAACTCAATGAATTCATCTGGCTTCAAAACGGCTTTTGATCCGCTTGATGAAAAAATGTATAATGCATACAGAGCGATTGCTGCTACTGCAATCCCAACTAGAATTTCATTCATTTTCTTAGCAATCGATCTTTCTTCGCAAAAGGTTCGACAAAAGGAGCAAATACTGTTCTACCCTCTAGGTTCTATAGTCTATAACAAACAATTAGCCTCAAAGGATTTACTCAATTGTAGCTTTTGTTTCAATATGCTTCTGATTAATTCTTCCTTTGGTGTAACAAATGAACAAATGCAATGAAGCATACCAAATGTAATTAAGGGTATGAGCCGTTTGAACAACAAATCCTGAACTCCTCCTGATTCCAATAATACAAGATGAGATACGAAGTCTAGATTCAATTGCTGTTTACCTATAAAAGATACATGGTATCTGATGAGAAGGAGAACAGAGAGAGAAATAAACGATGAATACTTTATAGGAGGTCTTGATTGTTTTGTGTAGCCTTTAAGAGAAAAGGAAATGGATTCTAAACAGGATGTGTCAGTTCTTATATATAGTGACAGCTGTTTAAGTATGGAATGCCTTACTCTGGAAGTACTGATAACACGTTTGGATCTTCACTTCAGGAACGTAATGAAGGGATGAATACATACATATAATTTCTTTTTTAGGCATGAAAATGATGAGGTGAGTTGTGTATTTAATTTTACATTTTAGCTACAGTTCTTTATTTTTTTTTTTTGATATTTACGAGATTGACTATTGCTGGCCATTGATATATTCTGCCAACAGTTTGCCTTTTTGATTCGTTCCCAACAAGGCTACCATTGACTGACAGGCCAATTGTCATTCATATTTCCCATTATCAATTGTAAGCCCATAATCCTATGAGCATTTCCAGATTTATTTCGATCTACAATTATTCGCTTTTTTGGTTTAGTTCATCATTCGCCCGTCAGTTTTTTCCCTTATTCATTTCGAACAATTGTTTGTCCCGGGCTTTTTTGCCGATTGCGGAGAAAATTTGAAGCCTGAATCGGGAAACTACCTATCAAAGTTTACTCACTAATTTCGAAAGGAAGATCAAAAGAACCATAAAATAAGGTGCAGTTCTGCATATCTTGGATCTCATTCCGCTACAAACGTTAGAAGTAACACGGTGAAGAGTATCCATAGTTTGGTAAGAGGAATGTTTGAAAAAAAGCGACCAAAAGACGGGAACGTTCGTATAACCTTGCTCTTAACAGGTGTTCCATGTAGACGATCTGATAAGCATTGATAACCTCAAGTCTCAGTTCACACTTGAAATTACATATGGAAATTTGATGTAAAATTAACTTAATAGATTATGTAATCTATATTAGCTTTTCATCCCATTAGAGGATTTTCTTTGTTTATCTACTTCTTTCTATGAAACAACAATGATAAATCAACAAAAATAATAAAAACAATGTAGGCTAAAGAAATTAAGAGAAACGATTGACAATCACCAATGGAGAACGGTTGAAGTATAGCTGTATTTTTATTTGGAAATACAGAATACAGTGATTTTTTTTTCGGAAACGGAGCTTTCGACTTTATTCACCTCAGATACGAATCGCACTGAAYTGCCACAGAGTATAAAGTGTAAACATAATTAGCTGACCCATTGTGCTGATATCGTGATCACCGTTCGTYTGAACAGCTTCACGATAAAACTAGTTTTGAATTAAAGTGTTCTGCTACACGACTACGAATTCTTTGATTTATCGCCTCTCAACGAACCGAATACGCGATGTCAGGGTATGTGGGTCCGGTGTACTGAAAGTCATTGTGTAGTTCATACGCAGATTTACATATGAACTAATTACTAACAATTATCATATTTAGTGAAATTATCACCCTACAAGTAGGCCAATGTGGAAACCAAATTGGCCAACAATTCTGGTCTCAGTTGTGCAGAGAGCATGGAATAAGCAACGATGGTACATCAGTTGAAATTCCAACCACTAGTAATACAGCAGAAGGCTCGGTGTTCCAACCCATAGCTCCTGGGACTCGAACAGATAAGCCCGAAGTATATTTTTACAAATCCGATGACTTTAAATATGTGCCGCGATCGTTATTGGTTGATTTGGAACCACGGGTAGTGAATGGAATCCTAGCAAGTCCATATGGCTCCATGTTTAACCCGCGTAATATATATCTTGCTTCGTCAGGTGCAGGAGCAGGAAATAATTGGGCTTTAGGATTTGATCACGGGCAAAGTAAAGCAGAAGTTCTAAGTGATATGATAGATAGAGAAGTGGACAATTGTGATAATTTAAGTTGTTTCCAACTAATTCATTCAATTGCTGGTGGTACTGGGTCTGGTGTTGGCAGTTGCCTTTTGGAAAACTTGGCAGATCGATATCCTAAGAAGATTGTGACGTCGTTTTCCGTATTTCCTTCTAATAATGACATTGTTGTTCAGCCTTACAATTCTATTTTAACGTTAAAACGATTGATTGAATTCACAGATGCTTGTTACGTGTTTGATAACGCAGCATTAAGCAACATTGCTTATAAAACGTTGTCACTACAGAACCCATCGTTTGAACAAACAAATCAACTTATAGCCACGATTATGTCAACAGTCTCAAATCCACTGAGGTTTCCTGGTTATATGTACAACACTATGAACTCTATTCTATCAAACTTAATACCCAATCCATCGCTACATTTCCTTACAACAAGCTTCACGCCGTTCACAAGCGAATTTGTCAGTCAGGCTAAGGATGTAAGGAAATCAACAGCTTACGATGTGATATTGGAACTCCTGAATAAGAAGATACGTATGATAGATTGTCCTGATGACGAGGGAAAGTATATCTCGACATTTGATATTCTATTGGGTAATATTGATCAGATGGATGTGAGAAAGGGTATAGTGAAAGCACAGAAAAGAGCCGATTTTATATCATGGGGTCCATCTTCATTACACGTCGCACAAGGTTTGAGATCTCCTTTTCTTGAGTCGAAAAGCGGATTCTCGAACTCAACTATGCCAGTATCTGGACTAATGATATCGAATACTACAAGTATGAAAAGTATACTAATGAAGACAAGCCATCAATATGATAAACTGATTAAACGAACTGCGTTTTTAGAAAACTTCAGAAGAATGTCAGCTATGTTTGATAGCATAAATCGTGATGGAATTATGGGTGAGTTCGCGGAAAGTCGAGAGATGGTCCAGCAGCTAATTGATGAGTATATTCGCGCGGAAGGAGATACTTATCTTGATGATGAGCCTGATGATGAAGATCACATTCCAGAAAATAATCAAGATACCGATGTTGGAATGTATTAGTATAATTGGTGAGTAGGTACTTAATAAGATGAGATAATGATCAAGCAAGAGTTTAACATAAATCTGAGACCATGCTGATTGCAAATTAATGACTAATAATTTATACAACGTCCCTGAATGTTTTTGTAGCGATTATACTTTCGTATATCAACTAGAGCAAACGGTCTAATTACATAAAAAATTCAAACAAACAACGAAAGAATTATGCTATCCAACAATGAGCACTCCAAATATACTAAACAAAAACTATATAAACCGTCATAGCCTGTTCAAACGCTTTTTTCTTTTTTTGTCTAAACCCTCATTCCAAATGTTTTGTTCCATCTTAAAACTACGTCAATAGCCCTATGTAACCTCAACCTAATGAAAAACTGTCAAACAGAATATATTATTTTTTACTTACCTTTTCATTCTCAATCGTTATCATACATACATATATGTAGTAATCGCTCTTTCCTTGCATCAATCTCTAAGTCTTCCCAGAATCAAAATCTCCAGTTACCCCCCTTCAATAGTTTATTATCTCTCCCTTCGCAAGCAAGTTTGATTTAACTGCCAGAAATAGAAATTCCATATGGGACACCAAAGCACAAATCCAAAATGCAAACGTGAGAGGAAATTGAATCTTAAACAAGAGGCTCATGACAGTGGAGTAATTTATGACTTATATCACCTTCATTATATGTTGGATATACTTCTGTTGAATAGAAATAACGTTTTCAAACAGATAATTGAATTGCTATTTAGTTGGATTTGTTTTTTATAGCCCAACAAATTTATCACTTAAAAGTTCTACGTGTTTTAGTTCAGATCTCATCCATCTACAGCATACCTACATCGTCTACCATACCTTTGATRCTGCAATTGAATAGTTAAGAGATAGAATAGCCAATATCAAAATGAGTGGATTTAATTTTGCAAAATTCAACGAAGGATTGAAAGAATTCGGAAGTCAAATTGGTACAAATATCCAAACTATTGGATCAAATATCACACCTGTTGCTCAAAGGACTACACGATTAGTTCAAGAGAAGCTTGGAAACGCAGAAGATGTTGTAAGTATTGGAATGGGAAAGAATCGGTTATGATTTACTTGATCTGGATATAAACTGTTTCTAACTACCTAACTTTTAGAGCAAATTGCCTCAAGAATATATTGAACTAGAAAAAAAGATCGATGCCTTGAAAGACGTCCATCAACAATTGTTAGCTGTTACGTATGTGGTCATTTGGTAGTTGTGTTTTGCAGTATAGTCTACGGCACTGCAGGTGGTAAAACATGAATATTGTCATGTCTGAATGTTTCATTACAGAGTATTAACCGAACACTGACAGATCTCAGTATGAAAATGAGAGTTACGACTATCCTCCTAATTTGGTACGTTTATTTGATGTTCAACTGTGAAACGCTGAATAGGAGTTTCATTGCCTTTGTTCATATTTCATGAATTTTTATTAACTATTTTATCTGTATAGAAAGAATCGTTTATTGATTTCTCTAAGACAGTTTCAGGCAAAGTTCAAGGCTTAACCCATGCCTCATCTGCTCAAGAAGCTCAAGCTGTTCTGACCTCATCTGCGCCTAAGGCTCCTCCAAAGACCCTGAATCACGCTCTTGGAAGAGCTGCTTTAGCTGCATCTACTGAACTTTCTGCCTCATCTACTGCGTCATTAGCTACTGCTTTAGAAAAGTACTCATTGGCTGAACAAAAAATTGGGGATGCAAGACTCTCTCAAGATAAGTTGATTACTCAAAGATTCAATGAACCAGTCAATAAGATACTCAAAGATTCTATTGCCTCTGCTACTAAAGCTCGTAAGAATGTTGCCAACAAGCGCCTTTCCTACGACGCAGCTAGAGCTCATGCTAAGAGTGTTAAGCCTGAAAAGCAAGCTGCTGCAAGAGTTGCAATGGAAACTGCCGAAGACGAATTTGCTACTGCTACCGAGGATGCAGTTGCTATCATGAGATCTGTTATTGATAACACTGAAACTCTTTCTTCTTTAATTGAATTGATTGTTGCTCAATTAGCTTTCCATAAGGCTGCTTATGAAACTTTGGCCACTTTGTTACCTGAAGTTGAAAAGCTCAAGGAAGAAGATGAAGCTAAAGAAATTGAAACCGATGATATCTAATTGACTATACATGTTATTTTGTGATGTTTAGTTTGTTTATTTGATTTTATGTTTAAAGTATTGATTCTATTGTAACTCTGATTTGTAGAATGGTGCGTGTAACTATTCTGAATGATTCTTTCCTTCTATAACTGCAAGCAATAAATGGTCTACAGTGTTCCAAGAGAACTATACCATACCAAACAACCAAACAGTGTCTCTACAGTTGATGAAAGTATACTCATAACAATCATAGCACCTCTATTTTTTGACTAACTTATAACCACACATATTGATCCATAAGATTTCAACACATCTATGGAAATTGAATCTATTCTTTTTCCTTCTCTTTAATTTCAACGTTCTTGGCCTTCTCCCCTTCTTGAACTGCTTCGTCTCCTTCGGCGTCATCATCTTTGGCTTCCACAACCCATTTACATTCAAAGTCCCACCGACTTCCTGGAGCATTCTTACTGACATACTTTACAAATTTTAGCACATTTGAATCGCGTAGAATAATAGTTAAATTATTCCAACTGGCCTGATTAGTAAATAGTACTGGATCATCATCATCGTCTTCTTTATCACCTCCTTTATAAACAGCAGGATCGTCATCTTCCTCTTCCTTTGTCATCATGCCTACTTCATAACCTCCTAATTCTCCTGTTTCCCAACCATCAGTAGGTGTGACATTCAAGGTTGCCTCCAGTAAAGCATTAATATATGTTTCCCGGCCAGTATCTTCTGGAATATCAGGGGTTGTTGCTAAGGTAAAATCCATACCTGGGCGGAACCTCCGGCACAAAATCTGCTCTCCTTTGAGATTTAGATTAGTAACAAGAGTTAGCCATTTATGAAATGCGTTTGAACGTAAATAATTGGCTAATTTACTTAGAGCTGCAGCACAAGTGTCATCACCAAATCCTTTACAATTGTCGAAATCAGCTGGGTCCTTATAATCTATTTCCAGAGGCTTATTGTTCTCGTCATAGCGTTTTTCTAGTTTTCTCCCATCCAAATATAAGTATCTGAACTTATGAGGAGGTACGGATAATTTCCACGGAAATTTCACTTCCGATTCTGTAGTGGGCATTTTAGCATACTCCCCAGACAAAATGGCTTTCTTCAAGACATTGCTGTATGATTTGTTCAAAATGTTTGATAATTCAAGTTTGGAGTTTTCTAAGAATACTTCTTGTAAATGCTGAATTTGATTTTTGGTGAGAAAGACTGGGTTGATGAACTCAGCTAAATACTCTTCATCAACAGGAGAAAAAGAAAGTGAACTCTCATTTCCAAAAGGAGGAGAAACAGGATCAAAGACTTGCCTAGGAAAATCATACTCAAGTAATGCTTTCGATTGAAGCTGTTGCAGGCTTGATCTAGCTTCTGTTTCTTCCTTTTCACCTTCAACAAAACCTTCCTCTCCAGCTTGAGGAATATGAAACCAGCCAGAAATCGATAATCTAGGTTGATCAACATAAACTTCTTCTACATCATGAAAACTCAGTCCAGGCTGGACAGTAAAAAATGCCAATTGGTTCCATGATGGCGGTAGGGATAATGTATAATCAGCAATAGGAACATTATCAGTAAGAGTAGGATACAATCTTAAAGCTCCACCCCACTTTGGGTTCCATGGCTTATCAGGTGGAGGCAAGTATAAGATGTAGGAAATCCGTCTTGTACCGATCACATCATCATGATTCAATAGATGGCATCCCTTTGAATAAAGGTTGATAGAAAGATCTTGTTTGGATCCACTTAAATCTCCACAGCCAGTAACATAAGACATAAATTGTCTGAATTCTGGCGAATACAAGGCATTTCTTAAAATCATTAGATGTTTTAATTGATTCTGTTCTTCAACATCAAGTCCTGATAAGTTTGCCAGATCTCCTGTTTGAAATACCTTGTAGATGTCTGTTTCCTTCTTGGTGAAGTGAATTTGGGATAAGATTTCATCTCTTACATTTCGTAACAAAGAATCTTCAAATAACTGAGGAATCACACCATGCTTGTAGGGACCAGAATTCGAAATCTCACTTTTCAATTGTTCCTTATATTTGTTTGACAATAAACCTTCGTGGAATGAGGATTCAACAGACTCTCTAATCTTTTTATTGCTTGAGTCTTCAATGGCACCAGAGTCAGCTGGTCTCTTATTAACTGTCATTGCTGAAAGCTTACCGGTACTTAAACGTTAAAACAATTGTGATGTCCACATTTACAGTTTCAATTAAAACAGCAGGGCCAGTGTATATCTAGCAACACAAAATAAAAACAGTCTCGAGGCAACTTTCTATTGATTAGGTGCTCCTATGTCAGCAGAAGAGTTAGGATTCTGATGTTGATATCTCTTGATTTGTATGTAAATGGGTTCACCATAAGGAAAATTTTCACTTCAATGAGATGACCTGATTTCAAAATTTCGGAGAAGGTAATAACTTAACTATCACGTGGGATAAGGGGAAGTACCAGGATAGTCTCTCTCACAATGCGCTGAACTGGTAATGACCAAGAGTTTTAACATAAGCGATTTTATCATATATTTATTAGATGAAARTTAGGTAACTATATATAACTTACGGTATCATTTGTTTTAGAGAAAATAGGTTTGATTTAATTTGAAATTGCCACGTTAATGATCATAATTCTTTAGCAGTCTTGATCCTTTATCTTTCATTTGACTTATCTCAGACATTCCCCTCCAGGTATAGTCCCCGGAACTCTCAGATAATCTCCGTATTGCTTTCAATGCTATTGACATTAACAGTCTACATTGTAATCCCGAGATTTCTTGGAACTACTTTATTAGTTACATAAAAAAATAAAATATTTCATACATCAACACATTTAATAATCTACATTCCACCCTCTGAGCTCTTAAACCAGCCCATGGCTGACATCCTCGGAGGTTCTCTTTTTTCTTAGACTTCTTTCTAACGAAACAAACTTAACCAATAAACCCAAATCGTACAATATCTTCAAAGCTCCAGCTAATATAAAACAATACACTTGTTTACCATTAAAAGCTAATACGCCAGTAATTGTAGGTCCAGATGTCTGTGATAGTGACTTTACAGCTCCTATCCATCCCATCACAAAGGTACGTTTTTCCTCTGGTATGATGATAGACAGAAATACAGTTTTTGGAACAACATCCAGTGTAGATGTTATTGCTCTTACCAACAGAATGGAAACGGTAACATCTAATGAAGATGGTAATGGTAGTAAAATCAATAAGATTGATGCAGGAAGGTGAGTGAACACCATTGTCAACACACAGCCAAACGTCTTGGCTAAGAATGACCCCAATAGAGGACAAAAGCATGACAAAATACCAGTGTAAAAAAATAATTGTCCTAGTTGAGTCAGGTCGGCATTGAATTTCTTTGAAATGTAATAGGAAATCCAACTTTGAGATATCAAAGATGAAGCAAACGAATCTAAAGCAAACAGAATAGACAATGGAATTATTAATGAGAACAGATCTTCAGCTGATAGTTTCACTATACCCAAAGAGTTTGTAGATTTGTTAGATCTAGTCGATAGTTCACTTCTGCCACGTACCATTGAACAGGATCCAATATTCTCACCATTTTCATCTACTTCATCTTCCAGTTCCGAATGTATTGTCGTATCATACTCGTCGTATTCACCATCAGAATCAATAGCTGATTCGTTGAAAGTATCATCAAATGGATCGCATTCCAGGTAAGAGTTCTCTGCAACTATATCGGAAGCTGTAGGAGGATTTCCTTCTGTCATCGATGTAAAAGACTTTCTATATCGAGAGATTAGTGATTTCTTTTTGGCAAAGCAAACTGTGCTCTTTTTAACACCAGCAGGATCCGCAGAAGCGTCATCCCCCGAAAAGTAACCTTCAATCCATGTTTCATTTCCAGAAACACTTGGATTGTTCATAATAGTTATAGATGCTTTAGTTTTTCGCTTGGATTTCAGTTCGCACATTTCGCTTAAAAATATAGAATTAAAGAAGTTAACAACCCCCAATAGTGCATATGCTACATAGACGGCTTGATATATTTCCAATATATCCAAATCAAGGCCCTCTCTCAATATTTCTCGTATAAATACAACGACAAAACTACCGGATGCATGCCCTACTGAGCCTAATAATGAGTACCAAGCAAAAACGTCCGATCGGGATTTCACTGGAATTAAAGAAGATAACATTGATTCCTCGATAGCTGTAAATGGTCCAATGTCTCCRCCTCCAGGACTCATAATACCTATTATTGCCATAGGTAATAAAATRTGAATATTGGAACATGTAGCAAATGTCAGCCCTGAAACAGTCATTAATAAACTACCTACAATCAAGACGTTTCTACGGCCAATGTGATCAGCCATGACAGTGAATATGAGGGATGATATTACATCTCCAATAAAAGTAAATGACATGAATATTCCAATGGAATTTTCCGTAAATCCATGTTCTTTGAAAAATAATGCAAGAATTAAAGATGAACATCCATACGCTAATAGGCGGGTAAAGCGATACGCAATAATAATGAAAGCATCTTTCGGTGAGTTTCTCAGTGAATTAATTCCTAGATGATGGTTCCAAATCTTAGAAAGAATGGAAATYTCTTGTTCTGTCTGAAGGGACCGAAAAGAGCTCATAGATTGGATAGATTTAGCTGAAAATGTGGAATATGACCTTGATCTTGATGCTTCAAGTAAATGTGAGTTAGGATTTAATAGCTCATTCGAACTAGGGGTCCTTGAATTGGTGCTCTCAGAAGAACTTCGTAATACATTATTGGAAATCATCTTTCCTCTTTTCGACACGATGTTATGAATATTAGACCGAAATGAGTACTTTATTGATCCAAAAGCTCAAAAGCTCATTTAAAGACACCTTTAATAAACACGATAAATCCTTGTGTTACTTGTCTCGAGTTACTTTGCTTGTCGTATCTTAGAATAGTGATCAAACATTTCTGGGGTTGAGTCAACAGCAAAAGGATCAGATTGATAGCAAATTATTTGCTTGAAGTTTGTCGTTGGTTGAAGGGTTTTCTTATTTTGAGTCCTTTCAAGMTCTTTCTTTCGAGAACTTCAGCAATGAATTCTTCAGCAGGTTTTCCCTATTTCAATTAATTACCTATCTACTCATTCATTCATTCAGTACGTAGCAAGTCAAGATGCAATCAGAGAGCCACAGGCTTACACTCCAATGTACCAATGTACTTGAATGAACAACTAACAGATACAAAAATTTGAATAACTAATAGCAAAGTAATATTTGATTTCTATGTTTCTCTTATTCATTTGCCTGCTAAAGAACGTAAAATAGAAATAATGAAGTGATATTACTTACTCAAGCAGTCAAAATTCAAATGTCTCATAAAAAGCTCTCTATTTGTTTGCTATTTACATAATTTCCGATTTGAGTAAAATCAATGAAATTATGGAAATAAGTACACTAAAAGCTGCAAAAATTGGTACCAAATCAACAAGTGGATGCGCATCAACAAGAAGGATCAACAAAATATAGGTAAGAGGAAAAGAGAGTTAATTGAGGCTTGCTTAACGACATATTGAAGGACTGGAAGCTTTGCTGAACTTTTGAAATGCCCAGTAATCTTATTCTGAACATGATCAAATAAAATAATATAAAAAAGGAAAGTTTATCTATTCGATCACCCACTTAGTTTAGAGTAGAATGTTCGAATTTGCATCGAAATGATGAGACTAGTAAACTGAGACATACAGTAGAGAGAGTTGGGACGGAGCCCAGTTTGCTTCCAAACAGTAAAGATTTAAAGTAAAAGCTAAAAGTAAAAATAAAATTCAATGTGGAGTAGATGAGAAGATGTGGTTTTGATGAACTATTTTGATTTAGTAGGCGTTCTTTACATAATTTGATGACTTTAATGATGTACTGTTTCAATAAGCGAATTGGCGATACGAATACACTTGGTCAGTTGGCTGCGGAGCAATGCTTTTTTTTTGATAATATTTGCCGTTATTCTATTTAAAAGGTAAGCCAAGTAAACGAGTATGTGTATATACTATACTATTCATTTATCCACCGAATTAAGAGTTCTGAAAGAAACGGCATCCCAAGAAACTATTGGAGACGTCACGCAGATCTTCCTCTGTTTTCTGAAACCCACCGATTGCTGAATTCTGCCAATTCTCCAGTAGAAACTTCCCTAGTTTCTTTTTATCTATCRCGTTATCTGCTCTCAACAGAGCTAATGATCCTAAGATCCAGAACGCTTTTTCAGGTCAGACCATCAACTTAACTACAATGGATGGGTGATTTGATTGTCATTTAACTGGCATTATTAATTTGGCGGGGGAAAAAAAATATGCATTTTCATGTGATCATATGCAAGCATCTGCCGAATGCCCCTGGACAACTAGTACCATTATATTAACTCCGCAATGAATTGGAATGGGTTATTAATTCCGATCGATATCACAACATGAAAATCGTTTGGAAAGGTAATCAAAGATGAGAGGAATGAATCGGGTGAAGAGATATAAAGCGAAAACATACGCGATCTATTACTAATATGACATTATATATGTTAACTTCAATAGCCGTGAGTTCCAAAATTCCGTAATTTTAATGTACTTCATATGTTCAGACGCTCAATTTTCATTACAACAAGATTATACTAGATTATCTTACTTCAATCTGTAGTTCCCCACCCATGTAGTCATCTATCTAAGGTGTTGCTGTAACGCTAGTACTAGGCCATTGTTCATGTTATCGCATCCTAACCATTTTTTTAGTCCATTTGAAAGTGCATATCTACAATCCTGCCTTATGACTATGTGATTTTGCTTGCTCAACCACCAACTTGTCAAAAGTATACATTTGGCTGATAGCTGCCTGTCGCCTCAATAGTTGAAGATTTTGTAGTCCAAAATTGTATGCTTCGGCCAACTCATTACCACTAGCGTTTATTTTTTCCCGGAAAGAGTCTCTAGATTTTCGCAAAGCATACATTCGAAAGTTGTAGTTATCAAACTTTCCAGCATTGCGTAGACACTGTCTATACAGAGATAGAACTTCTTGTTGTGACGGCATAGTGAGAATGAGATGCTATTAGAAAGATGTCCAATATTCAACCTTATAGCGATATATATTTATATAGCTCCTCTTCTTAGAAAGCTAACAGATGTTTTAATGATATATGTTTGTTTGATCAACATCTTTTTTTTTCTTCTTTTTTTTAGCTATTTATTGATCTTCTTAGATTGCTTGTAAAGAATGATGGCAAGAAATCTTCAGTTCAAACCAATCGAGTTTTTCAGTTATTGCACCTTATTTGGGGGAAATCTGGAGACTTTTGGGAGTACATACTATATGATAGGACTAGAAATCAAGGAGAACGTCACTTGATGGTTATAGTTCTTTATAATGAATAGTAATGAAAAGTGTACTATCTTACCAGATATTCAATTTTATCTTCAATATTATTTACTCTGGATACATTTTCAACAAGAACACCCTGTTTCACAATGGATTGGATCATTCTCGTGTGTATTTTTTTCTGCTGGAGATCTGTGAAATATATTTCGGAAACTATCTGAGATAATAATCTCAGATATGAGCTCTCTTTTTATTGTCTGAATTTTTTTAAGTACTGAGAGGTTTCAATGCTGCATTTATCTCGCATGCTAAATGACGATTATTGATAGAGGACATAAATATTAGAGTCAGCAGAACATCTGTATACGACGTGTTGTTTAACTGGTTCATTTTCAGCTGATATACATTGTTTTGCGCTTTGATCGGACAAAATGAGTTCAAGTTCATCCTTCGCCAACACAATAAYAGATGGATATGAATTTTTGAATAGATCATATCCTGCGGTAGTGCAGATTCTACAAATAATACTATTGGTCTGGATAGGATTAAGAATAGCAAAGTACGTCCTAAAATCATTGTACCTATTCTTGTTGTCTCTCGTGCGAGTTTTGTTCACTGGCTTAGTGGCATTCGTGATACTATGGGCATTTCTTAGAGGTGGAGAACAGTTCGTCAAAGATGTTGCTTACTTATCACATTTCAGTTTGAATCAGGTAATGCCAATAATGTCAAGGTATTTGTTCATGTATTCCAAGATATTTTCACGTTATGGACAACAGTTCTTTAATGAATATGTGAAAGAATTCACTGACAAGTTAGACTTGTGAGACTACTGTTCAGGAGCCGATATCTCATTATTTATTACTCTAGAAATAGAGACGAATACAGACTTGTTTTAGTTAGACAGCTAAATTTGAGTCAATATCTCCCTCTTTCTATCTCTCAACCTGAATTCCTTCAGAGCTGATGTATAAAATGGCGATTACTGATTGTAGGAGTACTTCTTTCGGATCATCACCAGTGACAACCTTCTTGACAGCTGCACTGCCAACCAGCACATTTACTTAGAACACACATAATGACGTCTTTTTAAGTCTCGACTAATAGACAAACTTACTACATACAAAATAGCAAGTTCCATCATATATAACCCGAACAACCTAATCAGTATTATGCGCACAATATCAAGAGAACCTAAGTCAATTACTTTTATCGGTCTGATCATCATTTTTATCAAACAACAAGCAATGAAAAATGTCCTGACGCCCATGGAATTGTCCTATTGTTCAGAACGCATGTCTTGTTTTCATTTGCTTCAACTCTTCTTCTATATTGCATGAACAGTAAGACGATCGATTCGTTCAGTTATGACAACCTTCTATCAGTAAAAAAATGGATCAATAATACCTCAACCATGTACTATAAAATTATTTTTTTTTGTTTAGAAATTAATTGAATATCGGAGATTATATAATATAAGGAACTTGAAGTAGTACTCGTTCCCTRCCCTATCTCGCGACACTCCTGCCGAACTTAGGTTTGATTTCTTTATGTCATGATAAAATCCATGACAAACGATGACTTACAATCAGATATCATAAAAGAAGTTCTCTCCGTGTTCTGTTCCTTAAAATAAGTATAAGATGAAGAACGTCTTATATTTGTCTGTTTCCCATTATAAAGAGACCATAATACAAAGGATTGAATCTTTCTTGTAGCCCTTGGAAAGTCAAGTCCATTGAATTGTGTAAATAGTATCAATTCAACCCAAAGGATATCAATAATATCAACATTCAATCCAAGGCTTAGATCTACATAATCTTTACGATGGCTGTTGATACTGCTTATTATGACATCTTAGGCGTCAAGCCTGAAGCCTCAGATGCTGAGATTAAAAAAGCTTATAGAAAAAAAGCAATGGAAACTCATCCCGATAAGAATCCTAATGATCCAGAGGCTCATAAAAAGTTCTTAGAAGTATGTTGTACTCTTCGGGCACCTCATTGAAACAGAAAGTACTAGTAGAAATCTGCTCATTCATTATACAACGTATACTAACGGAATTATAGGTCGGAGAAGCATATCAAGGTAAGAATTAGAATATTGGAAAAAATAATGCGAGATTATCAATAGCTGCGATTTGCTGGTGTTGTGGTTACAACCTGGCTCAACGTCTGATCAATGCATACTCAGTTATTCATTGTTGTACACTGATATGATCACAGGCTCAAACGTGAGATCAATTCAACTTGGCATCATAATATATTTTCCTTTTTTTTTTTCAATTACTAACAGTTCCAAGTTTTGAAGGATCCGAATTTAAGATCAAACTATGATAAGTTCGGTAAAGAACAAGCAATCCCTGATCAGGGTTTTGGTAGGTATAAGTGAAGTTTGAAATCTGTTTAGCACTCACTTTCTGTTTTATAGCTCAAAATACTTATAGCTCAAAATACTAACAAAACACTTCTTCTAGTTGATCCTAATGAGCTTTTCATGACTATGTTTGGTGGTGATGCTTTCAATGATTGGTATGTATTGTGAATAGCTCAACCTTCCTTAAGTAAAATCAATATAAGACAGCTGACTAACTACTTGCTAATAGGATTGGTGAATTATCTCTAATGCAGGATCTCCTTCAATCGTCTGAGATTTTAGAAGGCGAAGAAGAAGAAACTGTATCGGGTGAAACAGATGCAAGCTCAGATCATAAGGGCCATCTGATTCATAAGCCTACCGATACATCAGCAACCAAAACTGATACTGGAACTGGTGTTGTATCTGAGGCTGAGAAGAAAAAGCAGAAGAAGAAAATAAGCAAAGAGCAACGCGAAAAGTTGCTTGAGATGCAGCAAGAAAGAAAGAAACAGAATGAAGCTCGTGTTGAAGAATTGACAGAAAAATTAAAAGTAAGACTTGATCAAATTATAGCTGTTTCTTCGACTGGTAAGTCAAAGGGTATTCAAGCTGATAATAAGGAACTAGAACCTTTATTAGAGAAGTTACAACAAGAAACTGATAGCATGAAGGTTGAATCATTTGGTTTAGAACTATTACATACAATTGGTAAAATTTATACAATTAAAGGTTCTGCATACATCAAAGCTCACAAGACTTTTGGCTTATCAAAGATTATAACATCAATGAAACAAAAAGGAACTGTTGCTAAAGATGCTGTTAAGATTGTTTCCGCTGCAATGGATGCTAAATCAACGTTAGGTGCTATAAGTAAAGGTGCTGAGACAGACGAATGGGATGAGTATAAGAAAGCGGAGATGGAAAGAGTAATGATGGGTAAGATTTTGGCTACTATGTGGTCGGCTACGAGATTTGAAGTGAAGCAAGTCGTGAGAGAAGTGTGTGATAATGTATTGAGCGATAAGTCTGTTTCTTCAGAACAACGTGTTTCTAGAGCTCAAGCGTTGATTTTTGTGGGTGAGATTTTCTTGTCCGCCCAAAGAACTCCTGAACAGATTGAGGAGGTGAGAGTATTTGAAGAAATTATGATGGATGCTACTAGAAAGTAATTGAGATGTTGAATGAAGTATAATTTGTAGACTACAGATGAGTAGTAGTAGTAGTAGTAGTAGTARTAGTAGTAGTAGTAGTAGTAGTAGTAGTAGTTGTTGTTGTTGTTGTAGAAGTGTTTTATTACTATTTTATATATTTTATGTGTCTTATGCTCCTGAACTTCCATACTTGGCTGCCCAATCAATGTACTCTGCAAGCCCTTCTTCTGAAACAGACGGTCTTATTAGTTGTAAACTATTAACAAAATCTTCAAACTTAATGGGCCGAATTTCCTCAGTAGGTGTACATAGCAATTTATCTCCTAGACTTCTTAACGGACCCATAGCTGCATCTTTCGCTAATGCTGTTAAATCACTCCCAGAGAATCCCTTAGTCAACTGTATTAACTGGGCAAATTCTCTGTCATCAATGTCACATTTTTGTAGTGACAATAGCTTTTCTAATTGATTCTTTCGTGTCTCAGCTTCTGGTAATGGTATATACTGTCTTCTGACAAATCTACGTCTTGCAGCATCATCAATAGCCCATGGTAGATTTGTTGCTGCTAGTACCAATACTCGGGATGATTCTTCTAACTCTCTGCCAGCAGCTGCGTGTGACAGTTCCGACCATTGGACCAAAAACTCGGTTTTGATTCTCCTTGAAGCTTCATGTTCTCCATTCTCACTACGAGAAGACAGAATTGAGTCTATTTCATCAACAAAAATAATAGATGGTGATAGTTTTCTTGCTAGTAAGAACAAAGCCTTTACAAGCTTTTCCGATTCTCCTAAGAACTTTGAAGTTAAAGAAGATGCCGATATAGAGAAGAAGGTTGATTTGGACTCAGTAGCAACTGCACGAGCAAGCATAGTTTTCCCTGTACCAGGAGGACCAAATAACAGCATACCTCTAGCAGGTTCCCGTAAGCCAGAAAATAAATCAGGACGTAGAAATGGATAGACYACAGTTTCCTTCAACGATACTTTAGCTGCTTCTAAGCCAGAGATATCATCCCAATGTACCTCATCACCRAAGACAACGATCTCGTTTAGGATCCTTCTGGCTGCATCAGGGTCAACGCCTGGTAGCTCTGTCAGYAGCTGATCTACTTGCCGTTGAGTGAAATTAGATGATTCTAGTAATAACGCTGGAACAGCCTTCGTAAGGTCATCGACCAGAACTTGTGTTTCTTTGATGTCTGCCTCATTCTCTTCGTTATGATTATCATTGATTTTCCTCGAATTAGCTGTACCAGAAAAAGGATTCGGGTTCTTAACGGTAGTGACACTGGTATTATTAGTAGCATTAGTGCCAGATTTTCTGCTAGAGGTTTTAGATGGAGGACCTTTGCCTGATGGTGCTCTTTGAGACGGCACCTTCCTAAGAGCTTCTGATGATTTCCTAGGTGTTTCTGAAGTTCTGGATACCTCTGAAGAAGCCCTTCTTTGCTGAGCTGTTGATTGAGTAGCAAAGGATGAAGGAGTTGGAGGAAATGACTGTGTTTGATTAACTATTGGTGATGTCAAAGGAGTGGTCGAACCAGAATTCGGCAATGACTGAATTGGATCCCAGGAAAGAGTAGCAGCTTTCAGAGCAGCAGGTCTTGCAGGAGCGGCTGATATTGCGTGTTGTCCCAAATGTTTCTTGTCTCTCATAGATTTGATGATTGATTTCTTTCTAACTGCATGGACATGAAGTGTTGGAGCACTGGAACTTGTTTTAGCTTTCAGTCGTGGTTGGTAAGCAGTTGATGATAGTGCCTTCTTTTCTATTGACTTCGGTGGTATCTTTCTGTTATTATTAGCTGTAGATGTAGATGCAGGTGTAGATGCAGGTGTAGATGCAGGTGTCGTAACGATTTTACCTATATTCCCTCTTGAGTAACCTTTTCTTAGTGGTTGTCTAGTTTGATTTGTAGTACTCCCATTTATACRATCCTGTATGCTTGGTTCTATTGACCTGTCACTAGTTTGTGGATCGTTTCCTATAATTCCAAGGCCTAGAGAATTAGCTTCTGATGATAAGTCTTTACGGATGATTTTATTGCCTAGCAGTAGGTTCTCTGTTGATGTCTCATCTAAATTCTCTGTTTCCCTAACACCATTTTCTGTATTACTTGGCACTTCAGAATCAAATTCCAATTCCACCTTTGCTAATTCTTTCTCTTCTTCTTCGTATTTTAGTTTCATTTCATTTTCTTTCTCCAACCGAGTCTCTGCATCTTTCACTTGTTTCTCTATTCTATCTATATGTCGTTTAGCAGTATTATCTAAGCTGTTTATATTAGCCAGAGTTAATTTCTCTGATGATTTTTTCAGCTGTTTAGGATCAATAGATACTATATGATCAGAGAGGAAAAAATGAAGAAAGCTCCATCGTTCATAAGCTGAGTAGTATTTCTTATCCTTCTCGAGCTGTAGACAGCTTTGCGCATGTTGATAAGCTTCAGAATACACCTTATTCAATAAATCAGATCTTCCATTTGATTGGTCTGAGGAAAAAGGATTACGAAACTTCATATTTTACTTTCTTTCGGCTAGTTTTTAAGCCTTATATTTTGTATTTTGATTCTATCGCTGGTATGATTGTAGAGAYTGTGCTCGGTGATGATATCATTTGTTGTTGTTGCTGATGCAATTGATGTATATACTCTTGCTATAACGGAAACACAACAATCAAGTCCYTTAGCTTATACCGTTGTTAAAGAGCAATTTATTATGTATTAAAACTATCCCCAGAATTCTCAATATAATTATCATCGACAGCAGTAAATAATAGAATAGATAAATAGTTACGCACTTCCTTTGTATCTCTAAGTTTCTCAAGATGCTGACTTACTGTATCTGCAGAAAGGTTAATCTCCGTTCCAGTTCAGTAAACAGAAGAACTTCCTGAGGAAACAATAATGCAATGTTCAAAATATCCCTATTTTTTACCTTCACCAGAAAACTAAGCTACCATTAATAATTACTTTTGACAATAAAACTATCCTCATTACTTGTTCATTCCATAATTGTATCTTTAATAGCAAATGAAGAGGTGAAATGGAAACAAAGTAAGGAAATAAGAATGAGGTTTCTGAATTTGGTAAGAAGGCAAGAGTTTAAATAAGGTTATGCATGAATTAAGCAGGGTGTCAAACTTAATTTCTAATCAAGGATGACGCGTTACAGGGACATGTAGATGAATTTTATTAAATAAAAATTGGAAGTCTGATACTTGGAAAAACAGTATGGTAAGTGGTATTTGAAAGTTTGTTATCCTGAAAAATTTTTTGCCAAAGAATAATGACAAGTATGACAGTCATTGCTAGCTTCAAAGTGCTGAGGTGAACTGCAGCAAAACGTTAGTGAGAAGTTGGAGAGAAAGCTTTGCCATGAATGTCCCGTTTTGGAGTTGATTTGTTTTTGTTTTGAAAATAAGCATTACAGTTTAGCTTAGATTGATGTTCTTGCATATTTGGTGCAGCTTTTACTGAAACTCTGTTTCAAAAGTAACTTCCATGAAGAGTAGAGCTGTACCTTAGAGTATTGATTGCTAGTAATATAAATTATTATTCATCGGAATTATTATGCGAAGGTTACTTAGTGCTGATTAAACTAATATAGGGAAAAAATTATGTAGCGTATATCTCTAAGTTTGGTTGGAGCTTGGGTACTAATTAAAATGAGAGGTACTGCAAGGTATGGTATCGTGGGGAGTCGTTTGACCAAATGATGAACACTTCCTCTAATGGCATGTTCCTCGAAAAGCTGCTGATGGTAGAAAGAATAAGCATAATAGTCATACCGCTCAAATACGATGAAACTGCTATCCATTCCAAGGGCTCCAGATAAAATTCTTTTCTATGATGTTTTATTTCGCCGAAGATGAGAATATTCAGTGAAGATGAGGTTCCCTTCGGTATATATATAAGAACAGAACGAGACCAGTTTGCCAATTTCCAGGAGTCAAATTTGTTTCTTCTTTCAAGCAATATTTAATACCCTTGATAATAGTAAGAATCAAGTTTGAAGTTTACTGGCTACAAGAGAGGGTTATCAGTTGTTTCCAATCGGAATCAAGCTACTCACACCTTGTGAATGCTATATGATTCTTTCTGCCCCCCTAAGCTAAGTAGAGGTTAGAGTTGGTTCATATTTCTGCATACAATGCATGTGCTGGCATTAACATACATGTGGGATTTCTCAATATTACTGTAAAATAGAATGGGAAAATAGGTGAATGGAACATATTCTTTTTCACCTATTGGTTCTTTGGTCTAGACCGCTTGAATTCTTATAATATCACGTATTTCCTTTTAATTAAACATTCATAATAGCCCATAAAATCAAATATAACTTCAGTTCATGGTACATTCCATATTCTATACAGTCATACTCTTTACATACATATATTCTACTATCTTGAACCATAGCTTATCATGAGTAGTTCTTTAGCTCCTTATTATTCTTTTCCAACAATTATCAAATTTAAAATAAAACCAGGGTAGCAATTGCCCCTGCTGATAACAAGAACGATACTTTGCCTACCCACCAAACATGTTGAACAATAAATGGACATGTTGTGAAATCAAACTCCCATTCTTTATCATCCTCAAGAAATCTTCCAGTTAGTAATCCAGTATTTCCACCATATTCTCCCATCATACTTCTTAATGTAACTTCTCTGACTGATGTCTTTYCAGGTGTTTTATTAATATTCCATTGTTTGGTCTTCTCGTCATAGTTAAAAAACACTTGACATCCCTCATGGTCATGTCCTACAAGGATTACCCCAGGTTTCTTATTACTAAAGATCATGTTGAGCAACTTCTCACTGGTTTCTTGGGTCAAATGATTCTGCCATCTCAATTTGCCTCTTCTATATTCGAGTTCTTCTCCCTCGTCATAGTAAGCAGTATCAGGCCCGTCAGTGCAATAACCTTCAGGTTTAAATAAACCAACGTGAGTAATTAAAACAGTAGATCCATCAAATTCAGTTTCACTCAACTCTCTAACGAAATTCCAGGTCTCTGCTTGGAAATAATCCTCTAAAGGCGGTCCATCTAATAACAATGAGTCCAATACAACCAATCTCCACGCTTGCTCAGTACCAACATTATAATCGATCCAGTAATTATGAGCACCAAACAATTTTTCGTATCTAGCCATATGTTGCCATGTGACGTCTCCTGAATATCCTGTGTCGTGATTCCCTGTAGTGTTGATAAGTAATGGTTCTAAACTCTTCCTTCCGTTGCCTTCCCCTAAGGTCCAATCAAATAATTCTGTATAATGAGGCACATCATACCCTCTGCTCTGTTTATCATTAGCATATGCTTTCCAATCAATCTCGTCATTTTCAAGAGTGAAATTATAAATAGGCCCAATCTCGCTCAGAGGTCTAGTAAATATCTTGGTCATATATCTATTAGCTCTTTTGAAAAACTCTTCATCAGCTATCCATTGAGATGAAAATAAATCGCCTAGTACTGCAACATGAGAAGGAACTAGCCGCCTTTTCATCATTGAGTAGATATGTCCAAGATAGTAATCATTACCAAATATATCCAGTCTCGTTATGTAAGGAGTATCTTCCCACGGACCTCTGATTTGAGGATCAGCTAATGCCATTAAATTTATTTCTTCCTTTGTATCAAAATTATAAAGCTTAGGAAACTTTCTAATCAATTCTGCTGAGAAGATAGTGCGAATTATATCTGCAACATAGGCTCCAATATATGGTATCTTTTTCACTTCATAAGCAACGCCATTACCTATTAAAATCTGAACATCAAGCTTTTCYTTCCAGGTTTTGGTATCATCAGTGAAATGGGCTTTGAAATCAACAGGATAGGGTGTGCCCCTTGATTCTCCTTCACGGAATGTTGACCATGAACATAAATCAGGGTGAACTGATGGGTATGTGTATAGGTAGAAGTTGGTCACTACAGCAGTAGCAATAATCAACTTCAGTAGTAGCCGGAAACCTGACATTTTGTCCAGTGAATTTAAACAAACTCAGATAGTAAATATTACCTATATCAATTCTCTCAGAATATGCTATACTCGGCCAATCAATCAAATGTATTTCAAACCAAACCACAACAACTCGATCTTCACAATGGTCCCACACTTCATGTATATGTACAGGTTGAGTGTGACTTAATGAAGGATTAGCTACCGAGCTCAGCTGCATATGAATATCTCAAATGCTATACTTTTTCAATCCCTTGATATATAAGGAAAACGAAAGAAYTAAGAAGAAAGACCGAGAACGCCTTCTTTATTCTTCATGGATACCATTTCATTGGTTTTTCTTATCTCTCTTCAATGCTTGGTATTGTAATAGCAATTGGAAGCTTGGAACAAATGTATAAAAACCGGAAATAATGACGATTAGTGTTTTAAGGTGCAAGTTAAGGTTTGAATGGTTTGGGCAACTGACAGAGAGGGATAGGGGTGTTCTGACTATCATAAGACAGAAGACTGAAAGATTGAAAGAGGCTGAGGACAAAGAGTTTTCGTTAATGAAAATGAAATAGATGAAAAATATGAGAGAGGTAGTGTGGAAGTGGGCATATTGTTGATAGATTTTGCTTATCCTGCTATTATCTTCTGTTTACAGAATGTCTTTAGGTTCTCTGAATAGAGGAACARAAATATGACGTAATCATTGACTGAATATCTCAGTCACATGACATATTGAACGATAACGAAATAATTTATAGGTCAAACGAATGGCTTTCAATATTCATTCAATCCTCTGAGATCTTTTTTTCTACAGAAGTTGGATAATGCTACTAAGCCTAGTCAAATCATAATTTTCTCGTTTCTAAAGAGCTTTTTCTTCTTATTGCAGCGTAGCAAACAACTGATTTTAATGGCTATCACCTTAATCTCCTGGAGGTCACATTTCAGACCATTAGTCTCATTCAACACTCATATATCTAGAAATCTGCTAGATATCTCAACCTCAGTATTATTAACTATTTATAAGTACAAGTTTGAAGCAATTTCAAACACACGAGACAAGAAAATACGTCCATTATAAGATATTTAAAAGAGCTCTCCGCCATTCACAGTACCATTACCATCACTTCTTCAGGTCAGTGTTATCAACAGACACAACAAGAATAAACGAGATGCAATAACCAAAATTTTAACATAAACAGTTTTTTTCTTCCCCTGCTTCTTTACTACACCCTGTTTTGTTCTCCGTATGAACTGTGTCCTCCATATGCACCTCTCTGTCCTCCGTATGTACTAGTATGCCCACCATATGCACTGCGAGCACCATGAACAGAAGCTCCACCATATGCAGTGTACTTACCAGAAGGTCCTTGAGACCTTTGTAATCTTCTACTCATCTGCTTCTTGAATCCATTGCACAGTTCCTGAACATTAGGATAGATTTCTCCTAATAGCTCAAATCCTTGTGGTCGAACAGTCACATGGTAGATACTGACCTTATCTGAGCCCCCAGTAAATACAATTAAAATATGACCTGGCCTCTTGCGATCATAACAGAACCTGTAAGAAGCGTGCTTGCTATTAGCCTTTGCATAATTACGAATCCAATTTTCTGCCTCATCTTTACCACCTAATTCAAACTTCTCATGATTAACGATTGATCTCAAATGAGATGCTACTGCTTGAATATGATTCACCATCAATTCATCAAAATCACTGAATTTCTCCTTACCCAGGACAAGGGTAGTGCTAGTATTCCCACTAGAGTTTTTATTATGAAATTCAACAACGTCCAGATGTTGGAATAACCTATCATCAACCTTCCAGGTGATTGCTATATGATCTTTACCTTTAGACGATGGTCTAATAACAACTCCTCCTGGCGGTTGTGAAGCCAAATATTCTTCCGCTTGAGCTGAGTTGAAACTCTTAAACAAAGCATGGTCCAGTAATCTACTGGTTCTACCATCATTCTCTCGTTTCTTCCCTTCAAGTAGTTCCTTATCACGAGCTTCAGCTTCCTGGTCCCAGTATTGAGAATCAGGTCGAATTCTCTTGTTGGCTTTAGCATCTTCAATGTCCTCTTCTAATAAACTCATTTCAACTCTGAAATCCTCAAGATTGAGATTCAAAATAACACCTTGAACTGTTTGGCCCACATTGAATAACTGCAGTGCAGTGAAAATAGCTCTACTACTAGTAATCTTCTCGCCTCTGACAATACCATCAATGAGACAAGGCAAACGAACGTAAAGCTGTTTAGAATCAACTTTTCTCACTTGAGCAGAAACAACAGAGCCTTCGCCTACAGTTTCAACAGTCTCGCCAGTTAGTAACGTGAACACTTCTTCAACAGTTAAAACATGAAGCTTTCTACGATGCTCACCAAAATGGCTTTGCAGTTCATCACGAATGTTTTCTAATGTAACAAACTTCTTGACTCCTGATTTCGCTTCAAGTTCTTCACTATATTCTTCTAGAATGAGGTCATTCAGTTTTTCTGCTCCTGATGATATCAAATGCGTAATGACACCTTCACCATTCTCAACATCAGCTAAATCTTCCTCGTCTAACTCTAACGAGTCTGCAGCCATTTTCCTTGCTAATTCATAATCTTCAGGGTGAATTCTTGTAGCATCGAGGATCTCTGTTGCTTCATTCTTTAAGGACCTTTGATCATAAGGGATTTTGATGAAACCTGCACAGTTGACGAAAATTGTCTTCGTAGTGATTTGCTTAGTGACAAGCTCAGCACGATTATAGATAGCTCCACCTTTAGATTGAATCTGTTGTATAATACCTGAAGCTTTTCTCAATCCTAAACCAGAAATGTATTGTAAAGCATTAGCAAAATAAGATTCTCTTGCTGCTTCGTTGATATCGACACCGACCAAATTCACCATATCAACGAAGGCAGTTTCAATAGCATTTAATAATGACTGTTCAGACAATAGATCTTGATCTTGATGGAATTTCAATACTTTGATCTCTTTGCCTAAGGCAACGTATTCCAGTAAAGGTGATTGAAGATATCTAGCTAGTGCAATAACATATCTACCAAGAATACTTTGATTAGGAAACTCTTTCTTTGCTCGTTCAGAGTTTTGATAGGATCTGGCAACTTCATCGTCAACCCAAACAACTTCTAGTTGAGCTGATGAAGAATCAACGTTCAATTTATTAGCTAAGTCTTCAGTCTGGACGATTTCTTTGATAACTTTGAATAGCTTTTTGCTATTAATACTGAAACCGGAAATACCAATAACATCAGGTTTTCTTCTCAAAACAACACTTGAGAATTCTCTCTTGAAGTTTTCAGAGTCTTGACTGTCATTAAATTGAACTTGTTCTAGTACATTCGTATCCTCATCTAGAAATGCTGCTAATATTGCATCACGTCCGTATTCACCATTACCAGATGAAAGAGTTAGTACTCTTGGAATAGTACCTAGTTCATATCCACTTGGTTTGTAGGGAGCCTGATCGAGCTTCTTTTTGAAAGATTGCTTGACCTTGAATGCAACAGATCTTTCACAGTCTCTCTTCAATCGGCCTTTAATCACTTGAGCAACAATTGGGTTCAATTTATCTAGTACTGCTTTCAAGACGATTTTTCTCAATCCGTTCCAAGAAGCAGAGATATCGGAAACACCATCAGAAGCCAAGCTGATATTGAAATAATGCTCAATGAACTGTTCGTATTCTGGTAAACCTAGCTTTAGTTTAACCAATCCTTCTAATTCAGCATCCATCATCTTTAGAAACAGTTCGGGTTTCAGTCTTAGATTGATTAAAGGAATATCCTTTAAATACTTAAACTCATAATAAGGATGGGTAGAATCGATTTTAATTCTACCTCTACCGGTGAGATTCACTGATAAAACGCCATGTGTGTTATATAATTGTCTTAAATGCGTTTTAAGTCTTGGATTATAAGAGATTTCGTCAACAAATGTTGAGTTGGCCACTTCTAAGACGGTGTCGGGTTTATTATACATTGCTTCAGCAGATTCAGCTATTTCTTCTGCCAAAATGTCAGCTCCATCTAGGTAATCTTCAACAGGATGGATTCTTTGGCCTTCAACAAGATTATCACAACAATCGCTTGCTGATATACCAAAAGCTTTGACCAATTCATAAACACGATCTTGTTTGACTCTTTCGTATAAACCAAATTTATGATGTCTTTTAGATTTCTTCTTAACACTATTACCAACTGCAGCTGTTTCATCATCTGAATCTTCTCTATTTAAAAGCTTTAAATCAACAGAATATGTGAATTGTAAATATTCCATAATATCTTGATAATCATCTAATGTTTTAGCTGTTTCTAAAGCCGACGTATAAACACCATCGTACTTTTCTAGTTTATCATACAGATTCTGGACAGCAATACGCTTATCATAAATTATATGATATTCAGTATCCAGATCGAGAATTCTCCATAGATCGTCAATCTCTAGTAATCTTTCTGATTTGAATGTGAACCCATCTTCCTGATTCGCTGAAGGGACTTTCTCATTATAAATCAAATAATCCCGTCTATGGTACCAAATGAATGGAACTTCGAATAAATCCTTAGCAATAAACTCAACACACTTTTTAATTGATGCACCCAAAGCATCTTTAAGGTACGGCTTATTATCTAAGAATGCATCTTTCTCTTTGATCAGTTGCTCGCATACCCAAATTTGTTTCTGTCTGAATTCTTCAGCATTTATATTATAATCAGATTTTAAACCAGCTCTACGGCTTTGAAATCTCTCTGGAATATCTAAAGCTCGTACTTGATTATCTTCATCGGTAAGCATTTTCTCTTTCAATTCTGAAGCTTCAAATACGTCTTTTAACGAAGGAGCAGCCGCTGCACCTTCTTCATCTTCACCAGCAAACTGCTCATCGCCGAGTTCATTTTCAGCTTCTAAAGCCCAAGCATAATCATCACCATCACCAAATATTTCGTATAATTCTGCAAGCTTATCATTATCGATATCATCTCTAGCTATATTCATAGCAGCTTTACGTCTATTCCGCCGAGTTTCTTCTATCTCTTTCCTTCTTTCTTCAGCGTCAACATCAGAAAACTCATCATCTTCAATAAAATCATCAAGCTCGTCAATCGGCCTTCGATGTCTGTTAGAACTCTCTTTCCTTGTAGAATCATATTCAGCCTCTAGTTCTTCTTCTTCTTCTTCGTCATCAGAAAAAATATCAGTTAATCCTCTTTTAGTTTGCTGAGTCTGTTCCTCAGAATCTCCACCACGTTTCAAACGTTTGAATTTTCTGCTGCTATCAGATGGTTCAACAACACCACCTGCATTTTCAATCAACAATTCTAAATCATCTTCTAGCAGTTCATCATCACTTTCATGTTGTTCTACCTTCTTCTTTCTCTTCTTCTTCTTCTTTTTCTTCCTACGTTCGCTGTCATCTTCTGATCCTTCGTTTCCTTCTTCGTCGTCATCATCTACAATGAAACCTTCTTTCACTTTCTGCATTTCTTCTTCATCATCATCTTCTTCTTCCTCTGATGAATCTAAATCGTTATCCTCTTCTGCATCGCTATCACCTCTTTGTTGTCTGTCATCATCATCCGGAATATCGTCGACAATTTCGTCTTCGTCATCAATGATTCTACGTCGTGACATCCTTGAGTATGTTTAGACTGATTGGTTTGTTTGTTTGTATGTTTCCTGGTGTAATAAAAGTGATAGTGATAGTGATCAATATACACCAAATACAAGACAATACAATCAAATCAATCAAGGAATCAAGCAATCAACAATAGAATGCAAACCTAATTAACGGTGTTGATTGATGATTCGTTCAGAACAATCACTGAGATTTCTTGAACTAGTAGACAATCTTAATAGCTTCAATAAAAAGGTATTTGATTGCTATTTATACATATATATTTCTATTGATATAATCAATGATTACACATTTCAGTAAGGAATAACCTGTTTTCATTGTGGAAGCTGGGAGCTGAAAGATGAAAAAAAGTCAATTTGCCTGAATGGGGGTGTTTGAGGTGACTGAATTCCGGAGCTTGTGAGCCCAGGTTCCGGAAGATATATAATAAGGTTTGAAAAGTTGGTGGGTGGTTCTAAAGATTTGCGTATGTTCTCCGAAATTTACAGTGTGTTGTTATTCCTACACTCATTGATAGTAATTCTAATACTTTGAATCATTTATACTTTAAATCATTTATTATCATTTATTTGTCAGCTAACTATAATATCTAATTGCTATCACTACAGGATCCCTTTGCTTCAATTTCTTTTACCTCCTACCTTTATTTGCTTGTCATTAGTCGTTACGTCGTAATTGCTCCCTACCTTTGTTATCATAAATTCCACGGCCAGCAGTCACCTATCTCGTTGTCAAACCATTGMTCTATTCCTTCTCTTACAACACCATATCCAGTCGATTTTTTTTTTCTCTCTCTACAATCTCCGCAAGTGGATATTCTATCCCCATTGGCACTTCCATTCCTACATCTTTCAACTCTCAGATCGAAGATACTATTATCCAGCCTGACGTACTCTACACTGGTAGTATTCTCAACAACCTTTTGAACAAACGATTTAAACCGCATCCAATCTTCAAGCAAGTACGAAGAAACTGATAACGTCTGACCTAAATATGATGGCCTTGAATCGCCAAATAAATCGATGTACTGCAGTTTAGGAAATTGACCAAGGAACTCATTGGCAACTTTCTGTTGTGCTGAAATAATTGCTTGTTGTTGAGCTGAAAGAGCAGCTGTTACTTGGGGTGTTGATAATGAAGATTGCCTTCTCATTGGTGGTGGCGGCGGAAACTCACTAGCATATAAGCCAGAATCGTAGCTCGTAGTTTGGGTCAGAGAAGCTAGTTCTGGGTCAAGGAAAGGAGATATTGACACCGCCTGCGATAATGATTGCATATGAACTCTTAACGACACTAACTCCTTACATACAGTTAATTGATATAAAATATCTTCAGGAATCTTCTTGATTGATCGTTCATAAGCTGATTCTTCTAATGTTTCAATAGTTAAATGCTTCAGTGTTGCCCGGAAATGAATAATAGCATTTATATAATCTTGACACAATTCATCCCAGGAAGGTACATTTAGCCTTCCATTGCTATTCCATCTAATTCTCAGTTTCAATGATTCCAAACCAGTCATAGATCTAATATATTCAGGCCCATTATGATAGAACTCCTCGTGCCAATCCAAGGTTAAATGCTTGACGTTAGGAGTGAGACCAGCTAGTCGTTGTAAAAATGTTCTATAATCAGGGTACATCGAATAATCATTATAATGCAAGCCGTGATGATTGTTTACTGCATCATGCCCTTGGGCTTCAAATATGTTTATAAAGTTCAAAGTTGTTAATTGCTTTAAAGGAACAACTCTTGCAATAATATCCGCATCACTCGGAATAACAACTATTGATTCAAGTCCTAGCTTTTCTAGATTCTCAAATACTCCTATAGAAGGTCGACTATAAAGACCAAATGTTTCTTCATCTGTATCATAATCAGCAGATTCCCAGAGCTCATTGAATTCTAGTGAATTACTTCTGCTAGTAGTACCGTTTTGTTTCTCATTTTCAGCCACCGTACTCAACTGCTTCATGCCATATTTATACAACTGACCAAAGAAATTCTTTATAGAGTCAGATTCCATGTTATCTAAGTTACTTGATGACATATTGAAAACATTATGACCAAAGCCSGCATTATTGCCATACCCAATACCAGATATAGAACTAGTTACACCAAAAGCAGGTAATTCGTTGCCTCCAACTAAACTGATGCCACCGTTGGGTTGACTGCCCATATCACTGCTATATGTAGGACGTAGGGGTTCTTCTTTAGAAAGATATAAAGATTTCAGGTTCGACGAATTATCATTATAAGCGTAAGAGTTGAAAATCATCGTGGCAAGCGCCTTTAAGTGGGTTGTTTTGTTGAAAGGAGAGATTGCAAAATGAATCAATTCTGGAAACACAAGATTTATAAAACGATTGGAAGCTATTTCTTGTTTTAATTGAGCATCTAATACGAGTGTGTTGATAGCACTAGGAGTGTATTTACCGCTAAGACTAGAAGATGTAGGTGTAGCAGTAATTGATGCTTGCTGCCGATTGGTTGACAGTTGATGATCTGAAAGCCTGTTTAGAGCATTTGGTAGCTTCATAAGCAAATCTGGTGATAGTTTAGGATTGCATTTCCATATTATAGTTTGTAGGTTTTCCATAAAGGGAAAAATTTTGTTCGATGCTAGTCTGAGTTCGATCTCGGGAATATCAGGGTGGTTCAAGCATTCAAATCTTCGAACCATTCGAGCAAAATGGCCGTCTTTTCTCTGTAGGGCACGTAAACAAGCTCTAATTCCACCTTCTGTTCTCACTGTCGTTGACGCGATGAACCGCTTGGTGCATTTCGTTGTACTATTGAAAGAATTACCTCCTGGCCCTAAACTACCATGAGAATCAGTGATTTCTCTCTTATGATCAATTTCTTTATTGCTAAAATGACGATAGGATGAGTCAAAAATAATACATTGATATAGCCGGTCAACGCTTGATTCGTATAGGTTTCTTGATGTCATGCAAAGATGAAACGCGTCTGCCTGGCTACATTCTTCGGCGATCATTTGCCGTATTTCAAAGGGAAGAGTATCCAGTGTGAATTTGTCATTCAAGAGTTCATTTTTATTCGTTGCAACCTTCAAACAAAAATTTATTTCAATTTCTGGCGTCTCAGGTGGTGTTAATTGTATAGGGTAATAGCTGTAATTACTATTTGATTGTTGGTCTGTTGATTGTTTGCATGAAAATGTGTAGTTGTTGGATCCTAAGGCAAAGCCTGCTTTGGCGTTGATATAACTATCATTGCTATTGAAAGACATGATTTCTGTTGAATCCATTGCTTCTTCTTTTTCCGCTTTAAATTCTTCTCTTGGTGATGGTAATCCTAGTTCTAATGAATAAAGCTGTCGAACTGCTTCATTGCCTTTGAAATGACTAAATATCTCCTTTTGCACATTGGCTTCTACATGTCTTTGTCTGGACGTTATACTTTCTTTCCCTAGTACTCCTCTAGTACATTTCTTCGTTTTTCCATATACCAAGGTATCTTTCAAATGAGCATAAGCCCTGTGATTAACTGGTCCTGTGGATGCTGTTGTCATCTTGATGCAGTTCTTCCGATATAAGTAGATTTACCTTCCCCATAGAAAGGTCTTGCGAGAACAGATGATAGATAGCGACTTTTCGATTACGTCATATGAAATAGTACTTAGAATGGAGGTTCTGAGAAACAGAAGAGATAAGGAATGGGGGCTGTCTAGAGAGTATCAAAGCCAATAGATAAACAATTACATAGAGGAAAAGAAGGAACTGTATGAGAAAAATATATCAAAAGAAGAGGTTGTAAAAGGAGTAATTGACAGGATATGAATCTAATATAAGGGATGATTTGAGTGCTTTATTGTGAATCAACTATTTGGCCTCAAAGGGCTAGGCAGTTGGTATGTCGTTACATACCATACGTAATACATTGCAGAGAGGAACAGGAACGTTAATAACCGGTTTAAGGGGAAGGGGTAGGGAGCATGAGGCAGGCGCGTTAATAGTTTTAACGTTGAAAATATAGTTGAATCATTGAAATTGACAGAGGTAAATTATATCCTTTTTTTCCTTAACAGCTTTAAATCTAACACTTATGTTTTTATAGTGTTGATTTTTGATTCTATTGAAAAAAATGGGTTCACAATGACAATTCCCATACTCTTGACCATCGATTCTTAGACAAAATACGATAATTAGGAACTAACAATTACTAGTCGTGAGTCAAGAACAAAAGTCAGAATYGATGGATTACATTGAGTCATTTAGCTTAGAATTTACAACAAAACATTAAGTTATATCTAGTATGCCTTCACCTTCTATTTCTCTCTACAGATCATTCTGAAAAGTATTGGCATAATGATGAATTTTCATCTCATCAGCATAATCAAAATAAGGTTTTGGGCCCCTTTTTCAGAATGAATGGGAACTTTAATTGGGACATCTCAAAATTGTTTGTCAGTTTATTTTTTTTTTGTTGACAGGGAATCACCGATAATCTATGATTGATGATGGAAAAATAAAGCTATGGTGACATGTTGTTACCTTAAAAGGTATTTATGGCTTTTTACAGCGGTCTTCAGTTCGCACGCTGAAGGCTGAAGACTTTGAAACTGAAGGTTGGAAGAACGAAACATCTTATTCTTTGAGATTTGAAGAGTGCACTACAGGGTAAGAACCTGAGATGTTATAGTAAATCTTCTGGAAGTGTTTGATTAAAGGAATTGAAAATTCTGAAGAATGTCAYTGATTTATTTGATAAGGAAATTGGTATGAACAGAGAAAACCCAACTAGTTTGAACTGAACTGGTTACCATTTCTATGGCACATGAATATGAGATTATTTCCGTAATTTGCTATCATTTTGATGACATCTTCTTCTATATTGATATTAGGTACAAAAACATTAGCAAGTAAAAAACTGAGAAAGTACCAATTTGAATGTAAATAATTCATCAGCTACAGTTGTCAACAAATTCCAAATAATTTGTTGTATTTTGTCACTATTGGTGAATTCTCCAATCAAATAAACGTTGGTAATCTTGCCATTGGCAGTCTCATCTCTTCCAACATTGCAGAAGTCAACATCGCGTCTCATTTCATAGCAGCTAATTGTGCTGCTGGTCAACTTGCCATAGCAACTGATCATCTTCTCATCTTTCTTGTTCTCCTTCAAAGATATTCTAGTAAACGCACTATGTTCCTAATTTGGTTGATGTAACCCATTCGGATTGACTTACTGGCTTGAGGCTGCAGGAGGCTGTTMAGTAGGGAAACATCATGAGCATACCTCAACAATGTGCTGAACCTATTGCTAGTGCTATCAAAGATGTATTGTCTCAATACTCATCATATAAGAAACATAAGCAATATCGGAAAGGATTTCCGAAAACTAGAGATAACGATGTGAAGGAATGGACTACWTTAAGCGCTATTATCGCTTATGATGATGTATCGAATAAATCAGCGGTTTGCTGTATGGCCACAGGTGTCAAATGTCTACCTGATGACATAGTAAAAATCAGCAAATGTCAAACAGTACATGATACGCATGGAGAGATCCTATGTATCCGCGCATTCAACAGATTTGTCCTGGAAGAATGCGTAAAAGTAAACGATGGCTTAGAAAGTGATTCAATGGTTTTTGAAGCTGCTCACAGAAAATTTTACTTGAGAAGTACTTTATCATTGTACCTGTTTCTCACCGAATTACCTTGTGGAGATGCAAGCTTGACGTGCACCATTGACAAGCAGGAAAGTGATACACCTTGGAATACTGACAGTGCTGATGAGTTTCATTTTGAAGGTATAGTAAGAAGAGGTAGAGCATTTTTTCATGAAACTGGAGTAGTTAGAACAAAACCAGGGAGGAGAGATTCGCCGTTGACTCTGAGTAAATCCTGTAGCGATAAACTGGCTATGAAACAAGTCCTTTCTTTGATGAGCACAGTCAATACGTCAATTATATCGCCGAAAGGAATGTTTATTAAAGGTATCGTATACCCAAATTATTTATTTCCAAAGGAATTGTCAAAGAGAATAATAGAAGATAATTGCAGATGCTTTTACAGACGATTTAACGATTTCATTCCTAGAGAGAATATCCTATCAATGGAATATTCATACAATCCTGTTGAAATTTACACTATTGATGTGGATTTTGAAGATCGTCAAGCAAAGGAAAGGGTTCCTTGTAATATTAGTAGTATGATAATCTTTGATAGTAAGAAGCATCGGCCCTTATTGTTCGAAGCCTTGTCTAATGGGCTAAATCTTGGTTGTAAAAAGATGTTCAAAGGAAAACATGCTGATCAGCTTAAAGCAGTTGTCAGTTTAGAAGGGAAAATGCTTGCTGGAGTAAGCGAAGTCTCACGTTATGCGTTAGTGAAAAGGCTGCTATGGCTGATGAATGAGATATCAGGTTTGGACATAATAGTTCCTAGCAGTTATTTAGAATGGAAGAAAGTACTTGAGCAAACTTCAGGTAGAAATGAAGTTAAGAATCTTGTATACAATAGTTTGAAAGGTAGAGTACATACGGCAAAAGATGATGTAAGGATAGAAGTATAGCAAAGAAAAAAKAGTTGCTAGTGATGGTTTCATGGTTCGATAATCTGATATATCAATTAAATAATAAATAATATTGATGATGATGATTATTATGACAAATATAAGAGTAGCCATGCCATGGATATAAATCTGATAGGTATAGGAGAACACTAACAGTACTAATGGTATGCTTATATCGTTTTTCAATAGATTATTGGTTTCATATAAATAGAATGATTTACTTATGAAATATGCAAATAGACATAATCTGCATAGATAAACTAATGTTCTGTTTTGTTCTATGCTTTCTCTAGAGATCTGAGCCAGAATCGGATTCTTCCYCTTCATCTTGGTCGTCGGAACTATCTCCTTCCTCGCCAGTATTCTCTTCGCTAGCTGCAGTACCCATCATTGTAGCAGCTAAYATTGCCGATTGTAATGTATTCACCAGTTGAGTATTGGAGGGTGAGCATAGATCTTTTGGCAACTGGCCACTTTTATTTCTAATTCTATTGAACGAAAGTTAGTATATTTATATTTATGCCTGATGAATGGCCGAATAAGAACAAAAAAAAAAATTTAAAAATTAAAAAAAAAAGGAATAGTAGAAGGTACTCCGATGTTGGGTCAATTGTACAACAGCTACCTGTATACTGATTAAATAGCACTACAACATCACGAGCTGAAATAGCTTTTAACGTTCAACCTATCGAACTTACCTTGGGTCCGCACCTGCTTCAATTAGCTCTTCAACGATAAAAGCACCATGTTCAGGTTCATTCACAGAGTACCGAACAGCTAAATGCAATGGTGTCTCACCATCTAATCTAGTAAGTGGATCAACCTCAACTCCTTCCTGGTCTAATAGTATATCCATACATTCATAATTGCCAGCTATTGCCGTAAGATGCAATGCTGTATTTCCAACAGGATCTCTTGCTTCGTTGATAAGTTTAGCTTTGGCTTCTGCATCAGGGACTTGTTTCAACACTTCTTCTAATAATTCCACGTTGTTTCTGCGAGAAGCTTCAATCAGCTGCTCGTTCAATGATGCTCCCTCGTCCGACATTATGGAGAACTTAAGGATACTATTATCTATCTTGCTGGTTTCAACCTTTTCTATTCTTTTTTCTCTATAGCAAACTCAGTCAGAAACTACCTACGGCAATGAGTTTAACCCCTTTAACTTTTCTTCTCTCTTATGAGGTCTCGATCAATCTATGAGCTAGTTTGAAATAGTCARTACCTCTTTCTTCCCTTCTTGTACCTTGATAGATCAATAGCCAATTCCGAGTATATTCAGCAGTATTTCCAACTATACACAATTTGCTTTGGGTTTCCYTGGCTTTCATTCAGCTATCATGCAGTTCAGTTTCCTTCTATACTAACAGAAATCTCCTTTTATTCACTGATTTCAATCACCCGTATTAACATCCAATTAACTCAATCAACTGTTCAGCCGGATAGAATCGCTCAACAATCAATCGTACTTATCTATCAAATGGCTGTGAAACAAAAAGAAGGGGGAAGGTATGAAGATTCAGAATTCTAGTATCAAGATTTAAATGATTATATCATCATACAAYAAAARCCATTTACTAACTTACTCCTTTTAGATAACGTGATCTGTAAATGATTACTCAAACATGACATTTCCATCGAAAAGAAATTGACTATAAGCAAAATGAATTGTGCACTGAATTGTGTATTGACTGGTTACTTTTTGTTCAAAGGGGATAAGTGGATCACTGATTTACTTTTGGATCACCTGCTATAGTGTCGTAGACTGTTGAACTTTGGTGTACTGCTGGCAAGGGAGTAGATTGCTGCTAGAAGGTGACAACTTATGCGCGGCTCATCTCATCTATAGGAGAGATCAGGATAGTATAGGATAGTATAGGATAGATAGAATAGAAGATAAAATAGGAGGAGATAGAATACATCATCTACTCTTTTACCTGGATTAAAAGAGACCAGGCTCTTATCGAGAGCACTAACATCTTCGAGCATAATTCCTTGASCATGAGTACACATTACAATGTTGCTGAAGTTCTCAGGCTTATCGAAGCCAGTCAGCAGTCAAATAACGATGCTCGAGTAATAGCAGAACGCAATTTTTTACAAAATGCTGACAATGATCCAACCAGTATTGCTTATGCTCTTATAGCGCTAGCCAGTGATAGCAACAACATCATTGGTATACGACAAGCTAGCATGATTTATCTCAAGAGAATCGTACCAATGTATTGGAATATGGGATTTGATGCCTTCAAAGGTAAAGCCATCAATACTGAGATCAAACAAGGGGTGCGTAATCAATTGCTGCAACTATCTTGTTCGCCAGATGCCAAAATCCGCAATGTAGCAGCAAATTTAATTGGAGCTATCGCGCTTGTTGATTATCCTGATGAATGGCCAGATTTAGTCAAGGATGTTCTATCAATGCTATACGGTGATACTGAATCTCAAGTATTTGGAGGATTATCTATATTGACAGAAATGTTTGATGATTGTATCACTGATAAAGACTTTTTCTCAGGCTTAGGACCAAATGTTATGACTCGTTGTGCTGAATTATTTGGTGGAAACGATACTGGTATTTTAGTTAAACTTGAAGCTATGAAAGTTTTCAAGACATGTTTAGCTTATCTATCTGCTTCAGAAGAAAATGATGCTATTGATGATACCATCGATAGCAATGTCGACAATCGGGACACTTCAACAGTAAGTACCGGGAAATCAAGGCTGGTAGAAGCTGTTGAACAGCAATTACCAAAAGTTGTTACTGTTTTACTAGTAACTTTAAAGCAATTCGTTCAAATCAATCATTCAAACAGTATATCACAAGTTCTCGCAATAGACGTTTTAAATTTTGCTACAGAACTATATCGTACTATTCATTTCGTTAGAACGAATTTTAGACTTCATTTTAAACTGTACGTTCTACAGTATCATCCTATTATATTCGAAGACCTATGTTTCACAGCAGCTATATACGAGAAGTATTTTGTATTACAACCAATAAATGAGAGTTTGCCAAATGATACTGATAGCGATGTGGAGACATTTTTATCAAGCCTACTGATAGAAATGGTCCAATTGTTAGGATCCTACATCTCTAAGATTCCTATTGAGACCATTGATTTTGATCGTTTGGTTAATGAAATATTGGGCAGGTTGTGTTTTATTACTGCGGTACTAAAAGAAATTTGGGAAGATAATGTTGATGATTATGTGATAGAGGAAACAGGTCTTTCAGCAACATTAACAGTAAGAGGAGCCGTTGACGATGTAATCAACTTATTGGATGGTAAGCTACTTAATCCTATTGGAAAAATAGTGGCTGAGAATATTCTTGATCTGTATAATTATAACTCTAATAATGTGGCTTGGATGTACAAAGAATCGTTGTTATATCTACTTTGTGGGTTGTTTTCTGCTGAAAATTCTCCTAAATCGCTAGCGCCCAATGTTCTAGTTAAGCTTGTTGAGTTACTCTTAGCTATTTTCAATTCTACAGAGGAGTCAGATAACATATTTGTCAAGAGTAGAGCCTGTATTTTGGTCCCACATTTCCTATGTGCAAGCGAAACGAGAATCAAAATAAGTGATTTCAATCAATTGTTATTCAGCGGAATGTTGAATATGGCGAAAAGCAGTGATTCTCAAATACTGAAGCTGTCGTTTCTTAATACTCTTCATTTGATGGCAACAAAGATCGTCAGCGCTGTGCCGTTAGGCATGGAGATGGAGATTATCCAACTGGTGGAGCAAGTGTTGCCTTCTGCTGGTGATGATACACCTTCTTTGATCCTGGAGGCTTTATCAGCAGTAATTTTAGTAGGAACTTCTGGTGGATCCAACAGTAGCTCTGTAATTGAAGAAGCAGCACCAAAGCTGCTTGAACTGATTTATCTAGCTGCTGGAAAGGACGCTTCTAATGTCTTGCTTGTTGTTGATGCAGAAGAAGCCCTAACGGATTTATTACAATGTGTATCTGAGTCTACGTATCTCAACGTATGTAGATTTGGCCTTCCGCCTGTGATTAACTCAATCAAAGGAATGGTATCAAAAATGGTCCAGCAAACAGAAACTGTTACTTTAGAAGACTATGTTCCTGATCTTAATCTTGCTCTCCAATTCCTAACTATTTTCTTTGAATGCAGGTCTGAAGTAATGCTACCAAAGGATGTCTATGAATTATGTTTTCCTGTACTATCTCAAACGTTGTTAGTATGCAAAGATGATTGTATACTTCAAAGTGGAGGATCAGCGTTTTCTGATTTGATAGAGAAAAGCTTTGAGTATATCCGATCGGATACGCAAGCTTTACAAGTGGTTCTACAAGTTGCAGCAGTATTTCTGAGCCCAGAAATAAGTGATTCTGCTGCTATGGAAGTAGGATCATTAGTTGTTGGTATTCTAGAAAGGTTTGGTGATTCAATATTTGAGTATTCCCATGAATTGATTGAAGCAACTACGAAAAGGCTTCTTGCTGCTGAATCAGTGTTAACTGTTACTAATCTCATCAAAGTCTTTTGCTATTTGGTCAATGAAATGCCCCAGGAGACTATCAATTTCTTAGCAGGATTACATTTTGATTCTCCATCTGAGTCTCAAGGTCGATCTCAATCTGCTTTAGAACTAGTGTTGAAGAAATGGATTCAAGGATTTGAGTATATTCGTGGGTACGTTCAAATAAAGAAGAACATCACAGCGTTAGCAAAGATATACTATCTAAATGATGCGAGAGTAGCTGCTATTTATGTCAACGGTGATATAATAACTAATGAGGAAGACGTAATAATAACTCGTTCAAAGGCTAAAACTATGGCAATTAGATATACACAAGTGTCAGTGATGGAAAAGATAGTTAAGCTGTTTATAAAAGAGCTTGCTGCTCAAACAGAATCTAATCAAACAACCAGTGATGTTTTGAAGCAAGCTGCGGTTAAARTGAGTCAATTTACCGCCAGTAGAGAGAATGGTGGTGATACCTATAGTGAAAATGATGATGATGCTGATGATTGGGAAGATGTTGATGATTCAGGTGCACCTACATTTGACGATTTGAAGCAGTACGTAAGTGATTTGAATAGCGGAGACGACGAAAAAGGAAGAGGTTTCAACAGTGAAGGTTTCGGAAATAATTCTGGTGATGGTAATGAGGAAGAAGCCGATGAGCAGATATCGGATATACTGATAAATTTCTTCAAAGATGTTTCTATGAATGATATAGGGTCATTTTCTTCTATTTATTCTCATTTAACAGAAGAAGAGAAGTCGATATTAGCGGCCAAGATCGCTTATTGATTGTCTCGCTTGATTAAGGAAGCAAGTTGTAAGAATCATTAGAAATAAAATACAAGAAGCTTAATATGTCAATAATCAATCAGTCCATGGAATATAGAAGGGTTGAACTCAATCAGTTGTATTTTCATGAATACATGCATAATGGAGCCGTAGACATTTTAGTAGGAAATACATAAAAAGTACTATGATGAGAGAATATCAATACATTTTCGTTGTCTTTTATATTATAATACAAGGGTACTTGAAGGATAATAACATACCTTTCATAGCGAAGAAAAGAACATCTTGAAAACGTTGAAAATGTTGAAAACGATAAAAGTAAGACACGCTAGATGCATTGGTCCAATAAGTTCATATTTCAACATCAAGCTTAATATAAGTAGATATCATATCATCTAAACCAATGACCTTTTCATTCTTCAAAGCTGTTTGATTCTGTTGAACTTCTTCTGCTACATCCTTTTTGCTTTCCTCTTCTTCAATATCATCAGCGGATTTATGGTAAATCTTTGCATTAGTCTTCAGTCTATTGAAAGGGTTCGAAGCATCATTAGCAGTTGTTCTTTTCTTTGCATTTTTCACTTCAGCTTGTCTGATTGCTTCATTATTGATAGATCTATTCTTCTGGTTCAGTTTTCGGATATTAAGTCTTGATTGATCACTTTCTATTTTCTCAATTACCTTCTGGTCGATTTGAGTTTCAAGTTCTCGTAGTTCTTTCTCAATCTCAGCAATTTCAGCGTCATTGCCCTTTTCTTTGGCAATTGCTAGTTTTGTCGATAAATCCACTTTTTTAATAACAGTACTAGCACCAGCGTTTCTTGAGAATTTCTGTTTACGGCCAATCATAGAATCCAGTTCTTCTGGTGTTAGTTGTCTTCTTGTCATTTGAGTCAATGATTCGAATTTCTTTTCTAATGATCGAAGTGAAGGCAATGCGACGTTTTCTTTCTTCATACGCGTTTTCCATTCATTGAATTCTTTTTCCGTAATTGGAGAATTAGAGAAAACGTCCATGTTAATGTTTTTCTTCCTACTTGCACCATAAGCTACTTCCAAAGCTCTATCACTAACAGCATTTTCTAGTTTATATGGTTTCACGTCATCAATGATTCCTTTCACTTGGACACAACGATAAACAGGTTGTCTCGTTGAGTTATCTATTCCAATATTGAATCTTGAAAAACAATCGATGACAACAGTAGGAAAATCTGGATGTTGAAAGTATTTAGCAAACAATGTTCTACCAAATCTGACTTTATTGATATCATTGAGCGAAATCTCTCGGTGTTCTTCCTTGTATCTACTTCTTTCTCCTTCCCTATCAGAATATTCATCAGGTGAATAGTAATCGTCTTTCTCATTATCCTCATCATCCTCATAATCTTCAGAAGTATGTCTCCTGGACCCTGATTCCCTGCTCTTTGAYTTTACACCTTTTTCTTCTCGTCTTTTCTTTAATTCAGATAGTTGGTTTTTCGTTTTCTTACTAACAGCTCTCGAAGCCCGTGCGTCTGATGTTTTTCCTTTGGCTTCTTCTTCTTGCAACCGTCTTTCTTTCATACGTTTTGCTAAATACTTCTGTTCATTGTATTTCTGCATTTCCTGTGAACGATCAAAGAGAATCTGTTCCCTTTCAACTTCTGGCAAGGATTCAAGCCACTCCTGATCTTTTCCATCTTTATATTTTCCTTCTAAAGGATATGGGTTTCTGAATTCAAGCTCATCATTAGATTCGTCTTCATCGCTCACCAACTCATCCTCATCATCTTCTTCTTCTTCTTCTGAATCATATGCATCAGAATCAAAGGAATCGCGTCTGGATTTTTTTCTTGGTTTCTTAGCCGAAGATTTACTCCTTTTGCTTACTTTTGATTCTTCTTCAGACTCTGATCCTGATCCCAAGTCAAGAGAGTCTTCATCGTCACCTGCTCCCGCTAATCTCAAGAGGTCTTCGTCGTCAACTGATTCACTGTCTGACATCTTGATAGTGTTGTGTTGTCTGTACTGCTGTTGATTATGGGTATATGGAGTTCTATTGAATACAGAATCCACGACTAACGCTGATATTTCTTTCCCTTACTAGGTTTCCATCTATTGCCCACCTAAACTGTTGATACTCTTCTTCTTTATCTATGAAAAAAGTTTGTAGCTTGTTATTGGAATTCCATATAGAAGTAAGAGCTCCATCATTGTGACGATATTTGAACATTTGCTTTCTATGTGTGATAGACCCTRTTGAATGTGAAAATTGGTTAACGGGTGTTTATACTCTGAGWGGAGACGCGATATCAATGAAATGGTAGTCTTAAGCTTGAGATAAATAATTATTACGTCATCATTGGGGGGATTATTTATTGTAYTAGCGACTCTCAAAGAACATGACAAAGGTCTAGCGAAAGGAGTTTAATTGTGGTTGCACGTTTAAGGAACTACCTATTCTATCTACATGCTGTTAAAGTGATTTGTATGCAGAGAGCTAACAGATAACAGATATATATACGTGATAAGCTAAAGATACTATTAAATGACTACATGAGATAAAGGCTAAGAAAATAACCACGGAGACTTTAGACAGCATAATACGTGCGCTCAACTATCAAGAATCCGTTTAGAAGAGCAATAGGATTTTTTTTTTAATAAACTCTTGATTCCTCTGTCGATTGCATCGGATCAATTGTACCTGAAGTWCTTTCCTTCTACCTATTGAACTATTGATATAACCAAAGTATTTATTGATGATCACGCTGATATCGTATTAGACTTATTTATTTTATGACAAATAAGTCAAATAATAAACAGATGGATTTGAAACTAAGTACAGACAACGAAGCTTCTGATATATTAGGAGTTTCCTTTGATTGATCAGAAACCAATCCACAAAGTTATAAATATAGATATATATATACTTGCCTATCAAATAGCACAAGATGTCTTCAAACCAGTCAAGGCCTTATAAACATGGGAACTTTCCTACAGCAAAAAGATCGCCTTCTATTTTGGTGACAGATGTAAGAAACAAACCATCAGGGCAGCCAGCACCTTTTGCAAAAAGTCATTTTCAACAAACTGTGAACAGTAATGGCACATCACAGTCAAATCTGAGGATATCGCAAGGTTTCAACAAGCTTAGAGATAGGTATTATGGAAGCACAGGGAGCAGTGGGAACAGTAGATTCAGTGATATTTCTGTTGATGATATACTTAATGGAATCTCTGAAATTCCATCTGCTAAACGAAGAGCAGTGCCAGAACAGTTTATGGACCCAGAAGAAAGGTCATTGCTACCTTCTGGTGATGTTTCAATAGGTAATGTTGGAAGAAGAAATGATCCACGGCAAAGAACTCCAATAGGCTCAAGTTCAGGGTTGAACTATCGCCCGAAACACTCTTCGCCATTAGCAGGAGRCATTAGTAATCCTGGAGGGTTATCAGCGAGATCTATTCGATCTGCCCATCAAAGATTGCTTAACAGATCATTAAGAGTACCGCCTAAAAGAGTGAACACGATCCCCCCTAGAACCTCCAAAACATCCCAGAAGCTTGTTTATATTCCTGAAGACGATGTGTTGGATGTAACATCGCCAGGGTCTCATACTGACAGAAGATATGTCTTGAGTTCTCATCAGGACAGATTCTCGTCAGGACTAGTGCCTAAAGAACAAAGAAAAGACAATTATTCCAGAGCTACAGCTTACTGTATTTCTGAAGGGTTCAATTTGAAATTAGCTGCTACCTTTTTAAGAGGGTCTCATCACGTACAGCCAAGATTGTACGATGAAGTGTTATATGCACCTTATTCTTTGCCTCTGCTTCCTGGTCAGAATGGATTTCGCTTGAGAAGCAACACTTCAGTCAAGACGTTTTTAGGGCAATCATTAATGGAGCAATTGATTGATAGGTCTGAACAGGAAGATCATCATTTTGAATATTAYTCAGGCCAAGATGAACGGGAAGAAGAAAGAGAGGCTGATGAGAATGATATTAGCAATACGGATGACAACTCAAAACGACATAGTAACGATTGGAGTAGTCCTACATTTGATCCTTCAGAGCCCCAATATTTTTCACCGCCAAGAGAAGAAGTATTGGAGCTAAATAGTAGCTCAACGAATAATGATGATATCAGCGAATCCATTGAAAGTGAACGTTCCGCGGATGCTGAAACAAGGTCAAATGAAGAAGATGATAGGAAGAAGATTGATAACGACAGAAATGATGATAATTCAAACTCTGATAACAATTTTTCCAGTTCTAGTTCTACGACTAGTAAGCTAGATTCAATTGATATGTCTAAGCATGCAGAGCTGTTCATTTTCCAGTATGGAGTAGTTATGTTCTGGAATTTCACTGAAGCACAGGAGAAGGATATTTTAGCTGATCTGGCATTTGCTAATGTTGAATTTGAAGAGGACTACGAAGAMGACGACGAAGAAGAGGACGATGAAGCTGATAGCGATGGCCATGACCATGGTGATACTGAAGACAATGAGGACTCAGAATCAGAATTAGGATCACTGGTTTCCGTGTCTGGTGCAGAAGATGAGAAAATTCTCCATTCTTTAGTCATTAGACCGATACACGAACAAGATATTGAAAGCGAATCATTTCACTTTGAATACTCAAGCTCAGTTAGCAGACCTCGAATTTATAATGATATGATTACGCTGAAATCAGGTGACCATATGATAAAGCTGACAATGTCGCATGCAATAGCTCAGAGTACAAAATTATGTTTATTTGAAGCACGTATGGGATCTTTAATGAATGAGGCGAAAAAGTTGCCTAAAAGATTGGCATTGACAGGGAGATTGGGATTACGAAGAGAACAGATTATCAAACTAAGTGGTAGGCTGTTTAAACTGAGAGTTGATGTGAACTTATCATCTAGTGTATTAGATACCCCTGATTTCTTTTGGATCAGTGAGCCCAGTTTAAATCCTTTATACTCTGCAGTAAGAGAATATCTTGAAATTGAAGAACGAGTACTTGTACTGAATGAAAGGTGCAAAGTGTTYCTTGATTTGACTGATATTATAGCTGACTCTATAGCTGAGACCAACTTTTCAAGAATTGCATGGATTATTATTTTATTGATTGGTCTGAGTCTGTTAGTTTCTATGCTTGAAATATTTGTTCGTTATGCAATCATTCGGAAACTAGGCACCGAGCTACAAAACGACAACTAGAAAACATTGACAGTTTCACACAACCTATGAGAAGAAATAGTTATAAATGATCCCCAAGATATGAACAATTTTTTATGATGTGTATGTAAATGGTTTACGGACAGTTTCAYTAACGTATCCAAAAAGAAAAAAATTAAAACATGAATGCATTATCATCTTCTTCTAGCTTACCTGGCGTAATGATAATTTTGATTGATCTCTCTTCTTCATTATTCTTTAATGTCGTTACTTTCGACGAGACTTTATCAAAGCACCTACTATTGTAGCTCCAACAGCGACTATTCCACTAGCAATTGCTATACCAATCATTCCTTCTTTTGCCACTTTATCTTCAATCATTTCCTTCAAATACAGCACTTGAGTGTTATCAGGCTCGTGTTCTAATAATGATTCGGTATATTTCCTGGCTTGAGAATAATTTCCTAGTTTGAAATTTCCTATTGCCAGATAGTACAAACATTCTCTTCTGCGATTAGGAGCATCTCTGAAAACATCGGTGAGTATTTGAACTCCCAGCTGTTGATCTGTTTCTCTATTTGATTTGATCAAGCCCCARGCATAGTTGAACCTCGTTTGAATAGAAACGTATTCTCCTTCTTCTACAAACTGATGTTTTAGAACAAGTAACTGCTCATTACTAAGTGGTCTATTGGTAGTTARTAATGTGTATAGATTATATCTCTAAGTGCATGGGCCTCTCTGTTTGACTCTGCTTTTGCAGAGATATCCTATGACATGCTCTGATAAGATCTGATGTAACTTACGTGTTGGCATCTTGCAATGCAGGTAAATATTCCTTAGCACCCATTGTTTTCTAGTGTACTAATTTGATTTGTATATCAATTATTTTACTTGTTAGATCATCCGTTTATTGTTTCTAATAGAGACAACRGTTGGTCTGAAAGAATTTAAAGAGAGATCATTAAGAGGGAGAGATTGTTAATGAATTATGTCACATAAAGATGATAATATTTCACATGTCGWTTCATTAGTTTGCCATCTTAAAGCCGATTTATGATTACGTGAGCACAAATTATTATGTGCGAGGAGACTTGAAGTTGGATAGAGCTTCTGAGGCGGAAGGACTGATGAGCATTTGAGATATTTGCAAAAATGAGCGAACAAAACGTGGTTGAGTAGGGMATGTCAAAAGTTACATACCTACAAGGGAGAATAACTTATGGGAAATCTTACATTTGAATCTACTGTTTTGAATATCTATTGGGAATTGATTATTTGCATATACTCGTGAGAATTTCGCTCTCTCTGGAGTATCTTATCATTCTTATGCAGAGTTCATGTATGTTGTGGCTAACTAGGGAGTGAAGTTTTTTTGCGTAACTTTAAGTCATTTTTTTTTTGGACTAGTTTGCATATCGAATGGTTTGCAAGGATTACGACGATTATAAGTAGAAAAATAACTAAATAAGACAAATGAGGATTATACAGATTTTGGGGACGTAAAATTAATCGAAGTTGTTAACGAAYCACGACGTATCATAGGTGAAAGCTCATAGACACAGTAGTTGAGTTGCTGCATAGTTAGTCTCCACAAATGAATTTAATCAATTAACTTTAAATCTTTTTTTTTCTTTTTTTTTTCTCTCAAATGATGACTTCTAGCATCAAACCGTTCTTAAGATACTTAGAAGACATACTTTCAAGATTGTGACTGATTACAATATTTAATAATACTAGTAAATTAGCCTTAAGTTAATAAGCCAACAACAGCCAAGTTGTGTTTTACATTTTCTAAAGATTGTCAACTGTAAGTTCTCAATCTCCCTTAGTATGAGTACTAATTTCTTTTTTCCAATAACCTGCATACCCGTTTCTTAGAAACTCATCTTCAAACAATTATTTCTCCGAAAGCAGTTTTTTGATCTGAATATTTTTTCTCAAAGCACTTCTATATAATCCATCTAAATCTCCAAGTATATTTCCGTATTTTCTTCCCAAACATTTCCTTTCAATTTTGTCTTCCAGTATTAACACATCTCTTGCACTTAATTAAAAATGACGCACCTTCGTGCATCTAAATGTCTTCTCATGCAGTAAATTTTTTCAAAACCTAAACTCACAAAAATCCTTTCTCCTCTTTGTAGAAAAAGAGGAGTCACTGAAAATTATACTCAATTTTACAGATTATTCACTGGCCAAGCAAACGGAGAGCAATRTTTACATATCTATCAAATACTAGAGTATCTATACCCCCTGACTGTTTGTTTGGTTATGTCACGCTGTGGTGAGGTTTTAACCTACAAGTATTGATTCCATTTTTGAGACTTTGATTGTTGTAACTCSGCGATCGATTAATTGTGTACCAATTGATAGATTCGGAACTGGTTCTTTGAACAAAGAAAACAGCGAATATTATAGTATTTGTATCCAAGGAAACAACGGTGAAAGATGATGAGAAATACTAGATTTATTGCCAGAGCTTGTAGAAAAGTTCAGCTTAGTGCTGGTATCAATAAAGTGTCTAGTGGTATTGCTAACACTTCTAGAAGATGTATAGATGGTTCTTCTAGAACGGCATTATCCGCATTCCAACAAGGACCATTAAGGGAATATTCAACTCGCTCAACAGTAATTCAGCTTTTGAATAATATTGGTTCCAAGCGTGAAGTGGAACAGTACTTAAAATACTTCACATCTGTTGATAGTCAACAATTTGCTGTTATCAAAGTGGGRGGTGCTATCATTACACAACAATTGAATGAATTGGCATCAGCTTTAGCATTCTTATATCATGTTGGATTATATCCTATTGTTTTACACGGAACTGGTCCTCAAATCAACGAAATCTTAGAAGCTGAGAACGTTGAACCTGAATATATTGATGGAATCAGAGTCACTGATCCTAAAACCATGTCAGTTGTTCGTAAATGTTTCTTGGAACAAAACTTGAAACTGGTTACTGCTTTAGAAGAAATGGGCGTTCATGCTAGACCCATCACTGGCGGAGTTTTCCAAGCTGAATATCTAGATAAGGATAAGTATCAATTAGTTGGTAAAATCACCAGGGTTAACAAGGAAGCTGTTGAAGCATCAATCAATGCTGGTTGCCTACCAATTCTCACTTCATTAGCTGAAACCACTGACGGTCAAATTCTTAATGTGAATGCAGATGTCGCTGCAGGTGAATTAGCAAGAGTTTTTGAACCACTGAAGATTGTATATCTCAATGAAAAAGGTGGATTAATCAATGGCACCACTGGAGAGAAAATTTCTGTTATGAATCTAGATGAAGAATACGAAGACTTGATGAAGGAACCTTGGTTTAAATATGGAACCAAATTGAAGATCAACGAGATCAAGGATTTGCTTACTTACTTACCTAGATCATCATCAGTTGCTATTATTTCTGTGGAAGACTTGCAAAAGGAATTGTTCACCGATTCTGGTGCTGGTACTCTAATCCGGAGAGGCTACAAACTGTCAGTTAGAGATAGTTTAGAACAATTCAAGAGCAGTTCTAYTGGAACAGATGGATTGAGAAATGCATTATTAAGAGATAAGGAGTTTTCCACTGGCGGGAATTCAGTTGCTTCTTATTTGAAACAATTGGAGTCTGTTAAATTCAGAGCCTATAGTGATGACCCATTAGAAGTTCTTGCAATCGTTATCGAGGATAAAGCTGTAGGTGTACCTTATTTGGATAGATTCCTCGCCACAAAGAATGGTTGGTTGAACAATGTTACTGATAATATTCTAAATGCTATAAAGAAAGACTATTCTAGTTTATACTGGATTGCTGATGAAGATGACATTAATAGTGCATGGTATTTTGCTAAATCTGATGGTTCTTTCATCAAGAACGGTAAGATTCTGTTCTGGTATGGAGTTGATGATGTTGAAAAAGTTGCTTCATTGATCGATTCATTCTGTAATAAAGTATCGGCATTGAAAACGCCAAGCTCTGCTGAGGGTGGATTTATTCCATTTTTGAACAAACAACAGGTGAGATCATACTCAAATTTTGCGCACAGAAGAACAGCTTTTGGTACTATCAACAATATCAACCAATTGATGTTTCATAGAAATATTATTACTACTGAACCAAATCCTCCTCTTAAAGARGCAAAGACTACACGTAAGGCCAAGGTTGCTCTTATTGGTGCCAGAGGTTACACAGGACAAAATCTCATCAGTTTGATTGATTCCCACCCTTATTTAGAACTGTCTCATGTTTCTTCCCGTGAACTTGAAGGTAAGAAATTAGAAGGTTATACCAAATCTGAGATCATCTATGATAACCTGCAAGCAGAGGATATCAAGAAATTAGAGGTTGAGAATGCTGTCGATGTTTGGGTTATGGCTTTACCTAATGGTGTATGCAAACCCTTTGTTGATGCGATTGACGAAGCTAAAGCTGAAACTAAATTGAACAAATCTATTGTTATTGATTTATCAGCTGATTACAGGTTTGACGAAAGCGGAGAATGGGTTTATGGATTACCTGAATTAAGTAAGCGAGCCGACATTGCAACAGCCAAGAAGATTTCTAATCCTGGTTGCTATGCGACTGGTATGGAGATTGCTATTGCTCCATTGATCCCCCATATTGCTGCTAGACCATCGGTGTTTGGTATTTCTGGTTATTCTGGAGCAGGAACCAAACCTTCACCTAAGAATGATATCAATAATYTAAGAGAGAATTTGATTCCTTACTCTTTAACTGATCATATTCACGAAAGAGAAGCTAGTCGACATTTAGGCGTGGAAGTTGCATTTACTCCACATGTCGCACAATGGTTCCAAGGTATTTGCCATACTATTTCTATCCCATTAAACCCTGCTGATAAGATGACTTCTCGTGATATTAGAAACATGTACCAAGAACGGTATGCTGAAGAGAAATTAGTTGCTGTTCATGGTGAAGCACCGGTTGTTAGAGATATCAGTGGCACTCATGGTGTATGTGTTGGTGGATTTGCAGTCAATTCAAAGCAAAATAGAGTTGTTGTTGTTGCTACTATTGACAATTTGTTGAAGGGTGCCGCTACCCAATGTCTTCAAAATATCAACATTGCCATGGGTTATGGTGAATATGATGGTATTCCATTAGATAGGGTAGTTGTTTAAGTTTTGCATAAGATGATGAGTTGTAGAGAATGAGGAGAAGAATCTGCTTGGTTTAGAATGTTTAGAATGAGGATAAATTAGATTTTACTCTATTTTGTTTCCAAATTTTTGTATGCCAGTATGTGTTTTAGATATTATTTATATTTTATTGTAAGAAGTCATGTAAAATAGTAGTCAATTTTGTTGACTGTGTGTTCTTATGTATGATATGCAGATTATACATAGAGATGCATAATCTTGTCATAGACCTTTATTCAAAGAATAACAGACCCTAGAGCTACACCCATATTCTTCTTGTTCAGATCCCCATTTGCAATAGGGTCTTTCCTTAAATCCATCACCTTTCACTCTGTGTTATCTCAACATGGCCTCAATTGATTACCATGATTAACATAAACATTGCTGAAACCGCTTGCCAGACATTCGTTATCTATGGATACTTTTGATCTCCTTTTTTAATTTGTTGATCTTTATATCTAGTGTGTAAAATCAAAAATTCTTGTCAAAATGGAAGTGAACTTTCGACGGATTCCGATTGAACAATATGATACTGAGAACTATCTATCAGCAGAGGATCTCAAGCCAGATGCACCACCAGTGAGTTATGAAGAGATTTCATCATTATATCAACAAATCCGATCAGGTCTTTCGCAAGGAGGTAGTGCTGATGCATTGGCGTTAGCTTTAGATAACCCACCTTACGGAGGTGATGATAGAACCAAGGTAAGTTGAAATAGATAAGGAAGACTCCTCGATCTGAAGATGAATCACATCAACAGGATAAGATGAGATGACGAAGAGATAGTAGCTCAATATTGTGTAAATTGCTTTACTGACACTCTATTAGGAATTACATTTGAAATCTGTCATTGAAGTGTTATCATCTATTAGATCAACGGAYATAGGAAAAGTTGTTGCAGGCTTAACATCAGAACAACAAGATGTTTTAGTGAAATATCTATATAAAGGAATGGAGTTTAGTAATTCATCTAGCTCATCAAATTCCAGTTCAAGTCATAACATTGGAAGCATTTTACTAGCATGGTTTGATAAAACAATCGAGCTCACAGGAGTTGGCCCTATTGCTAGATATATGTCAGATAGAAGAACTGTTTGATTCATTGGGGGATGAATGTCGATGTATGCGATTATGTCAAACTAGAGATTCTCAAGGTTAGAAATTATATAAAAAATAAAAATGAGAGATTTGTTCGAGGGTGGAAGTGTATGATTTTTAATGTTACGTCGTAAAGCGACTGGAGCAACGCTAGGCGGTACYGAATATGTAATGCAAACAAATGAAGGTCTAGTACAAAATAATAACGAAATTAACTACAGTCGAATTCTACATTACTATCTACAATTGTGCACTTTAATTAAATTGATATACTTTTTACTTGTTCTTTCCCCTTTAAATACCCAACTGAACTCTATAAATTCCTATTTTCTTATTCATCCGCCCGCATTTTCTCAATCTTTTTGAACCAAATCCCACATTTCCCGTAGTAGATCACATGACTTAATGGTTACTTTGTTCCTACGATTTCCCGCAAACCAGAAAATGTAGCACATGCCACCTCTTTTCTTACCCCCCAGTGTCTCTCTCCAGTCCTACAAACTCAATCTCTCATCCGGTAAAGTATCAACACTTCTCTTTCTCCTTCATCTTCATTCAATCACCCCCATACCGAACGAATTACAGGAAAGAAATATACATTCGATGCACCGCAATAACATCTTGTATTGGGTTAAAATATTTATCGTGGAGCTATAAATCAAATTACATTTAACTGCTAATTCATTGCAAGGCTCTATCAATGATCAGTAGGTGGTGATAGTAGTTGATTTGAACTAACCATAACCATACTATAAGCATCTCACACAAATTATAAACAATGGATCAAGAGAACAGTTTAAACAACAAACGAAAGTCCTCTGAACTTGATGAAGAGGAGCATAACGAAGAAAAAGCTCATTCAGGTATGTTTTCTTTAGTTGTTGGGTTATTAACCGTTTAGTGGTTGACGTAGTAATCGGTGATCAGTTACATTGTCGATTATGTTTCTGTATACTGAAGGTTACATTTTTATTAGTTTGGATGATAGGTTTTTATCGAAATTATACTACCTCAAATAAATTGAATTCTTTCTTTTGAATACTGATCTCTCATTTCGGTTACGTTTCCACTGCTATTACAAATACTAACAACACCCAGAGCCGAACCCCCGAAGCGCCTTTGGCAGCGGATTGAAGTTTGGTACAAGTGCCAGCTTCACGGCGAACACGAGCAATTCATGGCTGAAACAGAACACTGATGATGGAACTGAAAACAAACCAGAAAATATTAAAAAGCCCAAATTTTCCTTTGGAGCTGGAACAGCTTTTGGCTCATCTTCGTTCGCAACGTCCAACAGCAGTACCGGTAGCTCTTGGATGAATACCAAACCATCTAATACAACAACCAGTGGCCTCAACATTGTAAATAACGGTACTAGTAACGAAAATGAAGACCAGAAGCCCAAATTCAAATTTGGTGCTGCTTTTGCTCCTAGTCCGAACGTAACACAGTCTTGGTTAACCAATGAGCAACCAGCAGTAGCAGCAAAAGCAGCAGAACAAACAGAAAAGTCAGAGGTAACATCAAGCGTGACTGCTAATATATCCAAGAACGGCAGTGAAATGAAAGATTATTACGTTCAAGTGAAAGCACCATTAGAAGCAGCTACTATCAAAACTGGTGAAGAAGAGGAAGAGATTGTATTCAAAAGCTCAGCTAAACTATACGCATTCAAACTAATTGATAAAGAGAAATCATGGAAGGAAAGGGGTGTAGGTGAATTGCATATCAATAGTTGTACTAATCAACTATATAAATATAGGATTATTATGAGATCCAGAGTTGTTGGTCGCGTGATATTGAATATGCCTATTACGGCGGGAATAGTTTGTTCGATGGCCCCTGGCAGTCAAAAGGTTGTTCATATAACAGGGTTTGAAGATGGTGCTTTATGGCAGTTTGCTATTAAAACCAGTGATTCTAATTTGGCAAATAGAATCCATGATTTGGTTGCGAAGTTCACAAGAGAAGCAAAAGAGTTCACCTCTAAGAATAAGAACAAGGCTGATGATAATCAGAACCGTAATGAAAGTAGTGAAAATGCCGTTGAAGCAAATCAGGACCAGCCAGCAGGTGGTGATGGTAATATTGGCGCGGCTGTTACAACTAGCACTATTTCTGAGTCCAGTAAACTCACTGGAGTCAATCCCGTGACCGCATCAGAGAAGAAACACGTATTTGGTATGACAACGCCATTTGGTGCTATTAGATCTGCTTCTTCCATCACAGCTTCTCAACCAAAAAAACCTTCAGAGAGTGAAGATGACGATGAAGATGACGATGAAGATGCGGAATCAGAAGCAGAACCAGAAGCAGAATCAGAATCAGAATCAGAATCAGAATCAGAAGAAGGATCTGCAGGAATCAAGAAAAAGAATGAAACGACCAATCAACAGGCTGATAATGCCGAATCCAATAAACCAACCAGTGAAATAGCACAGCCTTCAACGAAAGCTAAGTTTGGGGCAGGAGGCTTTTCTTTTGGTTCCACAGCAAAATTTGGTCAAAGCTCTCCTTTCACGGCAAGTGGAGTCAAGCTCTCGGGATCATCGTGGCTTAGTTCTAGCTCACCCTCTACAGTATCGTCGACCATTTCGTCATTTTCCAATGGTGACGAGCAACATACTTTTAGAACCAAAACAACCAGCTCTGGATCTAGACCACTATTTGGGGCAGGAACTCTGTTTGGGACTAAAACCAGTGTCACGAATAATACCCAACATGAATCCTGGCTGAGCTCAACGAAAACAATGGAAAATGAACTGAAACCCTCGTCGGAACCAGTGAAAGATTTGTATATTAAGGTAGAAGCACCATTGGAGCAAAAGGTTATTGAAACTGGAGAAGAACATGAGAAGATCTTGTTTAAATGTACAGGAAGGTTATTCTATGTTAATCTGCAGAATGTCGAATCAGGATGGAAAGAAAGAGGACTAGGAGAGTTGCATGTTAATAAAATAGTTGAAAGTATTCAAAACGATGAAAATAATAGAGATAAAGCTGTTATCAAGAATAGATTAGTCATGAGAGCTCGACAGACGCTTAAGGTGATATTGAATCTCCCGTTAGTAGCAGGAATTAAAATTGGTCTTAAAGATAACTCCAAAATTTTGCTTATCACTACTTTTGAGGAAGGGGTTCCATGTCAGTTTAGTTTAAGAGTTGGAAGCCATGATGTTGCATTGCGGTTGAAGGAATTATTAGAAGAGTTAATTGATAATATTTCAAAAGAGGAGGAAGAGGATAAGCAAGAGGATAAGCAAGAGGATAAGCAAGAGGATAAGCATGAGGATAAGCAAGAGGATAAGCAAGAGGATAAGGATGAGGATAAGGATGATGATAACAATGAAAATAGTGATGGCAGTTCTCGTGATAAGAACACTGAAAATACCAATAGTGAGAAGGATGAGAGTGGTAACGATACCTCTAATACCACCAATAGCAGTAGCAACAGCAACTCTACCGCTAACACCACTAACGCCACTACTGCAACGAATATCAATACAGATGGTTCATCGGCTACCAAGCGGTCAAGAGGAATGTATAGTTATAGTGCTGATGATCTAGCATTCAAAAGAGAAGTATTCACTAAACCAAGTATACCAGCTAGCACTAAAGAATATCCTGAACAGCAGCAAGATGATTCAAGCAATGACGAAGACCTCACGATAACAATGAGTGTTGAAGAAGCAACTGACTCGTCTGATGAATACGAAGATGAAGATGATTCTGATGTGAGCTTAGAAGAATTTAGACCAGTGGAAGAAGTCCATGAAGTTGAAATGATTGACAGTAGTGATGATATTTCTATTGATGATGACATCAAGTCCGGGCATAAGAAATATAGATACTATGACTCTGATGACAGTATTGACAGTGATGATGATGATACAGATAACGGAATTGTTTCTTATGAGGTTGAGGAAGCGAACGATCCTTCAGACAGTAATAGCGATAATGAACATAGCAATCAGAAGAAGAAGAAGAAGCAGAAGAGCAATCGGGGAAAGACGGATAAAGATATGATAGAAACAGTAGTATTAGAAGCAAACTATGGAGACCAAGAAGAAGTATTTGAAGATGTAGAAGAATCGCAAGCAAGGAAAAAGGCAAGGAAAAGAAAGATCTTTAGAAATAGCTCAGGAAACTCAATTCCTGCTGCTTGGTTGTTTTCTGACGACGAAGAAGACAATAATCTGTATGGCAATGAACCAAAGAGCCAAGCAAATCATGCAAATCATTTCTATTGTTTATCATCGGAAAATACTACTGGTAAGAACTTGGGGGTTGATATCAGAACTAGTTGTATCAGTAACTGCATGAATCATAAACGTATTGATGATGAGATGAGAAAGAGGAAAGTCCAAGTTAGATATAATAGCTCATCGTTAGATAGAGCAAAGTTATATGGTGAGCCAAGCTTTACTACTATACTTCAGTATTAATGGAATGGAACAAATGTTCAATAAAAGGAAACAGATATCATGAATTATTATAATGTGCCGTATGAATGAACAACGATGATCAGTTGATCCAGATACATTTGTATTATGCTATGGTAGCAAGTTATTGTTTTAACTACTATTTACATATTAACAACATCTATACGTTTTTAATTTAAATACTACTGTACACACTGTTGAACCTTTTTGACCCCCAAATTGAAATGATGGATACTGAAGTCTTTTATAGACTTCCAGTTGACCCTTACTATATTTTTCAATAGTTACCAGGTTTATAAGCTCATCTTCAGTAAAATTGCACGATGTTATAACCAATAAGCCTTTGTCATTGAGTAATTTATAGGCTCTCTTAACGTACATTTCAACTCCTTTCAGAGATTCACCAGTCTCATTATCAACATATAATTGATTACTGAGTGCAATGGCATCCAACGTACCTTTATCCAACACTACATTCCATTGTTTAGAATTTTTCAGGAGAAAAGTGTCATCAGTTAATAAATCTACATGATGGAATTCAATACTTGAAATGTCTTCAATATCTTGGAATTCTGTCTCTTCACCATTTTGTAAAGCGTCTAGTACTTGGTTGGCAAATTCAATTGATTTTGAAGAATAATCAATTCCACATAGTTTATTATCAAAAACACATTCCTCTCTGATTGAAAACAACAAATGACCATTTCCAGTGCCTAAATCTATCATTTTTATTATACTGTCATCCTCTTCATCTTCATGTAATTGTTGTATGTCCTCGAACTCATTATTGAGAAATCGGATCATAGTCGATTCAGCGTTTGATTCAGCAAACCAAACTTCACCTGAGTTGTTCTTGTTGGAGGCAAAATTTTCTTTCTCTCTGTCGTAAAATTCATCCCAGTAAGCTAGAGATCCAAGCTTTGAAGGTTTCAAATCCATGATCAATCTTTGATATTAAAATACAGTTGGTAGATAGGATGGATTACTTGCTCTGCCTGATCTGATTTATCTGTTGATAAGTCGAGTACGAGTTGGTCCACCAGTTAGCAACAACCCGGAGATTTTGTCTCAAAAGAAAAAATGATGTTTGAAGGGTTTACATATGGCTTCTGGGCTCGATTTATGATTGACCATTGTTCTATGGGAGCAAGACTCTTTGATAGAACCACGAAAGTAAACGATCACATAAGTTAAATTCTTAGAATCTTTTCACTATGGTAGATGAAGTGTTAAATTAAGTTCGAATTGTTTAAGCTTGCATATTAATGCATTGTGATTCTCTGTTTCAAAGGTCTTTTTTTGCTTCAAAGTGACCGATTTGAGAAGACATTTTTTGAATTTGCGAGGGAAAAAAAACTTTTAAATGATTAGTCAACAGAAAATGTAGAAGCAGAGATGAAAAAAAAATGAAAGAAATGGTCTTACAAAGCAAGGGTAATTTAAGGTTTCAAGCTTCAATTAATAAGGTTATGATTAGATGATCAGATAATGAGAAGTTTGGAAAGGTGTTTTGGAGTTTAAAATCATGCATAATTTTGCATATCGTAGTAAAATGTTTCCCAATTCCAAACTTCGAACTTCTTCTGCCTTACATTCTTTCTTCATATGGTTCATCTTCAGTGGTAGACTAGCTTGTCACTTGAAGAAATAATGACAAATAGGATGGTAAGCAAAACTATATTATAGGCTCCAATCTTTTAGTTGAGTTCGACTAGAAGAAAATACGGGACTTATATGACTACTTGGAGTTATTTGATGTTTATTGATCAGTAGCTGATAGTGGTCCTACAAGTGTGGCGTTTGGTGATAAACAAGAGGATGAACCATTGCACCTTCTGAGTAGTCAAAGCAATAAACTATGGTATACCATTTATACTTGAAAGGCTGTGCACCGATATCTTGATACAAATTTGGCTGTTCTATCAAATATATTGATAGTTGATTATACAAAGCTAACCTAAGATATAGCGTATAGTAACCAGTAAATAATGTACAACTCCTTGTAGCAGTATATCATGGACTTGTTGGTAATTAAACAGCAGCTCCATTAATTTTTCATTTCAAGCTTTAACTTCATTAATTGAAAACAATAGTCCTATTAGATATAAATGAAAATAACAGGCGTGTATCTACTATACAGGTAAAGTCTACTAACGCGGACTTCTTTCACGTCTCCTTCGATCATGAAAATCTCTTGAGTCTCTTGATCCTCTATCTCTAGGTTTACGTACTTCAAGCTCTCTGTCTCTATCCCTCATCTTCCTAAATTCAATTTCCTTCTTTTCCCTATACTCATCACGAGTTGTTCTGAAGCTTTTTTCTTTCTCAATCCTCTCAATTCGTTCCATTCGCTCCGTTCGCTCCGTTCTTTCGTTTCTATCAACACGATCCCTTCTTTCCCTATCACGGTTATCTTTTCTAACGAAACGATCCCCTCTTTCATTTCTCTCCCCCATTTCCTTATCCCTTTGCGAATATCCTCTACCACCTCTTCCACCTCCTAACCTTCTAGGCAACCAACCTTTAATCGTTCTTCCTCTTTCCACATCAACAATAATTCTTCTTCGTTCTATTAACTTATCGTTCAAACCTTTCACTGCATTTCTGGCGTCATGTTCTCTATTAAACACGACAAATGCATATCCTCTTGATTTACCTGAAGCTACATCTCTTACTAAGCGAATTCTCGTGATTGGACCAAACGGTGAACATAGTTGTTCAATATCGCTTTCTGTTGTTGAGTACGGCAATCTTGATAGAAATATTGTACAGTATGGATCACCTCTAATCTGAGGGTCAGTTGCTGGTGAGAAATGGGTAGGTAGTTTGTCTGTTTTTGTTTCTCTATTTTCTATGCTTTCCGTCTTTGACTCCGTTCTTGTGGTAGAAGGGTCGGCTTCTGGCTTTGTCTCTTCAAGCTGTGCTTCATTCAATACTGGTAAGAAGGCTGAAACTGATGTTATTGTGCAAGTTTTTCTTTCTTCTGGTTGGTAATCCGATGGTGGAATGAACGGGAGAGATGATCTTGGTGCAAATAGTAAAGCAACATGCGGCGGTAGCCTTGAAACATCCGTCTATAATGATTGTTAGTAAATTGTAATAGTTGGGTGTAATACACTATTCCATGTATGGGATTACAAACGATAATGAATAGCGAGTACGTGATCAAGTACTTACCATAATGACTGAAATATGTGATAGGTATATAGTTCTTTCAACGTGAATAAGATGTATAAGTGGTCCAAAGAAACCAAATTATCACAATTTTTTGATCAAATAGTAAAAGCAAAATGAATAACATGAACAGCAAATGATAACATAGACCCTTCATTGTTAGGTATTTGAGTGAAAAGAATAACCGACATGAGAAGAAAGAATACAATTTATGATTAGATAATCATCTATTGCTTTAACGATTAAATAATCATAAACATCTGTCACCCTACCGAATGAGAAAACCTTGAAAAGGTAGGGAAGCATAATTTAATCAGTTATCTTCATTTTGGATAAATGAAATTTCATTGTTCTAATACTTGTCATGTTAAATCATTGTTTCTAAGTTACGTTGTATTCTTCTGTTCCTCATGGTATAACTAGCAGAAATGCTTTATTTCTTTCTCAAGACATTTTATTGAAGGAAAAGGTTTCTTAATAAACCGTTCCTCAAGCTTCAAAATATATTCAAATGGAGGAATATTCGACTCATTAAAGTAGTCTATCAGCGATTTCTCTTGAGCTTCCTGACGGACAACCAGTATCTCATCACTGACTTGTCAACTTTTCTCAATTGCTATCTTCATTTAACTCCCTAGGAGAGAAACTCRGATTGACTACCAGCCAAGAAACTCCTGCATTTGGTTTTTTTTCCGTTGAAGTAAAGTTAATAGAAACCATACATATTTGATATGGATATGTTAAGAGTCAAATGCTTGTTTATTACAACTATCAAGTTCAAGCGTTTGAGTATACGTGCTTGGTAATCAGATTATATTTCAATCTATGGGTTTCTAGATAATGATATCACCGAATTTTAGTACAACGACACGCAACAGTTTTGGTCTGCAAACTTAATCATTATTTCATATATCTTCCAATTAATAGGATCAGATCACTCTCGTTATTCGCTTTTTTGTTTGTCCAGATCTTTGAAAAAATAAAGCCTGTTCCGAGGATTTTTAGTGTTAAGGTTGATCTTGACTAACCTTAACACTTAAGTTAATTTTACTCTTCATAGTAACTTCAACTTTGTTTTATAGCTAACCCCAAGTTCAACTCTAGTAGATAACAAGACTTCATTCAATACTATTTTGGATCTACGATGGATTCATGAAAGATCGTTATTTTAGATGGTTTCTTAAGAAGAAAAGAACTACCGTCCGTAGTGAATTCGTTAAGTTTTCTGAGTTTAGCCTGTACAAATATGAGTTGTGGCCCCCTGTGACTTGATATATACTCGCATCTTTCCATCAATGAACTGAAATAAAAGATACATAGAACGGAGAAATGAATCTCAACAATTTTCGTAAATCTCGTATTCTTACTTCATGGTTTTCACACCAATATTATGCTAATTTGACCAAAATTTATTCGCTTTCTCAAGAAACATCGAAGGTTGTTTGATCAGGCCTATGGACAATCTGGTTTTATTTATTCAGACAATCTTGAAAATCATATTGATGTTATTACCTTTTCCACCTTATCGATTTTTAACTGTCAATTGATGATAGGTGGGGGGATACATATGGGTCGATACTGAAATGTGTTTTGTTTTAATTTAATTAGTCTATTATATATGGAATGTTTCTCTTGGTTTTAGGATATTGAGAATAAAACTCACTCTCTTTTAGGCTAGCGGATCAAGCTTTTTCCTTTGTATAGAATGAAAGTTTGAGACATGCGACTCAAAGTTAACGAAGCATCAACAGAACATCTGAGTAACTTTATGGATGAAACAATGTAGCTATGAAGAGAGAGAATTTTACTCCTTTAAAAAAAATTTTGAATCAGATGGATGGCGAGGAAGTCTCTAGCTTTGATTACAGTGGTAACTTTCGATTCTGCTGTATATTGTGATCAGAACGACTTCCGATAGGACGTAGGAAATATCAATACTCTTACAGCAAATTACGAAATTATCATACTTGAATGCCTAGATGCCCTTATAATTATTTATTTCAACACCAATGTGCATTATACTATGAAAAATTAATACTGGGCATTTTGCTCTACTCCTACACTATTTCCCAATGATTAACTAAAAATAAAACAGTAAAAAAAGATCATTGCTAATATAATATCCAACTAACCAAGGAACACAAGAAAAAACCATATTCACCTTTTTCATAAACCAAAATAATCAACTCTATCCAAGAATCGCTTCCCACTCAGTCCAATGCTACATACTAGAGTTTTCTCCAACCAAAAGGAGGATTTCAGACTACAAAACCTGCTGGAAATAGAGTTCAAAGTTATACTCATATATACTCGTATACTGATATAAGGTTCTGTTAAAGAGTTTTAGCTCCAAGGTGGAAGTGCGCAACTTAAACTTCAAACTTCGTTTTATTTCATTGAAAACACCAAAGAAGCAGCGGGTCAGAAATATAAGCTCGCAMTTAGCAGAAACCCTAAAGTAAGTTTGAGGATCAAAAGATCTAATAATTTGGATGACTTAGAATTGATCCGACCAAGCTTCCTTTCTTCCAAAGATGATTTGTATGATAATTCACTATTGATAGGAAAAAATATAGAATAGTAATTGGAAAAAGTTAGCGAAGTACCTGATCAGACTGAATTTTGATTAGGTGTTGAGTGCTCAATTGTCTGCTCATCTTTAGGTAGCTGGTAATAGTTGATGTAGTTGGAAAACTCTTATAACTAATTGTCTATTGTCTATTGTTGTTTGCTTACTTGTTTTCTTCATCCTTTCTACGAAATCCCCTACATAATTGAACAATTTATAGATACTAGGGCATTTTCTCCTGGAGTTGAAATATGAACTCTTCTTGATCGCTAAACCGAATAGAAAAGCACTGAAGATCAAATAAGAGCAAGTTGCCGATCGTTAAGCTAGCAGTTGGATTCAAACTGGTTCAGAGACAAGAACTACTACTAAGCCTGGCGAAAGTTGCATAGGACCGAAGTAAACAAAAGTATCAGAAAATAAAATGGCCACACAGRCAGCACAGGAGAAAAACTCCTTGTCTGTTGAAGCAGTTAATATGACTGTTGACGACGTGAGTAGTCAACAAGGTACCCRTGGGACATTAGGAAAAATGCTGGATGCAATTGAACTGAAATTTACAAAAGATATCAAAGGAAGCCCGTTGATCAATAAATATTTGATGCCGATGCCTGTTTATAGAAGAACATGGGGCTTCTTCTCATTTGTTGCATACTGGTCTATTAKCGCATTTGCAGTCTCAACATGGGCAACAGGATCATCCATTGTAGCACTGGGTTTATCATTTGRATCCTGTTGCGCTGTATTGGTAATAGCAAACGTCTGGATTGCACTTTTAATGATTGGTAACGGTTGGGTTGGAAATAAGTGGCATATTGGTTTCGCTATCAGTCAGAGATTTGTATTTGGTATTAGAGGTTCATGGCTTGGCGTTTTAACAAGAGTTCTATTATCTATTGTCTGGATGTCTTCTCAATCATGGTTCGGTGGTACGGCAGTTGGTGTGATGATATCAACATGAAGTTAAAGTTATTTTGACTGGGAAGATGTTCTCCCTGGTTATTCAGGGCTTGTACCCATGAAGTATATGGTAGGTTACATAATATTTCAATTTATTCAATTGCTGTATGTTTTCTTTCGTCTAGAGGTTTGGAATAAGCCTCTTATGGTATTTTCATTTCTTGCATTTGTTGTATTTTTAGGAACATTTATTTGGTCTCTTGTCGAAGTCGGAGGGGTCGGTAATATTTCAAACTCTGATAAACCACAAACAACCGTTCATGGTGCTGATTTAGGATGGGCATGGGTAAATGCTATTACGTCAATATTTGGATCAACGTGTGCAGGCATTGCAAATCAAAGTGATTTCTCAAGATTTGCTTCCAGGAAAGTCTCTTCTATTGTTCCAAGTACTTTGATATTAATTATCGTTGTTAGTACTATATGTCCAGTCTTTGGTCTTATCTCATCGTCTGCTTTACAAACGGTTCATGGCACTATTATTTGGAATCCTCTATCGATTTATAATCTCTGGCTTGTCATCCATGATTATTCTTCAGGTTCTAGAGCAATAGTTTTCTTCTGTTCTTTTATCATAGTTTTATCACAACTAGGCGCTAATACCATTGGCAATACATATTCTGGTGGAATGGATCTAGCTGGATTGGCCCCAAAATATATCAATATCAGAAGAGGATGCATTATTGTGTGGATTATCTCATGGGCTTGTCAACCATGGACTTTTTTTTATACCGCCAGTAGATTCATAACAATAATGTCTTCATTCTCTGCTTTCTTAGCTCCTTTGATTGGTATAATGCTATGCGATTTCTTATTAGTCAGAAAAGGAACTTTGAAACTCTCTGATCTTTATTCAAAAGATTCAGCTGGTGGTGCCTATTGGTTCTGGCACGGGTTCAATTTCAGATCTTTGATCGTTTGGCTAGCATTATGTGTGCCGCCAATACCTAGCCTTGCTGCTAAAGCAAGTGGTACAACAACAGATATTGGCGCACTTAGATATTATCAAGGTAATGCCATATTTGGATTTTTCATCAGCATTGTTTTCTACTATGTGATTTGCAAAATCTTCCTACCAGAACTACCTGATGTTGATGCTGCAGATTACTACGGCACATTTAGGGAATCAGAGGCAAGAAAACTGAATATTATTCCTTTTGATTGCGATTCAAAAGAGGGTCAACTAATAAGGGAAATAGATWAAACTCCATCCGAAGTAAGAAGCAGTGAATTTGATTCAACGATAGAACTAGATGCATACAGTAAAAATATATGATAACAATGATGATGGATAAGACTGAGAACTGAAGGGTGGAAAGAGATTTTATTGTGCATGCCATGAAATTGAATAAACTAACTGCTGGCAGTTACTTATTCATGGGTTTTATGTTCCTGAACAGAAAGAATAATAGTGGAAAATAATATAAGTGAATTATGAGTATGAAAATAGATAATTAAGATTATGGACGGTATAAGTGATACATTAAAACTGGATAATTCTGTATAAATAACTATTCAAATACTATTAATATATATCTGATGGTCCATGTATTGGCTATAGTAGAATAGACTTATGTATGCTTATTTATTATAACATGGTCAGGATTGGTTTTATTCTATCCGTAAAGACTGTTAATGTTATGTATGGTATTCAAATTGAAGTGGATTTGCTAATATACATTATAAATGCTAGATTTTATTTAGATCATTCATTAAGAAATGTCTGCTGTGGGTGCTTAATTAACCATCAATCTCCATTTCGCTTTCACTTTCACTTTCATCATTCTTGTTCTTTAAATCATTGATGCCTGCATAAGAGTCTGTATGGCATATCAATTTCTGTTGATCCTGTAGCTGTATTGGTAGCTCTTGTTGCTGATATTGTGCTTTTTCTTGCTCGTTTTGAATTACATCTCTATAAGGAAACAACTCATCATCCTCATCAATCATATCAATGTCATTTTCTCGATAATAGGAGACATAATGTTGAAATATCACTCGCCATGGATCATAATATGGAACCAATGCCCAGTATTTACCAACATAGTCATCATAGTAATATTTTCCATAGGTCTTATAGCCTTTGGTTGTGTTTCTACTCTCAAATCCAGGATAGGTCAAAACATCATGAGGTATGATAAGTTTCTTTCTCTTTGGTGACTTTCTCTTCTTTTTATACCCCTCTTTCTTTATTCTATTGGTGACTCCTATAAAATCCTCATTGTGATTCATGCTTAGTGTACCATCAGAATCGAATTCCCCAATTTCAGAGTCAGTGTAATCTGTATAATCCGAAGTGTTATTTTCACTATATTCTCCTTCATCAGGTAGACCATATGACCGCTCATCGTCACTCTGGTCATCATCTGAMAAGAACTCCTCAATTTTTGGAATAAACACTACATCTGGTGCACTTGTATCCATAAAATCAGTATCATTATACAGTTTTGATCCTTCTTTGGTTGTCTCCGTCTTTTTCTGTTCATTATTGTATTTAGATTTAAGATGAAAATCCTTGATATCGTTTAAAGTGAGGGAATTAAAATTATCTAGTAGTCTTCTCTTATGACACGGCGGCCGATTCTTAAGCTTATCTTTTGGCAACCTGCTATCATGATGAATAGTGGTATACTCTTCGTATCCATAGACACCATCTACATCGTCTTTCTTATCAATCAGTTGAGACTCTGAATCAGAATCCAGCAACGATGATTTATCAAAGCTTCGTTTAATTCCTATGTTTTCCCCACTCATTTAATCTGTGTATGCAAAAACTCATTTCCTGCCATTTCCATTTCGCATGCTAATCAACAAAACTTCACTGCATTCCTTTTTCCACAATATTAATGCTCTTTTGATCTGATCTTTGGCAATAAATAAATATAATCAACTCTCTATCGCTCTAGCTTTTGTTAATACATGAACTAATGCACTCATTGTCTGATTCTCATAGAACCTATTCTCTGTATATTTCAACGCACTAATTCAGCAACATTCCATCTATTAGCTTTCTCATTGATCCGTCCATCCAAACGTTCTTTCTATTCAATCTTCATTCTTTCTTCTACCCTATTTCATCACTACCTATTTTATTGCTCATCTCTTCACTTATCATTGCACAAACTATCCTATCTAGTTAAGTAGTCTTTTCAGACCCCCCGAGTTTTACTAGAAATTTCCATTATTTCCCTCATCTACTAAATAAATGATAATATAAGCACATAATACAGACGAAGGAACAATGGAGCTCATTTGAAGGAAGGGCTGACAGAAGACTTTTCGAAATCATCGGAGTATTCGGCACCACGTGATAGTTATTCTCCTAAACAGAGTTGTCAGAGTTGTATGGTTAACTATAAATAATACTCAAGTAATCATAATGACGATCAATGAAGCAGATGGATGTTGGTAAAAGAGTATAGATAGAAAGGTGAAGGCTTATTATCATGTATAGATCGGAAGTTGGTTGATGAATTTGGAATTGAGAGGAATAATTGACTGATTTTGATTTTGAATTGCAAAGAAGTAACTAGTAGCTTGTTCTGATTCTTACTATTAAGTGTAGAATTGCTGGATTGATTGATAACAGTTACATTAGTTGAAACACAAAGCGATTCATAGCGAATCAAGCACATTCATTACCATTGTTCTATCTGCTGTCTGTTGCGCTTCACTAGATGTTCTTACCATTGAAATATTTATTTTATTTGTTTCTGTCAGGAATTAAAAGGCGCTTGTAGTTGACATTAAAATTGTATGATCTAACAGGCTATGCCGTTCCATACACCACCAATTGATGAATCCAAGAAAGGATCATTATCAGGTAATCCATATGTGTTTGATGATCGAGAAAGTGAATCATCAAGCGGAATAGGTATTCTGCCATCAAAAGCGTCAGTATCAGTAAGCGTGAGTACCGCAAGTGTGAGTACGGCAAGTTCAGAAGATGTTTTAGCAAGAAGAACTTCTATTGATAGTGGAAACAGTGAAGTCAGCTCTGAAGAAGAAGAAGAAGAAGAAGAAGAAGTAGCAGATTTGGGTGAACAGAATATGAGTAAAACGGTTGCTGGGGAAGACAAGCAATTGGCTGTTGAAAGGACAGATAAGAATACCCATCAATCCCAATTGAATGAAAAAAATGACGACTCAACAATAGTTGAGCCTAATGATGAAAAGGAAGACCCAATTGAGGAGACAACCATTCCTGATATTACAACTACTGATACATCAGTGAATGAAGAATCTGCTACAACGAACCCAAAGTTGAATAGGAAAGAATCTCAGAGTTTTAGAAGCAATTTATTATCACCAGAGCACTTCGAAGAAACGAAACTGCCAAAGGAGCTATCTGATTTAGTGAAAGAGTATGTTTAAATACGATTTTCATGCTTAGTTTTCTGATCATCCCATATCAGTCGCTACAGTTCTATTTCATTGTTCAATATACTAACAAATATAGATTTCTTAAGTCCTTGCAGGAGCCTAAATACTCATCACCATTAACCCTCGATCAAATTTCTGGTTTATTTCAAAAGTTCTATATTGATTTCAAAGAACAGWGTAACACTTTCGTTAAAGGATCATTAGATTTTGAACTAAAGAAGCGTCATGTTCCTTTAATGTCCTTGGATGAAATATCCAAAAGAAGAGAAAAGAAAGGCATGTTAGATAAGAAAGTAGATCATTACTGTGAATTGGCTGAAAAACAGGCATGTCATGCTGTTTATGATAAAATATTCTATGGATCTGACGGCGAAAATGGTCCAACCGATGCAAGTAGCATTTCAGGCATTGATAGGTTACGAAACAGTTTGTTAACCAAAAAGGTTGAATTGCTAAAATCATTAAATATTACATTCGAACAATTGGAAGTAAAAGAACCTCTAAAAGAGGAGGACATTAAGAAACAGCTACACAAACCAAGCGAGTGCTTTCTCAAAATGAATAGCTCCAAATCGCCTTCGTCTAAAATCTTATACTTGCTGAAAAGTCATAAAAAATTGGCACAGTTATTAGCAACTGCTTTACAGTCAACACGATTTGCTAGTGCCTCAGCTGATTTAATTCTTCCCACGCTTATTTTCATGTTCATCAATGACAATGAAAACTGTACTAATCTTTGGCTTAATCTAGTATATATCAAACGATTCCGGAACAAGGATAAATTGAATAAAGGTGAATCATTATACATTTTGACAAACATGGAAGCATCAATATCTTTTTTGGAGTCAATCACTGTTAGCGATTTGAATATCGATTTGGACGAGATATCTAATTATGGTCAGGAGGATAAAAATCTACTACTAACGCCATTGGATTCAGTTCGTGAATCGCTGAATCCTGGGCCTGTCAAAAGAGGGTCAGTAATTAGCCTTAAAAAAGGCAACAGAAGGGCTCTTAGTTTATCTGTGCCACCTTTAACATCATCTGGATCATCAAGTTCTTTGACGGGTTGGAACGCGGGCTCGAATTCTGTTTTCTCTTTATTGCATCCTGCGGATATAGCAGATCAAGGTATCAAATCCATTAGTAACATTATAATGACGAGATTCTCCCAGGCGTCTCCAACACCGGAAAACATTTCTGGTGAAGAAACAGATACTGCTCCATCTACTGATGTTACAGCTTCAGGCTCAACTATCACTGGTACTGATGGTACTAATAGCAACACAAATACCAATTCCAATTCCAACATGAGTGCTGCTACGGAATTAGCACGACCTGTACCAGAACCAGCAGGCCATAGCCATATTTACAGCACCACAATTTCATCTAATGCCCCACAGAATGTACCCAGTTCAAGCTCATCAGGAAGACTGGCCAGTGTGTTCAAGTCCATTCGAGAACAACGGCATAAGCGAAACGTATCTACAAATTCTGTCAAGTCATTAGACCCTCTAGCAACATCTACAACGTCTACTAGTAACTTATCGCCAACCAGACTCGAATCAGATAGAGGAGTTAATAAAATAGATCCGCCTGTGATAGATGGAATCGCTAAGACAAATCCTTCAATAATGGATGGTGATGAATTGAATATAAATAATCTTACTATGGGACAAGTGAATCAATTGCTAATTGATTATGTGAGATTAGTTCAACATCTACGTATTAACAAGGAGTTTAAATGATAACGAGCTTAATATAATCGTGATTCTTTAATTGATACAGTAGAACGTTTTTTTAAAATTCGTAATTACAATACATCAATGTACTTATATATACTTTTGAATAATAGACTAGGCCAGCCTAGTGATTATATTGACTTTGAGTCCTTAATTTACCTCCCATTCCTAGTATTTATTAGTAACCACGTCGTAGGAACTCAAGTAGATCCATATCATCATCCTCATCATCAGGCTTCCTTCCTGCTTTTTGTTTTCCTGTATCAGCTTCAATCCCACCACCTACATCCTGCCTGTTACTACTATTGACATCACCATCATTGCAGAATGGGAAAACATCAGACCCATGTTCTTCTCTTTTAGAGTCAATGGTTGTTAATGCACCTGCTAAGGTATTCTCAGCTCGTAACTCCTTTGCACCAGTATATGTATCATTAACAGAACAGCTCTTCTTTGGAGATACTCCCGAGCTACTGTTCGACCAAATAGACCTCCAGGAGTTCTTTGATAGTTTCCTGAGTTGATAATAAGAAAGGCTATGTTTTCCTGCCGAAGTTCCATGTAGTTCAGTATCACTGCCATTACTAACACTAGGATGACGTGTGCTTACTGGGAGTTGATCGGTTGGGGATAGTACATCAGTGAAAGCCGATGAACGCCTTTTCTGAATGAATCTTAGACTAAAATTAGAGAAAGAATGCCTTTTCCTTTCGCTTTCATTCCCGTTTTTACTATGATGATGACCAGGCAATAAATGCAAATGCGCTCTTCCCTTCAGAGGAGCTATTGGTTGATGTCTTGCCCCAGGAAATCCTCCCAAAAAGGTAGCTTCTTTTTCGTTCAGCACAGATGTAGTGTATCTCCAAGGTCGCTCCCGGAAAAAGAACACCAAAGTGTCTACTGTACAATTGAAAGGCTGCATAAATGCCGCTAATACTGATATAGCAAATATGGGTCCATGAGTTTGTTCATAGCCAAACTGGAAACATTGTAATAAAAAAGGAAAGAACCATAGGAAAATATATGATATAGGATAGACAAAGATTGATTTGATTTGTTTCTCGATCATTGACCTTCGTTCGTTGAATTTTGCAACGGTTTCTTGGTGGAGATGAGTTTTGAAGAAGGTTGGATCAAGTTGCACAGTCTGCGGATGTTCCTCATCGTTCGAAGGATTGCTGGGTAAAATATTAGATGGCATCTGAGTAGCTTCAGGTGGATGTGTTATAATTATTGGATTATTAAGGGTGTTGCTTGAAATTGGTTTAACTTGTGCTACAACAGGTGTTGTAATAGAAGCTCCTGTTGATACCCCATTAGCTCCTTGTCCTGGAACTAGAGATATAGAAGCAAATTTCTGTTGTTCGCTAGATCCAACTGAATTACCACTTGAACCGTTTGGTGTATTGCTTGAGTTTTCGGTGGCATTATCTTTTGGAAACTCTTTCGTTTCCTGGATTTCAAAATCGCTTGCCAAGGCAAAACTCTTGAAACAGAAAAGTAAATTCATAAATTTATCACGAACCCCCTCCCATTTGCTATGTTTTTCTTGCTCAGTGTTTGAAGGCGTCACAGAATGTAGATTCGATACACTATTTCCTAATTGATGCACTTCTTTCACAACGTGAAGGTAAATCGATATGTATATCGCAAAGATTGTAATCATAATACAGTATCTAGGGACCCAGGACAAGGCTAAACGTTTCCAAAGTGGATCTGGTGGTAGATAGCACCAAGCCATCTCCATGGTATATCCTTGGCCAATGAAAGCAAGCGACGCGAGTAACACTGGAAGGAAGAATGATGTAAAATAAACCAGATATCTTATAGGGTAGAGTCCGCCTTCTGCATAGCCTGTTCGTAGGTTTGGTTTGAATACTATCAAAGCTGTGTGAATTGCAAACGTAAGAATAGCGAAATCTGCTCCTTCAATAGCAAAAGCAGTGAAGAATCCAACTGCATCACATAATTGTTCAGAATAATAATCGATTTGTTGTAATGCTCTTGCTGGAAATATCAGTAGAATAACAGCTTTTATGAAATCAAACACGATAAGAAATAAAATTAATTGATGCCTGAAAACTCTTCTTCTTTCATCTATTCGAAACCAGAAATAAATAGCAAACAATCCAGCAACGATTGATGTACATGCTGATGCTATTGCAACAATTCGTAGCGTTCGCGCTTCAAAGTCAGAAAAATCAAAAAGCTCTCCATATTGATCATAATAGGGAATATTATCATCCCATTGGGCGCCAATATCGTTTGACATTGTTTATAAAAGTTGATGTTTTCAATATTGGTGATCTCTTTAGTGACTTGTTATGTATGATTTATTTAAACATATTGTCTATTCTCCAGCACAACAATTGAACTGTGTGATTTACTTCTCTCTTGGATGCGAATATACGATGAATAAGAATATGATCACACGTTTGTCGTTCGGTATCCAATTAGTCTCACCTGGTTAGACATAAAAGCTCTATCTTGTCTTCTTATTATATCTCCAAGTATATCTCTTCCACAGTATCAACAATTCCTTCCCTTTGAATCTTGAAGAATAATGCTATTCTTTTTTCTACCGTGCTCTATGGTGAGTTTTGATACACTATTTGCCTTGCCTTTTCTTTTGGTGCACGTTTTTCAGTTCACAAGCTCAAAAAAGTGTTTCTATCGTATTTACTCTTAACTCTCAATTCCAAAAATTTTCCGTTAAACTAACGATAAATATACCAGTAGTTTAAACTACTTTACTTATATAACAACAACTACTGAAAATCCTGCCCATAAGGAACAATGGGAGCATGTATTATTCATTTGGCCTCATGTAATGTAACAACTATTATGGATTGTCCCGCGATTTCCATAGTAGTAACTGTAACTTGTTTAAGTAGCTATTCAGAGGTTTGTATCAGACAAGCAATTCTTTTCTTAAGTTCTTTGTGTAGTTCTGCATAGGAGATGCATGTCGTCTGTATGTCATATGTATGAGTTTAATTGGAGTTGCGATTGAGGGAGGAGAGAATAGATGATTTGTTCGATGATTTAAGTTTGACGTTAAAAAGGTGTGTGGTTAGCCTCTATTAATTTAAGTTAGTGTAAATGGTAAATGGTCTGAAAATATGGTAGTTTCTTATTCTTTCGTGCGAATTAACTACTTGTAATAGTGAATAGTTGACAATCGCTTGTAACTAAGGGCCTAGTGCCTGGCCTTGAAACAGTAGCAATCGGGTAGGCAGTAAAATTAAGGTTGATGGTTAACAAACTAGTTTAAAGCTTAAATAAAATAAGGTTTGGTTCCGATTGAAGTCACAGTTACGTACAAGAATGAATATGAGGTTTATTATGAAGGATAAGGGAACTAAGGTGGCTGGACTATCATTAAATAAGATATATAAGAAAAGAGATAAAAAAAATTATTAACAGAGTATTGAAGTTCATTATGTGCAAGCAATAAAGTCGACAATAACAATGGTTGATGGTCTATAGAGCATATTATGTACTTATCCTATAAGGTTTGAAGCGATTGAACTGGGTGGGCGTTGAAGCATAAGTAGTGTAGTTTCAGGCTTCGCATAGTACCGTACAGTCGWTTGCTGTTGTGCATTTGTTAGGCTAGATGATATTGTCATGGGATAGGCCTTAAGCAAATCCTCCAATCACCACTTTGTTCAACAATATCTATACTCGAACAAAACGGAAAATCGAGACACTAGTTTATCTTGAAGTGAGAGCGGGGTTCTGACAATTTGATTATGTTCTGTGCCCTTTAATTAGTGAAGTTATCGTATACATATAAGTTCTGGTAGTCTCAAGATGGTATTGTTCTAGTATTGTACTCTGGCAACAAGTCATCGACCAACAAAACGTGCAATTCTACCGACAGTAGGAAAGGGTTCTTTTTCACTGAAAGAACGTGCAATGATTTAAACTGGTAAAATATACCAATAGCTGGATTGTTCTCGTAAAGGAATTTCGTGATTTTCACGATACAAATAATCTATAATGAAATTTCTCCAAAACATAGGTTGGACATTGGTAAAAATTCCGAGTTGGGATTACCGCAAGACATTGGATTATTGCTCCTATAAGTAAAGGAGTTTTTATTCTTGCTGATGATAACATTGGTACGTTTCATGTCGCCAGTAATGTAAGCCATTATCATACTTTGAGTACTGTGGAAGAAAACCAATTTGGTCTTACTTTCAGACTCATCAGCAACATGAATGAGACCTATAGATCCAAGGTACAAAGGTTTCTGTTGAATGTAAACTGTCCTAGCGTTGGTTAAAATGCACCTTTGTACAACACGTAACCAATCTATTTCATCGTAACATCGTTTCAATACAAATAAATTGCTGTCTGTCTCATCATCATTTTTATTCCTTTTATGTTTTTCAATGAAGCGATTTGTCATAGTACTAACAGTTCTTCTCACATCTTTTGTTAGAGCTCTAGCAAGATCTAAGCTCGTTAGATCCTCTCCAAACCCTGTGGATGCAAAGCACATGGTGCAACTTTGTTGATCTCCTCGTTCGACGATTTGATCACCACTGCGTTTCCTGGTTGATCCAATATCATCGTTGTCTAACTGGTCAACATCTAAGAGGTCTTGTAATGTAAATGATTCACCCCAAAAGCCACTGCCAGCAAGAGCGGCACAGCCAACTCTTCCCACTCTTTTACAAATAGGACCACCACTGCTACAGGCGATGGCGTGAAATCCTTGGGCATCAATACATACAACACAAACGGTGTCCCCAGATATACCCTTGCTGAACAATTCTGTTGCAACATCGGCGCCTTCTGATTCCATTCCGCTTTGTCGTTCTTGAGATTGGTTGAGGCTATCATTATTATCAACATTGTTGCCATCGTTCCTATCAGTCCCACTATTACTGCTGCTGCTATCCTTGTTTTCGCGATTCAATCCTAGCACAGACATCCAATAATCAAATAATGATTTAGCAGCAGGAGTAACTAGCTCATTATTTTCAACGTGCCTTAGAGGATACAATTGAGACTCCTCGGTTAATTCCATATCCTTCGGTGTAAGACCTCTTGCCGAAATTAAACTCGGTTGTGCTCTGAACCCTCGTTTTCCTTGCAATGATTTTCTTTCTCTCGACTCCATCAATGCTGCACATAATCCTATAGGATTGAATAAGTTGTTAACACCAGTTACGGACATGTATCTAGTAGGTTCAGGGCTTGGTGATGCCTTACCAACCATTAAAGATGCATCACACTCAACTTCCTCTCTATGATTCAAATTTGAGCCGTATCCGGCATTAGTAAACTCTGAATTTTCCAATAATTCACAAGCTGCTACCGCTGCTTGAACTGCCAAACAACTAGAGAAATCATTACCTGTAGGAGGAGTGGAATTCAGTATCTTCATGGCTTTCCGACATGCTATGTTTGAAAGCTTCTTATATTTGTTATACAATCGGGGGGGATGAACACCAGCACCCAGATGTAAAGCTACCACTGGCTTGGAGATGTTTGGCTTTGGAGGGATTGGGGTAGTTGACTCAAGAGATGAAATTGAAGAGCGGGCTGTTATTTGGCTGTGATCAGTAGTATCACCTGATTCATTTGCATCAGCAAATAAATCATTCTGTAAGCTTTCTGACCTTTCTCTTGAATCACAATCATTAAATGGTATTTGTTGTAAATCAAATGGATCTTCTAAATCAGCACTCGAAGATGGTGCGGTTTTAAGGCTGCCTGGAATAGTTTCAGGTTGTGATTGTATGTTCTTTGACATCTTTCAACACTTTTAGTAATTCAAATCTTCAGTTTCGGTTGACGATTTTGAGAAGTTAGTTAGAGATTCACTTCCTCCTTCCAAATGATTGTTCGTTTGTATCTTGTTATTAAATTGCGTATTCTGGATCAATGTTAAATCCATAGATAATGAAAGATCAATTTCAACTATGTCACGAGCGCGAACAGTTACTGACCGGGGGAACTCTCCCCAAGGTGTTCTCAAACAGTCGAAAAGAAACTTGCTCTCTGACGAATCAGCTGCTAGTAATTTATCAGCTGGGAGTCTTGTTGATACTTTCTTTGATTGTTTCCCAAAAATGCGAACTGTTGTTTTATTAGCTTTTGGGGCAAGTCGTGTATAAAACTGGAAAGTCCTTTGCCTCTGCTGTTGCAGGGGTTGTCCTACGACCATCAGTTTAATAACCTCAATAACGTAACGAATTATTGGCCCCTCAATCTTGATATGTGATCAGTAAGTAAATTATAGTATGGTGATAATAAAAGAGAGATCAGAAAGGAAAGAAAAGCAATATGCCAACAAGTAAACAATTATTTAATGTGATAAAAATTAGTGGCATAACCGAGTTCTTATTTGTACTGAGCTCAGGAACTATCAATTGGAGGTTGAGGAACTAGATTTCACTTAAATCATGACATACATGACAGCGCGTCAAATGTTTGCAAAAGAGAAGAGTGTGGAACCCTTTTCGGAGGCTAAGGGGGAAATGAGGAAGAAAGTATGGCTTAACATAGTAAAAGCGTATCTTAATTCCAAGGAGAAGAATGATTAGAATGCTTAGTGATAAATATTTCATCTACAATTTACAATATGATGTATTCGTATTATTAATAAATCCAATTGAGGCATCAATTTCATGGTAACATAATGTTACGATATGAGTTTACTGCGGTTTGGTTCCCAGTCATCCATCATCATTTATTGCCCTGACATCTATCTGTATGATACCAGTTTGAGTATTGAACTGGAAATAATACTCCTGTAGAGATTCTCATCAAAATGCCAGAGGAAGGTTTGTTTCTAACAGAAGAATTGCTCACTGCTATCGTTAAATCAAGTCAAGCTCCTGTAAAGGGAGGACCAATAAACTCTAATCAGATTGATCTCTTCGTATATACTAGTTCTGTTAGAAAATAAGAAAAACCGTACCTGATGCAAACCAATGTAATGTGATGTAATGTCATGTAGGGTTTAGCGGATCCTTAATACAGTAGAGTAGATTCACACAATAGTTAACACACGAAGTCAAATCATGAACGAGGCATCAAATGGCGTAATGTATATTAAGATTTCTTTACTTTAAATAAGAAAACTGAAAACTCCAATGGAATAACTATTAAATACCTTCTAAGAAAGGTATTAAAGAGGTAAACTATTATAACGGCTTTCCCAGCAGATAATCGTAGCAATGAAATGTATCCTTATTTCACGTGCTTGTGAAACCTTAAGATGACGTCAGCAAAATTGCAGGATAGCGCAGATTCATGCATTAATAGACCAGAAACATTTCCTCTTACAATTGATCAATGGATATCATCAATGTTACTAATATATTGATCCATAGTAATGGAACAATTCAGTGAAGAGAAGAAACAGGTAATGTCTACAAATTTGGTATTGCGGAGGATCAAAGCTTCCTCTTTTGTTCCACAAATGGTTTTGCTAGAATAGGACGACTGAGTTACATCACACTGAAACAACTAAGAGAGTGGAATATTCTGGCTTATTGAGGTATTCCAGTATTTTCATACATATAATTCTTTTGTCTTCTCCCAATTAGAAAATATTCCCATTATCTAGATAAAAATTGAAGAATAAACTACAATCACAGCTGAATTTTCTTATCTAGAAGAGGCCTTACCTTTCTTAAGTCTACTTTGGTGAGCGAAAAAGTACTCACTCGTCTTATGTGTTCCAAAACACAACTTACTATCAAATTTTCATGAACTTTATTGTTCATTTGACAATCAGCATATTTGAACATAGATCAATTCTTGTGTGCTTATTACTCATATAACAAATAGAAAAATATGCTTCCTAAAGGGATTAAATTAATGAAACCGAACCCTATCGGGCAATCCGGGGTAACTGGACCTCCTGAATGAGCGAAAAGTACCTTGCATCATCCACTGCACTGTTGTTCGTTTTGAAAGACGTAAAATATAAGAATAAATAATCAGTAGTGGTATTATAACAGTATTGGACTAATTGTATATATTGACACAGCTAATGTTCATTGTACCTTCCGTATATTTGCACAGAATGAAAAAGGTATTGATATCTATAGAAACTTAGAATGACTCAAATTGCCGTTTTAAGCCGATTCAGAAGTCATGGATAGACATAATACATACATGATGGATAATATGATAATATGAAACTCAATCAGATAACTAACTACATTACAATAAGTTTCATGGTGAACTATTAAAGAAAACATTTAACTGGACAGTTTCAATTTGCCTATTTGCCCTCATATTTAATTCTAGAAGGAACTCCAGATAACAGAGAACAATTAAAAAGACAAGGACGTAACCTCGGTTTGACTCTTTCGCCAGAAAAGGAAGAACGAAACCTCATCTAGAATACCCAATTTTATTCATACATACTAGAACACCTATCTATATATTTCAATGCTAGTATCGATTCGTGTGATTAGTTCTTGTTGGCCCAAAAAGAAATACAGTGCAGAAATATATTGCTCATTCAATGGATGTCAGGCTAGACCATTCCCCTAACRTTTGCATGATAAGAACCTGTAGAAAAAAATTATCCTAGAGAAGAGATTTTTTGAGAGTTTGATATTTCGTAATCTTCACAAGGTTCCAATTTTCAGAATTTAGTTTATATATATTAACCGTTTATAAACGAAATCTGAACTTATGGGTCCTATTTATATATTATATATCTACAATGATCAACCTAATCTTTTCAATGTTTCTTCGATCAATTATTTCGCTCAATTTATCTTACCTTCATTGTTACTCTTTTAGTCTTTTCTTCCGCAATGTCATAATAACTTGAAAAGTTTATTATCTATCTATCTTTATGTCACATCTTGTTTCACGAAGAAAAATGCTTAATTCCCTATCAGTTCCAATCGAAGAGTCAAAATCAAATAACGAAAAGCAGTGAAAACTAATGACAATAATAATAATTATAATAATAATAATAGCAAATTAAGATGAGAGAAAAACTCCATCTTCTTTTAGCGCTCACTCCCATTTCAACTCATGTTTTGTCTCTGCTTACTCAATCTCCTGTCAAATGTCCTACCAATGTCTCTTCCAAGGCTTGACAATCAGTACTTTAATTTTTTTTCATAGAACAAAAAAATTTACTATATGAGTATCAACAATGCTTTATACTACTAAATGTATTCATTTAACTCTGTCAAACAGATAGATCTGTTAATGGCTTACAGCCAGACTTTGTTTCAATTCCTTACAAGTATATATTTCGTTGTTATGTGCTCCATATGACATATACTATTTGATAAATAATGATAGCAATACACAATGCCAGTGTTCACATTAGACGAGGAAACGGACAACGAAGGCAGAGGTGAAAACGTGCCTCCACCATCTAATTTTATTGGCAGGAACTATCGTTCGAGTATCAGTAAAACCTCACTTGAGAATTTGGGTATAAACTTAGATTTAAATTATAATGAAAGTAATAGGATCAAGAATCCACAAAATGCTACAATTAGTGATATAACTACTTCAGTGAACGAATTGAAACTGTCATCAGCGCCCTCTTTGTCACAATCACCATCAGATGAAGACAGTAGCAAGCTGAATATTGGATCAAGTAATGGAGGGAAAACTAAACCAAGACTGATTACTATTCCATCGTCAACATCAATCTCGATTTTTGAACAAGAAGATGTTTTATTAGATTTACCAGGCAAATCATCATCCACAATGATGTCAAGTGGTTCATATTTGAAAGTCAACTTGAATCCTTCAAAACCAATAGAAATCGAGAACAAATCGAGAGCAAGAAGAAGCGTTCCAAGAAGATTTTCATTAGAGCATTCATCGAAATCGCCATCATTCAAAAATTCCTATGAAGTGTCTATCAATGAGTGTCCTCTAGTTGATTCTGATAATGAGTATGGTAATTTAAGTAGTTATTATGGTGTGGAAGAGGATGGAAATGATATCAACTATAAACCTCAGATTACTGATTTCAAACCTTTGAAAGTTCTTGGAAAAGGTGCTTAYGGTAAAGTATTGTTAGTTCAACAGAAACATACTGGAAGATTATATGCCCAGAAGCAACTGAAGAAAGCAACTTTATTCGTATTGGATGATCCGGAAAAGTCAAAGAAAACAATCGATCGCTCTTTAGCTGAGAGAACCATATTGACAGCTGTAAGACATCCATTCATTGTAAAGCTCTTTTATGCACTACAAGATAAAGATAAGATATATCTTTTGCTAGAATACGTTCAAGGTGGAGAATTATTTTCATATCTTGCATCTAGAGATTATTTCAGCGAAGACACAGCTGCTTTCTACACTGCAGAAATGGCATTGGCTTTATATCATCTTCATATAAATGTTGGGGTGGTTTATCGAGATTTGAAGCCTGAGAATTGTTTATTGGATCATAAAGGACATTTAATTCTGACTGATTTCGGTTTAAGCAAAACAAGTGTCCCTGAAGCAGATACAACTGTTGTTGATGAATTGAACGGTCAAGCAAAACCATGTTCTGATTGTAAGTTCAATTCTATTATTGGGACTCCTGAGTATATGGCGCCAGAAATTCTGCAAGGAAAAGAGTATGATTTTTCTGTTGATTATTGGTCGTTGGGTACAGTATTATATAACTTATTAACTGGATCACCACCATTTACTGGAAACAACCATAAAGTTATCTTTGATAAAATAACCAAGACCAAAAAGATCAAGTTTCCCGTCTATTTTTCGGCAGATGCTAAAGATCTTACCACTCGATTGTTGCGCAAAAATCCTGATAAACGACTGGCTGATAAAGATTTTGTGAAGACCATCAAACCGCATAGATTTTTCCGTAAAATTGATTGGGATAAATTGGAAACAAGAGATTCTTCAATTATTCCACCTATTGTTCCGAAAATCACAGATCCTATACTAGCTGAGAATTTTGATGATGAATTTACTTCAATGCCATTGTCACCTTCGAATCAAAACGAATATAGCGATATCGAGGTCCCTTCTTCGTATTTCAATGGATTTTCTTATACAGCTAGCAATTCGTTTATTGATAGAGCTTTTGCCTTGGAGCAGGTATAATTTGGATCCCATATCATAGGCTACTTCATTATGGGTTCGCTTGCATAGTATATAGTATTGTATTATAATTAGATTTAAATTGTGAGAGCGTTATTAAGAGAATTTAAAGAAAATTTGGAAAAAAAAATTGAAATGGAATGAGAAACAAATGTTAAATTAATGGTCTATGGGTAAAGGATTTTGGGCAGAGTGAAATACTGTACTAATTTATTTTTTATAATGGATGTGAAATTTTCATAGTATAGAGTTAACCATATTTAGTGTGTTGGAATAGATTTATGGATTTATACTCCATGGAGGTTTTCTCYTTATAATTGATTCGGTTCTAATCATTGAACTAAACTTATAATCAGTACAATCCGATTCGTCTTGAAAATAGCTAAATCTAAAATTCTGTTCATTTCTTCAATATAATGTATCTTTCATCCCGTCATTAATTGTTTTGATCATAATTTACATACAATGATTTCCCTGTTTTCATTCAATCCCTTCTTCAAACCTTCCTCAGTTTCTTCCCACGGAACTGCAAATAAGCCTGCATTTATCAAAGGCATATAAACTGACAGCTTATTAATATCTCTCCCTATTTTCTCTAGCTGTTGCCATAGATTATTCATAGCATGCTCTGTTTGTTTAACTATTTCACCAGGTGAGTCAACATTGGCTCCTGATCTCGCACTAGTGAATAAGCATGCAATCCAACAATCGGATTCCTCAATTAACAAGCATGTACCTAATAAACTCTTCCTCTCAGTAGTAGGATAAGATACACAATGATTATGATATATTTCATAAGCTCTAGGATATTTCTTACGAAATGCCAATGCAATTCCGGCACCCCATGTACCGTAGCAATTGCAGGCATGAGCTAGCACAGCTCCTTTTGGAGCTATGTTGAATAAATCACCAATTTTGTAGATTATTGACATCATTAACGGAAAAAGTGCCTTTAAGGTAAAAGAATTTAACTTTGTGAGAAAAGATACATGATAAAACAAGAAAAAGTAATAGAAGAAATTGTACCTGACTTTCTATCAAAACAGCAAAGGATGGTGGAGTGAGTAGATACATAAATGATTATGTAATCTATCATGCTCGGTTCAATTGCCACGGTGAAATAGGAATAATCTTGTTTTGTTATTATATTAATGCATTATACAATCACTTGGGGATCAACTGAAGACAAATTATGGTTTCAATACTAGTACAATTGAATGATTAGATAGGTAGGTGATGTGGTATAAGTTGGATCTTTGTCATACTGCGTTCTACAGTCTTCCCGAAGGTATTCAACGAATCAGAACATCTTCTCCAATTAAAGCCATTTCCAGTCACTTATTAGGAGCACATTTATTAGCATCAACATTAATTGACATCTGATCACCAATGAATGTAACGTATAAGCCCAAATTCTAACGTATTCAAAGACTTTTAAATGATGCCTCGACAAAAAGTTTGAGCCCAATGTTTCTTCATCAGCACCTGCTTCATTAACGTATCATTGACTTTCGTATTTATGCCTCGTTTTCCATTGCAGCTTTCACCACGGCAATTGTCGCACTAGTTTGAATTTTCTCYGTTCCTCCTTTAGATATAGCATACTCGATTTCACTCAAACCTTTGAGGATCTGGATTCTTGTCATTGGATTTTTCAGTTCACATTCATTCAGTTGGTCGAAAATTCCTGTTATCACATCTATCAAAGCTATACCTTTTAGCACTTTCACTTTGTTCATAGTAGCATAAGCTGTAGTCCAATCATCATTCAGCACAGACTTCAAGATAGTAGTAATATCACCAGGATGAGGAGCACCCACACTCTCATAAATCATATCATCAGTAATAAATACTCCTTCATCTTTGACTGCGGCATGGCATGCTTGTAGCACGTTCAGTGCCTTTCTCATATCGCCTTTGCTCAATTCCATTAGACTATCAATTGCTTCAGAATGGATATTGACATTTTCTTGCTTTATAACGTACTCAATTCGTTCCCGAATTGCGTTTTGATTCAGTGGTGAAAATCTAAATCTGGTACATCGTGATAACAAAGCAGGATTTAATTTATGAGCATAATTGGCTAAAATGCAGAATCTGGCATGTGTGGTATACTTTTCAATCACGCGACGCAGAGCATTCTGAGCAACATTTGTCATAGCGTCCGCTTCATCAAGAATAATTAATTTAAATCCTTTGGAGAATATTTGCATAGTACTTGCAAAATCTTTGATCTGATTACGTACAACATCAATGCCTCTATCGTCAGATGCATTAAGTTCTAGCACCATATTCTTATAATTATTGCCATAGATTTCTCTAGCCAATGCCATGATTGTAGAAGTCTTTCCTGTCCCTGGTGGACCATAGAATAATAAATGTGGTATCCTATTAGATTCGACAAATCTTCTAACTATAAGTTAACGTGTTAGAATTTCTAAGCATTAAGGTGTTTCGCTCATCGTAGTAAAGCTTAGGAAAACTTCTCAAATGTCATCCGTTTACTTACCGGTTCTAACAATCTCTGATTGACCATAGACATCATCTAAATTCTTAGGTCTATATTTTTCTACCCTAATTCAACAGTTAATACGCTGTAGATTTCAACTCATGTTTATTAAAAACTTTTTAACCTATCTAGAGTTTTTCCGTCCTTTCATATCATATCAACTAAGGTATACATCGAATATCTCATAACACTGGGCTTTCTCCTTCTCTGAAGTACTTACCATGGTAAATTGTCATTAGCTGGTGTTTCACCAGTGTCTTTTTCCTTACCTTTCACCATTGTTTTCTTATTAATGCATCCACTACTGTTGTTGGTTTTTATTTCCTTATAAATCAAAATTGATTGCTCATTAAAGGTTCAGATCTTCCCATTAGTCATTCCATAAAGGAAATTAGCTATTGGGATCATGTTGGGATTAAGTTGGGGACAAAAAACGCGTTTCTTCAGTAAGGAAAATATTCCGGAGATAATGCTAGGAAAGTGAAACGCGAAACTATCAAAATTACGGAGATAATTTTGACCTAAATAGTCATACATATTTCTGCATCCTATTCTAAACCTTAAATTCTGAAAACTATCTGTAACTTTTTGCTTTCTTTTGGCATTATCGCTTCGCTAATTTTCGATTTATTATTGATATAGACATAGTGAACAAAATATAATATATAATAACTAATTACTCTTACAAAATTGCCTACTTTCTTGATGGAGAGGACGAATACTTTCACTCATCTCTCATAAACAACTTAGGGAGTAAATGAAATGAACTGTTGCGGGTTTCTGCTCAGCTTGGTGATGCTTTTATTAGCATTATCAAATACAGCTTATGCTTTAAAACTGAATTTGAAAGGCATTGATATTGTCAGGTCACTAGCAGTAGTCCAAAATGGTTTTTTTGACTTTGTTGTATCAGATAATAATGATGCCAGCTCCAACAGAAAGATTGGTAACTATCTGGAGCCTGACGATAGCTCACCGTATGATTCTTCCTTACTATCAGCAGAGCATTTGCAGAAAAGACAAGTGATATCAGGGGAAACGATAAGCCCAGAACCATTTGCAGTGATATCAGATTTTCTTATTTTAACAGATCAAATTACTCCTAATACAACCAAATATTACAGATTCGATCTATCAAATGATGTTCAATCGGCTTTCTTTCATTTGGCTGCTTATGTCTCGGCGAACCTGTGCAATCATCTAACCGATATGGAAGAAGATAAACCAAGGTTTAGTTATCAGTTTTCATTAAATAGCAGACTAACAGAAGAAGTTGTGGACTCTTTGAAAGTTGAACAGCAAGCTCAAGAAACTCATGCTGATTTTTCTAATTTTGTAGATGGATATTATCAAGACTTGATCTACTTTCCATCTTATGTTAATCAAACATTCTTATACCTATTTATATCAATTTATGCTCCTCCTATTGAGCAGTCGTTGTATATAGAAGGAGAAGGAGATATGTGGAGTATAAACATAGGTATTTCACAATATGACTTGCCCTTACAATGGGATTCCAAATCTTGGGTTTCATTGAGTGATGCTGATGATACATCTGCATTATTTGAATCAGGTAATATAACATTCATGGATTTTACGGGTCAGAATTTTTCTCTTTCAGAGAATAGTTCTATGCATTTTGATTTATATGTATTTACTGAAGAAGAATTTGTTAGAACTATGGGGCTGAAAAGATCCATATGTGCTATAAGAAATGCCCCATACATGCTTAACACGACTGACTCTTCAGTTCGTTATGTAACAAAGCTATTGAAAAGCAGAGAAAATACCGAGCTGATATTTGTTTCTGGTTTAGAACCAAATACAAGCTATAGAGCGATAGCAATTTCTAATGGTTATTATAATGCATCCGCAATTGAACGGAACACCGGTCAAGTCGTATTCAATTCAATTAGTTTCACCACAATGGCTACAGACAATTGCAAGTTGATATTTGATTTACCATTCTGTGATCAAGTCGGCTATTCAGTCCCACGTGGAATTTTCACTGATGAGTATGCTCTTGCCCATTCAGAGCTCTTAACAATCAATAATCCTCAGTATTATATAAGTGATTATGATCCCACAATTTATGAAGAGGATTCGAATAATCTTTTAACTAATGAGGCTACTAGCCCTGCTTTCAAAACACTAGCTGTTCTTTACAATAACTATGCATTGGCTTTTTACGAAAACTTTTCTATTGCGCTTCAAAACATGCCATGTAACGTATCTGACACTCAATTATACACTGTTCTAAGAACCTGTGATGATTGTGCAGTAAGCTATAGAAACTGGCTATGTTCTACTGCGATTCCTCGTTGTGCCGAGCAGCCATTGACTGGATATGCACTGAGACAACCAGGAATGAGCAGAAGCGAGATTGTTAACGAGGTAATTCAGCCTGATGAACCATATTACGAAATTCAACCTTGTATTAACCTATGCTATAACTTATTGACAGATTGCCCCTATGGGTTTGAGTTTCAATGTCCTGTCAACAGCATGTTTGTATATCAAAGTTATTACTGGGCAAATCAGTCTTTAAATGATGAAGGGATGAATGATGGTAATTTCATGGCAGGCCATGTTAGCTGCAATGCTGTTGGAATAGATTACGGCAAAGTTAAGCAGGTGCCTGATGATTTTCAAGCTTGGATAGACAATGGTGGAATAATGGTCTATCCAAACATATCATCTCTCGAGAGTTTACCTGACGATTAATGTGTCTTATCTTCAATACTATCAATCACTACTATCAGAAGACATACACAAACATATCATATCTTAGATTTGCGATAAATCGAAAAATGTTTTGAGTTCGTTTTTCCGAATCCCCACATTCCCCACACTGGGGATAATCAACGGCATGGCATGTCTATTCAAATCCTACGTCAGATATTTAGTTATCTATTTTTCTATTTACTGCACCTCAGTGCATTAAAATCTCTTGGCTCTGATCATCTCTCATTTCAATTGATGCTCATCGGGTGTTCGTTCATAGTATAAAGTCTGATTAACCACCAAAAAAATTGATGAATGCCTAGATTTATCAGGTCCTCAAAGCAACTACTTCTTGATATATTCAGCTGATAGAATGGAATCTCTTATCAACCGTCTTACGTTTTCACTATTCTCAAAGAATCCTTATATAATTTCACCACGTCTTTATTGACGAAAAAACGTTCTCGAACAATCACATTCGCTATCATACATGGAAGAAACTAGCATGTGACATGGGACGGTGAGAAAKTTTGCCGAGTTGCCGAATTGTGGAAATAGTAAGAGGAGTTAGGTTTTAATTAATCCGATGGGATGCTCTGATCAGAGATTTTGGTACTAACTGGTCTCAATGGTGGGCCAGAAAATCCATTTATTATGAGAGATTACTTGATTTGATGACCCAAAAAAGTGGTCCGAGATTACCAATTGCCCGGATGGATTTTTTTCTGTATTCCTACCCAGCCGAACGAATAACGAGTGAATAGATTCATCTATTCAATAAATTCAGGAGAAAATCGATAGTTTCAATAGTAAACACCAGTTTTTGGTTATATCGTTGGCTATTAAACCATGAGACATATTCTTAAAAGTTACTTTTCGCCACAAACTGTCATATCAGCATAATAAGCACATTTATAGAGGCATTCAACTTATTTATCACCTTCCGTAGAACACTGTAACCGTATCTTTAGCACATACAATCATAGAAACAAATAAATTATCAAAAAACATATTTGTACTTCAATATATATTTGCTCTACTATTCATCTCACTCTGATCACACGCTAATTCATTCATATTTCTGTCAATAATAATTTCCAATCTATCCAATTCCTTGTACAGCCTAAGTTCTCTTAACTCCTTCACCTTACAACTTTAAACTTTGGTGATATTTTCTTTTACTTAATTATCTCGACTTTATCAGCTCTCTTCTTATAGTGATTGTATAATTTATTCGTTAAATCATTGATTCATTGCTATAKGAATACTAAGTATATTAGCTAGTATCGAGAAGAAATTCAACAGATTTTCATTAACTGATTTGATGTCCTACGACTGAATCTTTYCTTTACTGTGATAATAACTTGTGGTTTCTGCACACTATTTTGATTCTCCACTCGGGCCAACTAATATAGGCTTATAGACGAATAGGGGGTAAAGAGATAGATATACAAATAGCTGTATATCATACCATTCGGAGAAAATAATAGGATATTTGTATCAACGGAATCCATGGACTGATCATAGCGTATTTTCGTTTGTTTGACATAAGTGAATGGTCAAGGGGAAAGCTGAGAAGTGAAAGGTAGCTGGAGTAGTAAAAACTCATCAATTGGTCTGACAGACCATAAGTAAACAAGTAAAAAAGACTTGGAGATCAATATAAAAATGGACTCGCAATCTATTTTAAATAATAAGAATGAGACTAAAGAAAAAGCAAGTGCTCAAAACAAGAATAGTGATAGTTCGTCAACAGTGGAAAATGCTCATTCCAAGTCAGTAAAACCCGAAGGTGTTAAGATGGAAGATGCTACAACTGATAATACAGTTAGTACGTTAAATAAGACAAACAATGACAAAACTAGTGAAAACTCTGAACCTGGAGCTGTTGATTTGCTAAGTTCTAAGAAGAAATTAGACGAAGAAACTACAGAGAAAGATTCCCATAAATCATTGAATGAAAACACTACCTCTAAAGACACTGAGGAAGGTAACCCAACTAAAAGGAAATTAGATCCGATCAATGGTGTGTCAAGAAATAGCAATCTGATTGAATCTGGATCACAGGCTTCTGATGAGCAGAATGGGAAATCGGCTGTTTCCGCCAAGCCATCCAACTCAACTATCGGAGCTTTCCGAAGAGCAAGATCTACAAGAGCTTGTGAAGTTTGTCATGCTAGAAAAGTTCGTTGTGATGCAATGATTCATATGCCTTGTACAAACTGTGTAGCTTTTGGATGTGAATGTCGAATTCCTGAAGTGAAGCGACGAAAGGTGACCAAGAAAGCTGATAAAGCAAAATCTGAAACAAAATCTGAATCTCAGAAAGCTAGTTCTTCAATCAGGAAAACAGACTCTACTATAAATTCTGATGATAAAGCAGACAGCAATCTTCCATTAACAGCAAATACTACAGCTGACATGAGTAATAGTAATAGTAATAGCAATAACAATAGTGCTGAGGCAACAGTTCCTGGTGTTGGTGGTGGTTCACCAAAAGGCTATCAAAATGTTACGTCGTATTTGGGCTCCTCTTCCAACTTCAGCTTGATGATGGAGAAAAGCAATAGCAACTCAAATTACCATTTCCCTGTACCAGAGATTCTCCGTAATGTTCTATCATCGGCAAAAGGAAGTGCATTTGATAACGTGGAAATCGAGATTTTAAAATTAAGAGGTGCTTTCTTATTACCACCAAGAAACTTATGTGATGATATTATTGACTGTTACTTCGAACATGTGAATACGCTTATTCCTATTGTTAATCGTTCTCAATTTATGCGAAGATACAACGATCCTACAAATCCTCCGTCGTTATTTCTACTCCAAGCTATTCTATTAGCTGGCTCTCGGGTTTGCAAGAACCCAGCATTGTTGGATTCCACTGGTTCGGCTGATTTAGCAAGTATTACATTCTACAAGCGTGCAAAGGCGCTCTTTGATGCTAATTACGAATCAGATAAAATAACGATTGTTCAAGCTTTAATCCTTATGGGCTGGTATTGGGAAGGTCCAGAAGACGTTACGAAGAATGTCTTCTATTGGACACGGGTTGGATTAACTGTAGCACAAGGATTTGGTCTTCATAGAAGTGTGGCCGATTCTAAGTTGTCAGATATCGAGAAGAAGCTCTGGAAACGGGTCTTTTGGGTTGCCTTTGTTCGTGATCGAAGTGTAGCTGTAGCATTTGGAAGACCAGTTGTACTTGATTTGGATGATTGTGATGTTCCTATGATTGGTGAAGATGATTTCAATGAAGATGAGCCCGAATTGCCGTCTCCTTACAAACAGGACAAAACATCAATTTTGTTTTTCATCAATAATGTCAAACTATCGGAAATCATGGGATTAGTACTACGACAACAATATTCTGCTGGTACTGAGAATTTAAGAATGCCTTCTCGTATTCCTATTATATCACATTGTGATATTGCAATGGGAACTTGGATGAGTAACTTACCCCCAGAATTGAAGTATTCCGTTAAAGATAAAGCCAAGCACAGCTTCTTTCCGGCTTTAATTCATGCTCAGTATTATACGATTCTCTGCTTAGTACATCGGTCGAATATTTTATTCAGAAGACGTAGGAAGGCTGCAACTAATGGCTCATATCCTTCTTGGGGTATTGCATTCCAAGCAGCGCATATGATTGCTATGATTATGGAGAATTTCATGGAGTTTGATGAGCTTCAATACTGCCCTGCTTTCATAGTTTATATGTTGTTTTCAGCAATGATTATGTTTGTTTATCAGCTAGAATCTCCTTCAGCTTTAGTTGCTGAAACAGCTCGCAGTAGCTTGGAAATCTGCAGTAAAGCTTTACGGGAAGTCTCTAGTACTTGGATGGTTGGTAAAATGATTCTTAAGATGTTTGAAACAATTCTGAAGGATAATAGAGCTCGGAGAAGACTTGTGAAGAGCATGGTTACTCAAGAAACCGAGATCAATAACCTGAATCAAAAAGGTGCTAAGAAAAGTGAGAAAGGTGGTAAAGGTTTGCGCAATGAAGAAGAACAAGAGGAGGAGGAAGCAGGTGCTCTCGACGGCACTGTTGGTTCTACTAGAAATCCTAACAGTAAGACGAGTGGTGGAGCATCAATAAAGAAAGCATTTAGTAAGGAGAGAAATACCACGGCTACAACTACAGGTGTTGGTGCTACTAGCAATACCAGTTCTAATGCCAYTGAAGACGTTCCGATGACTCAATCCAAACATCAACACGAATCTATTTCGAACGTTAGTGATCCTCCTAATCCAATTGGCATATCTCATGAGCCATCCATTGGCAATTCTAATCCTGAAAATATAAACATGCCTAATCTTGCTTCGCCAGGTACTCATCCGGAACTTTTCTTCTTCACTAACACAATTCCAAGTTCAGAATTCAGCCAGGTGTTTGAGCCATCGCGTCTTTTCGCTGAAGACTTAGACATTGGTACACTTTCTGGCTTACATGGTACGCCAAAAGATACATTAGGAACATCAAGTCAAGGAACAAGTGAACATGTCAATACAGATACGCCCAATTCGATCAATCAACTTGATATGATGTCTCACCTGAATGATTCAGCTGCTGGAGATTTATCTTATGCSGAACAGTATTTCGATCGTTTGCTTTATCAACCACCCTCAGCTATTGCTTCAGAGGTTGATCTAGACCCATCGGCATTGAATTCTCAGGTACATTTAAATAACCTCCAAGCAGGAATGCGCACAACTCGTGGACCACAATATATTCCTACAGGGGCAGTTATTGATCAGACTAAAATTGGCAATTTTGGTATGGGACCTATAGGACCTGATGGGTTACCAACTGATACTCAAGGGGATAATATAATGAGCGATCGACCGCTTCAAGAAAATCATGGACAATCACATGGATTACCACCACATTTACAACAACAACAACAACAACAACAACAACAGCAAGGCCAACAACAACAGCAAGGCCAACAACAACAGCAAGGCCCCATGCTTCCTAATCAACTAGGCCAGCAACATCATCCTTCTGTAGGTGATGATATTCCTTCATCTCTAAATATTGGTGACTGGTATAATTTTATTTATTAGTGTTGAATTTATACTGTGACATCAATTTCCATAATTTTCTTACTGATTAGTTTTGTCATTTATTTTTGAATTTTTGTTGGGTGTTTAAAACATGTTTATGCTCTATACCCTATTCGTTACTATGTATTTTGTTAGCTGATTCTATTGTCTATCATAAACCATGAATATCATAATGTTTTATTTCTCTTTTCTCTGTTACTATTAATTGCTTTTTGGTGTTTTTATTATATGTCGTATATATGTATTAAATGTGTATAATTAATTATGATTATTATGTATTATAAATAATATAGCATAAGTGTTTAAAAAATGATTCTTGCTGGTAAACTGATAACTAACGTTAAACAGTTGGAAAGAGCTCAAATGACGTAAATGTAGCATGAGTAGTATTTTTTTAGTCAGTGAGTGGCTGAATTATGGATTTACGTTAATTATTTTTGTTCATTTTTGTTCCGAATAACTATGTCTAGTTTTGGAAATAGTAGTTGGGAGGTAAATTTTGTCGTGGAAATCAATTAGTTTATATTTTTGTAATGGAATTTTAACCGAAGTTATTGAAGATTACATATGTTGTTATCACTTCAGTATACTATTACTTTATCACTATTATACCCATCTCATTATCCATTAAATCGCCTTATTAATAGCGTTCCTATTCCTTTTCCTGCTGGTTCATTATTTTCATTCAACCAAAAAATAATGCACTCTTAGACCTACTTTTACCGCTTTTTGACCTCCCTAGCGCTGGCCGTCTCATACTTTCTTGACGGCGTACCTTCTGGGTGTATCCAACCATACTTTCAATCACTGCTTCAAAGGTCTCTTTATCCTTCTGCAACTCTCTATTATTTTTTGCCCATAATTTCAGTAATATTCTACATTGAGAAGTCGCTGTTTGAATTATGGTCCTGTAATGTATCAAATCTTCTTCCGATGAAAGAGTAACGTATTCTGGTGGTTGAATTTGGTTCTGAATAGTAGAAATTAACGTTTTCGTTCGAGATAAAAGTTCAGCCACATTTCCGGGCTCTTTCAATTCAATATCATTCAATTGAATGGCTTCATCTGTATCAGTTGAATATATCTGTACTGGGTCTGCTTTGACATGTCCTCTAGGTAGCACTGTGTCTAAGTCAACCGGTATTCCTAATGATATTAATAATTTCCGTCTTATTGCAGATCTTGGCCAAACAAAGGGATCTGTCTTCCGCACAGTTGATAGTTCGTGCCATAGTTTGATACTAAAATGTTAGTATGAGTATATATTATACCGTATGGCTAAGGCGCAGCGTCTAATATGTAGTGTACTTACCTTCTGTCAGGTCTTATGGGTGTATCAGACGTTATCTCGATGTTTCCTAAAACTCCCGAAACTGTGTTCTCCGAAGCTTTTGGGTATATTTCATTTAAAAGCTCCCACACAGTTGATAATGCATTATCATTATTAAAGTCAAGTATATAATTAGGTGTAGATGTGGTTGTAGTTGTCGTCGATATCTGTGGCTCTTGGTGAATTTGGGTTGTAGTTTCAATTGATTCGTTTGTTGATATTTCAGCTTCATTGAAGTCATCAAATGATGCGTCTGAAAATGATCCAAAATCATCATCCTCTTCGAAATCTTGCCCGTCCTCTCCTTCTTCTTCTTCTGCTTCCTCTTCCTCTTCTTCCATCTCATCCTTCTCATCCTTCTCACCATCAGTTTCTACCATCACTTCCAGCTTCAATTCTGATTTGAAGTCTTCAGTGACTTCTTCTAGAACTTCGTTAGAAGTTTCCTGAACTTTTTCCTCTTCCATTTCTTGCCTCAAAAACTATTATACAATTGATTTAGAAACATAATTTTACTCAAATTAATAGATTGAATATCTATTAAATCGATTGAACAATAGATAAGTGAGTATCAATGATGTTTAAATGAGAAGTCTTCCTCGTCATTTGGTACTTACTATTAGAATAACATATGTATGGGATATGGGACAGTAAGGATAGCGATACTTTAATTTTTTTGTATGGTGCCCTGAAATGGGACTAATGAACACTGGGGTGTATGTATAGGAGACAGGAAGCAAAAAGGGTGAATTGTCTAGAGAGATTGTGAAGGATTTGATTTTTGCTTTGCTATGATTTACGGTAAATTATGAACAGTTTTTGGATCTCAAATAGAGATCCAAATGTATGGAAATCTATGGGTAAATGTTGGCTATCAGTAAGAGAAAAGGAAGAGAAGATGTTGATTTAGGAAAGAATTGTATAGCACGTAAGCAGTCTATGTCAATTTCCAGGTCGACAGTTCAACTACAGTAAAGATTAGTTCGGTAAGGCTTCAATTGTTTTGCATCTTGAGAACTTTTGTTTCAAGCGTAAGACTAAGCAAATCCTCCTGCTGTGTAACCACTYTATTTCGAATCGAAAGACGTTACAGCTATGGTTTAAYTCAACTTGAGTCGTAATAATATACTCATAACTTTCAATTTCAACTTTGTTAATTAATATTATCTAGAGTTATGAAACACATTCAAGCTAGATGTATAATTACCAAGAGCTTCGTGTCTCAAACTTCACGAGCGGATTAGCTCCAAAATTTAAGGTTTTGACAAATTTAAGTTCACATTCCTATTTTGTATCTTAATATTTTTGGGTTTAAATGTTACTGATAATGAACAAACCCATTAAATCAAACTGATTACTATAACGAAGAAGGGAAATCATAAAGAATTGAGGAGAATCAAAGTTTAATATGGCATTGCAAAACAGAATATAGTCCTTTAATGTGTTCTTATATGTAGCAGGATTACAAGTAATCGAATCAGATGTTTGGTTAGCTAATAAGTTTCAAATAATTATTCAACAATATAAACTAGTTGCATCTTGTTTAAAAATTCAATGACTCGTCTTTCGGGCTGTCAAATTTCGCACTCATCACCATGATCCTTCTACAGGTTATACTATTAAGAGACATCAGAAGGGACAACTKTTGCTTTGCCTTTTAGTTTTCTACCAACTGAACGTACCTTTACATAATCTGTCAATCAATGTGTCTAAAACACCTTTTTATTGAGTAACAAGTAAATGATGACTTGAATGATAAACAAGTAATGGGTCATGCGAATCATCAATTCTGAAATAGAATCTATCATACAATATTAGCAACTATCTGACTCCATTTGAACTTTTAGCCGGCGGGGCAAAATTGGAATTGAATAGTCCTTGCTAGTCTAATTGAACAATGTTTATTGCTGTCTTATTACTATATATACTTCTCCTATTTACTCTTATCTTCTCATTCTCTAAACCAGGCGGTTGTCTTTTCTTTACTTGCTTCATGTCATTAACCCGATAATTAATGAACTATTATTGATTACAGAATCTCAATAATGTATCTAAACTTTAAAAGCTACTCCAACTCCAATCAGCAGGAATATATCCAACATCATTTTCCCCGACTTGCACAACACTGTCATGTCTTTCCGTTGTTGTCTCGTTACTTCTTTCCGGTCTTGCGCCACCCAAATTAAGACGATCATCAAATCGAAGCTCCGCAAATGCTTTCTTTCCTTCTGCCGTATTAGTTCCCCCAAGTAGACCTTGTGCTTTCAACCATACTTCATAATCTCCTACACAGAAATCGCATACTTTACACAACATTCCCCAGCCGTCAGAACAAAACTGACCAGCAGAATTCAGTTCTAATTGGTGCGATGTATGTAGAGAACAATAGAGATCTCCGCATCTTCTACAATGATGTCTCCTGTCCCAGAATGTGAATTTGCGTCCACAGTATGTGCAACCGTCGCGAGAAGAATCAGGTTTCCAATGGTCACGTGTTGGTGAAAGTGGCTTTTCAGAAGAAAACGGTATAAGAGATCTTATGGAGCTTCGGCTGGCGGAACGGCTCATCCTCTGAGAAGTCTCAGTAGCCATACTTGGTCCCGAGAAAGACATAGTATTCCGAAGCACAGCAGGAACATACAATGGAGTTTTAGGCTCTCGTATTTGCCTCAGAGGTTTAGATTGAGGTCCTCGATTTAAACTACCAGTTGGTTCAACAGATGGAGTGAAAACAGTTGTTGAGGTAGGATTTATAGTACTATTTGCGCCAGTTAATGAAAGAGCGGCAGACCCGGCACCAACACCACGTACGGGTCCCCTAATTTGTCCCTGTGCTGAGCCTTGAGCAATAATTCCTGGGCCGTGATTAGCCACGTTACCTATGGCGGGACTAGAGCTAGAAGGTAACATATGCAATGCTGTTTCTGACGACGAGAATCTTTGGCTACTGCCTCCAGGTAAAGCCAAATTCCTCCTTGCCAGCAGGCCAGATACTTCTCGTTTATTCACTGGAGCATCTTCTTTTGTTCCAATACCATCAAATTGTGAATCGTTTATCACTGACAAGTTCCGTCGCAGCTCTTTCATATCTGGTTGTCTTCCTCTGGAGAAAACGCTTAGATTGAACCCTGATGAGTTCCTTGAAAGTCCGTCGGCAACAGCAGATCCAATGGAAACTTCGGAAGATGCTACTGTTGATGGTGCCAAATGATTGGCTAAAGACTCAGAGTATCCTGTTTGAGTCTCGTCTCCCGGTTCTACGCCTGGTGATACCTCAGTAACTTGAATTGTTGATCGGTTGGGCTGTCTCGTTAGGCTGGCAAACGTGGATAAATCGGGAGCAGCTATTTGGTACTTTCGATTAGGATCTGAAGGTTGAAAAGATCCGGGATTTGTAGATCCATCTGATTTATCGGGCTTGGATTCTGAAAAATTAATGGTTTGGCCAATTTCAAGCGAGGGTCTTCTAGATTTAATAAAAGGATGAACTTCTGTTTCCACAGGTCCTAGTTGAATTTGGGAGCTTCTTCTTGATGGTAAGTAGCTTTGAGTGTTGCCATTTTCATTTAGTTGTAGCCTCGACACATTACTGCGTATACTTGAAGATATAGCCGATAGCTTTGGTTGTGTCTGAGGCAGCTCTTTTTTGTGGAATCTGAATTGATTCCTAGAAGTTGACGACTGGTTTCCAGTTATTTGTTGTTGCTGTGGTTTTATCTCGAGCCCATTATGTTCTTGCTCTTGCTCTTGCTCCCGTTCTTGGCTCGGTACAGGATCTTGGTAAGCTCGAGATCGCGTTTGCTCTTGTAACGTAGGTTGTTGGTGTTGTATTATTGGATCAACGTTGGTTTTAAGATCAAGAGGGTTTGGACCATTTGCCTGRCCCGGGTTCATTATGAAAGGATATATAGTTCAGGATAGCTTCTATGAGTTTATCTATGGAATGATTCAATGCAAATGGTGTTCATTCCATCATTCTAACTCGTGTGATGATAAGCAGCTGGAAAAGGGCCGATCCCTGATTAGCTAGGGAAAGGTACCAGGGAGATGAAAGACAAACAATAAGCAATAACGGGTTTTAGAATCCATTCCAAGAGTAATCTGACGAGATTATCTGGGCTTGGGACGAAAATTCGATGATACTATTGGTTCCGATAAATTGTTGCTATTGTTCCGTCGGTGATATAATTGAAGTATTTAGCTGGGATCTTTATCTTTCTCAATGCTGGCTGGGTGCGTTGACGAACGTTCTGATATTTACTTGAGTTTGAAGTTTAGTATGGGAAATGGGTGAATTTGGTCACTTATAAAAGAGATAAGGGAAGCAATCGGGTAGATTACATATTACGTATGCGAACAAATACCTTTCCAAAGCATGAAACATCATTATTTAGAGCGTTTAATAAGCTCTCTAGCTTATGGGCTATTTATTACATTTTCAAATAGTTTCATGGTGTTAAGGTTGCTCAAATGGTGYGAGTCTTAACAGAATATTCCAACGTCTGGGGGTAATGTGAGTGATGGTTTGATGCCTTGGGTCTCACGCTAACGACTGATAAGAAGGAGGGGAATGATTTAACTACCAAAACGCTAGAACTCCTTCATTTTATCACTGATGAGAGCCCATCAATTCTTTTGATAAAATCTGGAATTAATTCCAGACTATATGAGCTACCCGGTTCCAGTAGTCATTTAATCATCATTATCTTCTCCTTATCATACAACATATCTCTCTTACCCCCCCCCAAATTCTTCCTTAGCATTTAACAATTACGTAATCATTACCTCTCATTAAGGACAAATACACAAAAACTTCCACTCGCGAACAGAATCAACTGGCTTAGGAATTCAATACAAAACTATTATTTCATTGAACGAACAATTGATTTGTAAGCTGTGTTATAGCTACAATTCATTCGATCGGGGCTCGTATTAATAGACCAACTGATCTAAGTACCTAGTGGACTAGCACCAACCATATACATAGCAAGGAAAGTCGTAGATAGCTCTTTTCAGTCACGCCAATTGATCCGTTTGTTGCCCATTCAAACATCCATCGTGTAGCATCAAGCGTGTTTCCATTAACTGGATAAAGCGCTTATAGGAGTTTTTGTTTCTATGCTTTGATTGACTCTTAAGTTTTAATTGCTAATAACTGTGAGTTTTGGTGATACATCGACTCACTCAAGGGGAAATCTCATAATTCTGATCAATTGATCATTCAGTACACAAACATACATACTATGGCCTCTGCTATTATAAGCCAGCGCACAGCTGACAATATCAGTTTGTTGCTGAAGATCTCAATTCTAGTGTCCATAGCAGCTGCAGCTATTTCTTCTAGACTGTTTTCAGTTATTCGATTTGAATCAATTATTCACGAATTCGATCCGTGGTTTAATTTCAGAGCGACTAAGTACTTGGTGACGCATAATTTCTACCAATTTCTCAATTGGTTTGATGATAGGACGTGGTATCCTTTAGGAAGAGTCACAGGTGGTACATTGTATCCTGGGCTTATGGTGACATCAGGATTGATCCATTATGTATTAGAAAATGTTGGACTTCCCATTGATATTCGAAACATCTGCGTCTTATTAGCACCAGCATTTTCGGGGTTAACAGCGTATGCAACTTACTTATTCACATCTGAGATGAAAGATCAATCAGCAGGCTTATTAGCAGCAGCTTTCATGGGAATAGCCCCAGGTTATATTTCACGTTCAGTAGCTGGTAGTTATGATAATGAAGCCATTGCGATTTTCTTGCTTATGTTTACTTTCTACCTTTGGATTAAAGCTATGAAGTTGGGCTCTATGTTCTGGTCTGCTCTGTCAGCCCTGTTCTATTTCTATATGGTAGCCGCCTGGGGTGGATATGTTTTCATCACCAATTTGATTCCGTTACATGTTTTCGTTCTATTATTGATGGGAAGATATAGTCATAAGCTTTATGTTTCCTATTCTACTTGGTATGCTATTGGAACAGTAGCATCTATGCAAATTCCGTTTGTTGGATTCTTACCAATCAGATCAAATGACCATATGGCAGCTCTAGGAGTGTTTGGTTTATTGCAATTAGTTGCATTTGCTGATTATATTAGGTCACTAGTACCTTCTAAACAATTCAAAGCAATTTTGATCGTTTCAATCTCCGTTTTGTTTGTRGTTGGTGTCGGTGGATTATTTGCCTTGACTTATGCTGGTATGATTGCACCATGGACTGGTAGATTCTATTCTTTATGGGACACTGGTTATGCTAAGATTCATATTCCAATTATTGCTTCAGTTTCAGAACATCAACCTACTGCTTGGCCAGCGTTTTTTTTCGATACTCAAATATTGATCTGGTTATTCCCTGCTGGTGTATTTTTACTATTCCAAGAGCTCAAATCAGAGCAAGTATTTGTTATCATTTATGCAGTACTCTGTTCGTATTTTGCTGGTGTTATGGTAAGATTGATGCTTACGTTAACTCCAGTTATTTGTGTGTGCGCTGCCATTGCAATTTCAAAGCTGTTTGATGTTTATATGGTTTTCTCCAAAAAGGAAAACCCTTCCAAATTATCATACTTATCGAAGGCTATTGTATTGGGATCATTCCTTAGTTATTTAGTACTCTTTGTTAGACATTGTACATGGGTAACATCGAACGCATACTCCTCACCATCAGTTGTGCTCTCTTCTAGAGGTCATGATGGTAGTCCGGTGTTGATTGATGATTTCCGTGAGGCTTACTATTGGTTAAGAATGAATACAGAACCTGATGCTAAAATCATGGCTTGGTGGGATTATGGGTATCAAATCGGTGGAATGGCAGATAGAACCACATTGGTTGATAACAACACTTGGAATAATACTCATATTGCTACAGTTGGTAAAGCCATGTCTTCCTCTGAAGAAGTGGCATATCCTATTCTAAAACAACATGACGTAGAYTACGTCCTGATTATCTTCGGTGGTTTGCTGGGCTACTCAGGTGATGATATTAATAAGTTCTTATGGATGGTGAGAATTGCAGAAGGCATCTGGCCTGATGAAGTGAAAGAACGAAACTTTTTCACTCCAAGAGGTGAATATAAAGTGGATGCTCAAGCAACAGACACTATGAAGAACTCTTTAATGTATAARATGTCGTACTATAGATTCCCTGAAGTTTACGGAGGTGGAAAAGATGCAATTGATAGAGTAAGGCAGCAAAAGATCCCATCTGATCCTATCAAAATCAACAGTTTAGAGGAAGCATTTACCAGCGAGAACTGGATTGTGAGATTGTACAAAGTCAAGAAGGAAGATGATTTGGGTCGTGATTTTGCATCGCAGGTGAAGTTTGATGAGGAATCAAGTAGAAAACGACGTAAGATCAAAAAGCCAGCTCAAATAGAACTTAGAGAGTTTTAGATGGGAAGATTAATCGTGGTTATATAGTGGTGATAATAGTATATTGCACATAAAAGTATTTTCAAAATCAATAAATCAATAAATCAAAAATTAGATAGATGGTTGTGCAAAGGAATCAGTAAATCAAATAAATATGCGAACCAATTGCAACCGACCTCATAGGAGTACGTGTGTTTTTGTTAACCATTCATTTTTTATTGCTGTTGTGGTTTTTCCTTCCTTTTTTTTTTGTTCTCGTTATCATTATTATCCAGGTGTTGAAAAGTAGCGTCCTTACTTTCAATCGATGCATTATGCAAAATTGTGATTATTTTGCCTTATTCGGAGACGTCAGCTTTCTTTCTGTTCTCTGTTAAAGCGCTGGTGATTCTCCGACTGAGTTCTTGCTTGAATCTCTCATCATTGCTTGAGGCACCGGTAGCAATTTTTGCTTCAGGCACGGAACTTGATTCTGATGATGTTCGTGAACTGTCCGTATTGCCTCCAATGTATTCATTGAAAATTGGAATATTACTTAATGAATTAGCTGAGTTGACTCTGGATAAAGCAGAAGATTCAACTGTGGTGGAACTGCTAACACTTGTAACCCTCTTTAGACCGTTTCCATATTCATTCTCATCATTATCATCCTGAGATTCGAAACTCTCAGGCATTTCGGAAATGGAGTTGTTTCTTGATGGAAAACTTCCTGTTGCTAATTGGGTTAGCTTCTCATGATAATCAGGGTATAGTTTCGGTCCATAATAGTTGATAACTTCGGTGACTTCATGCATCAATTGCTCTCTCTCTTGYTTTAGCTGCAACAATGAGTTTCTATGATCTTTGAACAAGGACAGGTAYAAAGGTCTAATTGATTTGAAAATATCCATTCCCCGTTCACCAGTAATTAATGCAGCATAAGTAATCGATGGGAAAAAAATCCAGCCAAAGATAAATACAACAAAAGCTCTAAAGTAGGAGTTGGGAGATAATACAAGAGATGGCAACAAGTTAAACTTGTAAACTATGAGAATCGATAAAATGGTGTAGAAGTTATATAGTAAAGGTGCAAATCCCATAGCAACAAGAACTTTCCATGATGCAATAACATCTCTAGCTCGGACTTTAACTGTTGATCCAGCTAAGGCTTCTCTTTGCTTCTTAGTGGAAATCAACTTGGAAGCAATGAAAACAGGAGCAAATAAAATGATTCCAGGTAATGACCCAATTAAAAGTAGGAAGACTTCAAACACTCTGGTGAGAAGTAAGGCGTAAATGTAGATAGTCGACCGTTCTGCTGTTTCCACTTGATGATCTTTCAATCCTAACTGATGCAATTTCCTGTCATAATCCAAAACTTTTTCTTTGATTTGTTGAACTCTAGGATCGTCCTGATGCTGGGTATAACCTTGGACAAGATTTCTATTCAATTCAATAACGAAACTAAGAGGAACCTTAGTTTTGAAATTAGCAGTGAAAAGTCTTCTAGCGGTTTGAACAACTAAAAGTGTTTCATAATCAGGACAAGTCACTGTAACAGATCTTAAACCCTCAGTTATAGAATCCAGAAGCTCTTTTACAGCTTCTCTGTTTGTTTCTGGGTTTTGATACATTCGAACTAGCTCTCTATCAATGGTCATGGGTAATCCATATTCAATCACAGCCCTAGATCGAAATTTGTTGGGATGGAAATAATTCATACCACAGGGAACAATTTTAACATCACAATCAGGATCATTTGCCATAGCTCCTAAAGCCATAATAGCAACACCAGCCTTCAAAGGTAGTAAATCTGTCCTATCATGAGAACCACCTTCAGGGAAAATACCAATACATTCACCAGCAGAAAGATGTTTGAATACAGATTTGTAAACCACACTTTGATCTACCTTGTCAGCAACTTTAAATGAAGTTCCATTTGTTAAAGCATCAATAGCCTTAGGGCTCTTGAATTCTTTACGAATTAATAATTCAGTATCAGAAATAATTTCTGCGATATCACTATTTCCAGCAGCTTTAGGCAATCCAAGTAAGCCTTTAATCATACATTCTTCATTGAATTTGGTACCCTCGCCAGTGATTCTCAATGGATCTTTTACAGGATCTTTTAAATAGATTTTACCGGTAGCAGGTCTCAAATTGTCCTGAGCTCTGGCTACTGGAATAGCCATTGCTAGCTTAGACATTAAACCAATCCAACGATGTCTATAAGATTTTTCTGCAATCAAGAATGAAATACGACGCTTGCATTCTCTTTGGACACCTCTCATAAGTAAAGGAGGATCAACAAACTGATTAGCATGAGGTGCACCTACAAAGATCAATGGTCCAGTCTTGGGGATTCTGAATACGCCACGAGCTTTGATTTCACGAAAGAAGCAACTGAAAACCCAGTTTAATATAAACAATATTAAATCATACCCGTAATGTTCCCATCGGGTTGTCGCAGGTTTATGATCAACTTTTATATGAACAGAAGCTGACGAAGCAATGTTYGATCCCCTGCCTTGGGTATTATTCTTAACTTGTTTCTCATTGTCTGCTGTTCCTTGAGACTCATTCAAGAGTCTTTCAGTTTCTTCTCCCATTTTCATGAATTGTCGCACTTGTTCAGTTTTGTTTAGAATTATTGATTAAGTCTTGTAAGGTAATAACTAGGTAATAATTCATACAGAAAGTCAGTAGTATATTGGGATAATTGCACAGATTATCGGACACACCAGTTACAACAAACTCTTAGCTTTCACAATAATCAACTACCTTATGGATTTAACAACAGATACCTATCCTTGAAATAAATACAGGTTTATCTATCTTCAAATGCTCTTGTCTGTTGATTCCTTCTACAGCAATCAATCAATCWMWYTSMYTRYCWAKSAARGRRWGKSWGTCAGTTCAGCTCTTAGCCTGACAGGGAACCCAACAGGGCTTTCTCTCTTCTGTGACTTATGTGGCCGGCCCATTCATGCATTCTTCTCCGCAAAACCCATCAACTTAATTTTTTATTGATTTCGTCATCATTTATTTACTATCAATTTCTCTCACGTGAATATATTATTTCTAGGTGAAGCAGTGCTTTCCTAATTGGCAAGAAAAATCGTTGTATTTCCAAATACGGAAGAGGGGTAATTCTGACGACATTCTGAATTTCGCCTACAGTGATAGGGATGATGTGATCTGGATTAAGCTGACTGATTCATCCAGAGTCCGAGGAATACTTTGCCATTTTTGGACTTCATCTAGTTGAGTCCGATGAGGGAAGTTTCTTGCCCATATGTCAATAATAAGATCTGAACGTGATTTCTGGGGAATAATGAAATATTATTAATAAACTGATGTTTGGTACTGAAATTTGGTGGGTAGATAGTGATTCAAKTATAAGAATTCGATATGAAAGATATGAAAAGTAAAGGAGATACAGAGATGTTACCGTTAGAGGACAAGGGTAAGTTGCCTGTATCAACAGCATCGACAAAAGCATCGACATCAACAACAGAATCACCCCCAGCAGTAGAAGCTGCAGTTGCAGGAAAGGAAGTGAAATTTTCAGCTCCAAGTGCTTCAACAACTGAAAAGGTGCTTCAATTGACTGATTCAAATCGACAAACATTGGGTCTTACAAACGCTGTGCAACTATCTCGTTTGGTTTCTCCTTCAGAATTTGTTGTAACAGCAGATCCTGTTACATCAACCAAATCAATAGCTCCTACAACATCCTCAAGCTCCATTACGAAAACTTTCAGTTCAGAGCAGAAGTTAAAGAAAAGAGCGTATTCCAGAAATGGCTGTAAAGAATGTAAACGAAGAAAATTAAAGGTATGTTATCTTTGTCTTTTGTATCTCACATTAATGTGTAAATTTCCTATCTTGCAACTGTAAGTAGCAACTTAACTAACATTCTTTTTAACTAATTCAGTGCGATGAGGCAAAACCTGCTTGCTGGCAATGCTCACATTTATTCAAAACATGCGTTTACGAAAAAGCGGTCAAATTCTCCAACAACAGATCGTTGACCAGTGTTGATTCTATGACAGCTTTTCAGAAAGGAGGCAAACAAAAGAAATTGAAACCAAGCAACAATGACTACACCCAAGCTGAAAGTGGTAAGAATACAATGAACGTAGACTCACCAACTGGTGAAAGTGGCCTAAAGACATTTGTCTTTGTTAATCCTAAAGTTTCAGACAGTAAGACTACGACGCAGATTCAATCTCAATCTCAGTCTCAACAGGTTCCGTCGTCCCAGGTGCATTCAATCCAGCCAAATCCACAGGTGGTACAACCTCAGCAACATTCACAACCTTTACAGCCTTTGCAATCTCTACAGCATCTGCGGCATTTGCAGTCTCTACAGTCATTGCAGCCGTTACAGTCTTTACAGCCATTTCAGCATCTACAACCTATGCAGTTTCAACCGGCAGCTTTGCCACATCCTCATAAATCATCGGGACAGCAGAACCTTCTACATCAACCTCAACCACTGATTATTCCTCCAGACCAAGATGTTAATCTAAACAATCATCAACCAAATATTGGCATAGGTATGCTCTTTGACGAAGATGTTACTTGGGACGCTTTTCTTTCCGATGCTAATCTTCTCATGAGCGATTTAAACGACATTGTAAGCCTCAATCTAGAAGAAGCCCAAATAGATCCTCATGCAATGCCTTTATCATCATCAAACAACGTGAGTTCCATCTCAGGATTGATCCATTCTGCAGATACACCCTCAGAATCTACTTCTGATGGCACCCCCAATGTGGAAGCCCGATCAATGGATTCTGCTCCTTCTATGGAAAATTTACCTAGATTAGTTGGTCTTTCTGAACAGGACGCGGTAAACCAACAATTTCATAAGGGGAAAATGATTCCTCCTCCAGGTTTTCCACCTTTGCCTCAGGGATCTCATACTTCAAATGCTGGCACTCGCAGTTTAGAACCAACAGCATCTAATTATGATTATTCATCGTTTGCAATGTTTCAAGCTAAGAGYATTATATCCCAGAATCCTTCACAGGCCAATCATTTGCGTTCCCATTCTCAATCACAAGCAGAAAGATCTTTACAACGTAAGGAAAAGTTTTCATTCACATCGATGAACACTATTTCCCCTATTTATAACGTTTCTGTTGATGATTTCAACCTGGGACCTGAACATAGACATTATCTTTCTGTTTTTTACTTCTCCACCAGTAAAGCATTTCTTCCTTTCACACCATCGCCAAGTTGCAATCCTGTAAGAGACGTTTTGCTTACCTACTCTTTACAGACTCCTTATTTATTATCGGCTATTCTCGCTTCAGCAGCTAGAAGATCTTTCCGAGCTTCGAAGAACAGAGATGATGAAATCGCTTATTGTTTCTATCTAGCATCATGTCTGAAATCCTTATCGGAATATTGTCAAGATGAAAGTTCTATTATTCAGCAGATAGAGCCTATGCTGCTTACTGTGCTTGTTCTAACCACTGATCAAGCTTCAACTAAAGGTAGATCGTGGCGGGCCCACTTAAGAGGGGCCAAGGATTTCCTCAAACGATATGCAAGTTTGGGCACTCGTAAAACTTCCCCTGTTATTGCAATCTGCCGAACTTGGTTTGCTGTTATGGAGCTTTTGGCTTGTCTTAATGCAGAGTTTGGTGGTACGCTTCAAACGGAAGAAGAACTGAATGCTATCTTTGATTTAGTTAAGCCAGAAGTTGAATTAGGCCTTAGATCGGTTTACATTCTTAGAGAAGACAGGTTCAATTTGTTATTTGGTTTCCGTCAAGAAGATATTTTGTTTTTTAAGAAACTGGCAGTAGCTTTAGCCTTGAACGGCAGAAATGGAAATGATAACAAGAATGACCTTGACAATGGTAAAGAAGGTGGAGGTGGGAATGAAAATGGGAATGGGAAGATCATTGGAAAGAAAAGAAAGAAAGCTACAAGAAAGTCAGTGTTTGTTTTATGTGATTTATTAGGACAAGCTTATGATATGACGAACTATCGTATTATTGACTGTAATGGCATAGTCACAGCTAGTTGTCTGAGGCCTGTAGGAGAAAATAATAAGCACCATCTAGAGAATTCGTTTAAGTATGCTAATATCWTARCCACAGCTACTGCTACGTTGAGTAATAATTTGCATGGTGTTTCTAATGAAAGTTCTGGCGATAGTAGTAATGTTAGCGTTAATAGCAATGTTAATGGTGATAACAACCCTACTAAGACCTTCACCAGCTCGAAGCATGGTCCTAATCCTTATCCAGACTACCTAGATTCAGTTCCAGAGGAATTATCATCATTAGTACCACCAGATGCGTTGGAAGTGTTTGTTATTCCAGCTTTCAGTCCAGCAAACCCTTCAGCCAGCCCACGGAAAATGATTATTTCTTGGTATGATGTAAGCCAGCAAATGCATGCTAGAACTGCTATTTTAACTATACTTACTTCTAAAAGTGGGTTTAATTTCCCACCAACAAATCCAATGGTACAGCAACTAGTTCGATCTATGCTTTATATGCTACCATATTTGGATCCTCGGTTAAGAATACCATTAAGAGTTTTCTCTGTGCCGCATGTGATGATTCAATGGCCAATTTTGTGTGCTGCTATGAATAGTGTTTCTAGTGTTGATCGACAATGTGTTGAGAGATACTTCAAGGAGTTGAGAGGAATTGGAATAGAAAGTGGCAAATTTTCCTTACGTAAAGTACGAAGACATTGGGTAGCATTGGATGAGAAGATTGCTCGTGGGGTATTAAACGGTGGTTTGAGCGTCGGAGCTGATGGATCTTACGAAGCAAATGATGATGACGATGATGAGATAATCATGAACGGAACAAGAATGAAATCTGGTGTAGGACGAAGATCCCATACTAATGGATTAAGTGATAGTGATGACGATGAAAATGGTGACATTCTTCCTTTTTGAAGAATGAAATGGTAATATAATTGGGCCTATATGTAAAATAGCGGTTTGGTGTGTAGTATGAACTATCGAGGTGTGTATTGAATTATGCTTTAATAGAAATAGAGGAGTAGGAGTTTGAATAAACTATGATTGTTTTCAAACCTGGTTTTTCGGTTCAAAGTGAATAGTTGCAGGTGACAACGATAAGGTTCTTGTCTTGCGCGAGTTTATGCATTTACTCTTTAAAGTTAAACCTTATTTATTAGCTAGCTCGTCTGATGGTTCAATTTGCGTTTAGTACTCTTGTTCTGGTATCTACAACGATAATAATAATGATAATAACATTACTAACTTAATGTATTGYCATCATCTAGCCCTACCACAATAAATGAAACTAAAATCATAAAAGTGGTAGTAGCACTCATTATTCCTTCCCAGCTGTTCAATCATTATTTATCTTCAAAGGGTCTCTGGTTGCTTTTAGGATTACATAATCGTGTAACATCGCATCTATTCTCTCGCGTTTGAGTGCTCTTTTTAAATCTCATTCAAAGCTCAGAACTTTCATAGAATGGATAWTTGATTAAGATCTATTCATTGTAGTTCAATAGATTTTCCATTCAGTAAGACATCTTCCTTTCTTTGAGATTAGCTCTCGTTGCTAGTGCTACTAAAGGCACTAGTATGGATGGTAAGAAGGCACTTCGATTGCTGATAAGTTCTACTCGGAACTGGAATAAACTGTTCAATTTATTATATGAAATAAAATTATACCTTATAAATACACTTTATAGTTGTAAAGAAGAATTGTCTTCCGTCGTAAAAATACATTGTTTCTAGCTCTCCAGCCAACATAATCCACATCTATCTTGCATGTTATACTATAGTAACTGATATATTTAACACTAGCTCCATTTTCTCCCTTTTCTCTTTCTATTCTATTATTATCCTTTACCTTATTCAAGTCATCATCATCACCATCACCAACCTAATAACTTAATTCGCCTATTCGAGCTGTGTCCTTCTGGTCAGAATTTTGACGTTCCATTTCCTCATTTAATGCATCCAACTCCTTTTCCTCTTCATTACTAAGAACCAAGAACTCAGGCGGTAATTCTTGCATTTCCACGCTAGGTGCTCCATTTAGATATCTCACTTGCTCCAAAACTTGCGTCGTGACACTCTCGAGGAACTTTCTGCTATTTTTATTTTCTATACGGTCCCCTAAATTAGGATGCAGTGAATAATCTGGCCCAAAGTAATTCAGGAAGGGCATTTCTTCCGGTAATTTAGAGGCCAAATGAACATCAAGACAAATAGACGTTTCATAACACCATAATCGTGAGACATTTCTTGGAGTATAGCCCCCTCCACCTACGACTATCATTGGCACACCAAAGGATTTCATAAAGTTCACACATTCACCATGAGCTCTGATGTTGAGATTGAAGCAGCCTAATCTATCACAACCTAAGGAATCAGCTCCACATTGCTGAACTATCACACTTGGTTGAAAGGTTGTCATGACAGGTTCCATTATTGATTTAAACAAACGAACATATGATTCGTCATCAATCCCATCTCTTAATGGTACATTCAAAGCATAATGCTTACCTAATCCTGAACCTATTTCATCGAAATTTCCCGTACCGGGGAAAAACTCCCCGTTATATTTATGGAAAGAAACTGTCATTACACGGTCAGTGGTATAAAAGGCTTCTTGAACACCGTCACCATGATGTAAATCAATGTCCACGTATAATACTCTTGGATAGTACCTAAGGAAATTCAGTATAGCAAGTACGATGTCGTTGACATAACAAAACCCAGAAGGTTCAAATTTCTTTGCATGATGAAGTCCTCCGGACCAATTACATGCTATATCGCTTAAACCCGATATGATCTTTCTTGAAGCGTCTAATGAACAGCCCGAATAGATAGTACAGTAATCATACATACCATCGAAGATTGGACAGTCATCACCAATATTGAACTTTGAGAAGAACTTAGAAAACTTAGAAGCCGTTTCTGGTGTAACCTTCTGGAGAAATTCAATATATTCTTCAGCATGGAATTCTAGTATTTCATCTTTTGTTGCCCTTCTGGGTTCATACAAGTCCATCAATTGGTGAAGTTTATAACCAAGTACTAAATGGTCTGTGAGCATCAGTCTGAATGGCTTCATCGGATGCCTCGTTCCATAGTGGTACTGTGAAGCCTCAGGATTATAATGATAAGAAATTCTAGGATGGTATAGAGATGTATTTTTCGGTTCATAAGCTGGTTGGTTCGCCGTAGTTTTACCATCAGTTGTAAATGTCGAGCTTTGCGCTGTCATAATGAGTTCAAAATGCTTCGGAGTTTTAATCACTAAAACCTTGATGGCGGTATCATGAGTGTTCCAATAGTGCTATTGATGCTGCAAAAGTACAGTACTGATGCAGTAAATCATAGTTTGGCCACTGTTTTTCTTTATAGACAGTAGAATTGTATTAGGAGATTAAGCAAGCGAAATAGTAGGGATATTCCATATTCTAATATACAATTTTATTCTATCGTAATGTCTGTTAGTGTAGTATGGCATATAAGGAAGAACAAGACCCTAAGTCATAGAGCAGAGGGACTGGTGCTAGCAAAATAATACGAAAGGTAATGGTGTACTGTTTTCCTGTCAAGTACAATACTATTTCCGAAATTTCTTACTTCGAGGCTCTTTCTATGAAAGAAACCCAGAGGGTCTGTTTCAATCCCGAAGTCATTTGGAGTCTCCTCCCGTTGGTTTAATAGCATGTATGAAATTGACAATTGTATTTTGGGGGGCGGTCCATAAGCAAAAGGTAGGTAGTTAGCTGTATTATTGATTGTTGATATTATGATGATAGGTGATAATAACGATGTATGACTTGAGCAAGCTGATGGGAGTATAGTTGATTATCAGTTACAACAAGTGGCAACAAAGTGTTGAAAATATTGTGTGATTTGAGTTGGAATTGATAGACAAATATATGCGGCGAAGAATAGACTTGCGGCGTGAATCTGAGTAGAGAATTAACCGTCGAATCACTTAAGTTACTAAGGAGTAGTACTTCATCAAAGAGAAAGAGCAAGGATTAATATATAAGGTAAATCAATAATCAAAATGTCAGGTGCTTCAGGTTATGATCGACAGATCACAATTTTCTCGCCTGAAGGACGACTTTATCAGGTTGAATATGCATTCAAGGCTATCAATTCTACTAATATGACTTCACTGGCTGTCATTGGTAAGGATTGCTGTGTGGTGATATCTCAAAAAAAGGTCCCAGATAAGTTACTAGACCCAGAATCCGTCAGTTACATATTTCAAATTTCACCAACAGTGGGATGTGTTTGCACTGGACAAATTGCTGACGCTAGAGCATTAGTTACTAGAGCGAGTAGTGAAGCAGTTGATTTCAGATATGAAAATGGTTATGAAATGCCTTGTGATGCTTTAGCTAAAAGATTGGCAAATATTAATCAATCATATACTCAAAGAGCACATTTGAGACCATTAGGAGTTGTTATGACTTTGGTTAGCATTGATGATGAGAAAGGACCACTTTGTTACAAGTGTGATCCTGCTGGATACTATGTTGGTTATAAAGCTACGTCAGCGGGTCCTAAACAACAAGAAGTAATGAATGCATTAGAAAAAAAGTTGAAAAAGAAAGAATACGCTTCTGGCGATTGGAAAGAAGTGGTTGAATTTGGTATTATAACTCTTGGTGATGTGTTGAGTACAGATTTCCGGAAAAATGATTTAGAGATTGGAATTGCAGTGCCTGATAAGAATGGCGTTGGCACTTTCCGTAAATTGACTTCTGACGAAATCGATGAAAGACTTGTTGCAATTGCTGAGCAAGATTGATCTTTCAATTCATTCTTAGAAGCTACATTACATATAATTAATGAGTCTTCAAAATAGATGTCATTTACATTAGATATTACGTGTAGAATCATTTTTGTTACAGCTACAGTGCTCGTTTTCTCTATAATCTAATTTTCTGTCTCTTTTTTTTTCTGTTGATGTGTGGGTATAGAAACTATGCCCGCGGGTATCAAATAATTGAACGATTTTCTATTATTTAGTTGGCAGCGCAGAGAGAGCTGCTTACCCTGGTATCCTTAAAATACATAAGGAATAAAAACCCAGGGGCATTCTTTGCAATATTTATCCCAATCTGCACCATACTTCTTCCTGCATTTCATGATATCTCTATGGGCTCTATGAAGCAAGACGACCAAGAAGAAAGAAGGGAAGAACCATGGGAAAGGAGAAGCAGTTCCACACACTAAAGCCCAGGATAAACTCTGAATATAATCGGCAGTGTAATGGATCTTACGAGCATATTTATACCAACCATCGGTAAGTAAAACAGATCCATTGGCACATTTGATATATTTGGGATKTTCTAACTTTTGGTACTTGAAGTGAGGGAAAGTGTACCGATCAGAAGGATCACCAGCAAGAGYTTTTCTGAAGTTATTCTTTTGACCATTGCAGGTATCAAAGACGTAATAGGCGCAGAGTAGAGCAGCAAGGACGCTGAGGTTATAGATCCATGACCAATTATAATCAGCCGGGTCATGATAAGAAAGATAGAGAGTACTATGGCAATAAGTGTAAGGAACACCAGCAATATTCCAGAAAATAAGCATGAAGCCAAACTTTTCATAAGCCATATCCCATGTAGGAACAATCAGTTCTTCACCTTTAGAGCAAGCATTGGCATAAAGGTAATGAGCAAGAAGCATGAAGATCAACTGGAAAGAAACATAGCCATATTCTTCATATTGTTTAAAGCAAGCCGCTAGACTAATGAAAAATAAAGTATACCAAGGCAAACGAACTTCGAAAAACATCTTCATGTCTAAAATTCCAATTCTAGGGTTCAAAGAAGCACCAAGGAATATATCATATATATGGTTACCGGACATACGATGTTGATCACCAGTAATGAAAGTAATGAGGTACAAACCAATGGCAAAAACAAAACCAGTGATAATGGCACTAGTCATAATCTGTCCAAACAATTCAATAATAGTAGGAAGGTGGAAAATACCAGTGAAATGCAAAACTAGAGAAATAGCAATAGAGGTGTAGAAACTCCACATGGCATTRCAATAGTAATCAAGTTGGCGGTTGTTCAAATGCTTCAATGGTTGACCTTTGGTCCAAACACCAGGTAAAGTGTAATAGAAAATAGCTTGAGTAAATGCGAACGTTAAGAAAATTCTCCAAGCACGAAATGAAGGAACTGCATGATTCAAGAAATAGGTTTGGTATAAGTCATTGATAATGAAATCTTTCCACTCTTGACCATCTGATGGAAGAGGCCAATGCCCATCATAGAACTCGGCTCCAATCCACATGTACCACATCAGTAAAGGGAACCCAATCATCATCCCGAGAGCACCAGCTGGACCACCAAACTCATATTCCTCTTTCTCGGTAGCTTGTGCCTTTTCGGCAGCTGCTTTCTCAACGGCTTCAGATACCATAGTTGACTCAGTAAATTGACAAATCAGCTCAATTGATGCAATTCAACAATTGTTTGGAAGTGATGAAGTAAGACAAGTTAATCAAATCCATCGAGCAAGAACGAAGAGGTAGGGTGTTYAAAACATGTGAAGTTTCGAAATTCAGTCTTACGCTGTCAAACTGAATTATTCATTTTCATAGTAATCCCACTCTTCGTATCTTTCGTACCTGTCGCGAAAACAATGAACCGCTATGGACCATAATGATACGCGAGGTACTACATGAACGAATTTGCTGGAGGGTTTCAGGTATCGGTCGTATAGTCGTATAAGTATGTTCCTGTGGAATTATGCACAATAKGCAAATGTGTAGGGGAGATTTTCTGATGATGTAATACTGACGAGACCTCATAGTAAACAGCCTAAAACTGCTCAAACGTGATAGTTGGAGAGAAYGAAATACTATTGAGAACCTTCTATGTTTCGAAGAAAATTAATTGTACGTTAGGTTTTGTTACAGTAGATCGGCAAAGTGAATGCTAACTCTTATTTTTTTTTTAACGTTTCGGTCATTCATAATGTATAACAAAACCTTCATGAACAAACAGTACACCTGTAGATGTTCGTTTCTATCTTTGTAACTTTCCACCTACTTCCGTTTGTACGTCCCATTGGTATCAAGAAGTACTACTGGATTCAAGGAATCCAGCATTCAACAGAATGAATTACTCGTTGGTGGATATAGGACTTTTTATTATCATAAGTTCACTTAAAACTGAACTCGGAAAGTAATTATCACTTTGTGTGCTTTTGACTCTGTAATAATAGAACTYCCAACGATGTTCATCACAAAGATTTGCATACTAGAATGAGTTCCACAACTACAGACACAACCACAAGAACAATTGCATTAGCAGATACATTTTCCAATTGTGTGCCAAGTAGAGATTTTTGCCACAAACATATGAGTCAATTATCTCCGCTTATAAACACTGTATCGCAGGTTTCAGACATTCTCATTAGTAACGAATCATGAACAGCTATTAAATTACATGGTCTTCTAAACATAAAATATAATTAATTGATATATTAAAAAGACACCAAGCGCGCCACTTGATCTCCAGTAGGTATATTATTTATTACTTAGTAATAAATAGAATTTTCAGATCTAAAAAGGTAACATATAAAAAAAGAAAGCCTTCCAAACTACTGACAAAATATCAAGAATTTCTTGAAATCATTTCAAGGAATGGCGCATTTTACAAATTCCTTCAATTGGTCATTAGTTCAGAACTCCAAAACTCCAACATGAAATGAAATATTGAAAGATTTAACCTTCCTTTTCGTGTTGAGTGGAAACTCTTTGCATAGACATAAGGAAATCTTCCAAGTTTCTGGATTCAGGTTGCTTCTTGATTGGTCTACCATGCATGATATTATCGAAGGTTTCAGAATCGTACATGAGGTAGAATAAACCACCCATAACGCAGAAAACACCGAAAGAGTAAATCCAGACTCTGACGACAGCAACAATAGAGGTGTCGCCAGGGCAGAACCAACCCCAGATACAGAAACAGGTGGCAATGATATCAACAATGAAGACTGCACCAGAAAGTTGCCAAGATGGAACAGATGACCAGAAAGGACCGTTACATCTAGTAATGAAAATCAACCAGTTTTCAGTCAAGGAAATTTGCAAGAACATAACACCATCAGTGGTACCAAAGTTTTGAATAATACCAGAGTTTACACCTCCCCTGACGAACATAGTGGTCAAAGCGATCCAGGATCCGACAGCCAAAATAATACCAAGAATAATGGACATACCCCATAAGGTAGGTAAATTCCATGATACAGGCTTCATAGAGTAAGGAGCATTATCGTAAGCAATGGCCAAGGTAGCAACATCTGCGAAGATGGCAATAAAGACAACTARATTGATATCTAGAGAATTGTTCAAGATAGCAATCCAAAGACCCAAGAAAATTTCCAAATGTAAAGAAAGTGCAATACGGTAAACAACGTAAGCGTACATTCTGTGGAAAATTTGTCTGGAGGTCTTCAAAGCATCAATAATAGCAGATAAACCAGGGGCAAGGAAAACAATATCAGCAGCAGATCTAGCAGCATCGGAAGCACCTTCGACAGCAATACCGGTATCAGCCTTCTTTAAAGAAGGAGCATCGTTAACACCATCACCAGTCATTGCTACCAAGTAACCTCTTTGCTGAAGAATCTCAACGACATTGTACTTGTGTTGGGGGAAAACTTCGGCAAAACCATCAGCAGCCTCAACAAAATCATAAACTTCAGAACCGGGCATATCACCACCACCAGAAAGACCTAATCTTTCCGCATTGTAGATGTTAGTACCAAGACCCAATTGACGGGATGTTTCCTTAGCAATACCAACAGCATCACCGGTAAGCATCTTAACTCTTAAACCCAGTCTCTTGGCTTCATTGACAGTCTTAGCGGTATCGTGACGAGGGGGATCCATACAAGGCATAATTCCGAGAATTTCCCAGTGACCTTCACCTCTCTTTCTGGCAACACCCAAAGATCTGAAACCTCTGGAAGCGAATTCAGCAACAGTATCCTTGTAAGCTTCTACTACTTCTTCAGGGATAGGATGGTCTTCCTCGACAGTCTTCAGGACGAATAGAGGTGCACCCTTAACACAGACAATTCTTTCTCCTTCAGGAGATTCAACGACAGCAACAACTTTCTTGGAAACAGGATCGAAAGGATGGAATTCCAAAACCTTGTACTTGGTCAAAGCTGCTTTAGCACGGGGGTATCCCTTGAGAGACTTCAAGAAAGCCTTATCAATAGCATCAAGACCCTTCTTCTTTCTAGAAGCAGCCAAACAAGCAGTCAACATAAGGTCATCAGGTTCGACACCCTCAACAGTGTAAGGAGCGTGAAGAGAGAGCTTGTTCTTGGTCAAAGTACCAGTCTTGTCGGAACAGAGAATTTCGACACCGGCAAGGGATTCAATGGCTGAAAGCTTTTGAACAATAGCTTGCTTCTTAGCAAGGTAAGCAGCACCAACGGCCATAGTGGTGGTAACGACAGCAGGTAAACCGACTGGGACACCGACAATGGTGATGGCCAAGGTGTGTCTCAAGATATCAACAATAGGAACAGATCTGTAGAAGCAGGAAACCCACACAAGTAAAAGAGTAGCAATGACCAAAATCAAAAGTAAAGTACCAATACCATTCAAAACTTCAGTGAAATGACCAGTACCACCAGAGGCTTTGTTGACTAAAGCGGCAGCACGTCCAACGTAAGTACCGTCACCAGTAGCAGTAACAATCATGAAAGCCTCACCTCTCTTAACAGTAGAAGAAGAGAAAGTAGGGTCACCATTGTGCTTATCAACAGCTAAAGATTCACCAGTGATAGCAGATTGATCAACTTGCAAGAAACAGTCTTCAGTGACAAGACGACCATCAGCAGGAATAACGGTACCTTCTTCCAATTGAAGAATATCACCAGGAACAACCTCATTAGCAGGAATTTCAACAATTGAACCATTTCTCAAAACAATAGCTTGGTGGGCTAAAGTCTTCTTCAATTCTTCGACAATAGAACCGGCTTGGAATTCTTGAACAAAACCAACAGTAGCGTTAAGGAGAAGTAAACCAAGAATGACACCAAAATCGACCCAATCCTCCAGACCAGCAGCTAAAACAGCAGCAGCTTCCATTACAAATTGAATGGGACCAACGAAGAAAGAACAAAATTTGAAGAAAAGGTTTTCTTGTTCTTCACTCATTTGATTGAGACCAAATTTCTTTCTTCTTTGAGTGACTTCAGCGTCAGTCAAACCGACACGGGGATCTGTTTGCAGTAACTCCTCAGGAACAGGTCTTGCGGAGACTCCTTCCTTATCTTCATCATAATCATCGTCCTCGTCATCTCCATGATCGGATTGAAGTTCTTCGATCAAAGCATCAATGTCTTCATCTTCATCTTCGTCAGCAGGCAATCCTGCCTTCTCTTTGGTTGGTTCAGTTGGTGCAGACATGGCTACCAGTCACTATTACCTTGAGGTTTGTCTTCAAGAAAAAACCAATTGTTCCTAAAGCTCTATCGAACTGTCTGGTTTCAGTTGGACAAATTACCTTAGATATCAAGACAACGTCTAGGTTATYAAAAACAAAAAGTAGTTTAATGAAAAAAATAGGGARAAGTAAATCAAAATAAAGAGGAAAAGAAGAGAAAGAGAAGAAGAAGGAGAAACAATACAAATATAAGTGAATATGGAAACCATCAACCATGGCAGATTATTGAACCAGCAATAAAAAATTGGAAGCAGAATTAAGTAAACAATTCGAACTTCCATTATTACAAATGTACATTAAGTACGGAAGTTTATGTTTAAGTTTTTTCCAATTTCCCAGACAAGTGAACCTTATACTGTTCGGGGTTAAGCTTAAATGTTTAGGGTGTATGATTCACATGTAAAGCTTGGATTCTAAAAATGTGGTTTTAAACTTTGATTCTTTTCCCTCAAACAATTTAAACTCTTATACGGTTGCTTCCCATTTTAGATTGGCTTACCCAGTTTTAGTTGGTTCAAATATCTTATGTACACAACCTTCGGCAATAGACTTATCATACGGGACGCTTCCTTTTCTATTTCCGCGCAAAATTACTTGATTTACTGTGGGAGAACAATTACTGAGAGTAAAAATGGGTACAAGGTTATAAGCAACTACAGGGCTGTTTAATAGAGGAATCTCCTGAATTTTTGAAGTAATTAGTGACGATAATTGATGAACCTACTGCAACAGTGGTGAGGCCATTAGAAATTTGGAAGAATAAAACAACAGGATCTATATCCTTCATGGCTGGATAGAAAGGCTTGCCATTAAGCCTTTCCACGTATCTAATCATCAGTTCTGTATATAGGTGTGTATACGATTCGTCACAACTTCGTATTTACTTCCAGCCAAATGCAAGAAAAGTGTCTCTCTTCAGATAGGCTTCCCAAATTATAGTGATTATAAAGCTGGTATAGTTGTTGCCGATTGAGGTGTGATTGGCATGAATGGCCAGGTACATTGACATTTTCATTATTTGGTCTTTAAAATTCCTGTGTCTTTCACTAGATTTGTTCTTTATTGTGCAAGGCGAAGGCAGTCTCATAAACTGGTAAGCTTTAAATGATATCTGTATACATAACTAATGCACTTGCCAAATCAATTTCTCATGCTTTCAATACTGATAAATTTCTCATCCTCTAAGCAGGAACGAGATAAGGCTTATTTTAGTTGTTTGTTTTGATTTATAATTTTTCGTAACTCAATCCATTCAATCAGTTAATGAATAATTACTATGCTTTCCAAATGAGAACTTCCTTGGAGAGATTAACCGGATTGACACACTATAGTGGATAACTACGAATTACTGCAATCAACCTCGTGAGGCTTGACACTTCCATAAGTTTGAAATATCCAATTATAATATGATTCATGCTATATTATGGAATCTTCGTTTATTTGTTTACTAATTCAACAAACGATACGACTTCCCTATAATCTCACATCTTGTCATATCTCCAGACTGTCTTACTTGGTACTTTAATCAAATAACAAGTAATTCTAAACTCATTTAACAGCCCATATTTCATGAAAATACATGATTTGTCGCCCAATTTTTCTTTGTGTAATTCGTTCTCTCTATTATATTGAAAATGTTTGTTCATTGCTKCAATAGGGTTCGTTACCAGCAGTTATATAATCCATCCTGTTTCAAGTTTTTATCTCCCACTTGGCAGCATCATCGCCAAACCAATATAATCTGTTGTAAAAATTGGACCATTTTCTCTGTTTTTTCTCTCATTGTATGAATGTTATGCTTTAGTTCATCTTTCAATCTGTATGGACGAGAAAGTTCCATGAGAGAAGGCTCGTTGCGTACATTTGAATGATCAAATGGAAATAATAAAATATGGACAAACGTTAAACTAACTTTTGCCAGCTACCCAAAAACGTTTGCTTATTCGAGCAATCAAAACAACAACGCAAGGCTTGATGTTGATATTTTATCAAGTGATTACATAACATAAATTGATGTTTTTCATTTACAATCATACTTTCTTCTTCAAAATATACCAAATATATTATGACAAATACGAACTGTTATGTTTTGCTCATCACATTCTTCAAACAATCATGTCCTTACCTCTTTCAATAAGATAAAGTATAAATCAATAGTACAGATTTTAGCCTTGAAATTGGTCTAGTAGGTTTAACGTTTAGCTTTAATCTCACTTAGTATCTATCATTAATCTACATGTCACAACCGGCTTGATACGTAAATGGTGAAACTAGATAAAGTGTGTCAAAGGGTTACAAAAAAATTCAAAACGCTGGTAAACGTTGGCCAGATAGGCAGGTGGGTTCAGAACAATGTGCAGAGAAGCAGTCATGATGAAAATAAATTACTTAGATACTTATGGGAGAGTTACCTAGTTGATTGTTGGTGGTTGGTAAAGGATAAAAAGTAGATGGAATGAAAAGGAGCCCTTATCGATATGTAAATCTAAGTAAGTGTCAGTAGGTCGTAGTGAAATCTCCAACTAGTTGTATGCATTACTTTGGAGTCAATTGACAGTTGGATTGACAGTTTGCCAAGCAGGATGTTGCGGTTTTCTTAAGACAAAGCATGCTTATGACCTGTCCTATCGCATTTATCTAACATCTCACTATTAATCTATGAAATTCTAAGATTTTCACAAGTCATTTTTTGGCTTTTGGCTATAGGTAATGTAGCAAATCATTGCTCAATGGATATTCCTAATTTTCCCTTCAATTGAGCTAGGGTGCGTGATGTTATAAAATGCCAACGAGTGTTTTGAGATCTCCCCCTTAATCTCGGCATGAWGCCTGAAAGGTGATCCTATAAACATAACTTGTATGAATTGAGCCTATAATGAAATAGCTTTCGTATTGGTTTCTCAGTTCCCTTGTTGACAATGCTTACCATGTCTCTCACAGGGCAATTTCTTCTATTTTCTTAGAAGAGGACAACCAAAATAACGTTTGGAAAACATTGGTTAAGGTTGCTTACAAGCTTTTATATGTATTAAAGTTGTACGGATCAAGTTTTTATTGCGAGTGCAGTGTGCTTGAGGAATTCCAATTTCTTCCGACTCCTGATGAGGTTCTGATATGAATAATGTGCAAATAGAAGGTTCAATCAGTGAAATTTAGAAGTATGAAAAAAATCATTAGAAAGGGAATAATTTAGCTGGCTCTCAGTTTGATATGAATGGGATGGACGGTAGCGAAAAGTTCAAGAGCAGTCATAATTGCAGTGATTGTCAGAGGACTATCTAAGAAATAAAATATCTCTATATTCTCCATAGTTCCCAGGTATCTGAAGTTTGTATTCCCCCAATATAATACTCCAAAATCATATTGAAACCCATTGCACCGATTAAAGTAAATGAACTATAATGAAACAATCCCTGCCATGATTTGGTAGAGAAATGGGAGTGGTAGTAATATTGAAAGATTGCAAATGGGTGGGACTATATGGTTTCCCAGTACTTCTGCACGGGACATGAATAACAGGGAAGTTCAGATAGCTAACAGCATATGCATCAAGAAATGAGTTGAACTTAAGTCCATCCATTACTCTCTCTGTTCTAATTGCTTTTTTGAATAGTTAGTATTCGAAATAAGCAAACATAGTATCGAATATTCTTCTATTAGAAAACTTAGAAAATAGTTTCGGTATTCTCCAAGGTATTTCATCAATTTTTTTCCATTGGTAAGGATTCTCAGCAGCATATCGTGATTGTACCTTTTATCAACTGAAAACAGTTCTATTTCAGATCATTCTCGCTGATGATAGACACTTTCTGAGCTTCAGATGAGCTAAACTTTCCGTATTTTGTCCGATAGCCAGTGATTTGTCTACCTCGTGGAAGCCATTGGTAGTCGGAGATCCTCACGAAGATCTGAGTACAATTTCACATATCAATTGAAAAATTATTCTTCAGTATAGAATCTAATTAGAGTATAAGGTTGAAGAATACGGTACAAACAAAGTAAAGAAGTTTCAGGAGTTGCATTACGTATGCATGAACGTTCCTATTTTTACTATGTGACAAACTTCAATTAAACAATTAGTATATCTCATTTAGGATTATTTTCGTACTAAAGGAGACATAGTTTGAATACATTATGAAAAAGTGAACACTTTATGATTCAAAAAGTACATGAGTCGCAAACCTTAGTGATACTTTAGTTTATATCTTGCACTGTTTAAGTCATCCCAATGCACACGGACAATTCGGAATGATACCCGGCAGCAACAAGCTTAGGTACATTTGTTTTCCATGAGAGGAGTAGAACAGGACACTACCGTATTCAGATTTCTTCATGGTTGCATAAGGACGCCTAATGTAAGAAAACATCGAACCTCAAACTTCACGTTGTTGAATTGGCTTCCATGCTGAGAAACTAATAACAATCTTAGCCTCAATGAAATGCCAATTTTGTGGTGGTTGTAGATTAGCTATGCGTAGAATCTATCTGACAGCTTATAATAGGACATTTCTTTCCCTCACAAAATTATCAATGTGTCATCATGAGAACTATTGACATGCAAGAATTAAAATARATACTTTCATGAAGAGTTGATCCCAACTATAACCTAAATAACTTACTTACTTACTGTCCTTTTATCTGTACAGATAATTGAAGGGCACTTAAGTGGAAGCAATCAAATTCGTCAAATGATTTTATTATTTACAAAAATGTATATTTCAGCTGAAGGAAATGAGAGAAGAAAAACGACGTTTCTGGTTCTCTCATTGGCTACTTTAATTTATGTGAGCCGTTGAAACTTTCTTCTTTTAGGAAACAGGACCGGCGTTTAAAATAAGTTGATAACGATATAATGAAACTTGACCGTTGAGAAACTTAGCTTGGCAGAATAAAAACCCGAACAAATGAATACTTTCAGGAACCAAATGGATATTTGATCAATCCAACCATTTACTCAATTGATTAAAACCTAGGTACCTAGATATCTTGCCTTAATATAATTTGAAACTGATTGATTGATGAATTACGGGATTAAATGTGATAAATTGAATTGTGCATATTAAATAGTGAAGATAGCTATGATGCTATTGGATGAATCATTGTGCATTTGGAACCTACTTTCTTTGGGTTGCGATTTTATGGCACTTCGGAAAAATTCTGACCAATTTCCACTAAAACGATTAGTCTTATAACCGTTGAGAATTAACCACTCTCTGAATGTCACCGTCAATATCTACTGTAGTTCTACTCTACATTGTTATTCCTTTATTGGGATAACATTTGCTGATTTTCTTTAATTTTTCTAATAGATATTCCAAATTAAACCTAGCGAATTATAGAACTGCTGCAGAAGTATTTTCTAATCTCCGAAAAAACAACTATCAGAAACCTAAGTTAACGTAAAAGCGAAATAAGGAAATTAAGACGATCTGAAAGTTTCAGGCCTTATTAACGTTTCTTAAATCCATCAGTATATTGATAACGAGACAACTAGATGAATTAATTCTGATAATCCGTAATAAATCGAAATTGGCAGAAAGATAAGTGATCAGCTATTTTAACCGAATATTTCAGTAATAAGAGGATTTGTTCCGAGTTTTTCTTTCGGACTTTTATTTGTTGAATTTAAAAGTTCCCCAAGCAACCTTAACACCCCCGCAATCAGGCAATAGCACAACGTATAAATTAATTACATAATATCAGATAACTCAATAGTTTACTTTCTTAACAATTTATTAGTAGTATTGCCCAAGAATTGTACTTTATTCTGTTGATATCATGGTGAGTTAAAATGTCGCATCTGGAAAGTGATTWTGTTATCGTTTACCATCTACGTATCAGGAGCAAAATAGATTTTTGAAAGAAAATTCCATATACTATCAGGTTCGCTGATTTTAGAAAGTTGAACTGACATTGTAAATGCTTTTATTGCTTTCGATTGGCGTGATTATTGGAGGAAAATACATCCTAGTAGCCTATCCGTGTACTGTCTCCAATAAGAAAAACCATTGAGATAATTCAATGTTCTTAGGGTGAATTAGCCGAAACGATTAGATAATCGAATAAGGTACATACTTTCACACAATGAGGCTTGGCTTATCCAAGTGGCTTGAATTGTTTAAACCGCTAGGAGAGTTCAATTATCGGCAGCTGGGCAAAAAATAGTGATAAATAGATTGTGAATTAATTTTAGATTCGAATAGATAGCATGATAATATTTAATAGTAGTCTCTATTAAGGAGATGGCTGGTGTGAAACAACCGGTGCAACAAAGTTCATCCGTGATGTCCTTCATTATTCACGGATGACGAGTAATCCAAACAACAAAAGGATAAGCCCTAGCTAGCACCGTTTATAGTTGACATGCCGTCAGTGTTGAATATAAAAATGAAGAGTTCTTCAAATAACGAATGAGATGGCAAAACATACAAAACAGTCATAGTAAGTTTTATTGTATTTTGACTGTCCTCTAATGAGAAAATCAAATGGCTTTTGATTTTTGCCCTGCGTTRTTTCCTGCAATTTCTCTGACAACAACCCGGACAATTTCTTGATATACAACTTTACTAAAAAAGAATTTTAACAGTTCTAACAATTTTCCTTCTTGCCTAGTTCTKTTTAACCATTGTTAATCAARGAAACGTTGAAATAATGGTTGGATATCATCTGCTATTTATGTCAAGATTATTAGTATATTGTCAGACTACACTGATCAAGAAGATAAGATTGTAGGACTGAGTTCAATGAATAGAAAGCTGGAAAATACAACAATCACAGTGCTCCATTAGTCCTTGATGATTCTTTGTATGAAGTCTATTTGAAAATAAACATAAATATTCCATAATGCTTTAAGCCTGAACGACACATATTAATGACGGACGTTGATCGCAACGAAGTCATGTTCACCTCCACAGGAACTTTCGTCCATGTGTGTGACAACTTTTTCCCTTCTTTGAGGATCAGSATCATAAATTAGCTGTTTCTCACTAATTGAAGTAATTTGCCGAATACTTAACAATGAGAGAATATAAATAGATAATTATTATTTTCAAATATACATGAAAATTTTGTTCCGACGAATATTAAATAAATATAATAAACTGTTTGTCATATACTGACAAGACATCTGAAATTATGACTAAAAATCACGTTGAAATATCCTTCCCAGCGGAGATGAAGAGTGTCAAGCCCTGGCTGCATTGGGTTGTTCAATTCTAAAATCACCCTTGGGAAACAATTCATTCGGGTAATAAACTTTACAGAGTTATATCAGTTCGTATCAATGTTAGTTCAAGGATTCTCTTCTATCTAGTTAGGCTACTGAACTAATTAGTTACCATAGACGAAGCTTCTCAACGCTCGCATCAAATAAAACGTCTCAATATCAACGTTATCCCACTGTCATGCAGAGTAGATATTGCTCTATAAACATCTCAAATTGCCCTCAACTATGATCCCAATTCTTAGTCTTTCATGTCTTATCATTTTTCAATCTCGTTTCTTCCTTTCAATGTTCATGCCTTCATTCCCTAATATACAAAATCAAATAAATCTCAGCATTGATTTCACATCTCGTTCCATTTAAATATTATGTCACCATCAATAGCTCAAGTATCTCCAGAACCTCCACCTATTTTTAACAAATTATGATCATTCCTTTATAAGAATTTTCACTTAATGGAGAAACCAACCGTTATCCTATTGATAATGATAACAGCCTGTTGTTGAGATAAAAAAGTTACTGAAGAACGAACCAGGACGGTTATAAATATATTTCAGACAGTAATTGGTCAGGTTTTCTATTGAATCTCTAGGAAATAAATACAACAATGCCCTCCAAATCTGCTATCATCACTTCGGCATTAGCTGTCACTGGTGGTAAGTAACATTATTTAATTGGAGGAAATCTTTTGTGAGTTCCCATAGAGTTATTATTTATTAACATATCCTAGTTGCTTATGCCATTTATTTCGACTATCGTCGAAGACACGATAGAGAATTCCGCAAGCAACTCAGAAGAAAGATCAAGCAACACGAAAAGAGTCATGCGAAGAATGTCTTGTCAGTTGAACATTTGAAGCAAAAATTAGAAGAATCTTTGAAGGAATCTCCTCTTCCAGATGATAGTTTAGATCAAGAACGTGTTTTTGTTAGTGAAGTTAGTAAAGGTGAAAACTTTGCTTTGCAAGGCGATGAAGTCTCTGCTGCCATTTCTTTCTATAGAGCTTTGTCCGTTTTCCCCAATCCGTCAGACATTCTGGTTGTTTTCAAGAACAATATCAAACCCTCAATCTATGAGTATATCATTGCTTTGATCTCGATAAGACCTCCCGAATCTTTGATTGATTCTATTGGAAGAAGTGCCGCTGCTGCTACTGCCGCTGCTTCTACCAATGAAACCACTGACCCTGCTGATGATCCTATTGAAGAAATTGCTGATGAAACTGATTAGTTATAAACTCTCCGATAGCTTATCTCATCATAAAAATTGTATATAGATTCCTGGTCATGTTGTCTTTTTTCATGTACATTTTCTTCATGTATTCTATGTTGAATATCATATTTACCGTTATATATCATACCAACATATCACACCATGTGTAGTCGTGTCTTACACACAGTATGAGTTAGGCTACCGTCCACTACCTGTGATGCCGAATCCTCAATAAACAAATGATAAACTATTCTATTTCTATGATTCATGAATATAGAAGTATACAAATACAATATTACATTCATTATAATTATTATAATTATCATATTCAAGATTATATCGCATTCATAATAGTTCTTATCATACATGAACAAARCCCAAAATTAAACTCTCATAGTAAGAGGAGATTGTCATACACAAAAAATGAAAGTACTAAATCCACAAACAGAGGCAACAGCAATTTAGAGATCATTATCATAATAACTGATGATTTCTGTTTAGTTATAGTTTCATTATTCTTACTATAATTAATTAACATTGTTGATGTTATCGTTAGTGACATTATAAAGATTGCTATCACTGCTTTTTATAAATAGTCACATCTTATCTTATAAGTGTATATTGCGATATCTATAACAACAATTAGTCATTGACAGAAAGAGGGTAGTTGACTTGATAGGCTTCAGTTTCAACAGATTACTATGATTCTAAGAGTAGAGTAGTCACTGTACATCAGTTATATCTGTGAAATCCGTTGTTTACAGAAGTGAAATACTACAAATTATTACCTGTTTGATATCAAAGGATACATCTGCTGACTAGGGAGAAATATTTGACCTAGTATTAAATAGAAACTCCTGAAGACGTGCAACAGAAAAGATATAGAAAGAGTCTGAGCGGTCCATACATTTTCACCGTGACTCTTACCACATCAACACATTCAACATAACTGTTAAAACGATGTTTCCTGAACCTGTGGTGGTACCAGCAAAAAGCAAGGAAAATACTGCGACCGTGATTTTTCTACATGGCTTAGGTGACTGTGCTGAAGGGTGGGTTTTCCTTGCTGAAGAAGCAAGGAAACGGAGCGCCCTAGATCATATAAAATTTATTTTCCCCGGTGCTAAGAAGCAACCTCTAACAATGGTATGTTTGATATTAAGAGAGAAGTGAATATTTGAATGAACCAAGAATTGTGTTCTATGACAAAGTATCATTGCCAGAAGCTGTTGTTGTCCTTTGAGAAAATGTTCTTTTCATATGACAGTTTACTAACTCAAATATTGCTTAGAACTACGGAATGCCCATTACTAACTGGTACGATATAAAATCAATAACTGATATTTATGCAAATGAAGATAAAAAAGGAATAATGGAAAGTGTTGACCATATAAAGACTTTAGTAGACAAAGAAATTTTGGCAGGAATGCCTTCACAACGAATAGTGCTTGGTGGATTTAGCCAAGGTTGCGCCGTTATTTTTTTCGTACGTATAATTGTTGTACTTTTGTTTACTAGCATTTGAAGTATGCCCATTGATTAACTGATAATTTCATAGATAGCTGTTTCCTCAGGAATTGAATATGGTGGTCTTATTGGAGTGGCAGGTTACTTTCCACTACTAGGACTTCAAAAAAAAGGAAAATCAGACTTAGTAAGGAAGTCCAAAGTGTATTTAGGCCATGGCGAGAATGATAATCTGATTCGGACAGAATGGAGTGATGATCTCTATGAGATTCTTACTAAAGATTTTAATGTACCTGAAAGCTCCATAACGTTTAAGAAGTATAAAGGATTGGCACATAGTTTGAATCCCACAGAGATTGTTGACATTCTAGATTTTTTGGAATCAACAGTACCAGCTTGAAGGAAGTAAAACAAGAAAGTTGGATAGAACAAAGCAAGACAATAACAACTGCTTTTCATTGAAGATGTGTCATCATACTTAGAGTAGTTAATACGAAAAATCGAACATTAACTCATAAATGTCCATTGAAATATCTTAATTAATGACCAATACGATGTACAGGAATGTGAATGCAAATATATAATTGTAATATATGAATTGTATGTATAACCTATGACTTGAAACCTGATAATTCCTACTCTTTTTGCTTCTTCTGTTATTCTTCTTCCCATTCTCATAATAGTCTACGCTCTATTTCTTGCATTTCGACCACCTAAGCATCTATCAATATGTGCCGCATATCTCCCTCCAGCAACTTTCCTTGAACAGTTATTACAAAGAAAGTACGTCGTATCAGTTGATTTTTCATTCCCATAAATATCTCTACTAAGATTCTGTGAGTTGAATATTATCCTTCCTGTTACCTCTTGTAGTCCACCATTCTTATTCTGTTTCTTGTTCCCAGGTGCCCTTCTACTATCTGATGATCCGTCTTCAGTTTTAGCTTCTTCTATTGTTTGCACTTCTCCATATCGTGATCTTAGTATTTGTTCTTCTAGCATTGCCTCTGCAGTTATTTCATGGGTTATTGATACTAACAGATCTCGAAAAATCGAAATCGACTAGATTTAGTTAGCAATCTGCTCTCATAAAGCCAATCCAGACCAGTTTCTAATAAAGGTAGGCATCCATAGAACAAAAAGTATTAACATTCAAGTATGAATATACAAAATAAGCAACAAGCGAAAGAAAAAATAAAAACTCACTATTTCTTCTAATTCTGATGACATTGGTGTAATATTATATCTAGTCTTCTTCTTCCTTTCTTTCTCCCTAACTCTCACCTGTCGTCTATCCAGTTTCCACCCAGCTACCTTATCATCTCATTGTCAGTAAAAGTATCCCTATGCATTATGAAACCTATTCATTTGCAAATAATCAAACACTTACCCTCAAAAAGTCGGTTAAACTTGAAAACTTGATATATTCTCTGACAGATTYTATATAGACTATTATGATTGCTATTAGTACGAATTCTTTTATACCACTACTAGTAGTGTACCAGCTCCGCTGATAGATAGGTCGTCACTCAGAGACTGAAAAAAAAGATGGCCCATATAATGCTAATGTTCTGTCTCTCAGTCCCTGGAGGAATCAAGAATTGGTTCCAAAAACGGGCATCAACAGACAAAGTGATTTAGTTTAACCCCAAAATATTAATCGAATCATAACAGATCAAATGCTTGTTTATCCTTTCTTGATGTAAAAAAAAGAAGGATAACTATTACTCTCTCTTGTGTGCTAATCATGAAGTAGTTAAAACTTCTAACTTTTTGGGTGAGATTGTGTCTGTTCGTAAATAAGGTTTAATTTTTCATTGTGACAACTATTCAAGAGAGACAAATATTCGTCATGTGAATTCTAGCTGCTAAGACCGTTTAAGAGAGAATATGCATATATTGGAGATAGAGAATTAATGCATAACTACAAAAGGAAAAGAAGTAAATTACACTTGAGTGAAATAATGAAAGATATCTTGGATCGTTTGATAGGACACTCTTGTAATAAGTATCGAATCAGTTCAGTTCATCATCTATTGATTGAAATTATATAGTTCTATGTCTTGATTTAATTTGGTTTTTCACTTAGATGACAAACCTCTCTCATTGATCTGATGCCATCACATATTAATTAGGTCAAAGTCAATCATTTCACGAGAGAAATAAACAGGTAACTGCCAAAATCCAAATATATGATAATGGTACAAGTTTTTATATATTTATATATGCTCTTCTTCTATTGCTATTATAATTCTATTTCTTGTTCGCATTATTCTTCTTGGAATATTTCTCGTGACATTTGAACGAATCAATTAGAGTTAAACTCCTCTACAGCTTACTATACAATAAACCTAAATTACTTAAGCAATATGTTCCTTCCAACATGAGAAATCATTTTCCTTTATTGTTTCTTGCTTCTACAGTCACTAAAAGAACGGAATGTCAGCATCAAATAACCATCAGACTTTCAGAAAACACTTTCAACAGATTAGATAGCGTCCCAGTAACATCCAAAATGGCGTTCTTGGAAAAAGATCCAGAATTCGCCATAATAGGTAAACAGTCAGATACCATCGATATAAGTGATGAACAGCAGGATTGGAGATATCTATCATCTGTCAGTGGAGGATCAGGCACCATTCCAAAGCGAGGAGAGAAAGATTTTGCTCCTGATGGAACAAATGTTCAATCGAGMATTTTACAGTCTAGTAGAGATGCTATGATCCAAGCGTTGAATGGTGATCGTAAACATGGCGAGAAAACTCATTGCGTAGCCAGATGGTATGAGAAGAAGAATAAAGCAGTAGTCGATAGACCACGTGGTCCTCATTTCAAAGCAATAGGACAAGCAGATAGTACCGGTGAATTATGGCTGGAGCCAGAAGAGCTTTTATATCTTGTAGAACGAGGAAGTGTAGAATGCAAATGGGAAGATTCTGATACAAACTTAAGCGTTGAGGCTGTTTATGCCTTAGCTTTTGATGATAGCAAACTGATAGATAATTATATTGTGTACTGTTATTTGAAAAGGTTAGGATATATTGTTCTTAGGGAAGAAACAGTTACAGTGTCAAACGCTAAAAGGAAAAGCATTTTGAGAACAGCAGATATAACATCGACTGGGGACCGGGAAACCACGAAAAGAAGATCTTCAACACATCAGCTACTCAATTATTTATACTGGCAAGTTCTGGGCGAATTCAAAGTCTTTCAAACAATTAAGACACGCTTTTTTTCTTTTCTGAGCATTCGGCATTGGTTAATTACTAGTTTTGCTCAAAGATTCTCAATAATCCCCTTTTATCAAGCTAATACTACTAATGTCAAGTACAGAAATTACGGTATGAATACTACTTGTGATGACATCTTGTTTACATAGAACACGTCATATTGGCATGCTGTTGCTAATTATCGACTAATATTTACTAACCACCATTTAGATCAATTATACAAAAGTCTCAGAATCATTGATGCTCATCATCCTCCTCATGACAATATAGTCAGCAACACACCTTCATCACTATCACCTAGTCTCTCATCAAATTTCAAGATTGATTATTACATATGGAGACCAACACCTACATTCAAAAAATCCGATCCCCCACCGCCGGATTTCCAATTGTCTGTTTCAAATGTCAGAGACACAAAAATTCCATGTTTGAAAGAAATACTTCATCTGTTTTCGTTTGCTGAAATCTCCGAGAAAACTAAAAACACTGGCGTACAGACAAACAGATTGAAAGAAGGGTGGAGAAGTGTTATTTTAGCAATAGTGGATTGTGGAGTTATTAGTTTTATGCGTGTGAGCGAACCAGGGTTTTCTGATGAAGTTGTATATAGTAGTAATTCGTCAAATCTCACAGGTAAAGGTGGTAAACGGTTTAATAGGAATAGAAGAAAGTGAGTATTGAGAGAGTCTTACGAGTCTTATAAGTCATATGATGATTATGATGATGATCAACATGGGTGTAATATGAATGGAAATAGAAACAGAAGTATATAAATTGTATTTATGATGTATATAATAATGATAATTACATGCCTAGTATATATGATATAATTTACACCAGCAAAAAATTTCACTAATGAGAAAAAACCAAAATAAAAGAAAAGGGTAAACTCATATTTTGTCACCACATACATACAAACTTATATATAGATATATATATATATAATAGGACAACCAACACTATCACTATTCTCCAAAAAAGAATCAGACAAAACAATCTTTCAACATTCACCTATAAGGATCATATGGTTGCGCATAAGTTGGATTAGACCCTTGATTAAACCTATTAGGATTCTGATTGCCAGTATGGTTATCATTAGGATTTCCATTATACATATCGTTATTATATGTAGAAGGAGTTGCATAATGTGATTGGGCGCCACTATAAGCACCAGAATACTGCTGGTTGAAAGAACCAGGCAGAGCATTGACCGGTGGCTGTGGAGGCTTAGCTGGTAAAGCTGGTAAAGCTGGATTGAACGTTTGATAGTGACCTGCTGGAGGAGCACTGGGAGGTCCAGGTGGGGCAGGAGGTTGTTGAACATTCCATTGAACATGTGATGAGTAAACAGGTGCATTGTATGAAGGCTTTTGAGGAATAGGTGGAACTTGTGGTGACGATCTGGTATTAAAGCTAYCAACAGGAGGTGCTGGGCTGTTGTTCATAGTGATCCTATTATTGATATTACTATTACTGCTAGAATTAACACCAGAGATACCTAAATTCTGAAAATCATGACTTAGATCAATTGGTCTTGTTGGTGGATGCTCCGCCGATTCAATTGTCTGCACTAGATTTAATCCTTCGTTTCTTCTACTAGCAACAAACTTACTAACATTATTATTCACTGAATCAACAAATGAATATAAATTCTCATAGAATTCCAGCCCATTACTGTATCCGCTTTGCGATTGCTTCCATACTTCATAAGCTCTCCCAAACCGATCAACTAGCTGCTTGTATTTCTGTTTGCTAGCAAGATAGTTAGCTCTAGAGTCTTTCACTTTACTATCACTCAATATCTGTTTCCAGAGATCTTTCAGTTGTTTCAGATCTTCTTCTTGCTTATACACTGAGGCAGCCAGTCTATTAACATAAGGATCAAATTTACTCAAAGCTTCCTTAAAGAGCTTTTCTTCTGCCCCATCTTCTCGTTTACTAAGAATCAGTTTGTCCGAGATGTCATCACAATGAACTTTTTCCTTTAACTCTTTGRACGTTGTATCGCGTTCTTTCTTTAGTAGATTCAAGTCAACTAGGATTTTCTCAACTGCATCTATTTTACCATTAGCGCTTTCCGTAGGATTGGTGGGTCCTAAATCCAATAGATTGATACTAGCAGATGTATTAGAACTACTATTATTTTTGGTTGCAGATTTAGCATCTTGGAACATATTAACTAAAACATCATTATCAGGCCCAGCTTGAAGTATATCAATGAACTTTTGATTGTCACCAAGCATTCTTTCCAATTGACGATCTGAATCAGTAGCGTCCGCTAAGCTTTGAGTTGCTTTAGTCAAATCAGTGAACAAAGTACTATTGTAGTAAGAAGATGGTCCTTGAGTCCATTTATTACTATATTTTGCTTTCATCGAGTTATACTCATCTTCCTCATTTATTAGAGCACTTTTCGCATTCTGTATAACTGTGAGACACTTGTTCCTAGTAGTTGATAACTTGGTTAATGATACCACAGGTCCATTGTGAACTTCGGTTGCCCAAGAAATTACTTTAGAGTCAACATCAGAACTATGTTGCAAACTATAGAATTCATTCTCAGCGGTTTCTCCATTGAGAGATCTTCTAATCTCGTTCAAACTATTAGGAAGGTCCAAATACTCTAACACAGAAACTAACTCTTGATCAGCAATTTCCAGTTTTTCACCTTCGCTTCTAATAAGCTTAGCTTGTTCTTCAGAGTATAAACTTGATTTTTCGTGCACTGACAAAGGAATCAATTTCTCAAAAATATCCTTGATTTTCACTTCCATTCCAGTTTCTCTGAAATTTGTAGGTTTAGCTGCTTCCACACCTGCTAATTCAGGTAGAGCAGTAGTAGGAGGAACTACAGCATGAAAAATAAAATCATTGTCTTTCTCCAACGCGGTTGTATCATGATTCAATGTTTCAGAAGAGTTTTTAATGGTCTCAGAAAAAGTTGAGAATTCACTTGGTACAGGTTTTGATAACGCTTCAGTCATTGCAGTTTTAGCTAATGAGAGATATGCAATAGCTTCACCAGGTTTAGTCTCAGAAACAGCAAGTGCTTGTTGATGAAAAGCAATAGCTAAATAGTACTGCGATTTGGTTTGGCAATAAGATTTCCATGAATAAGGAGCCCAACTATCAAATACTACTTTTTCCAGTAGATCAGCAGCACTAGAATATAAAGTACTACATCCTTTAGCTAGTTTTGCAACTAATGTCTTCTTTCCTGTACCTTCAGCTAGTAGTCTAGAGACAAAAACTTCTTGAGCTTGAGCAATTAGTAACTTGTTCAATGCTTTGACTGTCTCTTGATGTAAATCAGTACTAGGAGCGTGTAGGAAATTTTCCGCTATGAAAGCAAATATACCAGCAGCTGTTTGAAATGATTGATATGCTAATTTCAGATCATCAGTATCCGAGCCAATATGAGAATAAACTRCAGCCAAATTAAACAATGTTGACGCTTTTTCAAATGCTAGAGAATGCTGGCTTGCACTTTTATGATTCATACTATCATACCAGGTAAACACAATATTGCACCCTTGCTTCTCTATAGGTACTCTAAGGTCCAAGAGTTCTAATTGCATAAAGTACTTCAATAGAATATCTGCTCCTGTACTATCTTTACCTGCACCTCTCATATCTTGCCGCATCTTATTCATTTCTACTGTTTCTTCTACAAATGAATCGTAAGAGCCATATATTCTGGCTATGTACCTTCTAAGAGGTGTTGTCCAGTCTACATCGTCAGTAGTCTTAAGATTAAGACATATCATAGGAGACGATTTCATACTTGCAGGAAAATGAAACTTTTATCAAAAAACCAGTTGATCAATCCAATAAAGGTGGATTGTGGATCAGTTGTTTCGTTTATATTGATGATTGYACCAGCAAAAACAATGGATGCGTAGATTATAAGGGTTGAGTTATTATGGAGCAAAACCACCAGGATGTCTTAGCAAAGGGAGAATGAATTCTTATCAGTGGGGAGATGAGAATAGGGATCATATTCAGATTATGTAATCTGGAATAAATAAGGTGCTTAAAATATGCATGTTTGAGCAGGAATTTAAATTTTGCTTGTCATGTGACGTATGCGATATAAGACGAAGTAGATAAAAACCAAAGCAAATACACTCAGGCAGTATAATAACTAAATGTTAGTATAAGTAAGTATACATGCTTACAATAGGATATGAGAACTAATAGTACAAAAATATGTATTCTTTTAATATATAATAAACTAATATACAAGGTTGAGAAGTGAAAAGAGCATAGTCATCAAAACATGCATCAATTGCTTCAAAGTGTTATGTTGGTTAAACCCAGCCAAGAGAGTTTTCAGAGTTTATTGGGTATGAAATTGAAGGAATCACACTTGAGGCACTGTTATTTGAATTGTGAGTCTTGAAAACATTTAGTCCCAAGATGCTTCTTCTGAACTTTTCAGAAACTGAAGTGGCCACAGTATGATTACTTTTAACTTCATCACTATCTCTAGATTCAGCAGAATGTTGTGATTTTTCATCGTGGTAGAAACTATAACTATCATTGTTTTCGCTTTCTTCTTGCTGTAGCTTCTTTTCCAATTCTGCTCTCTTTTTAGCCTTCCGACGACGAATAATCAACCAGACAATAACTGCATAGACAGTTACACCACCAACAGTACCAACAGTTACGGCAATAGTTTTCGACGATGACGAAGACGACGAGCCAGAAACACCACCAGTGGTTCCAGCAGAGGCTTTTGACCAAGCTGAATCCATAGAGCCTAAAACTTGGGAGGAGCCTTCAGTTGAGTTTCCATTCTCCTCACCATCGGAATCATTATTTGATGAGTCTCCTGTTCTGGATTCTGAATTGGCACCACGTGTATCGGCTGAAACTGAAGTCAAATCCGAAATCGAAAACCTTGTATCAATCAGTGATATCAAAGTACTTTGTGTGCTACTAGGATTGTTGTACAATGGAGATGATTCATTCACTAGTTGTGCTTGTAAGGAGGGAATGAGCTCCTTCGGGAAATATATATTAGCAACAGCAACAATATATTCTAGATCATTGGCAGTATAAGGAACTAATTCTGAAACAAGCAAATAATTCGATAGATTATTGACATCAATAACCTCTTGGAACGGATAGCTCAAAGCCTTTGGTAAATATTGGAAAATCTGTGCTACTGATAATGGATTTTCGTAGAGGAAGCGATAGTTCAAAGCAGACCGGAATGCCAAACCAATAACAGATGAGTTATTCGGTGATTCAACGTTCGCATTAGGAGCAATTACTTTAGGTAAACCAGTCACAGCTGCAGTTTCTCCAGTTGTCTGAGAAGCCGAGGTAGAAAGCTGTGTTATAATTGCTTCTGGTAACCATTCAGTTGCTGTACCTGTTGCTGATGCTGATGATAAAGTAGACGTGCTTTTGGCAGTAGTAAGGGTTTTGGTTGGCGAAGGAGGAGGAGTAAGTGTTTCTGAAACTTCTTGGGCTGATGTAGAAGGAGATAACGAGAGAAGAGAAGATTCTTCTATAATAGCATTTGAAGTTGAAGATGGTACAGGTTCAGCTGTTGTACCGCTACTCGCAATTTCTGAGATTTCGGCAGTTGTTGATGGATCAGCAATGACAGAAATTTTTGAGATAGTAATAGGTTCTTCTGATGTCGATGGAAGTTTGGGTTGAGGTTCGGAGACAGCAGAAGATACAACTGGAAGTTTTGAAGATGTTGTACTTTCTTCAGTTCCCACGGGGATAAATGTGGTTTCAGGGGTATTTTCGCCGGCAGTAGTAATAAGTTGAATCACTTTAGTAGAGCTTTCTGTCGGTCCCTCCGTAGTACTAGGCACAGGTACTTCTGTTGAAACTGTGGATGGTTTCTCAGTCGAAATGACTGGTTCCTCTGTTTCCGTGGGTTCCTCTGTCGGATTAACAATTGGCTCTTCAGTTGGAGTGACGGTAGGTTCCTCAATTGAACTAATGACAGGTTCCACAGTTGATGAAGATATGATAGGAACCTCTGTTGATGATGATACAATAGGCATCTCTGTTGATGATTCAATAGGCATTTCTGTTGTTGATACAACAGGTTCCACAGTTGATGAAGATATGATAGGAACCTCTGTTGATGATGAGACAATAGGCATTTCTGTTGATGATTCAATAGGCATTTCTGTTGTTGATACAACAGGCACATCTGTGAAGCTCACATCTGGCTCTTTACTTGAACTTTCGGTGGGTTCAATAACTGAGGTTTCGGTGTATTCCTGCTCTGTGGAAATACTTGAAGCAAATAGACTTTCAGATGTAAAAGTTCCGAATCCATCTTCATCGTCTTCATCGTCTTCATCGTCTTCATCAGTGGAAGAAATGGGTAAGTCAGTAGGCTGAGAATAGTCAGTATTGATATCCGTGATTTCGATAGTAGTTATGGTATGAGTTACATCACTTGAAGAAACAGTTGCCTCGCGCGAACTACTACTACTACTGCTACTTCCTTCAAGTTCAGCTTGGCTTGCTGTTGGGAAAACTGCTATATCACTTGAGATATCATAGAACACTTCGTCACTGTCATCTAGGGAATCACCAGATTTGGTTGATGTTTCTTCAGTTCCTGATTGAGATAACGTTATTGAAATTTGTTTTGTGATAGTTGATTGAACTTCAGAAAATTCTTGGACTCCTGAAGTTCTATTTGAGTAAAAAAGGCTGTTCCTCTCGGCTTGTGTTATTTCTAATGATGTTGTTTCATCTTGTGCGCCACCAAAGATATTAGGGAAGGAAAAGGCATAAGCCACAGTTGTCAATTGGAGACCTGATAGTAATAAAGATGACGCCTTCATATTGTTAGAGTTGTTCTATGTTGTTTGCAGAAAAGTGAAAGTTTCAATTTGTCTTTGATTCAAGATAATTTGCACTTTGCCCTCAGTTATATGTGAATCAACAGTGAATTCAATTAGCAGTTTCGATAAATGATTGTATAAGGGTCAGTGTACCGTTTTTACTAATTGTTATTCGATTGTTGCCTCGACTGGGAACTCCAATAGAGCGTTTATAGATATTGATGTCGAAAATGAGCGTTTGATCAATGTTCTTCCGCTATTTTATTGTTTTGTTTGGGGTTCTCTTTTCTTCTTTCTGACTTAGTAATAGTCTATATATCTTCAAAGGAGACACGCTTTTGGTGATCAATCAAATGCTTTCGGTGAACTTGATTCTATACAGTTAAACTAACTCAGAATTTGAAGTGCTCTTCCTAATTAATATTCCTTTTCAAAAGCAACCTCATATATTAGAAAAAGATGAAGTAAAGAGAGCTTTCATAAAATTAAAATGAAAATAATAAAGGGATTTTTGGAAGGAAACAACTGTTTTTGAGTAGACATACTTTTTTGAAACCAAATGTTCTCCATTCACACATATTTATTTTGTAACTTTCCCAAAAGAGGTAATGTCGAGAATTTGATCCAGACCCTATTGAATCAATGGTTAATAAGTGACAGAGGATAATGCCGTATTAGGAAAAAGGGGAACGGTTTTCAATTACAATAAGAGTCTCTTTTAATGAGAATTGTGCAAGACCCTATGATGTGAGAGAGTCTTTGCCAAATGTGAACACGAACAATATTAAGTTCGAGAATAAAGTTTATGGAGGCATATCGAACCTTAATAGCGTGCGGAAGTCTTCTTGAAAAGTCAAGATTTTGCTAATCTGCTAMAGTATTAAGCTGATTAGAATGGTACAGTATATTTTACGAGAACAATAATCATTGCAAGGCTCTGAGAACGAGACCATATCAGATTTAAAGTTGATAAAGAACTGGGGAAATGGCGTATGAATTGACCTTTGATCAGATTGCTGGTAGTGTAGTTAGGCTGAGCATGTTTGATTGGAAGTAAGAGGCCTAGAGCATTCTAGATAACTGGTTATTCATTTGATTTTTTACATACTTTACCCACTACCTGTAAGCTTTATGATTCCTTGATCAGTTCGTGATCAATGAAACAAAATCTAAACCATGTGACCTGAATAATAAATTAATGTTTATAGTTGGAATTTCATTTACTTTCATTTCAAAGATTAATTTTCAGCATAGTTACCTAGCAAACAACTCTAGATATTGTGTAAACACTGCTTAAAAGGTGAATGAATGGTGTATTGGTTTCATATTGCTATTGAACGAAATCCAAAAAGAATCTTRAACGCAATTTTGTATTTTTGTATTTATTTTATAAGGGTAAATTTGGATTAATAGCAATAGTGAGATCAAACTTTTATGAGTAACAACATATGTGAGATAGCAGTAGGACTTAGGCCAGGTCATCAGTAACAATCTCTGTTAACGAACGATCGAGATTTATTGCATTTATCTCTAAGGCCAATGTTTCTCTCTCTATCTCAATAGATGAAGATTCGAATAACGAGGAATTTCTCATGTTCATGAAATAGGTAGGACAGACACTTCCTGTGCAACAGGAGGTGCATCCAACCGTTCTTACTTGATTTCGTGGGACTTATTTCAGTCGGGTTTTCAATCAGAGCTCGGATATCTCCTTTACACTTTTATGGATATAAAAAGTCTTATTGTTTTGAGATCAGACCTGGTTTCAAGCCTAATCAGGACTTTTAATCTGGTAGGATAGGCAATTTCAAATAAAAGAATGACAGCGTCCATATTTATTCATATGTTTGACGTTTAATTTAAAGTTCGGTTCCTGGATTTTTGCTGGTATAATTATGTTAAGGTTCAAACTAAAATCTTTTTATCTCTTCCGTTATACTTTTTATCATTTCCGTCTCAAATCATATATAATTGTTCTATTTAGAGCCTACAATCGATCAGTTTATGAGAAGTTTAACTAAATTATAATGACCAGATTTTACAAGGATTAAAGACATGAAACAGATAACAATGAGACGCATGCGGAGCAATATATTATTGTAGGGAAGAGAAAATATAGAATTATGTTATACTGTTCTATTTGCAAATTAGTTGTTTGCAAGCCGCAGTAAATAAGGTTTAGCAGAAACACTATCAGTGTGAGACAGAAAGAGTATATCTGTTGGGTTTAGGAGTGAATAAGGAACTTTATGCCGGAGAGAACGAAGATTACAGAATCAAGAGCGGAAATTCCAGATAACGATTACTGAACTTCGTTATAACTGATTCGAACACTCCTGGAGGCTGTTGAACAAAGGAGTAAGTTCATTTTGATGTATTGTTGCGAGTTCAGTATATCACCAAACGAAAACAGCAGTAGTAATTACTATGGAACCTAATACCAACAAACCGAACGAAGATATAACCGCTACATCAAATAAAACAATCAAAAACCTAAGAAGGCATAAAAGTGTAAGTTTCAAAGAGACCGAGAGGCATGAACCTTTGTTTGACGACCACACTGGTAGTCTAGGAATTATCACTACCGATGCGCCTTCTAGCTCCAACAAATCCTCTAAATCAAACGATAGTCAATCATCGTTACCATCAGCATCAGATAGGACTGTTAGAAGAAGACCTGAACGAAGGCGAGCTAAAAGTCTGTCTAATGAACCAGATGACACACTAATGTTTGATATGGAGGATGAGCCAATTTCACAACCCCGTCGTACGTTATCTTCAAGAAGATCCAAAAGCTCAATGGAATTAGAAGAAATAAAAGAGACTGAAGAGTGCAGTAGCACTGAAGATTTTTATGAAGAACGGGAAGCATTTTCTGACTCTTTAGAAGAAGCTGAAGAAAGTAATCAACAGGGTCCCTCCTATCTCAATGTTACGGATTCTAATCAGAGGTTGTTGTCAACATCATTGCCGATAACAATTACTTCAAGCAATAAATTTCTACAACCTACTCGAAGTAATGAGATTTGTGATAGAAATGACGAAGTAGATGTCGATGTTGAGTTGCACGTTTTACCACAGCTATCCTCGTTGAAGGTATCCGGGATTATACCTGAAAATGAAACAGATTTGTCAAAATCCTTAGTTAACACAGATATCTCACGCATGAGTTTTTCTCAACGTTTGAAAATTGAAGAACTGTTACAGGAATTTCAAGATCAATAACATCAAATAGAATTTGATGTAGAGGAATCTTCTACTCCAGAACCCTAATTTTACTACTAGATTTATTGCATTTCGTAGTAGAGACCAATTGCTAGTGTAGCCTGTTCATTACTCTCCAGGAYTGACAAAAGGTTTAATGGCATCATCTAACCATTTCCAGAACTTTTCTCCGTTTTCTCCCTGGCTGGACATCTTGATATCTTCCCTAATGACGCCGATTTTACTCATCGGAACAATCAATGAACCATTATCTTTAGAAGTTATTTCGGTTGACAGTAAAGCAAACATCACAGGATATGCACCATATATAGGTTCATGCCCACTGAAGTATTTTCCTAGATATTCAGAAAACAGGGATTTCTTTTTGTTACTATAACGATCCAAATCCGTCTYTAATCTACCAGGTCTAATTCCCACTGACACAATTTTCCCATTTCCGATCTTATTGGACCATTGATGTGCTTGAATTAGAGTTCCTGCTTTTGATTGACTGTAAGGTAATACTGTGGTTTTCCTACCTTGTTCGTGTCGTAAATCATCCCAATTGATCCCTCCCTCACTTGACAGATAATATAGGAGCGAACTAACCCATGCGATGGCAACACGTTCCCCGGTCTCGCTTGTTTTCAGCATCAAATCATTCAGCAATCGTTGTAGTAAATGTGGCCCTATATTATTAGTGGCTAGATGTATTTCGTGACCGTGACTTGACTCCCATCCATGAAGATCACGTTCAGGTATCATTATCCCAGCACTATGAACAAGAAAATTGAGCCTACTTTCTTTTGATAAGAAGACATCAACAGCTCTCTTTACAGTTGAAAGGTCAGTATAGTCCAAAGGTATAAACTCAACAAGACACCCAATACCCTTTTCTTTAGATTCTGCTTTCAGCTGTTCGATTTTGCTTTCTGCCTTCTCTGAAGATCTAGCCAAGATATAAACATGACATTGTTGTAGGATTAGAAGCCTTGTGACCTCAAATCCAAGACCAGAGTTTCCTCCGGTGACTATMGCTACTTTTCCCGAAAGATTAGGATAATTTTCTGGTGGGAATGTTAATTCTGACACATCTCTCCCAGATTTGATCATTGCAAGGAAGTTCCAAAAGAAACTCATTATTAGAGATTGAGTTAGTTATGAATGTTGATCAATTGAAGAGAATGATTCAAGTACAAAAATATCGGGTAAGCTTCGGTGAGATTTCCTGTTGGAACAATCAACCGAATATAACACAGTCAGCTCTGTATATTATGTTCACTCTTGCTCAAAAATGAAATATGGATCTAGGATAAATACCAAACAGTAAGATCGGAATAATAGGACAGTCCGTTGGTGATATCGTGGTGCAAAAGCATTAAATATTTCGGAGATGATTGAAGTAAAGGCATGTGATAATATCCGATATCTTTATGTTTCTTAATGACCAGTTTTCACATGATAAAGACGAACCGAAATTATTATCTAGAATATCATCTAATTGAGTAAGATTTTAGACATGTGATATCCAGGTGTTCTTTACTTAATTGATATGAAAAGTGGTTTTTCTGTTGTATTTATTACCTGCAGTTGTATATGTTCCTGTACTCCAACTTGGTTGATCCCTAACTTAGTCAGATTGGAAGATTTCTGTCTTTTCAGTTGATCAATTAACCATTTTCATTTTATGGTCTAAAGTCCTTCAGAAATGAGAAAACCTCAAAGTCTTTTCAGTAAGATTGCAAGCTTTGAACACATATCTCATCTGTAATTGCTATTGGATTCTATTAATGCTTACATCATCAAATATAAATCTGAACCGTGCGATTCTGGTGGTAGTACTCGATTAACTAAAACTACTAATCATGTGACATCTCTTAAACCAATCATAACCACGAAAATCAAAGCTTGTTAATTCTACTCTGTCAAATGGTTACAAACTTTATTGAGTCAACCCGATGAGGTCAGCTGATTTCTACACCCATACATGCAGTTCTGAGCAAAGACCCAGCATTATTATTTACATGTGTTCTCTGAATATTTTTCCCATTTAACCTTGCAGATTCTTGCATTCAGTTAAAACAAAATCCACCAATCTCCGGTCATCTTTATGATTATTTTGCTGATTTTATTTCACATGTAATAATCCTTCTCAGTGTTTTCCATGCATATTTCTGCAGAGCTCATATACATATTATGTATCTATATGCAATCATTTTGACATGTACAAGATCATAACCGACCAACAACGAGCCAGTTTATTGCTTCTTGGAAAACAAATTGTGTACTGCACATCGTTTTGTCAAATAACACTTTCTTACCTTATGGATGAAAGACCTGGGAAGGAATTTGGTATATGAAGAAAAGGTACATTAGATTGTTATTGAATCTACTGACTTAGAAAGAATTAAAGGATTATTAATTTACTCTCTTGTCAATTAGTGTGTATTCATAATGTCTGCTCCTGTTGCTTTCTTAAGAGCTTCGGCACTTGCCAGCAAGTCTGTTGTTCGAAGCAGTTTGCCTGCCAAGGTTGCTTCTATTCAATGTATGTTATTATTGTAAAGGCTTGGATGTTTGATCTGCATTGTGATTATATGTGAAAAATGTGCAGGATGTCTTCGATGAATGTGCAAGTGTTGAGTATTTCGAACGAGATGGACGAGCGATTGATCAATGAATTGATGAACTTTTACAACAAGGATGGTGAAGTATAGAATGGAAAGAAGACATTAAGAAGTGTTGCACTGCAATATTAAACAGCTATCAACAAATCTATGATTACAAAGTGCTAAGAATCGAAATTATATCAAAGCTCGACATTATAATAAACTACAACGTTTAGGAGATGCAGCACAGCACCATGCTTTCAACTATGGATCATGTATGCTAATGTGGAGTCAATACTAACATTTTGAATTTAGACAACAGATCTATCAGTAGCACTTCAGCCAAAAACAATTCTCCCTACAAAGCTCCTGATTTTTCCAAATACATAAAAGAAAATAGAAACTCCGATTCTAACCGTGTTTTCTCATATTTCATGGTTGGTTCATTGGGTGTTCTAAGTGCTGCTGGTGCCAAAGCCACAGTTCAATCATTCTTGTCCTCTATGTCAGCTTCCGCTGATATTTTAGCTATGGCTAAAGTTGAAGTAAAGTTAGATGCTATTCCTGAAGGTAAGAATGTCATTGTCAAGTGGCAAGGTAAGCCCGTTTTTATCCGACATAGAACTGCTTCTGAAATCGAAGAAGCTAATGAAGTTGATATCTCTACTTTACGTGATCCTGAAGCTGATGCCGACAGAGTTGTTAAGCCAGAATGGTTAATCATGTTGGGTATCTGCACCCATTTGGGTTGTGTCCCTATTGGTGAAGCTGGTGACTTTGGTGGTTGGTTCTGCCCCTGCCACGGTTCTCATTACGATATCTCTGGTAGAATTAGAAGAGGTCCCGCTCCCCTTAACTTGGAAATTCCTGAATACGACTTCACTGATGACACTACTCTTGTGATTGGTTAAGTACATAAACTATCTAATGAATTGAATTAAATGAAGGTCACTGGGGAGGAAACGAAGAAAGAGTTTAGTGAAGTGAGAGTTTTTGATGTTTTTCGGTTTATAGATTTGATGAGAGTTTAATGATTTAACTTGAGGATTGGTTGTTATACTACGTCAATCAATTGTTTTGTTGTTATTTACTTGTCAGATATATTCTTATATAGATATTGCATGTTTTAACCAATTTCACCTTATCTTCTCACTATTCGCTGATGCATTTGAATGATGTGAAAGTTTTAATAACAATAAAAACTTGAAAAGTTCGTGAATGCAACGAAGCAATCTTCTAGACGGAATTATCTTGGATTTTACAATTATCATTGACGAGGTTTTGTCGTTTGGTTGTCTATACGTTGTATTTACTATATAGGATGTGTTGATATTATTTTTATTCCTATTTCATATATTTTGGTGTATCTTTTTCAACGAGAATAACCGTAAGAACCTGAACAAATGAAACCAAGCGAATAGATTAAAATGGCATATAACAATTTCCTCTGTCAGCCTCTGATGAAATTTAAATCGTCCGGAATATCTCCTTCAAGGTCATTGAAATCAACAAACCCTCGAGCATTCATTGGCCGATAAGACTCGACCAGCTTCATTCGCCAACCAACACTCCAATGCATTTGAGCATCATTTGGTAATTTTCTTGGTCTTCCGAGATTTGGAACCACTATTTTTCTCCATTGACCATCAGTTCCTTCTAGCTTATATCCTAGAGGGAAGAACTCCAATATCCACCACGAAAATGTATACATCCATGGTGCTAATGAAGTTGACCTCTGTTGTAAATAATTAGTACTTCTTCTCCAATAGTTCTGAAACCGTCCTTTCAGATCTACTCTTAAAACATCATGAGATGGGGCTGATAGGTTATCTCGGCAACTGCATAACTTGTGAAATCTTTTTAACCGTTTGAGATTGAAATATAAACCAAAATTACTAGCTTCAGCTATCATCCACGACAAAGAAATGTTTGATAACGTATTCGACCCTTCAAACAACGAAGGACTACTATCCCAACCTCCTCCTACATCTGAATGATCACCAGGAAACCAGAGTTCAACTAAATCTGGACTAATGGTATAATCTTCACGAGATCTCTCGTACGAGGAAGACGAAGAAGACCAGACGTAATGTTTCTGCTTAGAGACATAGATTACCCCATAGATAGGAACAACATTCGATCTGACCAGTGGTCTAGAAGTAGGAACAAATCCAGCTCTCTTGGAAAACTGGAATTGAGAAAAGCAAATGTAAGAATAATTGTTTAAAGCACTGTAGTTCTGTTGGTTCAAATGACTTGAATTAGGATCGATACAAATGACTGAGTTAGAATTCCGCAGTGGTTCTTCTTTGCATTCCAGTGAAAACAGCATTGGGGTATAAATGCAGGGTTGAAACAGGTTCTGTTTGAATTTGGCTCTTCGTTCGTCAAGACTCAACGCATGGCGTACATGATGAACATCCTTCGTACGAGCAGTAAATGGAAACAGTTGATCATACAAAATCCCTACAGAGTTGATAGAATCCCAGAGCCCCACGAAGAAAATAGGAACATCACGACTGAACGTCAGTTTGAACTTCAAAATGTTCGTTAGTATCCAGACAGAATACTATCAAGATCACATAACACATATTTTATGTTGCTAAGAATGCAAAGAATAAGTAAGAAATACCTCTTCCGCCAATGTTGTCGTTGAATCTGGCTGAGCTGGTTGACCGGAGTACTCCCAGTTCCTGTACAACCTCCAAGCTAGTGGAGCCAAGTCTTCTTGTCCAGGTACTAGTAAACCAATCTTTTCAATCATTCCTACCAATACTCTAGCGGTGAAAGCACCTCTACTGAATCCAAACAAGAATATCTTATCTCCAGGGTTGTAAAATCTCATTAGAAATTTGTACGCAGCAATAACTCTCATTCCTAAGCTGAATGCTATCATTGAATCAATCCTATTGATAATCCAAGTTCCAACAGCCAGTACTGTTCCGATAACCCCACAGCCCGGTTCTTCATGAGAGCTAATCCCAATACCAGCTAATTCGATGTTAGTTTGCCTCAGTTAATTCCAAAACCAATTTTTAGAAGGTGTTAGTCAGAATTCAATTTTAGGAATAAAGTGTTCCTCACGTTGATAATAAACGATTTGATGCTGGTTTTTATCGAGTAGTTTATATAGTCTCAAGACATTAGTTGAAGGCTTTGGACTGAACTCTGACCTAGTCCCATCAATACATATTACTATGTTCTTTGGCTGTTTACAACCATCGAAATTAGTAACTGCTTTTATCAAATCAAAGCTTTCTTCACTGTTACAGCAGCTAGTTTTCTGGCTCATTTATGATACAATAGTCAGCTACTGAATCATCTTCAAACGTTGCGCAAGCTCGACAATCCAAATGTGAGTTGACAGCTATTAGAATCGTTCTTTTCAGCAGTAACAGGTTCTTTAGCTCCTTGGTCCTTTCGCTCTGATACTATTCTTCCTAAGACTCCTTCTCAATCACTAAACCAGTAACCGATAAATAGCAATAAAGTACAGATATTAGTTTAGGAACATTCATCAATTTGTTATATCTCCAATGCTTATCTGGTTTTGACATCTTAAAGTACATATGCTTTCGAATAATTTGCGATCTGAGTCCAAAAAGACGAAAAGAACCCAAATTGAGTTTATCAAAATTACCATATTCAAAACAGTGCATTGAAGTGCTTAACAACACAAAAACCTTAACTTAAAACAMTACATGTAAAATGATTATAATAAAGCAAGAATATGCGGAAACATGCAGATACATGCAAAAGATGCAATTAATCCAAACTCTAAGTAGGTTAAGCCACATAATGGTTTGGAGTATTTGACTAGGAATAGCAGAAGATGAATAGGTCTGACATTTACTACTAAATATATCACCCGTAAATCTATTGATAGTTATTAATCACAAGTCTATTCTGAATAATATAAATGATTCTAACCAGATTGCCAACTTAAGACATCTGATTGGTTGATTAACTTGTCACAGGCTGAAGCGTTCTTCTTTAAAAGAGATTTGTCATATCTATGCATGGATTGGTTACCTTGCTGAGATATTAATGGGGGCAGATGATTAACTAATTACTAATAACATATTCAAACAATCGCAAGTATTTCAACAGAATTGACCAAGTCATTACTGCTGGATTTATCGACCAATATTGATTGATAGAATTGATTAAATATAGAAGACCTGTTTGGTCAATGTTTGAAGTTAGTTAGTCAGTAGGTTAATGATGTCGTTAACTCAAAAACAGCAACAGCCAATTCAGCATCAACAGGCCCACCAAGGGCCTCAGGGTCAACAAGGTACTGGTCAGCAATCAGCAACCATTGATACAACAGCGATTGATCAAATATTTCTTGGTTTGAAGTCACATTCTTCGCAAGAGAAATTGAGATCAGCCATTGATTTACGTAATCATCTTACTACCACTTCCCGGGAGATATCTCCTGAACAATTCACCAGATACAATAATGATGTTAATAAACGTATATTTGAGCTGATACACTCAACGGATAGTAGCGAGAGAATCGGTGGTATTTTAGCTATTGATGCTTTAATAGATTTCGATGGGGGCGAAGAAAATACTACCAAGATAACTCGTTTTGCTAATTATCTTAGAATCGTTATCCCATCTAATGATGTCGATGCTATGAGACTTGCCGCAAGTACATTAGGTAGATTAGCAATACCAGGTGGAACTCTGACAGCAGATTTTGTTGAATTCGAAACAAAGCGTTCTCTAGAATATTTGCAATCTGATAGACAAGAATATAGACGCCATGCTGCTGTTTTAATAATAGCTGCATTAGCTGAAAATAGCCCTACACTATTATACGGATATGTCAATCAAATTTTAGATCATATCTGGGTAGTGCTAAGAGATTCAAAATTAGCTATTAGAGCTGATGCTGCATTAGCTTTAGAGGACTGTCTGACAATTATCTATGAGCGTGATTATGCATTAAAAGAATCATGGTTCAAAAAGCTTATGGATGGTGCGAAAGAAGGATTTAAAATAGGATCAACAGAGGCTATTCATGGCTCGTTATTAGCATACAGAGAGCTTGTTAAAAAAGGTGACCAGTTTCTGAAAAGCAGGTACGATGAGATCTTCGAGAACTCAATGAAATATAAAGACTCAAGGGTCGCTGTCATTCGACAAGAAGTACTTCATGTTTTACCATTATTAACGGATTACGACCAAGAGAAGTTCGTGAAAAAGTATTTACATAGAACAATGCTTTATTTGCTTTCTCTACTTAAGAAAGATCGCGATAGAGCAGCAGCATTTATAGCAATTGGAGATATTGCTCAGAATGTTGATTCGAACATGGCCCCTTATTTAGATGCAATTCTTGAAAACGTTAGAGAAGGATTAAGCCAGAAAAGCAAGAATAAACGGGAAATAGAACCAGCAATTTTCAGTTGTATCGGTAAATTATCTGCTGCTGTTGGGCCTGCGTTAACAAAGTATCTACAACGAGATATATTAGACATGATGCTATCGTGTGTTTTGTCTGATCATATGCAAACAACTCTTCATGTATTAACCCAATGCATTCCACCTTTATCTGGGCAGATTCACGAAAAATTACTCAATATATTAAGCCGTTGTTTAAGTGGATCATCATTCAAACCTCCAGGTGCACCAAACTCTTCCCCTGTAATGCAAGCTTCTTTAGCAGCTGAATACAGAGAAGCAATGATTCAAAAGGACTCCTCAAGCCAGCCAGAGATCACTGATACCGATATTATAAGCAGAGCTCTTTATATGCTTGTTTATTTTGATTTTGCTTCGTACAATCTAACAGAATTTGCCCGAGTATGCACAATCACTTATGTTGATCATGACAGCTCTGAAGTTAGAAAAGCAGCTGCTTTGACTACTTCAACTATTTTTCAAAGAGATCAAATATGCTATCAGAAGAGTGTTGCTGCCATTAAAGCTGTGAGTGAAGTTCTGGACAAATTACTTATTGTTGCAATAACAGATCCTGTACCAGAAATAAGGCTTGAAGTGCTTAATTCTTTCGGTCCTAAGTTCAATGCCCAACTATCTCAAGCAGAGAATGTCCGATTATTATTCATGTCAATGAACGATGAAATATTTGCCATTCGACAGGTTGCCATTCAAATAATCGGAAGATTGTCTGCCTATAATCCTGCTTATATCGTTCCGTCGCTTCGGAAAACATTAATCCAGTTATTAACTAAACTTGAATACTCTAATATATCTAGAAGAAAGGAAGAAAGTGCTAAACTGCTGTCATTATTGATCAAATCATCATACAGCATGGCAAAACCGTATGTTACTCCAATTATCAAAACGCTTCTACCAAAGGCAAAAGATCAAAGTGCAAATGTTGCTGCTAGTGTGATCACAGCCTTGGGTGAATTATCAGAAGTTGGTGGGGAAGACATGAATCCTTATATACCAGAAATGATGCCATTGATTTTAGATACATTCCAAGATCAAAGCTCTGCTTTCAAACGTGATGCAGCATTGAGGACATTGGGCCAATTATCTAGTAGTTCTGGCTATGTGATTCAACCATTATTAGACTACCCTCAGCTTTTGGGTATGCTTGTGAGCATTCTACGTTCTGAACAATCCTCAGCAGTTAGAAGAGAAACTATGAGACTACTAGGTATTCTCGGGGCATTGGATCCGTATAAATATCGTGAAGTTGAAAGAACCTCTAAAAGCATGCCCATGGAGCAAAACGCAGCACCGATAGACGTTTCATTATTAATGCAAGGCATGAAGATATCAGTAGATGATTATTATCCAACTGTCGTTATAACCACACTGATGAAAATATTAAAAGATCCTTCTTTAGGAACTCATCACACGGCAGTGATTCAAGCTATTATATACATATTCAAAGCTTTGGGTTTACGATGTGTTTCATTCTTAAGCCAAATCATTCCTGGACTAGTACAAGTAATGAGAACCTGTGCTCCAAGTATGCTTGAATTCTATTTCCAACAATTGGGTGTTTTGGTTGGAATAGTGAAACAACATATCAGAGCTTTCCTTTCCGATGTCTTTGATATCATCAAAGAGTACTTCTCGTATCCTAATCTTCAAGTGACAATTCTTGGGCTCATAGAATCTATTTCAAGAGCTCTTGATGGTGAATTCAAAATGTATATTCCAACGCTATTACCATTGCTATTAAATGTCTTTGAACAAGATAGATCTAGCACAAGAGGGCCTTCGCTGAAAGTGTTAAAAGCAATCGTTGTTTTTGGTCCTAATATTGAAGAGTACATTCCATTGATTATACCAAACATAGTACGAATGTTTGAATATTCACCGTACTCTTTAAGTAAAGCTGCTATTGAAACAATTGGCAAGCTCTCACGGAAAGTGAATTTGAGTGATTTAGCATCAAGAATAATCCATCCTTTATTAAGAGTTCTCCAATCTAGTAATGAAGTATTGAAAAAGACAACCATGAATACACTGTCCCTGTTGCTTATACAAATGGGCAACGATTTCACTGTTTTCATACCAGTTATTAACAAAGCAATTGTTCAGAACAACATTCAGTCATCACAGTATGATCAGTTAGTAAATAGACTATTAAATGGTGAACAGCTTCCTCAAAATTTGGTTCTTGATACTGGAACAGATGTTCCTGAAGTCGACGAAACAGTGCATCCAGAAATAAATGCCAAGAAATTACCAGTGAATCAACAAACATTGAGAAACGCTTGGAAGTCTTATGAAAGGTTCACCAAAGAGGATTGGCAAGAATGGATTCGGAGATTGAGTGTTGAACTACTGAAAGAATCTCCTTCTCATGCTTTGCGAGCTTGTTCAGCATTAGCAAGTGTTTATTTCCCATTAGCCCGTGATTTATTCAACGTTGCCTTTGTTAGCTGTTGGAATGAATTATACTCTCAGCATCAAGACGAGCTTGTTGCTTCATTGAAAACTGCATTAGAATCACCAAATAATCCTCCAGAGATTCATCAGACATTATTGAACTTAGCTGAGTTTATGGAACACGTGGAAATCCCTCTTTCATTGGAAATAGATAAACTAGGTGAATATGCCCAGAAATGTCATGCTTATGCTAAGGCTTTACATTATAAAGAACTAGAATACGATAATGAACCATCTACCACTACGATTGAAGCATTGATCAGTATAAATAATCAATTACAGCAATCCGATGCAGCTGTTGGTATGTTGAAACAAGCTCAACATAATAGAAAGCTCGAACTGAAAGAAGAATGGTATGAAAAACTACAAAGATGGGAAGAAGCACTAGAAACCTATGTAACAAAGGAAGAAATGATTGAGAAGAAAATTGAAGAGAAAGCAGTTAGCAGAAAATCTCAAGAACCTGCATTAATGGATATTAATTTAGGTAAAATGAGATGTCTACATGCTTTAGGTGAATGGGATCAATTATCACAACTAGCTCAAAACCAATGGAATAAATCAAGACGAGAAGTTCGTAGAATTGTTGCCCCAATGGCAGCCGCAGCAGCTTGGTGTTTAGGCCAATGGGATCGAATGGATACCTATATTGATGTTATGAAAGAGGAATCACCAGACAGAGCATTCTTCAGTGCAATTTTAATGGTTCATGAGAACAATTTTGAAGAAGCATCAAAACATATTGTGAAAGCTCGTGATTTATTAGTAACGGAAATTACTGCTTTAGTCAATGAGAGCTATAACAGAGCTTACAATATAGTTGTTAGAGTTCAAATGTTAGCTGAATTAGAAGAAACAATTACGTATAAATCTTTGCCTGATAGATCGGAGAAAAAAACATTAATGAGGAAAACATGGACAAGAAGATTGAAGGGTTGTCAAAGAAATGTTGATATTTGGCACCGAATATTGCATATTCGTGGATTAGTTATTACGCCAAAGGAAGATATGGAAATGTGGATAAAGTTTGCTAATTTATGCAAAAAATCAGGAAGGTTCGGGTTGGCTGAAACTGCCCTGAACTCTCTGCTAGACAAAGACGAATCAGGTAATCCAAGTTCACTAAAAGGACCCCCTCCCGTAGTTTATGCTCAAATGAAATATATGTGGGCAACAGGTAATTACCGTGAAGCATATGAACATTTAGTTGGATTTACTGATGGATTATCCGTGGGATTGGGTTTGAACCCTACTAATATTCAACTTCAAGCTGTGCCGACAGAAATTCCTGGAGTACCGAAAGAAAGTGTTGAAGAGAACGTCAAGTTGCTGGCTAGATGTTTCTTGAAACAGGGTGAATGGCAGATCAATTTACACGATAACTGGATAAAAGAAAACTCACAAAAAATCCTTGCTTCTTATCAATTGGCCACCAAATTCGATGCCACTTGGTATAAAGCATGGCATAACTGGGCTTTAGCTAACTTTGAAGTTATATCTTATCATACACGCCACGAAAACGAAAACGATAAAACCGAAACTTATCCTTCATGGTTGATTAATGATCATGTGATTCCTGCGTTGAAGGGATTCTTTCATTCAATCTCGTTATCTCAATCAAGCTCTTTACAAGATACTTTAAGACTATTGACACTATGGTTTAAATTTGGTGGCCTACCTGAACCCTCACATGCAATTCTAGACGGATTTCAAATGATTAAAATTGACACTTGGTTAGAAGTTATTCCGCAGTTGATATCTCGTATTCATCAGCCTAATCAAGTGGTGAACAGAACCTTACATTCGTTACTAACAGAATTAGGTAAAACCCATCCTCAAGCATTAGTTTATCCATTGAATGTGGCTATTAAATCAGATAGTGTTTCGCGGCAAATTGCTGCCAAGACCATTTTAGACAAAATGAGACTTCATAGCGCGACGTTAGTTGAACAAGCTGAACTTGTTAGTCATGAGCTTATTAGAGTTGCTGTATTATGGCCTGAACTTTGGAATGAAGGTTTAGAAGAAGCTTCAAGATTATACTACACGGACAGAGACTATAAAGGCATGATTGCAGTACTGGAGCCGTTACATGAAATGATGAAAAAAGGTCCCGAAACTAATCGTGAGGCAAGTTTCCAAAGCACTTTTGGCCGTGATTTGAATGACGCTCATGAATGGATTTTAAATTATCAACGCACAGATGAAGATACTCATTTACAACGAGCATGGGATATTTATTTCAATGTTTTCAGAAAAATCCATCGAATCATTTCTACTCTTCAGTCGTTAGATCTTCAATTTGTTTCTCAGAAGTTATTGGCAGCTAGAGACCTAGAATTGGCTATGCCTGGTACCTATAAAGCAGGATCACCAGTAATTAGAATCAAGGCCTTTGATCCTATTTTCACTGTTATTGCATCTAAACAACGACCRAGAAGATTTACTATTAAAGGTAGCGATGGAAAAGATTATACATATGTCTTGAAAGGTCATGAGGACATTCGTCAAGATAATCTAGTGATGCAACTGTTTGGGTTAGTGAATACATTATTAGGTAACGATCCTGAAAGCTTCAAACGACACTTAGACATTCAAAGATATCCTGCTATCCCTCTTTCACCGAAATCTGGTTTGCTTGGCTGGGTACCTAACTGTGATACTTTCCATGTACTGGTCAGAGATTATCGTGAACCTCGAGAAATAGTGCTTAATTTAGAACTACGCATGATGCAACAGCGAGCTCCCGATTTAGAAAAGCTTACTGCATTACAGAAATTAGAAGTGTTTATTCATGCATTAGATAATACATCGGGACAGGAGCTCAGTAAGGTACTTTGGTTGAAATCTAGATCGTCAGAAGCTTGGCTAGATAGAAGAACTACTTACACACGCTCCTTGGCAGTAATGTCTATGGTTGGATATATTTTAGGTCTCGGAGATCGACATCCGTCCAATTTGATGATGGATAGAGTATCAGGAAAAGTCGTTCATATTGACTTTGGTGATTGTTTTGAAGCAGCAATGTTTAGAGATAGATATCCAGAGAGGGTACCGTTTAGATTAACTAGAATGCTTGTGTATGCTATGGAAGTATCAGGAATTGAAGGAAGTTTTAGAATCACATGTGAGAATGTGATGCGAGTCTTAAGAGATAATAAAGAGTCATTAATGGCGATTTTAGAAGCGTTTGTCTTTGATCCTTTAATCAACTGGGGTTTTGAAATTCCTATTTCTAGTGATGAGACAACGAAAACGCAAGCTATTGATGCCAATGAGTTATTGAAACGAGGAGAAATTGATGAAGAAGGTGCAATGCGTATTGAGCTTCAACAAAAAGCAGAGCTACGTAATGCCCGCGCCTCATTAGTTCTAAAGAGAATCATTAATAAACTAACAGGAAATGATTTCCCAACTGCTGGAGAGTTGGATGTTCCTGAACAAGTTGATAGATTGATTCAGCAAGCAACGAATATTGAAAAACTGTGTCAGCATTATTTGGGCTGGTGTCCGTATTGGTAATAAAAGCATTTATTCATCATATAATATCATGGTGATTGCAAAAGAATATTCGTATATTTTCTATAACTAAGTAATTCAATAGACCATTTAGATTTCATTACAGTTTAAATCCTTAAGTAATATTTGGGTAACGCTTAGAAAAATAAGTGGAACTCGCCTAAACTACTTTATTAGGAAGGTAAGAYAACTAAATTTAAAAATGAARGATTAACTTCAAATGAAAATTCAGAGAAAAAGGTTTTCACAGAAAATTACATTTATTTGATTATGAGACATTTAGATATATAAGCTATTGACGAACAATGTGATTAGAATGGTCGATAGATAGCTGATTGGCAGCTCTAAATTATATTTTAGGAGTACTTATTGGATTCTAACATCTCTGTTATACCCTTTAGTTTTGAATTCCAGCCAGCTGAAGTTTCGATAGAAGATCGGTGAGAAACAAAGAGAGATTTGTTTCTACATCACCAGGCTTTGAATCCCTTTCAAAATCTTGTAAATTGGCTTTTAATTTTCGTTTTAGCTATCCTATTGAACATAGTATATAAGCAGGTGTAGTAAGAGAGGAGAGCAAGTTTTTTTTTGAATTGAACAGACTTCGTTTTAGCCACTTCGATGAATGTTTGTCACTGGATTGACAGGTTGGAAGTTTTTCTCTTCCAACAGACTTGGTTTAACAACAAACGGTCATTGTTTGCTTGAATACCCAAATAATCATCCTTTTTCGAATTTACAAACTCGCTTCTCTAAACGGGCTAAGAAATATATTATTATTCCTGCTCTGACCTATATCAAAATTCTCAACCTTTCCCCTATGTCTAAATTGCTACTGTTGCCCTTAGAATTATTCTAGCATCAAAAGATAAAATAGAACACTTTGAAGTTGAGAAGTCAAGCAATTACTGATTTTCATATATGTCAAGAGTAAATGAATTCTATCTTTTGCAAATCTCATACTACTTTATCTATTCTTCTAATACTCAAACCACAACAGAACATACAGTAAATAGTTTTCATGCAAACTTGATTTCAAAAAGCCTTGCTAGCTCAATCGGTAGAGCGTGTGACTCTTAATGTCTCATCTTGAGGATAAAAGTCATCACAAGGTTGGGGGTTCGAGCCCCCCGTAGGGCTTAGATTTTTTAAGTTTTCATTTTCTTGTTATTCTTCTAATATTTTCTAATCACATTGAAAATACTACTGGTACCTACCACTACTTTAACAGTAATTTTTATCAATCGAATAAAAAGTGATGAATAGCTGCTGAAGACAGTTCACCATTTCTACACAAAATTTAGCTCCATGTCGGCTGTCAAAGATAAAATGGATGTTTACAAGGTATGGATTAACAAGTTTTAAGTATGGATCGCTTGGCTATTTCTCAGTAGCACATTATCTACTACAGTTCAGTTCTCATGTTATGTTGAGTAGTAGACTAACCATCAAATCATGTCAACCAGCCAACAATACAGTCTATTATAGCACTAATATTCTCTTCTTCATCCATACACTTTCAATGCAATACTTCCTCGTCTATAAATTATCACCATATAATCTTAAAGAACACATACGTAATCATTAATTGCTACAAACTTGAACTTCTACTTCGCGAACCTATTCCCGAGTAACGGGCATTAGTTAGTGTTATCCTTCTGAACCTTGAAACCAGATTCGTGCTCATATTATTGAATAAAGAAGAAACAGAAAGTATCAATTCCCATATTTTCTGATCAGTGTTTTGTTCACTCTCTTTAGATCTATTCAATGCATGCTTAGTAACAGCAAAGTGATACTTCAGAATATCTTTCCTTGTAATGAGACCAACTAGTTTCCCATAATCCGTAACAAAAATTATTTGAGGACCTAGACGGTGTAGGACATCTAAGACAGTCTCTAAAGGGACATTAGGCGCAACCGATATAGGAGAATAATTAACATATCCTCCAAGATAAACAGGAGCTGTAGACTCCGTACTTGTTCTTTGAGTTATTGTTGTATCGAACTTAGAAAATATACATCTTGCATCATCAGCTATCTCTCTCTTTGTTTGTATTCGTTCTATTGCAAACAGTAGTTCTGACCTACCAATAAAACCTATTAGGTATGGATTCTCAACGCTCTCAACTATTGGATAACAATGGAAATCTGTTAACTCTAAAGTATCTTTTACCTGTTTATACGATAATCCTGATGTAAAAGTTACGATCTCATCAATCATTCCTTTAGATGCTGGTGCATTGAAAACGTGTTCCTCTTTACTATCAATAAATGGCAATCCATTGAAATATATCATCTGATCCGCAATACCCCCTTTGCCCCATTTATCATTCACTGCTTTTGTTGTACCCACAACTATCATTGTTGGAACGATATATCGCAAAGCACCTGTCAGTTCATACATAATCACCACAACTGTTACAGTCAAGTGTGTCATTCCCGACAATCCAGCTGCTGCCCCTAAAAATGCATAAGTGCCTGGTGTGATACACTATGTTTAATAAAATGTTAGCATTCAATACGTACAGAGTTAATATAAGAGGTCCAAATCAACTGAGCCTTGTAACACTTAAAAAAATAAACTCACCCTTGTATCAGGCTTACATGAAGCAAATACACTACTCGCAGGATTACTCTCATACAGTTTTTCAACCAAAATCCCAATAAAACGACCAAAAGTTGCTCCCACAGCCATAGAAGGAACAAAAATACCGGCTGGGACTTTTGAACCATATGAAATGACAATCAAAGCCATTCTAATAGTCGTAGCTATAACTAATGAGACTGCGATAGAATTGTAACGCGATAGCCTTTATATCCATATAGTTAGTTTATTAAATCATCGAAATCAACAACAAACCACTATAACGAACAATATCCAAAATTAAATCATCAACAATTCAAGCTAATAACTTACTGGCACACTTCAGCGTTCTCCCAGCCATTTTCACACTCATGGAATAAAATTTCCATTCCTTTTGTCATATCAAGAGCTAAAAACTCATTGAAGTATGAGACCAAAGCAGTTAAAGTAACAAGAAACGCAATTTCCTCAATCGCATAATTCTTCAGGTATTTCTTCCTAAATGCTGCTGCTCTCAAATTGTATTTGATAACCACACAACCATAAAAACCACCAAAGACACCGAGAATCATGAAAAATGGCAGTTCAAAGAAATGCCAATCTTTATCATATTGAACTTCAAATAAGACAATCTGTCCTGTTCGAAAAGGGTTCATAGCTGATAACGTCGCAGTAGCCACTAAAGCACAGAAATAACTACTCCACATAGTACTCAATTGGAAAACAGAAGATATTTCTTCAATGGAAAACAGCACTCCTCCCATAGGACTACCAAAGGCAACTGCTACGCCTGCAGCTGCGGTAGCAGAGAGCACTTGTCTAATTTTAGTAGCGCTTTGTCTATATTCAGCAACCAAACTAGCTATCACGTTACCAACACACACAGCGTAATGAACGCTTGGTCCTTCTTTTCCAACACTTAAACCAGATCCAATGGCCAAAGGAAGAGCAATTGACTTGATGATCAGCGTCCAAAAACCTAGGAAGCCTCTCATAGTGAATCCTGCGACAATACACTTGATTTCAGATATACCTGAACCTGCAGCATAAGGAGCATAGCTTTTAACTAGAAATGCTGATGTTAAACCAAATAATAATGATATCACAACAAAAACAATGTATCGCAGGAAAGCAAATTTAGACCATGATTCCCAATCACTACATAAACCAACTTCTGCTTCATTTTCATTCCAGCAACAAAATGATTTATTCAGATAGATACCCGCTTTACAATATCCTGTTCTCATATCAGATAGCCATTCAGTTGCTATATTGATCATTGCTGCTATTAAACCAATTATCAAGCCTATCACCAACAATAATAACCAGCCTTGGGCATTGATATAGAATTTCTCTAGGCTTTCTCTGAAATGGCCTTTCTTCCCCGTGCCTAAAGACACATACTTCTTCTGCTTCTTTAATTTTAGGTGATTAACTCTTACTGCATCTTCTACCCAATCAACTGTCCAAAAATCTTCATAACGTTTGATCTCGTCTATATTTCCAAGTTCTTTAAACTCGTCTTCTTCCGTCCTCCGAGGGTTTGCTGTAATTTCAATATCATAATTGTTTTGACCATGAATCTCATCGCTATTGCCATTGTTCTGTGTGTTTGGAACTCGATCAATATCAACAGTGTGCAAACTGTAGACTGAAGGTGGATAACTCCCTCCTGACATACTGAGGATGAAAAAATGAAGATCAGAAAAAAGTCAATTGCAATTTCACTTTTCAATGAATTATCTCATCATAATAGCTTTATACCTGCCAATTATCCTTTTTGTGTTTCTACTAGAAGAATCTATCTCTTCTGGTTTGCTGTTTACACCAGGAACTCGCGCATATGCTGATCATTTACTTGAAGAAGAAAGACCTTTGGTTACCCGAAGCTTTCTAGAGTGACCTACAAATCCCAATTTCAAGAAAATACTACACAATGCAAAATCAAATGTACTGTACTGACCACTATAATAAATAGTGTAAGTAGATGATAGGTAAGCTCTATGATATATCATTTTGAAAAGCAGGACACTTAAATCAATTGAATCACTGGATTATCAGGGTTCGTAGAGGTTACAAAATAAACCGACCCTTTCGGACTGAGACAGGCAGGAAGAGGATCTTGTCAAAAATAGTAGTAGTAATACTTAATAGCAGACCCAATGTTTCTCTCTGATAGACCCTCTGAAATTTAGATTATATAATAATGATTATGTAATGATTTTTCCGCTCCCAATTGTTTCAATTTCGTGTCTGTGTCCAGGAATACTCATCAACCGTTCCATAAATGAAAAGACTGCGTCTTTCATCATTGAATTGAATGAATTACGATCGTTTGTTATTCTTAGGATTAAAGAGTTTAGCTACTAGTTGGATAGTATTTTGGAGAAAGGTTGAGAATTTGGAGCAGAATTAACAGCTTGGAAAGCGAACGAAAATACGGGAACAATATTAGAAAGTAGCCTTACGATGGAAAACCCGCGGTCAAAAGAGACGGGCGATTTCGAGACCAGCGTTTCTCTCCCATTGGCTAGAGTGAAAAGGATATTTAAGCAAGATGCTAATTTTAATATGTCTTCAGAAGCTGCAGTTTATGCGGCAGCAATAGCAGCGGTATGATAAAGAATTTGCTTGGCTATAGCAAGCGAGATACAGGAAATCATGAAAAACAGTCAACTAAGAGTAATACTAACTTCTTCAATAAATAGGAAAAATTTGTCCAATATTTTGCAGAACAAGCTAGTCTGATAGCACGAGGAGAAGGGAGGAATAAAAAACTTCAATACAAGGATTTCTCTACTGCAGTGTCTCAGAGCGAAAACTTGACATTTCTATCTGATTTGGTACCTCCTACAACAACATTGAAAAAATTAGTTCAACAGAAGAAACTGAAACAAAACCCGTTAGAAAAGAACCAAGCTACATTGCCATTTGGGGTTGGAAAAGACGATGATGATGATGATGATGATGATGATGATGATGATGATGATGATGATGACGAGGATGATAATAATAATAATGATAGTACTACTAATAACAATGACGAGGGCTATAAGACTGAAACAGAAGGAAATGGGAGTCGAGATGACACTGAAGACGATACAAGCGAAGATGAAGAAGACTTAACGAAAGACATTGATATTGATATTGACGAAGACGAAGAAGAGGAAGAAGAAGATGATGAGCTAGATAAAGAAGAGGATCAGGTTATTGAAGAGAAGGAAGAAGAAGAAGACGAAGAAGAAGAAGAGGACGATGAGGATGAAGCAAGGGAAAAGGAACAGGAAGATGAGGAGACAATTGACGAAGAAACGATAGACGAAGATGAAGATGACGACTCAAAAATGGAAGGCGATGACGAAGACAATCCATAGGACATAATAATGATGATCAGATTACCGCAAAATAATTTAGGACCGAAAAACCACATCAAGTCACAGTGTTCATCTGGAAAGCAATATGAAGAATGAACTCAGGAAAGAGATTGGTAGGTTAGCTTTATCAGTAACCTCAGAATTATGCCGGTTATTGAAATAAGAAGTAACATCAAATGTACAATAACAATTTTCATGTACTACAAAGTATTTTCAATATAACTTTAATATTGAGCAAATCTGTCTATCAGCATTATGTCAATAAGTATTTACAAGCACATTTCCAAACAGCTATAACTCCCGACTAGAAATGTCGACACATATTATCATCATCATCACCATCATCACTTCACTAATGTATGAGTATACTTGCATGTGGGTTATCACTCATGCTTCATCATCCTCAAACCTTCCTTCCCTTAAGCTATTTCTGTTATAGGGCTTCCTCCCTTGGTATTGATAGGAGGAACCGTATCTCCATATTGAATAAACTCTTTAATCTTATTAAAATAGTAGACAGGATCAGTAGGACCTTTTATTCCCTTGTATCTATTTCGTGCTTCGGGGACGTTAGGATCAACCAAAGGCTTCAATTCACAGTATTTCAGATCCTGTGGAACAACATATGTCCTCACTTTATTCCAGTTGAGTACATATCCACCCCATTTTGTATGTTTACCAATACCTGAAGATCTAGTACCTTTATAAAAATTCTTGTTACCACTTTTTGTTGTTAGTGGATGCCTTTTGGAACCTGATTTACTAATACCGTAGAAGAGAGTACCATCACGAAACTTCTTCCAAGGTCTTTTTAGTAAGGGATGAAATGTGGGTTTCATTTTTGAATAAGTATAACTATCCTATAATGACAGCACTAGTTTTCAGTCGTTGCTCCGTGCTGTGTGACTGGCAGTATCTTATCGATTGCTAACCTCTGTACGGAAATCTGGATCTATCGCCTTTCTGAGAACACCACGTTAATTAATAATAACACAATGAAACAGCTAACAAATATAATGAAAATCTAACAATTTAATAATTGTACTCCCATCATAGTATTCTGTTTGACTATAATGCTCATCAATCCACAGACAGACAGGTAACTAACTAGCTATGAAATTTATTCCGCATGTTGAAAACAAGATTGAGGTTAAGAATCCACCCCCAACCACCTAACAGAGAGAAAGTTCAGATGAGTAAATGATCATATAATCTGAAAATTGTAGTAAGAGTTTGTGGGAAAGTCCCATGCAGAAAGCTGCATAGGAACGACCATCAGAAGATCACCTAGTTATACGACTTAAACGAAGAGAACGAATAATGGAGCTTTTCGCGTCATGACAAAGCTTTCAGTTGAAGTTTCCGAGATAATTTATACTTAAGCGAGGGGTAYGAGCAGATGGCTAGGCTCTTATGAGGTAGGGTTTAACAACTGATATTACTAGCCAGAAAACTAGAAATATATTTTGATGCAATACTTGATAATCAAACACCAGTGTACATGAAACAAAATGGATGGTTTTATTCTATAAAAATAGTCTGTCAATCATCATGAATGATTAATGTGATAAATTTATCTATGAAAGTCATATCATGTCAGGTCAGGTAAGACACCACGTCTCATTGCCTTCGGATTTAAAGCAATGGTACGAAAATGATCCAAAGGAATAGGTAGCATACTACAAACTGGGTAAATATGAAGCCTAAAAAAAGAATAGAAGCGCTGAGCAATTGCTATGCATATTAAATGAATGTTTATCTTCTTCTTGGTGCTCATTTCTGTGGAAAGACGCCAACATTTACAGTTTCTAATCACCAAAATGTAACTACTTTACTTTGCATTTATCGCTCAAACATCCATACGAGATATACGACAGATCGGTGGTTCATCCCTTCCGCCCTATGTTTCTTACTAAGACGCATAATACTCGCTAATTCTACTGATTATCGAAGATCAAAACTGAACATTTATTCCATGCATTATTTTCCAAATAATTCCATCATTACCTTGTCATCATCCCTTTATTTAGTTAGTAGTTTCTCTATATGAAAAGAAACTTTCACAATAATGAATCAACTCATGACAAAGACCCTGACATCGTACGCTTCGTTTCTTTTTTATAAGCTTTAGTGCGCATTTAGTATCGCATATATTGATAGGAAGAGACTCAATAAACTACTGCTCGTTTCAGTCTAGTTTCTTCTCTTACAAATCAACACCATTTTAATTATAAAAATGTACATACTATTAAAGCTTCAATTTTATTTCAATCACAATTTTTCTTCGTTCCTACAACTAGATAATTTGCTCCCCATACATACTTATTCCTGTAATTCTTATCTCCACCCAACATCTCTATCTATGGTAATTCATGCATGTCCCGCTTATTATTTCTCTTTCTGCCTTTGCCTCTAATTGTCACAGCAGATTGACCCGAAAACATAACGAGTTGCCAGACAAATTCCCCTTAAATAAACGAACTTAATAAGTAGCTCGTAAAAATTGGATCATCAGATTAATCGTACAGTTTTATTTTCTCTTAGTATTTATTTCTTGCTGACAGCAAACATTTATTTATCTTATAAATAGTTTGATGGCTTTTACTTGGGTTTTCCTATATGTGTTGGTTGATAGAATTCAGTTTGTTTTTTTTCGAGTAAATTTTCTGTTTGCTCGTTTACTTGATTTATTGTTGATTTATTGTTAGTCAATTTGTATTGCGCAGGAACTTCGATAATATACTACGCAGTACTAATTGTCAATTAGCGGAATAAAAGAGAAGCGCCATACAAGAATTATCAACAAAATACCTTTCAGACATTTGTACTTTTTTGAAGAGATAGAAATACGACCCCGCAATTAGAAAGGAAACAGGCACAATGGATTTAGTATTAGAATTCTTCGACACTTATGTCTTTGACTGGGTTTATGCTACAGTATTCCCAAAATCATATCATGTTCCAAATTCAATAGAACGAGCATTAGCAGTGGGAAACTACAGCATTGGCTGTCCTGAATCAATTCATAATCCCCACGAATTCTATGGATCTGGCTCATTGTTTTTCGAGGCCTCTCCTTTAACTGACGGGTCTATTTTCGCAAGAGACCACATTCTACGTCAAGCATTATCAATCTTCCTTATTACCTGGGTTTTTGGTGATATATTATACTATACTACTGCTACATTTTCTTATTATTTCGTGTTTGATCGTCGTGTTTTTGACCATCCAAAATATCTAAAAGATCAAATGAAACTCGAAATTAGCCAGGCTTTGAATTCTATCCCGTACATGGTTATTCTTACTGTTCCTTGGTTTGTTTTAGAGATTCGAGGCTACTCAAAGATGTATTGGAATGTTTCTGATTATGGTATTGGCTATCTTATTTTCCAATTCCCCTTTTTTTTGTTCTTTACGGATTGTGGTATTTACTTTATCCATAAGTATTTACATCATCCTTTGTTCTACAAACGCCTTCACAAGCCTCATCATAAATGGTTAGTCACCACTCCTTATGCATCTCATGCTTTCCATCCTGTTGATGGTTACGCTCAATCTCTTCCTTATCATATTTTTCCATTCCTCTTCCCATTCCACAAGATTTCTTACTTGGTTTTATTCACCTTTGTTAACATTTGGACTGTTTTGATTCACGATGGGGAATATTTGACAAACAATCCAATGGTCAACGGTGCTGCATGTCATACTGTTCATCATCTGTACTTCAATTACAATTATGGTCAATTTTCAACTTTATGGGATAGAATTTGTGGATCTTATCGTCAACCAGATTATGAGTTCTTTGATAAAGCAGCCAAAATGGACAAAAAGACTTGGTCTAAACAATGTAAAGTCAGTGATGTTATTCGCGAAGAGGTAGAAACTGATACGGATGATCGTATTTATGCTCATGATGACAAGAAGACAAATTAGATAGAGTTCTTATTTCTCTTCTCGTGTGCTAATAAGTTATGTGACATTTCGTTGACTATAATTGGTAACAGGATTTTTAACACTATCTTGATGACTGTATTGGAAGTATGAACAAAAGGACATACTCTGTATTATATCGCAAAAAAGTGTAATACAATACTGCCCTATACTACGAATGAAAGAGAGATGATAAAAAATGAATGGTGAATAGAATAGGAGAAATGAAAAAGAAGAAGAAAGTGAAAGTGAAAGTGAAAGTGAAATTAAGTGAAAAGGCAATAAGGATAGTACGTTGCTATTATGTGTTGATAGGGTTGAGAAACTCATATATGGTTTATTTTAATTGGATTTTTTTTTAATTGTTTTGGATTTGGGATATGTTTTGTTGAGTAGTTCTTTACTGTTTATTCCTTGTTTATTATAGATAGGTTCGAGAAAAATGCTTTCCAGGAAGAATTGCATTGAATTGAATAAAAGAATTGAAGATAATAAAATCAATTTTTACTTTACTTTACGCCTGCATTTACAACCACTAGAAAGGATAGTCAAGTCAATAGTCTTATAGTGATAATAATGTACATTTTAATTGAAATCAATAGTAATAATGGCAATAACAGTAATGTGAGCGATTAACTTGACGTAATTCTGCTACCAATAGCATAGTAGTAATCATAACATTAACTAAAAATAGTATCAATCCTCAACTATAATAACAATAATGAACAATACACCTAATAAATTGAACAAGTAAACAAGTAAACAAGTAAACAAGTAAACAAGTAAACAAATGAACAATAGAAATACATAATTCACTAACAATACACGTCAAACGTGACCGAGGTTTCGCTTCAAGAAAGGTAGAGTGTTCTTAAATTTAACAAACGATCGCGTTTTACTACCTCCAGAAGTAAGAACATCACGATAGACTCCATTCCTTGTTATAACATCTTTACCAGGATTCCCTCCCTGGACCAGTCTAGATTTATACCAAATATATTCTAATAATCCACCTTTCCTACTATCAAATAAAGTAGACTTGACCTTCGCACTAGGTTTGACTTTCTCATTCAATTGGATTATAACAGTGGTAGGATACTTCAGATCTTCCTCATCGTTGTCTAGAGGACTATATGCTAAATTTAACGGATGTATAAGAGCGTTTGTTTCTTGCTTGAACTCTGATTGGACTTTGGGTTTCTTCTTTTTGTCGTCTGTCTCAATAGATGTTGACCTTGCTCGTTTCAATGATGACGTTAAGGATGAGGCACTGTTTTTCTTGTTTTCACTCTTTGAACGAATAGCTTCTAAAGGAACAACATCATCATAAAGCACAATCGGAGAGCTCTCTTGAATCGATCCTCCATTGGTTCCCGAAATTTTATCAACATGTACACTTGGAGTACTACTGGGAGTAAAAGTTTTCTCAACCTTATTAGTGTTATTGTTTTTACGATTAAATTTGCTCTTAGGAGTAGAAGCAGCGCCTATTTTTGAAGCATTGGAAGTAGAAGTACCAGTAGATATACTAGCAGAAGGTGAAGCAGCAGAACTTTTCTTGTCAGTAGTATCTGAGTCTTCAATAGGTTTCAATGTAGCAGAAACTCCCTGTTGATCTCTGTCATCAACAGAGTCGAAATCAGGTTCAACATCTCCAGAATCTACAGGTTCAGCGGAATCTTGCTGATGATGATGATGATGATGATGATGTTGTTGTTGATGCTTGGGTATTTTTGGCAGTTGTTCTTTGTCTTGAAGCCTTCTTCGTTTTTCTTGTTGTTGCTGCTTGAGCATCTTCTGCTCTTGCTGTTGACGTTTCAGCTGCTGCTGTTCGAACCGTTGTTCTTTTTCGATCTCCAGTTGCCTCTGCCATTCTTCTTCTTCACGTTCTTTCTCCTCTTTCTCATGTCTTGCTCTCAAATCAGGGTTCAGAGCATTCTCAATAATCAAATCAAAATCCAATGAAACTTGCAATCCCTTTTCTAGTTTTGACAATTCTTTCATAGTTTTCTCATAGTACTTTCCTTTCACACCAAAATTAGCATCGAACTTTACATGGCCATATTCTTGCTGATAGGGCTTGAAAATACATGAGAAAGTCGAATGCAATTGCAGTTTCTTTTTATCTGAAAAATGATTGATAATGGCAGTTTTCAGCTTTTCTTGATACTTGGATGATTTGAACAACAAAGGCTTCTTAACTTTGCGGTTTAATTGTCCATTACTATTACCTTTGTTCTTGCTATCATCGCCGGTTCGCTTTCCACCTTGTCCTTGTTGGTAAACTTCTTCCTCATCTTCATCATCGTCTTCGTCAACGTTTATATTGCAAGCAAATTTAATACCATTGCGGAAAACGTAATGAATGTTGTAAATAGCTTTGGTGTCCTTTTGAAGTTTGACTGGTGTTGATGTTTTAATGAATTTGTCAGAAACGTTATCGTCCCCTGTTTTCACATCAATGCTCATTTTATACTAATACGTAAATACTCCCAAGTCTTGAATAGCAGTTGCTTCTCTCAAATAATCATATACTATTTCCATGTCAATGAATGGAAAAATATTAGATACCTGCTTGCGATTCAATTCTGGTTGCAAATTGGATTTGTTGCTTGCTGGATAAACAGACAACAAATCAATTTGCAGAGTGAGCACTCAACTATTCTTTTGCTACAGCAGATCACTACTGGTTTCTTATTGTTGAAAAGAACACATTTGTACAGAACGTTTATGTTTTACAACCATATAATTTATTCAGTAATATACTATTCCTAGATGCGGAGAGCTGAACAAATACGCGTTTAAGGATCAGTTGAGGAAGATTTAACCACGAGGAGACGTGAGGAAGAAAGACAGGAAACTAGACAAACGTAAGAGAAAATATAAATTATTGTCCGGTAAGACTGTATAACAAGTGATTACCATGGAGCATTCTAGGACGAAAACATCATATCTTGATTTACTATTTTTACAGTCCCAATTATACACGAATCACTTTAATTAACATTGCACTGTATAATATTCTAAAATCGCTAATTATACTCAAAACCCTACATTGGATTACAGTTATCTCGAAAGTGTCAATTCTCCATATCCATTTCAACTCCATTTACTGTCTACAGTCTCATCTTGTGTCTCACCCCAGCATATACTCTCCAGAACACCCCGATGACAAGAAGAGACAGGAAAGTCAAAGACCTTTCGGGCTACGAAAGGTTTCGAAGGACTAATTACTCCCTTTGAGACAACAATTGTACAGGGGCATCAACGATCAAAGGAAGGCTACTTGATTCATCAAAAGAAATCAATCAATTGTCAATCAGTCTTCTTTTCAAGCTTTTGAATTATAGAAGTCAAGAGAATTATTCATATTGGCTTGATTGATAGAAAGAGAAGCGATTTGTTCAATACAGTGCACTAAGTCAGATTGTGAATGCTTTGCTATTACTATAACAGAGGAATCAATCAATCAATCGATCAAATCAGATAAGAGTGATTAGATTATTATACAGTACTGCAAGAATCAAGCAAATACAAGTGAAATATTCTGGTTTACTTGTTTCAATTGTATTGTCTATTGTATATAGTCTTTTGTTTGGTTTTATCTACAGAGATCGATTGAGTAGTCATTTAGTATAGTTGTTATTGAACTACTTCGGTACAAATCGTTTTGTTATCGAACAATCCGTTTGAACAACGAGCGAACGAGCAAACAACGAACAATCAATCAATTAAACCATCAATCATTTCTAATTCATTCAAATATAGCATAACTTGATAGGTTTAACGATTGATCTATTCACTCGCCATTAATCGTCGATTGCCGAAATGTCTGACTACCCTTTGAACCCTCAGGCCACTGGCTATTTTGGGGTCAGCCAATATCAACAACAACAACAGCAGAATCAACAGCAACAACCATCGTTGAAATATCAGCAAACGGGAGTTTTCTCTTCAGGGTTGAATGCTCCTTTAGGACAGTCTCAAAATGTCTATTCTCCTTATGTCGGACCAAACGTCTATTCACCAGGTCCGCCGCTATCAGGAGGAGTTGGAGCTCAAGGAGCCCCTACCGGAGAATTGCAGCCAATGCAGACTGGTTATTTGCGTTCAACTTCTGGTCAGGTCTTACAGGAATCTTCTAATGTGCTACAGCCAATTCAACCTACAATAACTGGATATCCAGTTGCTCCCGGCGGATTTATTGCTCCTCAGCAAACTGGCTATGTTCCAGCTGTTCCAACAGGTATCTCTACTAATTTGCTTACTGGTTCCTACCAAACTCAGTCCCAAAGTGCTCCAGATGTGAACCGTAATAAATCAAATACTTTACGAATCCCTAATATAAGGCTGTCGTTTATTACTGCTCAAGATCAAAAGAAGTTTGAAGAGCTATTCAAAACTGCTGTTACACCAAACGAGCAATATATCTCTGGTGATAAAGCCAGAAATATATTAGAACGTTCTAGACTTCCACCTATTATTCTTACTAAGATTTGGGAGCTTGCTGATATTACTAAAGCTGGTAGATTACTATTTCCAGAGTTTGCACTAGCAATGTATTATTGCAATAAGGCATTAAAGCATGAGGTGATCCCAGATTCTGTTCCTGAGCAGGTTCGCAATGAGGTTGTCTCAATGGTCGATATTATTAGTTTTTCTGTTGATGATGAGGATAATAAGAGTAAAAATACTAATGTTCCTCATTTTTATTCTCAGGAGACTTCTAAGCCACCTGAGGCTTCTACCCTTCAACAGTTAGAAGGTGTTCTTGGTCAGCCTACAGGATACACTGCGCCACTGCAATCTCAACCTACAGGCTATACTGCACCGCTTCAATCGCAAGCCACAGGATATGCTGTGGCACTGCAATCTCAACCTACAGGCTATACTGCACCGCTTCAATCGCAAGCCACAGGATATGCTGCGGCACTGCAATCTCAACCTACAGGATATACTACTCCGCTTCAATCTCAACCTACAGGAATTCCTGGCCAATGGGGTTTTGTCAACGCCCCTTCGGGTGGTTTACCCAATATTGACAAACTGCAAGAACAATTCATGCCAATGCAATTCACTCCAACAGGTTCTACCATTCAACCGCTTACAATGAGCCCTCTCACTGCCCAAAAAACTGGATCGCCAAATCACATCCCTTGGGCCATCACCAAACAAGAAAAGAGAATCTATGACAACATCTTTGACGCTTGGGATGGTCTCAATAAAGGTTTCATTACCGGGGAAAACGCCATCGAGATCTTTTCTAAATCAGGTCTCAATAGACAAGACCTGGAAGCCATCTGGAACTTATGTGATCCTGATAATAAAGGCAAACTCAACAGAGACGAATTTGCTGTTGCCATGCATTTAGTATACAGAAGAATTAGTGGATATCAATTGCCAACTAGATTACCACCTGAATTAGTTCCCCCATCTTCAAGGAACTTCAAAGACTCCATCAGCCAGATTAAAACCTATCTGAAAACCAACACTGAAAATAGTGGAGTCCGCAAGCATTCTTTCAAGAATAAAGGTTCTGTTGCTGGCCGTGATGCTGCTTCGTTTAAGAACGACGACAGTGAAATCAGCTATGTTTCTCGTACGAGGCATCAATCAAGAAAGAAGATTGATGGCAATGATGTAACCAGTAATAATAGCAGTAATAGCAATAGCTATCAGAACAGTTCCGCCGGCAAATCTTCTCGTGAGCTTTCTAAAGATGAACTCAGGAAGATCATTCATGAGAAACAAATTGTTTTAGATGCTTTAGACGCACAGGAAGAACTGGGAGAAGACGAAAACACTGATGAAGTCCTTGATGCTCGCGATAGAGGAGAAATTGAAGTTCTGAAACGTAAAATACGTGTTGTTCAAGAAGAATTAGACAAACGGGGAGCCAACACTAGTTCCAATGGTGCTGGAGGCGATAACGAAGCTGATGGAGAGACCAAGAAGCATTTGATGAACCAATTAACCCTTTTGACTGCTTCAGTACCTTCTTTGGTGGAATCAATCAAGAAAACAGAAGAAGAGATTGCCAAAGCCAAAATTGAATTATTCAGAATCAACCTTCAACAGGATAATCCTGGTGGAGTCCCAATTCTAGGTACAGGACCTAACGGTGAAGTTTCTGAGAAGGATAGAAGACTAGCCAAGTCTAAGTATCTTCTGAAATCAAAATTGGCCCAGTTGACTGGTAAGACTGTTGATAATAATGGAGGCATGAGCTTTGAAGAGCTTGATGCTAAGATCACGGAAGAATCAAAGAAAGTATATGCTGAGAAGGAAAACCATGAGCATATTATTGATGAAATCAATGATAGTATCAAGATGATGAAAGAAAGCATTACCCAAGTGTTGAGAAAGACAGCAAATGCTGAAGATGATAGAAATTATAGATCATTTGAAGAAGGATATGGAATGGAAGATGAAGTAAAGGATTTTATTAGAAGTTTACAGTCTGTTGGTGTGAATACGAGGAAATATAACCAGAATAATAAACAACAGAATCAACAAATTTCTAGACCTAGTTACAGCAATACTGTTAATGGTGTGTTAGCCTCGGCTAAAGCAGAGGCGTCAATAAGTGGAACTGGAAGCGGAAGTACTAGCCAATATAAGACTCCCGAGGAAAGAGCAGCATATATCAAAGCTCAAGCAGAAAAGAAAATGAATGAACGACTGGCCAAGCTTGGTATTACCAGGAATAAGAATAGAAGCAATTCTTCCTTTTCTACTCCCCCAGCACAGGAAAATTCTGCAAGGTCAACTCCAGAAACCACAGGAGGCCAAACTCCTACGTCCGTCTCACCAGTTGCACCAAAAGCCGCAGTTTCTACTGCTAAACCTCCGGCTCCTGCTGTGCCACCAGCAAGACATTCTCATGGATCATCAGCACGCGAAGAACAGAAGCAACAACCTTCCCATGAAGCAGAACATGTTACATCTAAATCTTTGTCTCCAGCTACAACTACACCTACAACTACTGTTGCTGAGGATGAAAGTGAAAGCGAGGAAGAGGAAGAGGAAGACGAAGAAATTAAGGCATTATTAAAAGCAAAAGCTGAACAAGAAGCCAGAATTAAGAAACTCCAAGAGGAAGCAAAGGCAAAGAAAGTCAAACATTCGAAGAAAAGGAAACAGAATGAAGAAAAGTTAGCACAGCTGAGAAAAGAAATGGAAGAAGCAAAGAAAAGGGAATTGGAGCTATTGAACAGTAGCAACAATGAGGACGATGAAGACGAAGATGGAGACAAGAATGAAGCTAATGAACAGTCTAATACAGAATCAACAGACATTCCTCCATTTGTTCCACCAGTTCCGCTTGCTGCATCTGTTCCAACTGTTCCGATTACACCTACTTCTAATTTAGCCAGTACAAATGGATTAGAGATTCCTGTTGCTCAGATATCTATCAGTAGCAATAATCCTTTTGCCAAACAGAATCTTGCCCAGAAACAACCAATTGCAGACAATTCAACTGTTGTTTCCAGTGGTACCACTCCTTTGGTTACTTCTGTTCATGAGCAAAGCTATAAAAGACAAATGCCTTCTAAAGCTACAGAACCGGAAGTGTCTCCCGAAGAAGCTGCCAGCCAAAGGGCATCTCAACGAGGCATCACTGGTGATCAAGACGATGGTTGGGGATACGAATCAAGTGAAGGGTCATCTTCCGATGACGATGATATTCCTAGGGCAAACAATCCTGCTGAGTTAGCATCCTTGTTGTTTAGAAGCATGGGGCCCCCTCGGGTGAACACGAATAGCTCGGTGAATAGTGTTGGCAGTAGCAATGGGAATGCGGATAACAGTGGCGCAGCCTCAGCCGCTCAAATAGCAGCCCCGATAACAGCAGCGCCAGCGGCAAGAGCAGATGAGTCTAATTCAGAGTTCTCCACACCGCCCGAGACACCTGAACCAGAACTTGTTCCGGAAGTTGCTCCAGTGGCTCCTGAGGCACCACCATTACCCCAAATGGGGATTCCACCTGTCCCAAGTGCGCCACCTCTTCCTCAAGCCGAACCACCTGAGATTCCATCTGCGCCACCGATCCCGCAAACCGAAGCTTCTGAGATTCCAGCGGCGCCACCGATCCCACTGTCCGAAGCCCCCGAAGTCCCACTAGCACCCCCACTAGCACCCCCACTAGCACCCCCACTAGCACCCCCACCACCCCCACCAGTAGCACCTCCCGCGCCTCCTGCACCACCAGCCCCTGGTATGCTAACAATTGCTAACGGTTCAGCACCACCTCCTCCACCTATTTTTGGTGCCCCAATGCCCCAGCCTCAATCAAGCACCACAGATGACCCTCCAGCGGGCCCCCCTCCTACACAGGATATCAGCGCCCTCCTTGGTGCAATTCAATCGGGAACAACCTTACGAAAAGTCCCCGACAGTGAAAAACATATTGCTGAATCTCAAACAAAAGGACGAGTTTTATAGGTTATTAAAAGCAAAAGCTTAGTTCGTTGACACTTCATATGTTTATTCCTATTGAGTTGAGTTGAATTGAACTGAGCGAATTCAATTGGGGTGCTAGTGGGGGTGCCCCAATGCCCCAGCCTCAATCAAGCACCACAGATGACCCTCCAGCGGGCCCCCCTCCTACACAGGATATCAGCGCCCTCCTTGGTGCAATTCAATCGGGAACAACCTTACGAAAAGTCCCCGACAGTGAAAAACATATTGCTGAATCTCAAACAAAAGGACGAGTTTTATAGGTTATTAAAAGCAAAAGCTTAGTTCGTTGACACTTCATATGTTTATTCCTATTGAGTTGAGTTGAATTGAACTGAGCGAATTCAATTGGTCTGACTTGTACTGATTCATTATTATTATTTGTTCTGCATAGTTTCAACGATCAATGTGAACGATTGGAAAACTGGATTATTACTACTATTAGTATGAGTATATTTAGTATATTCATAGTATATTTATAGTAACATCATATATTTGCTTCTAGACGTTTTAGTTTTCATATTTCATTATTGGATTTTACTCTATTGGAAGTTAGTTAGTTATTCTTTCATATTTCTATTAGTTATATTTTATGTAGCTGTTTCACAGTAGATGTTTGGATTGCGTAAATTGCATTAATTGCATAAATTCTGATTATTGCTTAAATATAAATCTATCAAGATTATGTAATGATACAGAAATTGGTTTCCTTCTCACTTGCCTTTCAACATTTGCCGAAGTTGATGCTGGTGGTATATTTTCTATGTCTGCTAATCTTCTTTTATTGCTGGAAGTTTTCATAGGTGTAGTATTGCCAACCGTAGTCTTAAGTGTAGATTTGGTGGTATAACTTTTAACATATATATTAATTTTGCTGTTATTGTTTATAGTTTTGTTTGAGAGTTTCTGATGGCTGATTGTTGCCGATGTAATATCAGTTAGCTTGTTGATATGTTTCTCAGTTAAAGGTGTTCTTAATCCTGATTGATTATTCATCACAACAGCAGGATTATCAGCATTCTTAGGAATCTTTTTACAATTAATATTAGTTGTAGTGCTACCACTATTTCTAATAGCCGTTTCCAGTATATTATTCTTATTATTGATTGCTGGAAAAGAAAACCTGACCCTAAGAGCATCAGGGCTTAATGTTGAGCCTTCAGGTGTTTCTTGTTGATCGTTGAATGCGAACTGTCTTATGTCGTGGGCATTATTGCCGTTACTAGGGCTATCATGATCAACACTATTCTTGTAGTTGACAAAAGTGCTCTCATTATCAAAGTCTTGTTTCCCCTTAGTATTCTTATTATCTTTATCGTTATCCATATCAGCATAACTATCCCTTCTATCCTTTCTATCACCAGCACCATAATCATCATCCTTTGGACGCATTTTCCTACTAATCTCTTGGTTCGCATATACTTGACTTATCTCAATATCGTCGTCATTGATAAAGCCATCACTATTACTAATATCTATATCTAGGGACTCATCACCTTCAAATTGTCCAGCATGTTTATTGTCGACAATTGTTTCCATGATATTCTCCTCTATATCAGATGTATGAACATTAAACTCTTCTTTGTCTTCAGAGGCTAGTTCTTCCTTGGAGGAGCCCTTAGGGAAGCTCTTAGTGAAGAAAGAACTAGTGGTTGGCTCATTTAATGATTCTTTTGTCTCCGAGTCCACAGCCCCTGCTGATGAAGATGATAGTAGCATACTTCTTTTCTGGAGAAGAGCAGTTATATCGTTCTTAGACTGTTGGCGATGTTGCTGTTGTTTGGAAGCAAAAGAATCCTTTAGGTATTTAGCTGTAGACGATGTGAATTCGGTTGGCGCTTTGGTTTCTATCATGTGTTAGTATGTGAGAATATGTCAAATATGAATTATGAGTTATGATGTAAACGTAGTGTATCATATAATATATAATATAGTACAGGTTTCTCCACGAGATATCATCGACAACATGTCCAACTGATAACAGCCAAATAATTTCAACTTACTTCGGAAAAATCTATCAATGGATTGAGCAGATCCAACAGAAGGAAAAGGACTTGATGCTGATCTCTCTACTTTAGTTCTATCAACGCTCCTCTTATAAAAGCCATTATAAGAACTCAAGCTTCTCTCAGAACTAATAGCTGATAATGCACCCGGTTTTAAGTTTGGTAAACTATTAGAGGTTTCATTCAATGGCAGAAGCTTGACCTTCTTCATAGGATGAATTTCACCAATAGCTATACAATGACCTAGAGAATGATCACTCAAACTGCCAATACAATCATATAAAAATCGAGAAAATTGTTCTTCTGCACCTTCAGGAAGTTCATTTAACGTTGTTATTCGCTTGTTCTTAATATCCCATACTTTCTGGTATAAAAATGATAGTTCAGCTTTTTGAACTTCTAGCCCAAAATCTCTTGGAACTGTATACTTCCCTTGCAATCGTAAATCATTGATTACCTTGTGAATTCCTGTAGATTTACTTATAATACGACAAGCGGTTATTATTCCTATTCCATTTATACCATTAGTATAGTCACAGCCTGATAAAATTGCAACAGCTCTCAATTGCTCTTGATTGAATGTCGCAAGGTAAGAATTGGTAGAATTAGTACTAAAAGCGTCTCTGGATATGTGAATACATTCGCCATACTCATTGAGCTTCGTTATCAAGTTCTTGGCACCAAATACTAATAAATCAGAGTCTTCTGATATTATTCCTTGAACATGGTTATGTTTTTCCAAATATACCATCTGGGCATCTGCTTCATAAGGTGCAACCACGTATTCTATATTCAGGGTCTTAAGACATTCAATAACAGTTTTTGCCATCTCTGGAGTAATATCAACAGCTTTTAAAAAAGAGCTGTTTGCTTTGAAAAAGTCCCCAGCTTTCAAATATTCACGAGCTTTACTTTTTGCGTCCTCACGAGCTTTCTTGCGTTCTTCTTCAGTTTTGCTTTTCGTTGGTAGATAATCACCATCAAACACAAAAAAAGGTTCCACATCATAGTGCCTCAGCAGTTTAATTCTGTTGGTGATATATGTGAGATATTTAGTTGTAGGAACATTGTTTGCCAGCTCCCAGGAACACGTTAGAATCGCTTTATGGAGCCAAGCGTAAGCATCTATGGCTATACACTGTCCTGAAAACTGCTTCAAAGTGCATGGAGTCTGTATTGATTTGAGCTGTGGCAACAATCCTGACACACCCATTTCAACTAGAGGTTTCAAGGATTAATGGTGCTGAATTTATCATAAGGTTGATAGTCAATAATGGATAAAATAAAGCAGATTGTTATTCTGGTGAACTGTTATGATTCCTGTAATGTGATGATGCGATATGGTGTTCGGGTTCGCGTTTTAAATGAGGATTAACAAATGCTGCAATTTCAATGTTTCTTGATGCCGATTAACCCGTATCACTTTCAATTGATAGAAAAGCAAAAAATAGAACATGCAGTCTGAATTATATAGTTGTTAATAGATAGTTAATTGCTTGTTGATAGTAAGCGATAAGAAATAGATGATCCCCTTACACAGAATAAAAGTGGAAGAGAGGAGAAATAACGGAAATGATATACGTGGGGGATATGTGATGAACTTAATAGAAACCGGAGATTATCTGAACAATATGTGCTACTCCGTTTACTATGAAGATTAATGATATATTGAAAAAGAGTTGAAGAGCAGGGTACAATTGAAGAATAATATAACATGAGCTGAAACTGAAATGCTTCTTGCTTTCTGTAAATATATATTGTCTAGTAGTGTCCGGTCAAATGACAATTCAACTCAGAATAAAAAGCTCTTAATCAAGCACTTCTTCCCTCTTCTTTCAGGCAATTATTCCACTAAACAATAATTATCACGTGACTATGTTATCATTATCTGTCCACCGGACCATTGAAACAAAACACCAGGAAATTCAAGCATTATTTTCCTCAGTGTTTGTGGAAAACAGAAACCCAATTATGAGGTCTTTCTTCGCTTATTCTATTTACAATGTATATTATGACAATAGATAAATTAATACATATCTATGAGAGGTATTGATTAGATGTTTCTTAGAAGCCAATTGATTGCTTATTATTATGATAAAGATAAAGATATGGTAGTTGAGGTCGTTTGATTGCGTATAGTTAGTTGGTCATTGTTTAAAGTGCACAAGTGATTGAGTAAATTGAGTTAAAAGGGATAATTAATAGACAAGTGATTGATTGACTGATAGTTGAAGTTGTAGAACAATCTATCTCTTGATTGCTGATATCTTTTGGTTGCATATAATAGTTGGATCAATTTCCAAATTTAGAGAAAATCAACCAGAGGGTAAGACCTGCAAGCTGCAATAGTCCGACACACACAGTGCTAAGCATGTCACAGTACCGTTCTAACCAAGAACAACCAAATCCTTATATTCCGCAACCTAACAACTATCAATATGAAGCCACGGGATTATCAGGGTCTTATCAAGGACCTCCTGATGCCTTAATCAATCAAATGATCGGATTAAGACTCGATAATGGTACCCCTGGCAGTACCCCAACTTCAGTTACTCCCCCTGGAATGCCCAGATCTGGGACACCTTCGAGACCATCTACTTCACCTACACCAAACTCAGGCGTTCCTAAATCCTCATACTCCATGGGCTCTGTTCGGACAGTGAAAGGTAAAAGAGGTGCCCGAGCATATTATGATTTAAGCAGCGAGCAGTCTACTAAATCAATGAGTTCAACACTAGGATCTAGCCATCCCATTAACCCATTGATTCCTTCAAGAACTTCCTCTGCTCTGGATGCTTCAGTATCAGGAAATGCTCCAGGAAGACAAGAAATAGACGAAGCTGACACATCCAGAGACACCCAGACTTTTATTCCCGACGCTGGAAGTAGTGGATCTATCGATATCGATGCTGTACCTTCTGTTCCTGATATGAGAAGAGCAGCGTTGTCTGAGTACTGGAGCACTTCTTATAAAACGTTTGAACAGTCCCAACCTCCTTATCCTGGGTCTGATTATTACGTTGTGGACCAAGGCAATTCTTCTCCTAGATTCTTACGTTTGATTGAATCAAACATTCCTTTCAATCAAGATATCCAAGCTAAATCAAAAGTGCCTCTTGGATTAGTTCTAACTCCGTTTGCCAAAATCGCTTTTCAGGATACTCCTGTGGCGACAGTTGACTTTTCATATCGACCTCAGGGACCTCCGCGTTGCCGAAGATGCAGAGGTTATATTAATCCTTTCATGCAATTAGCAAGTGGAGGTAGCAAGATCGTATGTAATCTCTGCCAGTTTCCTAGTCCCACCCCCGAAGACTACTTTGCTCCTTTAGATGCCTCAGGAAGACGGGTGGATATTCTTGAACGACCCGAACTACTCTATGGTTCTGTTGATTTCATTGTACCAGAAATGTACTGGGCAAAAGAGAATGTAAAGGCCAATGCTCTTCATCATTTGTTCCTAATTGACATTTCCACAGAAGCAGTAAAAAAGGGCATCCCATCTTTGGCTACTATGGCTATCAGAAACTCTTTATATTCAGAAGATCACTATGATCCTTCTAGTTATGGTGAACAAGAGTCTGAAGGTAACACCAACACCTGTAAACTAGCACAAGGCAGCAGAATCTCGATTATAGCTTATGATAGAAAGCTTTACGTGTTCAACTTGAGCTCCGAGCTCCAACAGGTTCAATGCTCTATCGTCTCAGACTTGAAGAACCCTTTTCTACCTTTCAAGAAAGGTCTATTTGCAGATCCTATTGAATCCAGACTTATCATTGAAAGCGTATTGGATCGCATTGACCAAATGGCTAGTGAATATAACGTTGCAGAGCCTGCTTACTATGGAGTTTTAGATTTTGCCCACCTTGCGCTGGACTCTGTGGGAGGAGGCAAAGTGACATGCATTCTGGGGGCCTTGCCAACATGGGGTCCTGGTGCTCTTGGATATAAAGCAGATTCACCATCATCAGCATTATCACATTCGACTAAAGGAGGTCCAAGCAGCAACAATTTAGGTGAATTTGATAAATCATGGTACATCTGCAGCAACGATGATTACATCAAGCTTGGAGAAAGATATGCTAGAAGTGATATCGGTTTAGATGTATTTACCCTTTCAAGCTCATATATTGATTTAGTCACTGTAGGCTTGATTGCTAATATTACGGGTGGACGCAACTACCATTATTCCAATTTTGTATTTGAAAGGGATGGGCGCAAGTTCATTGCTGATTTCACCCATTCTGTTCTCAAGGAAATGGGCTATCAGGGCCAAATGAAGATCAGATGCTCCAATGGACTTCAGGTTGATAATTACTATGGCAATATGTTCAGAAAAGAACGCCACGATGATCCTAGTTTCCCAATCGTTGATTCTGATCAATCTGTGGTTGTTTCTTTCACTCATGATGGTGTCCTAGATAAAAATATGGACTGCCATTTCCAAGCAGCCATTTTATATACTGCCAGAGATGGTACCCGGAAAGTGCGTGTGCATAATATTGTCTCTTCTGTTACTAATAAGGAACGATCAGTTTACAACTATATTGACGAGATCTCATTGATTTCGTTATTCACGCGACAGATCATCGCTAATCTATCACTGAAAACTGGCATGGAAATCAAGAATGATGTGATCAGCAAATTTGCAGATTTACTAGCTAACTACAGAGAATTAGTCACTGATAAGAACTCATTATTGAATCAACTGTTACTACCGGAATGTATTAATGGATCTGTTGCATTACTCACTTCCTTATTGAAATCAAAGCTTTTAAGGGCTGGTAGTAATATCAACTTGGACACTAAAGTGTATACTATGAGATTACTTAATTCTATGAGTGCTGATAAGTTGAGTTTGTTCTTATACCCTATAATTATTCCCTTGCATAGGATGGGCGAGTCAGAGGCAGTAGTTGAACCTACATCGCAGAAATTAATTGTTCCTGAAGCAATAAGAGCTTCGTCAATGAGAATTGAACTTGGTGGTGCCTATTTGGCTTTCAATGGTCAGACTCTACTACTGTTTATTCATAAGGATGTCTCACATTTATTGATTGAGGATTTATTTGGTTCAGGAACTACCTTGGGCTCATTAGATGCATGCACTAATGAACTTCCCGTTCTTGAGCCCGGTTCTCCTATCAACAGGCAATCTAGGAATCTTGTTAAATACTTCGCCGAAATGAGCGGATTGGACTTTTTGCCTATTCAGCTTTGTCGGTCAGGAATCGATGGAGCTGAAATTGAATTCCAACAGTTTTTTTTGGTGGAAGATCGCCATGGAGATGAGTCAAGCTATATTGATTTCCTTATTAAAATGCATAAGATTATTCGTCGCAAGGTTAGTGAAGATAATTCTGATCGCCACCACGGTAAAATGCAATTTGATGCCTTAGGATTAATGAGTTTATAGAACTTGTAATATGATAGGACTGACCATGCTCTATCCTTTAAGATCAATGAAATAGTGACGAATACTTGGCTTGGATGTAGGTGTTTAGATAGAAAAATGGTGAAATAATACCAAAGATAATATAAAAGTAGAGGAGAATATATACTATGATAACAAAAAGATAGAATTCATTGATCGCATTATAAAGGAAGGATTTCGGTAATTCAATTGTAATAAAAAAAGAAGCTTAATGGCCGTCATACAGTGGCTGTTTGTGTAGTAACAAACATAGTCTATTCATCTACTTCTATTTGATCAATTCAACAATAAGCACGAAAAAATAACACAACACATAACTCTTGTAGTCCAATTTTTTAATCCCATGAATTCACACATTTGGGTCTTCAAATATAAACTCTTTCAGTTCACTATAAGCTTTGTCAACATCGTCATTAACAATTATCTTCTCATGTCCACCACTCTCAGCATATTCTAATTCTAACCTAGCTTGGTCAAGTCTCTTTGCCAAACTCTCCTGAGTCTCAGTTCCTCTTTTCACTAAACGTTCTTTCAGTTCATCTAAACTTGGGGGAGCCAAAAATAGAAACCTGGGGCTGATAATTCCATTTTGCTTGATGATTTTCACTCCTTGCATATCAATGTCGAGAATACAAGTCTTATGCAAAACATCATTGACATAGTTAACAGCATCATAAGAGGTACCGTAAAAATTACCAGAGAAAAGAGCATATTCAATAAAGAAGTTTTTAGGAATCAAGGATTGGAATTTTTCTTTGGTAACGAAATGATAGTCTTTACCGTCAACTTCACCAGGTCTAGGAGTTCTGGTGGTGTGAGAAACGGAGAAACCAAATTTATCAGGGAATTCTGCAAACAGCTTTTTTAACAAGGTAGATTTTCCAGCTCCCGATGGGCCAGAAACAACAATAGGTCTACCCATTTTTATGATGCTGGTGAACTCGTAAGAAATAAAATTATGCTCTATATATGAATGGTTAGAATAGCTTACTGGATGGAACACTGGAGAAAGGGCTGTGTCGCTGTTTTCACCATTGAAAGCTCCCTCAATTTATATTATGAGTAAGCAGATCAATAAATGAGATTGTCGACCTAACAATAAAAACACTTACTATTCGATAGCCAGAAGATTATCAGTGGATATATAACTGAATAAGAACTAAGGCGGTTAGAGAAATGGCGAAGACACGTTAACTCTAGAGAAAATAAACATAGATCGCTGCTTTATACTCAAATTTCCTCGAATGAAATGTTTATGAAGTGTCGAGTATGAAACAATCAACTTTGCTTTACATCGCTTTTATATGATTTGTTTATATTCATGTTTATAGTCTTTTTTTCTAATACGTGCGTTTTGATTGTACGAAATTTCACGTTAACCGAAAATTTTAGAATTAGGAAAGCGCGAGTGTGAATATGCATAAATATGCATAATATAATAGTATGACAATTGTGTACAAATATGTATAAATCTGCTTTCCAGTTTCTGAAGGGAAATTATAGTTCTTGATTTTGCGCAGCAGTATGCATGAGTCTTGCATGAACGATGCTCATAACTCAAAATACAGAATTACAGTAACTTGACAGGATATTTATCGCGAAGAGGATAATCTCTTATATTTAATATAATATTTGAGTCCTTCAAATTTATACAATAAAGAAAGAATCGATGTAGATGTTGAGAGTGTTTCAAGTTGTATATGCCATAAAGGAACACCGAGCATGTAGACTTTGCAATTAGATTGCCTCTTTCTTTCTTTTCTTAAGATTGAGAATTCGGCCAAAGATGAGCTTAAACAGCAAGTACGTGACTCTATAGAACCATAAACTGCTTACTAGTGTTACAACAGTAAAAAATATAGTAATCGCTAATATGAGAGTTATAGTTTCCATTTTTGTCGATTGAATCAAAAATATTACGACAGGAATCAGAGGTGAATAACTTAGGCTGATGCAGGACCCATGCAATAACAAGATAAGATTTCAATCACCGTAACCTTATTTGTGCTCTACGCCATTTCGGCTGTCCCACACGTTCCTTCTAGCAATATCAAACGCTTCATTTAACCCCTTTTTTTTGCTAAAACCAAGCACAAAACTCTTAACAAAGTAATTTACTTATTCTTACCTTCCGGTTTTTCGTCTCTCGTTTTAAATTCAACATAAGCTGCTTCCACCCAACCATCATTATAATATCACATAATCATAAATTCATCTCTGAGTAGCTTATCCAAATTTGTACAAAACTTATAGAAACGAAAGCCACAATTTCACCCATATACACAATAATAAGTACCTGCCCACAACCATTCATTGTTACTTATCTCCTTGTTCATAAACATCAATCATGTACATCTATTTATTCATTATTGCATTAGAAGTTATAGAACTAGCAGAGAAGCGGTATCAGAAAACTACGGATCAGGCATTTTGAAATCAGGTTTTCCAGTAAATCACTGATTGATTTTGCAGATTTTTTCAATTGACGAACTGATCAAGTAGTAATCTACAACTATACAACTTGATTTGAGCTACGTACACAAATTAACGGCTAAAACCGTCATTGATATTGTTGTCTTAGTTATTAAGATCAATTGAGCCCATAGGAAATTGTCAGTTCGTAACATATGTTATAATCAACCAACTTCTTCGAGAGTTATTTGTTAGTTATTAGTATAACCATACGACATCTGTGGCCCTGGGACAATCATCCAACCGACAACAGCTATTGCTGGGAACTAAGCAACGGCAGTCAAGTACCGCTGGGAACTACAAATATATAATAATTTAGTCGAAACAGTTGAGCAGCTTGATTAATTTGTAACAAATCAAGTCGGACCCGAATATTCCTTATTCATTCACCATACCCATATCTCATCTACCAGCAGTGATTGACTCTCTGTCGTCGAACACCACAGCAGCAGACCGTTAAACTTTCTTCTCACATAGCTATCCATTCGAAGCAAAATCCACCCTCGCATCATCTAATCAACCTTCTATTATGTCTCAACTATTGTTCCCCATTCTGAAAGCAATCCTAACAAAACGACAGGAAGGTGATCCCAATTTTGACGATGATCCAGTAAAAGAACTCCCAGGGGACGATGAAACCTCGGATCCTATACAGGAAGAAATCTTCTCATCGTGGGCATTATTTATTTTAATAGTTCTTCTCATGAGTGCTTTATGGTCTTCTTATTTTCTACAACAAAGAAGAATTCAAGCTGTTCATGAGACAGTATTATCCATTTTCTATGGAATGATTGTTGGACTCATCATCAGAATTCTACCTGGTCACTATATCCAAGACTCAGTAACATTCAACTCTAGTTACTTTTTCAATATTCTATTGCCACCAATTATTCTTAACTCTGGATACGAGCTGCATCAGGCGAATTTTTTCAGAAATATTGGATCTATCCTCACCTTTGCTATTGCAGGTACATTTATCTCAGCGTTAGTAATGGGAATGGTTCTCTACTGCTGGGCCGCACTGGGTATTGAATCATTACAACTACCGTTTGTTGATTGTTTTGCAGTCGGTGCTACACTATCAGCAACGGACCCAGTGACAATTCTATCTATTTTCAATGCCTATAAAGTAGATCCAAAGTTGTACACTATTATATTCGGTGAATCGCTACTAAATGATGCTATTTCTATTGTTATGTTTGAAACAGCCCAGAAGTTTCATGGTTCTAAAGCTGAATTTTCTAACTTCTTTCAAGCAGCTGGCCTATTCATGATGACTTTCACTATATCCTTACTGATTGGAGTAATCATAGGTATTCTAATTGCTCTCATTCTGAAACATTCACATTTAAGAAGATACCCACGGATAGAAACATGCTTAGTATTGTTATTTGCCTACGAATCATATTTTTTTTCTAACGGTTGTCATATGTCTGGAATTGTCTCCTTATTATTCTGTGGTATTACCTTGAAACATTATGCTTACTACAATATGTCCAGGAGAACTCAGATAGCTACCAAGTATATTTTCCAATTGCTAGCTCAATTATCAGAGAATTTCATATTCATCTATCTTGGTTTATCATTATTTACAGAGGTGGAATTGGTTTATAAACCTTTGTTTATTATTGTCACTACTATTGCTATTTGTATCTCAAGATGGTGTGCTGTTTTCCCTCTTTCAAGACTTATTAACGCTATTCATAGATCAAGAGTCAAAGGAATGGCATCCAGACCTATCTTCAATAGTACATCATATAATCCCATGGAACAGGATGAAGACAATGGATCAGCTTCTGCACCAACGCCTATTCCTGATGAGATTCCTCATAATTATCAAATGATGCTTTTCTGGGCAGGCTTAAGAGGTGCTGTAGGTGTTGCATTGGCTATGGGAATTGAAGGAGAAAACGCTTCAACACTTCTTGCTACAGTACTGGTAGTTGTAGTATTAACAGTTATTATATTTGGAGGAACAACAGCAGGAATGTTGGAAATAATGAATATTAAAACAGGATGTATCGAAGATGTGGACTCTGATGATGAATTTGATATCGAGGCACCTTCTAGTGGTCCTTATACGGATGTGTCTTCTTTCAATAAGAAGGGAAAAGCCTCCTCAAGTATTGGATTAACAGGCTTGAATTTCAATTCCCGACCAGAATCAAGTGGTGATTTACCGGGTGAAACACTTACAAGAACTGGGAGTGCTTCAAGTAGCCAGTTATATAGGGATAATTTTAATTTCCGTTCCAGATCATCTTCGGGGGTTGGATCGCCCAGTTTGTCCGATACTGATGGTGAGTCAGATTTGTCAGATTTACCACCAATGGCCAAAAACGCAGCATCGGCGGCATCACCAAGTCCTATCAACAATAAGGGAACAGACACAGCAGAGAATAGTACACGGCAATCGGTTTCGGGTTTACTTTCTAAAGTGGGAACTTCAGTTAATTTGAGCTTTGGAACTTCAGAAGGGTCAGGAAAATGGTTTCACGATTTGGACGAGCAAATTTTGAAGCCTGTTTTCTTAGATAGTAGTTTGGAGCAAAATGCTGACAACAATAGTAAGAAATAGATGATATATATATGGATAATTGAAGGGATAGTAAACTTGAAGTAATATACATGGATAGTGAGGTAGTAGTAGTAGTAGTAGTAGTAGTAATGATGATATAAGTTTAATCCCTTGTTTCTTTACCTAATATCTCAAATCTCTGTATACGCAGGAGGGGACTCGTCTGAAGCCACAGCAACAGTCCTCGGTTCAGTATCACCACTGTTACTCTGACTATAATTACCACCATTATCATAAGCAGGTAAATCATCAGCATGATTAACACCAAGTGACAAATTTTCTTTTAATCTTTGATACTTCTCAAAAAACTGATACGCACCTCCATCCTTAAAAGTTATCGTAATCTCCCAGAGGCAAGCTTCTGGGTCAAAGCCTCCTTTCTTTACGGGTATAAGTTCTGCCCACCAGCCATTAGGTCCAAACCACGGTTGAGTTATATGTGAATTTTGTATATGTTGTAAAGGTACAGATACCGATCTGAATTTTTCTTTGCTTGGTTTGATATAAGCAGAATCATCTGTTGATATATAAATGACTCTTTGATTAGTCAAATAAAGTACTCCATTGTTACTACAGATCTCATTATCTTTTCCGTTGCTTGTGCTTGAGTCCACAGGTTTTATCGAAATTGAAGTTCTTTCAGAACAGCTTTTATCAATTATTGATTCATTGGCCAGCGGAATAAACGATGTGTGTTTCTCTCCAGAAAGCACTGTCCAGTTGAGAGACATGATATGATTAGCTAAGAAACAGGGTATTATTTTCTTGTCTCTCTTCAATGCGCAAACTGTCAAATTTCTAAGTTCGATAGTTGATTAATTGATACTTTGCAATAATAACTATATAACGTATTAAAATAAAATTTAAGGAGCGCACTTGTTCATTATAGAGTAGCAAAGGAAGGAATAAATGATTGATATGATTTGATAAGCTACAAAGATACATAGAAATGGATCAATCGATAATACAATACAGCCTTCTAATCATTAATGATGATATAATCATTTAACCATTGGGGGTTGTGGGCTGAGAGAAAGAATAGTAGGAGGAGACTGCACGATATGTGGTAGCGTAGTTCAAGATTTATGGATACAGAGAGAATGAGTAAAGAAATATAAGGAAATTGTAGTTAATAATACCTAGTAATATGATATAGTATAGAGAATCAGCAGTATTCAATGCTGGTAAATCATTACAGTAATAATGTACACATGGGGAGGAACTATTATGAGAGAGATGATAGATGGGTAGAGTGTAGTGGACTATCAGGACTATCAATAAATGGCAATAGCCTCTTCAGAAACCAAGATATTTCAAGTTAAAAATTAGAATAAATCATCTACTCCAGCATCACCGTCATCTTCTTCTTCTGGTTCTTCTTCCTCTTCCTCTTCTTCTTCTTCATCGTCTTGAGCTTGTGCTTGTTGAGACTGATTTGTATTCTCATCATCCTTAGAACTATCATAGCCCTCAGCATTTCTTAGTTGTCGCTTCTTCAATTCTAACTCTTGACGCAATTTACTAATGAATCCCAAGAATCTATTCCGTAAAATAGAATTCGTAGCCTTTGCAGCATCTTGCTCTTTAGCTTGAATTGTATTCTCTAAGTCATTAATTTCATCACGCAACAACTTGGAGTGGGCTGAGTTTTGTAATGCATCTTCGTCCTCCTCATCCTCTTCATCATCATCGTCATCGTCATCATCATCGTCGTCATCATCATCATCATCGTCATCGTCGTCATCATCGCCTTCATTTTCATCACCGGATACAAGCTCACTGGTATTTCCAGCTTCATTATTAGCAGCAGCAACCAATGCAGCACGAACCTGAGCCACTTTTTCTGCTTTTTGCTCTTCGTTCAGCTCATCTTGTCCTTCCATTTCCTCTCCCAAAGCTTGCTCGATTTCCATATCAAGCATATTAACAAGCTCATCTTCATCCTCATACCTTCTAGATTCTTCATCAGTAAGTAAACTTTGATCCTCCAGTAGCCCATAAGGTGTACTGGGGCCGCTCTCATTTTGCCCGCTGTTTCTAGATGCTAATGGTGATCCAACACCACTAGCTGTCATATTGAAACCACCGGCAGCTAAAACGCTTGGATCAATCAGATCATAATCCACATTTTCGGCTTCTGCATCTAATCGTAAAAGTTCATCAACTTTTGATTCAACGCCTTCAATTACTTTATTGGATACTCGTTTTCTGAATCGTCTTCTCCGCACATTGTATAAAGGAGGAGTTACACCATGTGGAAATTGGAATTCATCTACTTGCTGAGATTTTTTTAGTTTTCTATTCGGTTCATCATCCACTAAGGCTTCCTCTTCTTCATCTATCAGTTTCGTTACTAAAAGCATTTGGCATATGTCTGCCACTTTAAACATGTTCTTCCTATCTAAGGACTTCTCTGCTTCTATGATTGATGGCAAGTCTACTAGCTTAGCAGCATAAATATTATCATGTACTCTAACAACAGCATGCCGATTATCTAGAAATTTGATACTGAAATTCCTGAATTCGCCTGATTCAACACATTGTCGTATATAGTCTAAATCAGCATTAGGTAGCATTCTGAATATTATGCCTTCTTCTATCATAGGATCATCTTCTCTATCTGGGGCTTCTGAATCATAGCCTTGACCAGGTTGATGGGCTGGTTTGACTCTAATCCGTGGTATTCGTTTTCCAGGATTGAGTTTTAAGCTTAGATTTTTCAGAGGCACAGAATTTAGTACCTGGTCATTTTTCTTTCCTTTGCTATTGGATTCATTTTCATCTGTTCTCGTTTTCACAGTTAGCCGGATTCTTCCGGGGCCTCTTAAAAGTTCTCCATTTTTGCTGTTATCACCCTTCTTGTTATTAGTCGTTTTCAGTTTGATAGACACCATATTTCGTTCTACGCGAGCAGCACTGAGCTCTTAAAACGTTGTGATTGCCTCTGATCCTTTCTGTTGTCATCAAAAAGCTGATTCCAATCTATACAGGTAAGTATGATTGATAGTTGGAGTTCACCATTTGCAATATTTTCTAGCAGCACGAGAATTGAAATAGCTGGACCGGTAAACGATATTAACAGTCACTGCGAGATTGATAAACTTGAAATACAGTGTTATTCTATTTCCCTTTTCCTGTTATTAACAGTTAGTTTCATGATGATAATTCCAATCGACATAATAAGGGAGATTGAAACATTATGTGATATGGGACAGAACACTTATCCTTGGCATCGTTTCCGCAATATTTTTCTCATTATACATCACGTGCCATCCAAAGAAATTTTTCTAAGAGTGAAAAACAACGAAGATTAACTGTCTATCTCATCTTCCAAACGGTTTATTCTTACGATTATTCTTACGACTACAACACGAAATGAGTAGATCGGATGGAATTGATAACTGGGTTCTTGATACTAATGAGATAGAGGAAGGAAGAGATAGATTGTTAGATGTACTATCGGGTAGAAGTTGATACAGTTCATCATGAAGAAGGTACCGTATAGTATTCCTAACGCAGGAGGTAGGAGTATGTTTGGCAGATCTCATCTGACCGATCATACTGTTGGTGGTATGTATCAGTTTGATTAGGGAGCAAGCGAGCTTCAGGTTATAGAAGTACACTAAGTTATTGGTTCTTGGCAATTAGAAGAAGTATTAACATGTTGGTCAAGAGCAGATCATTGCTAAGGCAAAGTTGAAGGAATCTTACAAGCCTAACAGTTTCACACTTATTGATGCCTATCCGGGACCAGCAATTTGGTCTGCAACAATGTTCAATAGTCTCCAGCCGAGAAGACATGTTTTAATGGAACCTTTTAACGGTGCGCAAAAAATCATCAATAGCACATTTTTTCCAACTGCCTCTGGCCAAGCGTTTCTTGTATCAGAAGATCCTTATCAGTGGGTAGGATTTGAAGCTGTAGAGAAAGAGTTTTTGCAAGATGTTCCAAAACTAGGGAGAAATGAATCAGAAATGCACCCAAATGTCTTACTCACAGGAAATTGTACAGCCAAGAAACAAGGAGAACAGCTATTTATGCAATGGTTGAATTGTTGCGCTAATAGTAATTGGTTACAGAAATATGGACATGTTAGAATGCTATTGTGGACAAATCTTACAACTGCTGTGAAGATGATAGCACCAATCGGAAGTGTTTCTCGATCTCGATGTACAGTTATTGGCGAAGCATCTTGTGATATTGATCTACTTGCTATTTCTGCTCCACCAAGTCCTGGTGTAATTAAACGAGGAGTCAAAAAACTTCCCGGTGCGTATTTTCAGGACTTCAGTCGATTTGATCCAATTGTTCTTACACGAGATAAATCTATGTTTGATATTCATTATCCAATGGCTTTATTAGACGTCAAACCAAAACCCTGCACAGTTGATTTGGACAATTTCGAGTACATCACCAAACGTCTCTTTGTTCTGGGATCTCTCCCTTTGTCATCTGCTCTCAATACCTTGGGCTGCGGTGGCGCCGAGTATTTATCAGATAATTTGAAAGATATTTTACACATTCCAGTTCGAGAACTTTCAGTACCTCAATTCGAAAGAATTGCAGAGGAGTTCCGTAAATGGCCTTTCAAGCCGGAAATTTTGATTGATGTTTTTGACGACCCCACCAATCCTCCATCCCTTGACTTTGTTCCGCCAGAGGTTCCAGATGCAGATGAATGAAGCTATTGTACTGTGAATTTGATTTGATTTAATTGATTCAACTGAAAAGAGAAGAGACAATCAGTTGTTTCTTTCTTCCTTCTGTATATATTACCTGTATATAAATGAAAGAACCTTGTATTCTTTTTTTTCTTTTTCATATTGCTCATGTTTTTCTATGCATAGATGAATCTATACCTTTTATTTGAGTTTGCTAAGGTTTTGACTGAAGTTATTTGGTATTAGATAAAAGTTAAATAAATAAGTATTGTCTTTATTATTCATGAATGAATTGTATGGAGAAAAGATGGAAAAGTGATTCTGTGGAAGAAGTCCATATGAATTGAGTTCAATTTCACTCTGCAGGTGCACTGCATAAGGAGATATAGTGCATAGCTGTGAGAGTTTACTATTGATGGAAAAACATGCTATATGTTGATGACATGAAGTAAAATGTACCAATTTCTTGCCTATAAGTTATTCAATAGCTAAGAGTACCCACTCTTTTTATGTTTTCAGCATGAATTTTGTTGACAATGGAGAAACAGTGAGAAATGAATTTGGTAACTGGTATGTACTGGATGCATGATAAAGCGGGACGTGCATTGAAGTGGTAGTACCCTGATCCCTGATGCTGAAATACGACGGTTTCCATTTTACTGAAATCGGACAAAAAGTACCAGTAACTCAAGCCGCATTATTTGGTATAAAAACCGCAAGTCTAGCATATCAATGACAAGCTTCATCATGGCATTGAAACATTTATATCCATAAATATGCCTTCCTGTTTACTTCCAATATAATCATATCTTTAATAGATTACGTAAGCATTAAACCCTCTCTGATCACATAACGTGTTAGTGTAATGTTAGCGAAAAGGTAAATAAATGATGGGGAGTTAATATGTGAATGATTCTAGTTGTATCATTTTTATCATAGTTGTTGCTGAGCTCTGGCAGATAAGTGTTAACAGCTTATATTTAAGCTTATAAAGCAATATGAAGAAAGGTTAAACAGAAAGGTCAGGTAAAGCGAGGGAAGAAAGATGGATACAGAATCAGATGGACAATCTGGAGTTGGATTTGCTCAAGGCGAGTCGTTGGCTTTGGAAATAAATGAAACAATCAGAAGAGAACTTGCTATACAAAAACAAACACAAAATTATCAGATGAACGACAGAAATAGCTTGAAAGGAAATCTTTCCTCTTCTATCAGAGGAAAGATTGAGCACGATACCAGTCCAGAAACTTTGGAAGGGAAAGAAGTATACATTATTGATGTTTCCATACTAGTTCAGGGTTTGCCCACATTTAAGTCATTGATTGAACAGGAAAAGGTTAATTTTTTCATTCCAAATATGGTTTTAGACGAACTCGACCATTTGAAGAAAGGAGCCTCAATTCGATCGAGACAGGCCAGGGATGTAATCAGATACTTGGAAGAGCTTGTCAGGAAGAAGAAAAATAAGACGTTGATATTCCAAGACCCTGAAGAAACTTATGAAGACTGGAGCAAGTGCCAAAAGTTTCTGCACAAGAAACCTGATTTATTTGACTTGACTGTTGAAGTTGATGCCAAAAAAAAGGAATCGGAGGTGGTTGGCAACAAACCGGATAACAGACCATTATTCAAAGCAAGATCTTCAAAACGAGACAAGAAACATAAAACTCCTGTCAACATTAAAAGGTTACTATCTGCTGTTCTATATCAAATCCATGCCAATAGTAACAACTGGAAATTAGCAACTGAAAATCATTCTGTTAAAATATGGGCTGAGGCTTATGGTATTCCTCTCGTGTCCATTGAGTCATTGAAGAGTAACGGAAAATCTACAGTTAAGTTTGATACTTATATAAGAAGAGGAAGGGGTCAATTATGGACACCTACTTAGACGAAGCTTTATTCTAGTTGTAATCATTACACACAGATTTTTCCTACTGCAATCAGATGAATAAGAATTCGAGATTGGATGGTATGATATCATAGTCATACAGTCATACTTTAAGAACCAAGAACCTATATTGTTAGTACTCTTGTCAACAAACAGTTTTGTCAAGATTAAAAGAAGTTATGAGTTTCAATTCAATTTCAGAGTTTAGTCATGGATTCTACTCATCGAGACCCGTTAGGGTCCCTAACATTAGAGATGCCAGAAAGAAAAGTTTATAAAAGCTAAGTGAATCATCATTTTGAACTTTGCTCAACACTTCAATTGTTATTCAAATTTGCTAACTTACTTATTCAACCTGTGCTCAATTATTCAAAGAGTGATAATATACAATGACTAAATTTAACAATCCCTTTTAGCATCTTCTTAGTTCGATCATTACTTATTCAGATGATTTTTCATGGAATAACAATTTATATAGGAAGAGAGAAAGAAAAGTTTCATGCAATGTCTAATTGGAAAGAAAATTGATCTAGATGAACATATCATCATATGCGTAAATAACAGCATAATAAATATTCAGTTCATTGATTACATAATCATATATGTTAATTGTCTTTACTTCAATCTTGCGTTCATTAAGTTAGCGGTGAGTTAAGACTTTATAGACAATTTCATTCCTAAAACTATTGTTTCTGATAAATAAGGAAATGTTAAAAGAAAGAAGAGTAGAAACTAGGTCAGATCAAAGGATTATTGAAAAAGCATTACTTGATAGTAATAGAATACGAAAAAAGATTTTCAAGAATCTTGGTGATCCGCCTTTTAGTTGTTAAATTTTTTGCCTTGCTGATTATACTTTGAGGTCGCGCTGAATTGCGGAGCAGTGCCGCTTGATAGTGACACTTGCTTGCAAAGATTAAGACTTTTCATTGTTCAGATCAATTCCTAATAAATTCGTTTAGTAAATGGAAATGCAATAACAATACTGTTACTTTCACGATGCTCTGATCATCATGCCTATTCCCCATATTTTAAGTATATTTCTCATAATTCGTACGATGCACGTACAAGAAGAACCCCATATTTATTTCCAGCTATTTAATAATTGCTTTCCTGGATCGAATCAGTGCAGTTTACTCTGAAACAAGCATGCACTTCTGTATATCAGTGGATGAAATTTAGTGATGGTAGAAAGTACTATATACTCAGTTCAGCCTTAATTGCATCTTCCCAGAATTTGACTTGTTCAAAAGATCTCTCTTGCCTTATTGTCTCCCTTCTCAAGTCATATCAAAGTATAATTTAGCATTTGTTCCATGAGTTAGTATCTGAAATGCATTAGCTTCATCTTAAATAAGGTTCTCTACTACTTCTATTTCAAATTCAATTTCAGCTGGGGTTCAAATGGCACTCCAAAGTTTAGATAGAAAGAGCGCCTAAAAAGGAAGATAAACACTTACGTATAATTTAAAGTTCTGATTATAATTATTTTGGGGGCTTCTCACTCATCGAAAGGTCTGCCTTCTAAAGGTCTGGCAAATGCCTCTTGCAAAGGTCTCTGTTTATAAAGACAGGGTTTTCGATGCAAAGGAAAATCTCTGAGCTTGCTCGAACATTCAAAGTTACTTTGTTTTCCATTACTATTCCGAGCTGCTTAATCAGCTTATTAGTTTATTCAAAATGAACTTGCTATATCGATATACCAGAATTATTAGTTCAATTTTCCCTCGATTGATCATTTATAGATCTTTTTATTTATAGGATATCGTTCCATTGCCTGTCCCATTTATACCTTGATCAACCAAAACTGCAAATTTTTGATATTCTTACATTGTTCAAATGATCCGTTATTCTAAATTCACATACTAAATTGCTGTGAACAAAAGAGCGTGGGAAGGGAATGTTTACGGTAGATTGATATTTTCACTAGTTTGATAGTCTTTAACTCAAACATTATACGATGAGGTTAAATCTCGCCATACTCTTTACTTTTTATTATTAAGTCAAACTTTACAAGGCTTGTCGTACAATATTAATTGACCGAAGAGTACCTTGCATTTCGTTACATCAAATCTTATTCTGAATGGAATCGTCCTATTTGAAAGTCAATTGACAAATAACTTAAACAAGATGTTTTGAGTTGATAGAACTCTATTATGCATTTTTACCATCCAATGGGAGCCAGATTAGTGAGACCACTACTGTGATTGATTGTTTAATTGTTTTATTTTCTTCCTTTTCCTATCCTTACAAAATGATTACTAGATCAATCAATTCAAAATAGACCCTATTCGAATTTTTCCTTCATTCCTTCATTTTTTTAATTTTTATACTTTATTTCTTATTCTTTTGGGAAGATACACCTTCCTGCTTCCACCTGAATATTTATTGGCTTCCGCTGAACTACTATAACTGGTAGTTAAACTATCATCAGTGAAATCATTCGTCTTATCAGGACAAGAAGTGATAAAAGTTAAAATTGGGTTAGGAAGTATGCGAAGAGCATCATACTCTATACCATGATTAACGCTAACCAACCAGCTAATCAACACACTAGCGTAATGAGCTTGATGGATTGAGTTGATAGCTATTATTAGTCATTGTCTATACCACCCTCCACTGCCAATAACTCAATATACCAAGGTAACTTGCTCCATCAATGACTATTTTTTGATTTTATCCGTCTCAGAGTAAGATTGATAAATCTTGGAAGGAACCATAATGACGTTTAACAACCTTCGCATAATCTCGAGAGAGAGGATCAATAGCAGTATATTCCAATAAATAATAGACAAAGCATATAGTGGCCCTATTAATAATAATTATTCACTTGGTGAGCTAGAGACGCCGTATACCATAGAATGGAGTCAGCGGAATAATAAGGCATTGATTGCTTTCAAAAACTTGACTTTTAGGGGGAAATGCCATCCGACAAGAAATTACCAAGAAGAGGAGTAATCACATGATCTTGATAAGTTATCTGATAAAGAAATCAATTGAAATCAACAAATTATTTACAATACCCTTCAATCAGAAAGAAGAAGAAAAATAAAAATTAAAACGAATTAAGAAATATGAAATATGAAACATAAAACCTAGAATATCAAATAAATAATTGATCTGTTGATACACGTTGCAGCAAATGACATAACTAATGGAAGGATAGGAGAAAGAGTAAGGAAGCAAGAATACATAACAAAGAAATTGTAACTATAAAAGCAATCGAGTCAATGAAACTAGACCAAAGGAAGGGAAACGAAAATGAAGGAAAATACCGTAAAACTTCCTGAAATCAACTTAAATCAAATAGCAAGGTAATCGAGGTAGTTCACCGCGTTATGTCGTTGCCCCGTTTGATTCTTACATATGAACAAATGTAGGAAGCTGATGTGAAAGTAGAAAAAACGAAGAAAAGAGTTAATATCGGTTGTGTCAGACAGAAATACTGATGAATCTATAATACGAAGTTTGGAGAGAACAAATACAACGAAATACAAGCACAAATTAAAGTAATATGATACTAATATTAAAGAAATATAAGCACTTTATTCACACGGTATTCTCAGACTTGGCATTAAATTGAACAGCGGCAGCAGGATTAGAATTAGGATTGTAAAGTAAATTTTGTATATTTTCAACGAAAAGAGGGTACAAATCTTCCTCGATTCCTTCTTCTTTTGCAATTGATTTGGCTCTATCAAATGGGATCCAAACTCCTTTAAGATTCATACTACCTAATTTCACAACTTTCCTGTTTTTCTCAAGTTTCAAAATACCATCACGACGACCTCTTGTCATTCTTGGTACCACGTTTAAAAGTTTGGTTCCATTTATGAAATTGTTATCTTCTCTTCGCGCCACAACAATTCCTCTTGACTCTACTTGATAGCAAATGGTGCATTCATCTTCCCATACAGTTGTAGTTATTCTGGGTTTATAGGCATGTAGAGGAATTGCCAATGTTGTTGTAACTGAAGATGCTGAAGCAATTGAAGAAGTGGTCGAGTATCCTTTTGAATATTGACGAGGCTTTTCTTCTGGGATCGTTGCTATTGAAGATGATTGTGCTTGATAGATGAAATCCGAAGAAGGTGGCCCATTAGTTGATGGTATTAAACTATTATTTGTAGAAGATTCCATAGGCCTCAACGGTACATCTTGCGAATTATTATACATGTAAGTATCTTGTTGCATATTTCTATTATGGTTGTAGTACTTTTCTTGTTGATAGTTCAATTGATGATTCTGCTGTTGATGGCTTTGTTGCCGCGGTTGTGATGGTTGTTGTTGTTGTTGTTGTTGTTGTTGTTGTTGTTGTTGTTGTTGTTGTTGTTGTTGATGCGGTTGTGGTTGTGGTTGTAGTTGTGGTTGTGGTTGTGGTTGTGGTTGTGGCTGTTGTTGTAATTGTGGTTGTGGCTGTTGTTGATATTGATATTGATAGGGATACTGATACTGATTGGATGATTGGTTTGATACAGAATTATTACTCGGATTTACACTAGAATTTGAAAGCTGAGATGGAACTTGTCGATGCCCTGGCTGCTTTGTTTGAAGTTGATGACTCGAAAGTATATCGGAAGTTGATGTACCGTAACTACTACGAAGTGAAGGATCATATGAAGATTCACTGAAATAGTACTGGTTATTGGGAACATTTGTAGACTGGTGTTGAGGATTGCTATAGTATGGTTGCTGTGATTGGGATTGCTGTTGAAGTTGTTGATCCTGTTGTAGATGCTGAGACTGTGGTTGCTGCGGCTGAGATTGAGGTTGAGGTTGCATCAAACTAGGTGAATTTTCATAGGTTTGGTTACCCCCACGAGAGTATTGATACGTAGAATATGAATACGGATAGTTGTAAGTTGAGCTAGAGGTTCCCGGAGAAGAATTGAGTTTTGATCCTGAAGTACCAATCATATTTGCTTCTTGTGCTGCTAATTCTACTATTCCTGTTCCCGAAGGAGATGCCACTTTTTGACTGTTTATCACATTCGTATTCATTGTAGGTGATGTATAAGACACCATTCCAGAATTCCCAGTGTTCTGGGAATTCGATTGAGAAATGTAATTATTATAATCTCTGTAATTCATAATTCATCAGACATATACTAGTTATACGTATTCCAATCGATTCCCCGCTTGAAACTTTCCATTTATACTTTTAAGAAGCGTGTTTGCCTTGTCATAAAGGTTATGTTTCTCTGAGAGGCCAAATTTGATCAATTCTTCAATGTCTCGGCTTTCTGTTCTTGTTGTTTATGCTTCCGATCCCGTACTTCTCTTAATTTCCCATGGGTTATAGATAAACAATATAAAGAGCATACAGGCGAGTCAACTTATAAGCACTACTATTAATTAGTTTCAAATGTCTGGACCTTGGTCAGCAGAACCAACAGGTTTTTCTCCATGAAAAATTGTTGTTTTGAAAGACTTGGAGGAGGAATGATGTTTGAGGATGGGAACAAGTAGGAGACGAAGAGAATGATGGACTAGCAAGGACCAAGTGGTGGTCGTAACGTACAAGATGTTGTACTGATAAGTTAAGAGAGGGTCTATCTAAATCTGATCTTCCTTTTGAACACAAAGCTTACCAGAATAGTAGTGCGCCTAATTCAAATTGATGAAGCCGACTGAAGCTTAAATTGAAGATTCTGTGAACACTTAAACTTAAACTAAATTAAAGTTTGTGATTATTTTGGTCAGTAATGTTAGAAAATTTTCCTGCAATTATAATTGAGTTAATTAATTTAAATTGTTAAGGGCAACAAAAGGTAAAGGGACATAAATTTCATTATTGTTTGATAAAAGAATAGCCGAATAATTTGATTGAAGTGTAATTAATGACGGGTAAGACACATGTCAGAAGAGAATTCATTGATACTGCTTCTATTGAAGGATGTTTACAAAAGGAATCTTACATTGCGTTTGAGTTGAACTAAGCTATTCTCAGCTATTGGGCGAATAATAATATCGTTGAATCTGAATTACAGCTCAAGCACAGCAAATATCAAATGAGAAATATTCATAATAAAAATAGGACAAAGTGGATTAACTGAAACTTTATTTAAAGTTACACATTAGTTCGTTTATTCTAATGAATGCAAACCAAAAACTTAAATAGTGTAGAAATAAGGTAATTTCGAATGACTCGATAAAGTAGTCAATGAGAAGTGTCATAAGACTAATAAATAGTCATGATCTCTTAATATTTCTCAATATAATTGAATGAGTAGTACACTTCTCATTGTTAGGAGCCTTTTTCTTTTCTATCTGGTTGAAATCTTTCAATAGAGTTTCGTTCAGACCATTCTTTTATTTAACATGGCAGTGTGAAGGAGCAAACTTTGTCGGATAATTATGATCTTGCATTTCTTACTGCATATAATCACAACTCCTTCGAGCAATTTGTTTGTCAACTGCTAGAGGTTTAAAAACTGACTGCTTTTTTTGATATTTGTTATTAAAAATAATCTATTGATTCCTTTTCAATTTATGGGATAGGTCGAATAAATTGCAGCTGGCCTAACAAATAAAACAGCATGATTTACATATGGAGAAAACTGTAATAGGTATCGGACTGCGCAAGGAAACTTAAAAAATAACTGGTAAACGGTGAGAGAAACTTTTAGATGTTAACTAAATTCTTCTCTTGAACTGATTCCTATTCGCAACCGTTTAAATGTAAAGATCTCTTATAAAGCGAGCAATATCTAATAATTGAATTTGGCAATGAGCCTCTTTCTTCAACTCTCCTCAAAACATGCTCTTTCTCCTTGGAGCAAAAAGGAAGTCTGACTGTAGGAACTTCGGAAATCTTGAAGACACCGGAAAATCCAATTATTTATACTGATTTAGCTAAGTGCAATTTCTGAGGGTTCTATCAAAAGTACGCTAAAATTCCGGATCTCTAGAGAGACTGGGAGTGCTTTGATCGGAACTTGAGAGTAAATAATTGAATTAAAAACGGATTTTTCACCCTTTTAATTGAAATGAATAGTTTGTGGAGAAACAACGATGACTCAAATATCTGTATTTCATAAAGTTCATTGTAACAGGTTGATATAATAATCAGCAGCTCAGTGTGATCAACAACGAAACCCCTCATGACTAGTTCGTAATCTGTAGATTAACTTGCAACTTCTAATATTATAATGTTGTTAGATTAACATAACTTTAGCTTACTTTTCTATTCTTTTTTTTTACTATGAACTGATGTAAATATTATCATCATTGAAAGTGTGAAAATGTGACAGGGAAACTTTATTGTTTATTTAACCTCACTGGCTCTCAACGACCGTCGATTTCAAGGCACTCAACAAAATTTTTCAGTAATTACATAATTGATTAGTCAAGCAAATCAAATAAAAAATAATTAGTTCTTGTTTGATTTATTGCTACGTACCATAATTACTTATTGAAATGCTGAACCAAGCCGAAGGCTTTTCAAATATCATTAAAGTTAAGGTCTTATGCAGTTGAACCTAATTTAAAGCTATTTGGTAGTGAGAAATCGTAAAATAATCAAAACGGTCTTGAAAGTTTAATTCTTTGACTGTCAAGACAAATTTTAGTCTGATTTAGTTTGATTTTTAGTTGAACTGTAAGTAAGTTTTCCCTACTTCTTGAAATTAGTTCATTAACCAAGTTTGAAAAAGCAGAAATAGAAGTTGAAAATGGATTGGTTCCTATCTTCAGGTTAAAGATAGCACATTGAAGGAGCTTGAAGGAAAAAAAGAAAAAAACAGTATCATTGTATATTTCTTATACTTGGGTTACTTGCTATTCATAAAAACTTAACCAAGAGAGCGTTTTTATATATGTAAGTTAGGTTGAAAAATGAAAACTTTATTCTCATTTCATGTGATTTGGCGGAAACAATTCAGTCCAGGGAGGAGAAATTTTCATAGGTTGTCAAATGTTCTTGGAAAAACAAATATAAACATTTTTGAAATAAATAGAAAGCAGTGCTTTGTTTACGTCTTTTACTTTTGTTTTTTAGATGAGAAATAGATGAGCATCCGGTAGTGAACATCCCCATGTTCAATAGTTTAGTTCCAGAGTTTTTTCAGCCGGTATTTTGATTATGGGATTTTTGGTGCCATGAACAATAATGAAAATCCGACCTCCTTTACAAAGGATAGTTAACATTAATTCTATCCTAAAAGTATGATGATCTTTGAAGTAATTATTACACTATTTGTTCACTAGATCTGAGCGTTCAATAGGCTCAATAAGTATGTCCCCTTAGCTACTTCAATCATTTAAACCAATTAGTAGACCACTGTAACAATCCATTTGACAAGGCAATTGGCTACTCCTCACAAATGAATTCTAGTAAATACCTATTTGATCTGATTCTATTACCCATAAACAAATTGTAAAGGAGAATTCAATACTCTCGTTAGAAAATATGGAAAAAAAATAGTTAGAGCGATCGAAAATAATTACCGGTAAGTAAAAAAGTTCAAAAAGTGTCATTTATGAACCCCCTGAAGCTATGTCGTTGAATAGATGAAATCCAACTGGACAGTGTCATTTTTATCATGCGAGGTAGTATTGAAAGATCTTGTGTATATTCGCAATGCTGAATTGTTCGAAATAAAATGATACCTTGACCACAAGAGATCAAAATAATTTCAGACCAACTAATGATATTTTCGTGGCTTGCTCAATGAAAAGAGGTTTCTCTAAATTTTAATTAAAGAAGATGATGCGCTTTGAGCAACGTTGTATGGAAAGAAATTTGAACTTCTTCTCAATATTTTCTGTATTACTCAATAGCAATGACATTTAACAATTCAAAAAGTAAAATTTTCTATTGTTATAGTACAAGGATAGTGAGTAAAGTCCTGCAATTTCTAGAGATAATCTTGGATTGCTTTGATATATAAATTGTATGCTTGGTAGCAATCTTATGCTTCCAGCATTATTTATCATGCATGAAAGCCAAATTATTTGCAATAATCTTGTAAGAACAGTGATTTTCTTGTATGTTATTGAGTTATTAATACTTCAGATAAAAGAAGAATGGCGTTGTAGTTATCGGAATTCATTTCCAATTATTCTGTCTTGTGAATGGGTAGCAACATTTGGCTTTCAGAATTAATAAGCATAAATGTCCAATTTTCTATAACAATTCTTATGATTTTCGATGATTTATAAATAATTAAGCTAAATAGTTTTCTTCATTAAAAGATTGTGGTAAAGATATTGGAATTGCTGTTTAATTGTTCTGTCCTATAATCTGAATACTCCATAGCATTATTTTACCTCCAGGATATATCATCGTGCATAAAAGTCAAGTTATCTATATCTGTCTTGTATGAAGCAGTGATATACTGTTTCTACCAATGATATATATAAGTACTTAAGATGAATAGTAGAAGCTTAACTCAAGTATGTTAACTTCTACTTAACTATGAAAACTAGTAATGCTTCTGCTGGCTTTTCCGCAAGTCTAGCATTTCATCATTTGAAGCTACAAGGCCGCTTGAACGAATTTGAAGACCTTTGTCTTCTGTGAAACAATGAAACCACATGAAGCTTCTGATGACAAATATTGGCATTCCCTGAAATATATCATACGATTCAAAAGAATCTTTCTCTCCCAGCTGAGGTTGATTTGACGGGAAGTTTCTATTGTTATTTTACGGTTCTATGTTTTCAAAATCTGCAGCAAATATTAGAGTAGGGAATTATGAATTAACCAAAGTGGCTTGATTCTTAATTCCCTACTCTAATATTTGCTGCAGATTCAGCGATTCGTGGTTTTTGTAAACCAGAATCTTGAGTCACTTTAGCGAACTCATCTTGCAAACCAAATGCATTATAAGTTTTCTAGATAAAGATAAAATTACTGCTTTCTATAATCGACTGGTCGATGATGTTATATTTAATGAAGAAAATTCGTTGCCATTCTGTATTGGTAGCTATTCCCATTGAATAATCGACTTTCTTTTAATGCTTAAAGTTGATGCTCAATTCCCAAATTGGTAGTACAGTTGATTCAACTTTATTAGCGTTTTGGCTTTAAAGGAATGTCAAAAAGCCATCTTCAAACTTTAAATATCTTACCGCCATAGTCCCGGCAAGTAATACATTAGCTAAGAATGAGTAAAGCCAATTATTCTATTTGCTGAAAACGTTACTCACTCCTGAATGAAAGTAACTTAGAAGTGTCTTGTCAGATCTAGACTTATTTAACTGTTTCTTTCCGGAAACTAATATGTAATTTATTGATTGATTTCACAACGTCTTATTCTTTCTCTAGCTTTTTGACCGTACAGTGTGAGACAATATTGTTCTCTTGTTTGTCAGCAAATCTCCATTGTCCCATTGAACTACCTACATTAAGATGCCAATTGCATACAGTTAATCAGTCAGTAAAAGGTTTGAGAGGAAGGGCGATTATTTGAAACATTATTCATTCTTGAAACAACAAATAGTATTTCCTATTCAACCCTGAAAAATACCTGCTCATTTCTCAACTATTCTTAGTAAGGTAACAACGCTTCTGTTAATTGTTTATTGTTTATACCATTTTTGTTGTATGGTATGAAATATATTTCTGCCTATACGGAATGCATGCAGATGCACCTATCGCAAATTTACCCCACTTTTTGCAGGAATAATGCATATTTTAGAACACAGAAGGATGTGACTCTAATTCGACCCTGACGATAACTGACAGTAGATTGTGGATGAAAGGGATGCTTAGTCCCTCGTGATGATAAATACAACGATTATCACGTATTTGAACAATCAGTCGTTTATGACTTTTTCTAGCGAAAAAATGTACGTTCTATGTATAGAATCAATTGAGAAACTTTGCTAGAAACACAATAAGTGAAATCATAGATGTGTGTCCAAATGTTGGCTCAATTGGGAGATATGTTGGTGAATCGATAGTTCCTTGTCTAAGATAACATTTATCGGAACTTTATAGAAGAGGATATATTTTCACTACTGCTGGTGGACTCATTTAATGATTCAAAGAGTTACTACGAGAAATCGTTCAGTGTTGTTGTCAGCCTGCTTTCCTGAAAAATAGGATCAAAAGATGATCTCTTGAGTAGGGTTCGATAAGGAGAGTAAGGAAAGGATCCAAATTTCTTTTTAAGCATAGGGAGACATTCAAAAAATCGTTTCACATAATAGCAAGAAGGTAAAACAAGTTTCTCATCTCATCATTAGCTAGGCCCTCCATTCCAACCTAGCTTCCACTATACTTTATTGGAATAAATGAGTTTAAAATGATGGTTGAGCCTACCAACCGTATTAATCTTCGTCTTCATCATGATTGTTATATTGAAACTTTAAATAATGTTCAATATTTTTGCTCTCCAAGATAGGATTATTAATTCTACTACACCAACAGAAAACGCTACGCTATTCAAGAACAATCCAACAATCAACCATTATTGATTCATGCCCACCATTATCTGCAATGTGAATCAGCATCTTCATACTTCACATTGCATCTGAATAACCTAGCTATTCTTTCCAAAACCTCACATTGTCAAGCAAATGCTACTACCAACCATACTATCAATAATACTCTCCCTTGATTCTATATTAATCTACTTAAATAGCCTTCCCTGTCCTCCAACAATTGATTATCCCACTCTCCATCTTGCAACTTTCATGTCCCATTATACCCCTTACCTCATCAGCAGTATTTCTGCAGTCTCTCGCACTCCCTCCAACCTGTCTACACCGCAATTCTCCGATAAACTTACTATTTTCAGATTACCTCATCATTAGTCTCCTTTTTTACAGGCTGTCCAATTTTGCCCCGAGAAGTAAAGCAAACCTGCCGTTAGATAACTAACCTCACGAGCAAGTAATAAGACAAACAATTGATGATTTTCAAGATCTGTATTGTATATATAATTAGAATTAAATAACAAAAATATAGTAACAACTGAATTGGAAGAATCAGGGTATTGTAATCGAATGGTAACTACTGATGGATTGAATTAGTATTGTTATAATATTTGTTACTGTTGTTACTTCATTGTTGTTATTAAACGCTCAATTGGTCATCTAGTAGATTCTCTGATTGCTTGGTTGATTGAATAAAAGAAACACCGGTTAAGGAACTACAGAAAATATCAGAAGATCCTTTCTGAATTGTTGAATTGCAAAGCTGCAACTGAAAACTCTGAGGATTGTTTTCCAAGATGGATGCCGATATTCCTATTGAATTCCAAGAACACGCAGTGCTCACAGAATTGGGGATCCCTCAATCTTCTATTGATTTCCGATCGTGTACCTTAGAATCCGATCACTATGTCTGTGCTCGTATATCTGGTGCTGATGGTCATAATTCGGTATCAATTGTTGATTTAAAAAATGATAATAAAGTCATACAGAAATCAATGTCCGCTGATTCGGCTATCATCAATCCAGATCAACTGGTGATAGCTGTTAGAGCACAAGGTACTATTATTCAAGTATTTCAATTAGAAACCAAATCGATTCTCAAATCTTTTACTATGGACGAGCCTGTGACGTTCTGGAAATGGATTTCCCCCACTGTTTTGGGTCTCATCACTGCCTCTTCCATTTATCATTGGAACATTTTCGATGGTGATACAAGTAAAGGACCTATCAAGGTCACGACTGTTCACAGCACTTTAACTAACTGTCAAATCATCAATTATGTTGCCTCTGCTGATCAAAAGTGGACTGCACTTACTGGAATTACCCAAGACGCCAATGGCCGTATTGTTGGTCGAACACAGCTTTATAATAGCGATAGAAACATCTCTCAAGCAATTGATGGTTTCGCTGCTGGTTTTGCTTTATTGAGACTCGAAAATGCCGCTTCCGACTCAAAATTGTTTGTTATTGTCAACAGATTAGCCACTGGCGCTGGCCAATTACATATCATTGAAACTGATCACGATCCCGCTAATCCCAAATTTGAAAAGAAATCTGTCGAAGTGTTTTTTCCTCCAAACGCTCCAGATGATTTCCCTCTTTCAGTTCAAATCTCAAACAGATATGGCATCATTTATATGCTCACCAAGTTTGGGTTCATCCATATTTTCGATCTAGCCACTGGAACAAATATCTTTGTTAATAGAATCTCTTCTGATCCTTTGTTCACTGCTGCTCCATTCAATGAACATAAAGGTATTATTGCCATCAACAAGAGAGGCCAAGTTCTTTCAGTAAACATTTCTGAAACAAAATTGGTACCACATGTTCTCAAGAAGCTTGCTAATACTCAATTGGCTCTTTCTTTAGCTTCTCGAGGTGAAGGTCTTCCCGGTGCTGACAACTTATATGAGCAAAGCTTTAATAGCTTCTTGGCGCAAGGAAACTACGGAGAAGCAGCTAAAGTAGCTGCTACCTCACCAAGAGGTATTCTTCGTACTACTGCTACTATTAACAGATTACGCTCTGTTCAAGCTCCTCCAGGGACCATTTCTCCATTGTTGCAATATTTCTCCATCCTTATTGATAAGGCCTCTCTTAATAAGGAAGAGTCTTTAGAATTGGTCAAGCCTTTATTGCAACAAGGTAAAACTGCATTATTGGAAAAATGGCTCTCTGAAAACAAACTCACGGCTTCAGAAGAACTTGGTGATATTATCAAGCCTTATGATACTGCCATTGCCCTATCAGTTTACCTTAGAGCTTCTGTTCCCATGAAGGTTGTTGCAGGTTTAGCGGAGTTAGGTCAATTCGACAAAATTCTTCCCTACTGTCAAAAGACGGGCTATACTCCAGATTACCCTAACCTGGTTCAAAACGTTGCCAGGGTTAACTCTGACAAAGCTGCCGAATTGGCTTCTCAATTGGCCTCGGATCCTCAAACTGCTGCCAGTCTTGATATCGCTCAAATAGCTGATGTATTCTTATCCCAGAACTTGGTACAACAAGGTACTGCTTTCTTGTTAGACGCTTTGAAAGATAACAGTCCTGATCAGGGGTACTTACAAACAAGGCTTTTGGAAACAAACTTATTGAATGCGCCGCAAGTAGCAGATGCTATTCTTGGAAACGGCATCTTCACTCATTACGACAAGACTGCTGTTGCAAAGCTATGTGAAAAGGCCGGATTGTATCAACGTGCTTTGGAAAACTATTCCGATACTGCTGATTTCAAGAGAGTAATTGTTCATGTTGAAGCATTTACTCCAGAATGGCTTTTGACATTCTTTGGTAACCTTTCTGTTGACCAAACGTTCCCTTGTTTGAGAGAATTGATGAAAGTTTCTTCTGCTCCTACTTTACAAGCTGTGATCCAAGTAGCCACCAAATACTCCGAATTACTAGGCGTAGCTAATTTGATCAAATTATTTGAAGAGTTCAATTCTTCTGAAGGTTTGTACTACTTTTTAGCTTCTATTGTCAACGTCACTCATGATGGTGATGTTGTTTTCAAGTACATTGAAGCTGCTGCTAAGTTAGGTCAATTGAAGGAAGTAGAAAGAGTCGTTAGAGACAACAACTTTTATAACCCTACCAAGGTTAAAAACTTCTTGAAGGAAACTCGTCTTTCTGATCAATTGCCATTGATTATTGTTTGCGATAGATTTGATTTTGTTCATGATTTGGTTTTATACTTATACCAAAACCAATTGTTTAAATTCATTGAAGTATACGTTCAAAAGGTCAATCCTTCCAGAGCTCCGCAAGTTGTTGCTGCCTTGTTAGATGTGGATTGCGATGAGAAGACAGTTCAAGCCTTATTGGCTTCTGTTGTAGGACAAGTACCTTTGAAAGAGCTTGTGGAGGTTGTTGAAGAACGCAATAGACTTAAATTACTTTTACCATACTTAGAAGCTTGTTTAGCAGGTGGTTCGCAAGATCAAGAGATCTTCAACTCTTTGGCAAAAATTTACATTGATTCCAATAACGATCCTGAAAAGTTTCTTCGAGAAAACAATCAATACGATACTTTGGTTGTTGGTTTATACTGTGAAAAAAGAGATCCTTTCTTGGCATATATTGCTTATGAAAAAGGTCATCATGATGCTGAAGTTGTGAAAATCACCAATGAAAATTCTATGTTTAAGTACCAAGCCAGGTATTTATTATCAAGAGCTGATTTGGACCTTTGGTTGGCTGTTTTGTCTGATGATAACATTCATCGAAGACAAGTAATTGATCAAGTTGTGAATGTTGCTGTTCCTGAATCAACTAACCCTGATGACGTTTCTATTGCTGTTAGAGCTTTTATGTCTGCTGATTTACCTGATGAGCTTCTTGAACTCTTGGAAAAGATCATTCTTGAACCATCACCATTCAGCGATAATGCTTCTTTGCAAGGACTATTAATGCTTACTGCCATGCAAGCAGATCCTTCACGAGTTAAGCACTACATTGAAGTGTTAGATGGTTATGACGCTGATGATGTTGCTGAAACAGCTATCAAGAACGGTTTGTTCGAAGAAGCTTTTGCTATTTATAAGAAGCATGGTAAATCATTACAAGCACTTTCTGTTCTCACCGAGCATATTCTTTCATTGGATAGAGCAGAAGACTTTGCTGAACAAATTGATACTCCTGAAGCTTGGTCTGAGCTTGGTAAGGCCCAACTGAAGGTTTTACGTATTTCCGATGCTATTGGAAGTTACATCAAGGCCCAAGACGCATCCAACTATGAGGAGGTTATCGAGTATGCTGATAAAGCAGGTAAACATGAAGATCTTTTGAAATACTTGCTTATGGCCCGTCAACATATCCGTGAAGGCCGCATTGATGGAGAAATTCTCAACTGTTATGCTGTTTTGGATAAATTGTCTGATTTGGAATCATTCCTACAATCACCTAACGCCGCAGATGCAGAAGCTATTGGTGATAGATTATACGAAGAGAAAAACTACAAAGCAGCCAAGATTTTGTTCACTGCTGTTTCTAACTGGGCCAAATTGTCATCAACTCTTGTTTATCTTGGGGATTATCAGGCGGCTGTCGAATGTGCTCGTAAAGCATCTAATACCAAAGTATGGAAACAAGTCAACGATGCTTGTATTGCCTCGAAGGAATTCCGGCTGGCTCAAATCTGTGGGTTGAATCTGATCATCCATGCTGAAGAACTTCCTGCTTTAACAGCACAATACGAATATCATGGCTATTTTTCTGAATTGATAGCTTTGTTTGAACAAGGATTGGGTCTAGAAAGAGCTCACATGGGTATGTTTACCGAGCTTGCTATCTTGTATTGTAAATACCAGTCAGATAAGCTCATGGAACATTTGAAATTGTTCTGGTCAAGACTTAATATGCCTAAAGTGATTTTGGCATCTCAAGAAGCTCATTTATGGCCAGAAATAATTTTCTTGTACTGCCATTATGATGAATGGGATAATGCTGCTTTGGCTATGATGGAACATTCACCTGATGCATTTGATCATACTACATTCAAAGAAATCATAGTCAAAGTAGCCAACCTGGAAATCTACTATAAAGCAGTGAATTTTTATGTTTCTGAACAGCCATCATTGTTGTTAGATGTATTAAATGTCTTGGCCTCCCGTATCGATATCTCAAGAGTTGTCAGAATGTTTGAAAAATCTGACAATTTACCATTGATCAAGCCATTTTTAGTTTCAGTGCAAGAGAAGAATTTGGCAGCTGTTAACAACGCATATAATGATTTATTGATTGAAGAGGAGAACTATAAAGCTCTAAGGGATTCTGTTGATGCATTTGATAGGTTTGATGCTATTGAATTAGCCCAAAGGTTAGAAAAACATAAGTTGATATTCTTCAGACAACTGGCTGCTCATCTATACAGAAAGAACAAGAAATGGAATAAATCTATTGCTCTATCAAAGGAAGATAAATTATGGGCTGACGCTATCGAAACAGCAGCTCAATCAGGTAAAAGTGAAGTTGCTCAAGACTTATTACAATACTTTGTTGATACAGGTAATAAGGAATGTTATGTTGCTATTCTGTATGCTTGTTATCATTTGATTTCTGAAGACTTTGTCGAGGAGTTATCATGGCTCAGTGGACTTGGTGATCAAACTATGCCTTATAAGATTTCTATCATAAAAGAGAAAAATAATAGACTCGCCGCTCTAGAAAAAGATAATGAAGAAAGAAAACGTAAAGAATTAGAAGCAAATGGGGGGTCCAGTGATCAAGCCTCAGGCTCAGCTTTTGGAAACCGGTTGTTATTAACTCAAGGATCAGCACCTATATCTGCCCAAACCACTGGATTTTATTAGATAAGCAACTTGAAGCAAATTTGATATTTTGAGAGAAATTTCAAGTAGTGTCCAATTGTTTTGTTATATGAAAATGGTAATATCGTATAGGATCTTGCTTCTATTGCTATTCTTTATTGAGTTTTGGTTATGGTGAAGCTATATTGCATAACATAATATATTGTGTTTGATCTACTATTAATCTTGGTTGCTTGTATTGGATTTCAAATCTATTGTTATTATAGTTAAGAAATGTTTATATGTTTAGAACGTGAATTGACGTGTTATTATTGTTGAAATTTTTCAATACTCCTGAATGAATTAAACGCTATGTTGTAGATGTTGTATACATAGTTCAATAAATGTAAATTTCTGTAAAATGAACATCTTAAAACAGTTCCATGATCTTCATTATCTTCTCATACTGCCCCAGCTCCCTACATTATAGAGTGATTATTCTTCCTATCATAACCATTTATTCAATAGTGAAGAAACTAATGTATTATATACAGACAAACTGAACGACTCCCAGCAGTTCCAGCAACAATTGCTTCTCTCCTTTCCTCTTCTCTTTTCTTCTCTATCCTGTCACCATCTTCTACTCAATTCTTACACCCCGTTCTCCTTCACTAAGTACTAACAGGATCACTATATTTCAAATTACCGAATTTATCAAAATACACACCTCTGTTCTTCTTCGTGTCATCTCTAGAAGCACCATATCTGAAACCAACTTTACCAACTTTAGCCTTGGTAAATCTAAAAACAGATCGTTCACCTTCAAGAACAGGGCCATAGTAAATTTCTTGTTTGACGTCCGATTTGGTATCTAAATGAGTACCCGTTTCAGTAAGACGCTTAAGAGTGGTTGCTGCTTCTTCAACCTCATACACTTTAGCTGCTTCAGAAGGTCCAAAAGGCTCTGATTCAGCAATGGTCAACAAAACAGTGTTTTCGGTTTCCTTCTGAGTAGGAATTTCGGTTAAATTCTCAGCTGTGTAATATGGTGTGTGTATTGGAAACATTTTCTTCATTGTATCAGCGAAAATCTCAAGCTGAGGAGTTATTTTTCCCTAGAATAAACTGTTAGTTGCTGATTCATAAGTTTTGTTCTTTTTCGTTCTCCAGAAAAACAGGTAAAACATGCCGAATAAATCAGAAATAAATATTTCAAACCATGTAGTTGTCTTAAAGACTAATCGAACATAAGTTTATTTTTATTTAGTCTCATCTTTATAACATCCAGTAATGTTTCTTGTAATCTGTAAAACCAAAAAGAGTGTCATTCAAGGCAGTACTTACATTTTCTTTCCATTCATTCTCTATTTCTACCAACTTCACAATTCCTTCAATTCTAGGCATTTTCATACGATAGAACTTTGCCACGGATGGAACAGACTCTTTCTTATTAACTATTCTGTCGTGAATCTCCTTTTTCATTTGATCACTAACAACCACATTTGTTTTCGTGCTTGGATTATTAGGAAAAGGTTGATTAGTAGGGAACCTCTTCTTGAACTTTCCTTGTTGTTTACTGATGTTGTACTCGGTGAGTAAAGGATCGTGAGAATCTCGAACGGGATTCAAGTAGTTAGGCTTATGGTTTTGCGGGGGATAGTAGTATTTGTTTAGATAGTATTCACCTTTGTAGTTCTTTGGCCCTAAGAACCTGCTGAGATAGTATTGTAAAGTGGTTCTATTACCACGAACAGACCTCGGTGGTTTAGCTGGAGCTCCCCGAATAAATGGGATAGCTCTTGTAGCTACACCTCTGATGCATTGTTTTGAGAGCATGCTAGCATTGCTATTTGGTCCGTTTAATCGGGCTAACATCTTGCTCTTTCTTTTTGATGGATTCGCTGCTTTTCTAACCCTTTGCTTTTTCTTCTAGGTACTCAATAACAGGTAACCGCCCTAGATCGATGATATCTTCTCTTCAATCTCTCCCCTGTGTTTTGCTGCTGAGATCTACTCCAATCAAAGCAATAACAGTTTGTTTGAAACCTTCAACGTTTCGATTGCTTTCCACCTTTACAGAATTATCATATAACTATCAACAGCACCAAAACATATGTAGATTTTATCTTAAATCCGTCAGTTCACATCAATTTAATATTCCGTACTATGCCAATGTCAGCTGGAAAACTTCCCTTTTTCACTAATTTTAAATGGACGAATCCACTCACCTTCGGTAGTATGATAATTACGTGGGATACGTAATACGTGTACTGATTCTTCTAGCACAGAAATTCCTCCTGTCTCGCCATGGAATTCCTCCCAAGTAGCAGCCGGTTTCATATGACTTTACCCTTTCCAGATGGTAGGAATACCACCCACACAACCGGACAAGGAAACCTCTTGTCTCATCTCATTCCATCTCTTCGCATCTCATCTCAGCTCATCGGGGCAAATGGATGGTTGATGAGATGATGATGGCTTATCTGTACCGTATGTCACAGGATGACATTGCAGATAAATGGTATAAACAGCAAACAATAGAAGATTAGATGGATTTTTAAGATTGAGGTGTAAGTTATGATGATACAGTACTGAACTGGTAGTAGTTGATGATGAATACCAGAAGTAGAACTATATCCAAGTATCTATTGTTCAGATTTCATTAGTATTACAATTGCTTGACGAACAACGGTAGCTGGGCGCGTACACAATTAGCTGTTACCTACTGTGATTCACTCACAAAATAATAAAGAAAAGCATCACCACAATGGCAGGACTCAACAGCGAGGTCATTGGCGAGTTGAAAACCTCTAGCCATCATCTAAAGCTCATTAAAGAGTCCCCTAATGAATCCCCCACCTACAGCTATAAAATCTCACCACTAAATCAATCGCAGTCTATTTCATTCAACACTCAAAAATATCTACTGGATGAAACTTGCATTCTCGCTTTAAGGCCAGTATCACCACATTCAAAGTCTCTGAGTGCTTTTGTTGGAAATAAATCATTAGGAATCATTGATAATCCAACTTCAGTGCAACAAGAGAACATAGCCAAGTTCGTCCATGTATGGAATAACTGTCTTGACTCAATTGCTGATAAAAAATCAAGTTCTAGATCAACCATGTTGTCGATGCTTGGAAACTCGATAAGTCCATTTAAAAAGAGATCTGGTGCATTATCAACTACAGGAAAAGCAAGAAAAATGTCAAATGATGATATCTCTAATCAAATAGTCTCCAAGCTTGCTGATCCTGTTGCTGAGTCTCAGGAATTATATGCTAACATATCAGCAGAACTGCTAGCTCACCAGTTAAGTTACTGCACTAGGCAAAAAATAACAGTGAAAATTGTATCGTGGAATTTAGCTGGTAATCCTATCGTCCCGGATTTGAATGCTTTGTTACCTAGACAAGACAAATATGATATCTATTTGATAAACTTCCAAGAAATCATCCCGTTGAATGCTGCTAATATTTATGCCAATCAGCAGGTAAATGCAGCTTGGAAAAAAGGTATTCTTGAGCAGCTCAATGGCAGTATTTTCGCTGATTCTGATGTGAAAGACGGTAGAGAAAATGCCCAGTACTCTATTATTGCTACTAACGGTCTATTAGGATTGTACAGTATTGTCGTTGCTAGTAATCATCTGAAGCCGTTATTTTCTGATATTAAAAAAGAAACAGTTGGCACAGGATTTCTGGGCGTCTGGGGAAACAAAGGTGCTGTTTCAATACGGTTTACCTTTGGGAAGGATGATTTGGATGTGGATGCTGATTTGAATGCCCCAGAAGCTTCAGGTGTAACCGTACAGCTGCTGAATATGCATTTAGCTGCAGGAGAGGGTGAAGAAGTCTTACAACGGAGGCAAAAAGAGCTCAATGATATAATGCTTAAATTAGGCTGCGTGGATTTGATCTCGGAGAAATATAAAATGTCAGAGCAAGAAATACAGGATAGTAAAAATGATACTGGAGATTCAAGTTATCTGGAAGATAAGGATTATGATGGTACTAGCAATGGTATTCATAGTGACGAGAGCTCAGTGCTGTTTGATACTACTGATTATGAATCAGTGACAGACGATGTTAGTAACCTTGGAATAGAGGAAAGCAAGAATAACAAAGATGAAAGGGCTGGGGAAGCCGAAGTTAAAGCTGAACATGAAAATGAAAATGAAGATAAGAGGATTCGAAAAGCCGTTGGAAAGAAGTCATTGAAAAAGGACAAGCAAATAAAGCAATTGAAGGAACCAAAGAAGCCAAATGATTCAGAGGAACCCAAGGAACAGAAAGACTCTATACAGCGAACTGATGAGTTTAAAATTGCTGATTCTGACGATGAAAGTGAAACTGAACCTGAACCTAAGAATGCGAACGACAAAACAAACAATGAGAATGAATCTACAAAATATTCCAAAGAAGAAATAAACTTCAATAAAGTATCCCCTGGAGAACCAGATCAAAATGCTCACGTGTCTACTTCTAATTCTACTTTTACTGAATCTTCTAACGATCAATTAATTTCAACTCCTAGTGCTAACTCGCCAGCTGTTATTACTATTGTTGCTGGAGATCTAAATTATAGAACAAACTTACTTAGTGAAAAAGTTCAGCAGTTGGTAGCTAATGGAAAATATTCTCAACTAATGAAGTTCGATACATTGAAAGCACAACAACATGCTGGAATCGTTTTCCCTCATTTCAATGAACCAGCTATCGATTTCCCTCCTACGTATAAGTACAAAGTGATTAATCCTGCTACTAATACCTCTACCACTCCTACTAGTTCTACTAATACTACTAATACAGCTACCAATACTGCAGCTACATCATCACGAGTCCTTGATGACAAAAGAACCGGCTCTTATACCGATAGAGTATTGTATCGTGTTCTCACAAATAAACTGAACGCCCAAATCATCTCTAACAGCTATCAAAGTATACCTAATGTATGGAATAATTCCGATCATGATCCTGTGGTTTTCAATGCAACATTAGACACTATTGCAGTAGCTCCAACAGCTAAACATGAAAAGCTAGTATCGATTATGAAAAAAGCTGACAGGATGGAAAATGCGAACAGACCCAGTTTAACTATTGATCCAATGGAAGTCACCGTTAATGCTACACCAGGTGTTCCTGCCATGGATAAAATCACGTTCACCAATACTGGTGCAAGCTCCGTTCGATTCCAGCTCATTCCTACTAGCAGTAATGTTACAAATCAGGTATTCATTACCCCAGAACCATTGGATCCAAAAGCTGGATATTTATTAGATGCGCAGGAGGAAATCACTTTATTCCTAGTAGCTGATTTAGAACTATCAACAACGAAGTGCGCATCATCACCAGATTCAAATACTGATCTGTCATCAGTTTTCATTGTAAGGCTTGAAAACGGCCAAGATATCTTTTTATCCTATGTGATTAATCGAAAACCTAGTTGCTTTGGAATGTCATTACATCAGCTAGCAATGTTAGGTCAATCATCAGTTAAGCAATGGAATGCTGATGATACATCCTCAGACTTATCCAGAGGCAATATTGGAGTTCCTAAAGAAATATGGAAATGTGTTGACTATATATGGACAAGAATAACTCCTGGTTTATTCATGGAATCTGCATTATCGTCTCCCGTTTTAACTGGTTCTGATAAGGAGAAAATCCTTCAGTATATATCAACAGGAGCTCCATTACAAGGAGCATCATGGAAAGAAGTTGTATTATCATCAATGATAATATTCACTTGGGATATTGATCGCCAAATCCGAGAAGCTCTTGATAGTAACGCTGAGCTAACCGATTTGCCATTAGATGCTTTGAATGAAAATAAACACCCTGATGTAACTGTTCCCAAGTATTTTGGAACCAAGGCTGTATTAAGAGTTCTATTCGAATTGCTGTACTCTTTAGATGGAGGAACAGTACCTAGGGAATGTTATGGATTGGTTATGAATGGTAATGAGAGTGCAGTTCTTGAGAGTATGCCAAGTGTTAATGCGAATGTTCTCATATATTTATGTTCATTTCTAAGACACTGTGGTGAGAATGGTGTTTCGTTCACTAGTGTTCTTTCTGCTTTTGAAAATGTGTTGATTAGTTTTCCTATTGGCTATAGGGATAACAAAAAAGCTCGTAATAAACGAAGAGAGTTTCTTATGAAGCTATGTTGAAGATGGAAAACATTATGAGATCTTAATGTTATCAATGTTAGCTATTATCAGTTTGTTTCTATCAAATGGTATTTAAGTGATTTTCTATGATAATTATTAGTTAAATACCTTGTGTTCTACTAACTCATATATTACTAGACATATAGAATAATCAATCAGTTAGATATATACTGGTAGTAGTGGCGATATAGTATTGTAGCTCACTAGAATGAACTCCCTCTATTTATATTCAACTGTTCTAAACCAGTCAGATAATTTGTTATTGAATGGTTTTGCTCTTAACAATATTTGGCTACGATAGCGCTTTTCTTTTCAATAGCAAACAAAACAAAGCTCCTACAAATAACCATTTCTATGAAAAATCGGAACTGATATGTGATATTCTTTATAGTACAATGGTGCTTAATCTTCTAGCTAAAGATCATTATACTAAATATTAGAATTAAGCATATAAATGCTTGTAATAATAACAAACAGTTATTGTTCAGACACTTTTACCCACTGGTTTCGTTCTCTCTTATGTTTCTATCCATTAATATTAAGCAGATCATCATAATTCATACCCTATACAAATTCAATTCACAACGATTTCTAATAATTTCCCACATTCAAAACTCTCGCCCGACGTTAACTCAACTAATTGTAGTCCCTCTAATGAAAAAATCCCCGAACGAAGAGGCAGAAAATGTATCTTTGCCTCAAAACATGTCTGGGGCTCCAACGGACCCATTCTTACATCATTAGTGAGAAATAAAACTTCAGATCTATTAATCCTAGATCCTAAATAGATTCTCGTTAATGTTGTATTATCAATAGCCGGTTGACCTGCTAAACTGGGGGGAAGCAAGCCTCCATTGCCTCGGAAAATGGCAGAAGTTTCCTTTGGTGATACGTAAATTCCAACCATTTTACTACCAGTGCTTTTATTAATAGCTAGGACAACCCACTCAACAATTTCGCCGGCTTTAACAGATGTAGGCCCAGAAAACGATACTGTCAAACCTGACAGGTATGTAGATGATGATTGTAAAGGCGAATGAGGAGCAAAAGGACTCAATGGTGTCTTGCTTAGGATGTTAACTGTTAAACTAGATGATGAAGACCTCAGAGCTTTCATTGGCCGTGGTTCTCGTCTTTTCGGTAACACTTGAGATCCGTTTGATCCTGAATGAGAACTATTGATGCTGTTATTAGTATTAATATTTGATGCTGAAGATCCCATACCACTGGCACTGTTTGCAGCTGATGTAACCGAATTTATAGGTGGAGCATTTATACTGAAATCAACAAGTGTAGTCCATTTAGACCTTACAATTGATTGAGGGTCAACTGAACTATCGATAAAGTTGGAATCCTTAAAATATGTGTTGAAATCAAGTTTTGATGGTAGAGGGACACTTTCTACAGTGATTGTTACTGGTCTTGATTTTCCTATATTCTTATTATTGGTAGAATAGCTGAACTCAGCATCAGCAAGGAAATACAACAAGGAATGAATATCGCGAGGCCCTATAATTATAGGTTTGAAATGGGAATCACCAGATTTAACTGTGCCTCCTAGGAGCTCAAGATGAATACTTCTAACGAGAATATTTCTGACTGAAGTGTTGGGTCTGGTTAAAAGGATTGACGATTCTAGTTCCAGTAATGATACTAACGATTCTTCCAAACCAGCAGCTTTAGTGTTTTTCAGCCTCATGAGCAAGATTGAAACAACAGGGAAACTCCTGGTTTTTCTAATGCCCTCCATATCTAAATGTGAGTGAGTTGTAGTTGATGTAGAGTTACCAGTAGCGCTCTCATTATTGATTCGGGAAGAATTCTTCCTTATATGCAGAGTATCTGATTGGGAGTGGAAATTAACAACTGTCGATGGAATATAAGGGCTTTTATGATTAATAGTCAAATCTGAGAATGCTGACAAGGGAGAACAGACATTGTCGGAATCATTGTCAAAATTATCTTCAACGTTATTATCTAAGCTCTGGAGTAAATTAGATACTAGGAAATCACATGATTCATCGATTAGAATATCGCTATCGGTGTCGTTTTCTGATAATTCATCTGATTTAACTGAGTTACTGATGGGGTCTCTGATATTTTCATTGCCATTACTATCTGGTAAAGATTCAGAAGAACCAAATAATAGGCTACCACTATTAACTGTTAAAGTTCTAAAGAGTTTTCTCATACTAACATTATGATAAGACAAAGCAGCAACAGCATCAAGTTTAGTTGAAGCCAGTCTTAATTTTGGGTATGCCACCTCAAGGTTTTTCTTATATGTAACAGCAATTGAACCATTTTCTGGTGAAAACTGTATGGATTCCAAATCTGATGACGTGCATTTTTCGCTTCGGATCAAAAAGGAATGAAATTTCCTCTTCTCGAGATTACTACTACCGCTTTTACCTGAATTCAAAGATGCAGTATCGGAGTCAACTGAAGTTCCAGAAAGAATTAGTTCTGTATTGACGGCAGCTGCTCTGATAATTGTGAGAAGGACTGACTCTAAAGCCTCATGGTCTGATTCCAATACTTCTAGGGCATTATCAGGAATGATATTGTTATCTTTAAGAGAGTTTAATGATAGCTGGATTACAATGTAGACGCTTATGTTTTCGTTGAAGAAAATAACATCTTTAGCAATGGATGCTTCTTTTAAATGATCTATGTTTATAGCATCGAATATATTGTAGCTAGTTGATGCTGATGCTGATGATGATGATGACGAGGGTGAGGATGAGGATGAGAATAATTTACTACTGATTGAAGTCAAAAGATTTCGATCAGGAACGTATAAATCAACTTTCGTGGCTTCCTGTAAACATTGGACTGGTGATAATTCGGATTGCTGCAATGCTGGCTTCTCCTGCTGGTTACTTGATGGTTCGGATTCACTCATAATGGGAGATGCATAGGACGATTATTGGTTTGGCTAGTGGTAATTATTGGTTCCAAAGAAAGGAAAAAGGTCAGTAATATGTATTCAATCACGTTCCAAAGCACCTATTAATAGGGGTAAGTTGTCAATTCAAGTTTGATTAACGCTATTGTGTCCGTTTCTTGATAGCAAAAATGATTCTCTATCTGTACTATGAATAGAATTGTTGTTGTTAACTGCAATATCAGGCTTCTTCAGTAATCTCTATAATCCCAGTTCCTTCTGGTTCGGCCCTCCTCAACAAATTTTCCTCGGGCTTTCTAAACGGCTGCCATTTTTCTGCCCTTACTTCTCTACATATCATCTCATCACTCCCTTTATCTACCAACAGGTAAACTAAACAAATCACATCAGAGTTTCACCAGATAATACCAGATGAAATATCAAATATTTACGTAATCAATAACCTATTTGTCCCATATTGAATCCATTTTTCTTATTTAAGAAATAACCACTCATCTCTCCTAATTAGGTAAAAGTGCGAGGATGATTATCAAAACATATAAGTCATGTGACATCACGTGAGGTCATTCACCAACAGCCGTCGAGTTTTGTTTCCAGAGAATTCTCCATTTTGATGACGATGGCAAACGACTGTTGGCAGACATACAAACTATACAAATGAGTCAAGTACGATTGCTATTTATCATCAGCAGAAACAGTATTAAAAGAGTGTTATATGCTTTAATCAATACAAACAGAAGGCTTTGGTTAATATATAATTGAAATTTCGTTGCAGTACCGTCATTATTACTGAAAAGTTTGATATATCAACAGTAATCTATATCATATCTAAACGTTCTTGTTCGTATCATATAGATCACATAAAGGTTTAGATTGATCAAGACTTTGGACGCATCAATTTACAAAACAATTAAAAAGCAGTTTAGATATTTTTCAAGAAGTATAAGCTACTTTGCAATAGGTTTAGAAAGCGGAAAAGGAATAAGAGATGTCTGATTGGGATTCTGTTACAGTCATTGGTTCTAAAGCCAGAGTTGGCGGTGGCGGACCAAGAGCAACTGTTGCTAGATCACAAGCTGAAATTAACGCAGCTAGAAGAAGCGGAGCCATTGTTTCTGTTGAACAAAAATACACTACAGGTAATAAAGTCTCTAATCCTGAAGGCCAAAGATTAACAAAGATCGATCGTGAAAATGATGTTGCTCCTCCACCAAAGATTGACATCACTGTTGGTAAAACTATTGCTAAGGCAAGACAAGATAAGAAATTGACTCAAAAGGATTTGGCAAATAAAGTGAACGAGAAAGCGAATGTTATCAATGATTACGAAAGTGGACGAGCGGTTCCTAATCAGCAATTATTAGGTAAGCTTGAAAGAGCTTTAGGAGTTAAGTTAAGAGGTAAGAACATAGGTGAACCTTTATTCAAGAAGAAGTAATTGTTATGGCATATTGAGACTTTTCTTATATGATTTTATGATTCATCCAAATATTACGATTGTTTAGCGACTTTGGTTACGTTTTATCTTAGTTTATATGTATAATTCTCAACTAAAAGCAAATCAAATCTGTTAAACAAAAAAATAAAAATAAAAATAAAAATCACTAACGCTAAATCACTCTATTGAACAAAAAATTTTCAAGTGAAGATGTTCTCAGTAACCGAATTGTATGTAAGACCTTTTGGTACAATTTCGGGTTCTTCTTTCAAGAAATCGTAAGCAAATGGGACAACAAACCCTTGGATTTTATCAAGTTCTTTCTTAACTGTGTCATTCCAATCCCCAGTTAATAGTCCGCTTGTTAAATGACCATATACTGGTACCTGTCCTATCCAAGCTTTATATTGAGACCAATTCAATATACTGTTACTAGGAACTGTATGGAATAGTTTCTCGTACACTTTCTCATTCTCAACGGCAGTATCACGAATCAAATTCCAATATTCATCACATAAAGGATCAACCACAAGCTTATCATGCTCTGATCCATAATCGTAATTTTCCTGTGACACCATTACTTTATAATTCACTTTGTCAGATTCTTCACTGCTTGTAGCATCGGTTATAATTTGAGGCTTGATATATCCCAAGTGCTTTCTGATGAGAAATCTTCTCAATGATGATGCAATCCTGCTAACTTTAGTGTCAGCTCCGTCAACAGTAATTGAAACTACATCATCTTTATCTTGTAGAATAATTGCTATTTCAGAATCGTGATTACCATTCTGACTTCTATCATTGATATTAGCACTTCCACATAAGACAATATCATCATCAACAATCAAAAGCTTAGCATGAATATATAATTGTTCAGTGACATAACTAAAATTCTCTTGCTTGGCATCAGTTTCTTTATTGCTCCACTTATATTTGGAATCCTCATCAGATAATTTTGAACCATCTGCTAGTACTGTATCCGATATAGAAATAGAATCAACTCCACCAGGAGGTTTACTAGTAATGCCTGCTTTTCTCCATTTCTCCACATCGCCTTCGACTGGTACTTTATAATCAAAGCTTGCTCCAGAATATTTCATCACAGTTTCGGAAACATCATCACAATTCCAAACGGTTCCATTGAAATTAATGCGATCGAAAGACCTAAGAGAATAAAACATTATATAATCATCAGGATTGAATCCCTCGGCAGCTATTCTTTGTCTTATGCTTAATCCACCTCTAGAAATACTAGCATACTGGAAACTCATAATAGCTCTTGTTCCAATAGCGTCATCCGATTGCAAATCACCAGCAAAACCAGGAATAGCAGGAATGAAAATAATCACTCGAAATTTCTTTTTACTTCTCGCTGCAACTAATATTCTAGTAACTAGTGCATCTCCGATTTCATTCTCAAATGGTAAATCCTCCATTTGATGTGATCCAGCAATGAAAAACTGGTTTTCTATATAAACAGAATGTTTCGCTTGGTTGATCAATTCAATATAAGCATTTTGAATAGATCTCTCAGGAAGAAACCCATGTGACCAATCACCAACAGAACGAACCATTTGAACGTCAGCAGTTCCAACAATCTCATGACGATCACCAACTGGATGAACAGTATCAGGAAAATGTCTATTATCCTTTGTAATCTTTTTCATGAAAGAAGGATCTTCGATATCATCAGTTAATTTCTCCTGGTTAGCATTTTCCTTATCATCATCAATACTGTCAAAAACAGGTGTATCATTACTTTTCTTCTCTTCATCCTTTCCGCCACTTTCTTTCTCATCTTGGTCAACAGTTAGCTGGTTCATCTTGCTCTTTAGATAGTCTACTTTATCTTTCATGCTACCTTTCAAATCAGTGGCAGCTTGGCTTGATTCTGGATTACCAGATCTATGAATTAATTCATTGTATCTTTCTTTCAGCTGATCAAACTTCTGAGATAAGGCTTCAGGATTAGCCAGTGAAACATATTTCTTTCGTTTAGAATACTTGAATCTACGTAAAAACTCCCATCGTTCAACAAAATGACGGACAGAATAATCAACAATAGGTCCTTGCACTTGAAATGCAACATCGTGCCATCCCATTCTAGGGTAAACTCTTCGATCTATAGTTTGAGTGTTGTAAGGTTTATTCACGGTTTCAAAGTCGCGAATTCTTGCTGAGTTATAATCTTGGCCCCAGAATAACTCTCTGGTAGCTTTAGTAGCTATTGTGTCTTGATTGGATCCAGAGTAAGTTTCGTCTGACGAACTATACGAATCGTTTTCTGAATCGCTGGATTCGTTCTGGTCTTTAGAGCTGGCACTGATACTTTCAGTGGTACCTTTTTCATACTGCTTAGCACTATTTCTGGTGAAGATCTTCTTGGCGATCCTTTTCTTGGAAAATTCTTTTCTAGGAACAGAAATAGCAAGAGAAGAAGCTTGAGAGTCAAAGTCGCTGATTGGATGATGGTGTAGATCCCAACGGCCAAAACATAAGTCAATTCCACCAATAAAACTAAAACGACGATCGACAACGCATAGCTTCTCATGATGAGCCCAGTAAAGTGTAATATTGACACCTTCAGCTAATGTATGATTTGGATGTCTCATTACTACAATGTTGGGATGAAGCTTCTCAAGGTAATGCTTAGTATGAACTGAAATCAATGGCAATGCGCTTTCAACCTCCTTATAGACAATGATATAAATCTTGACTCCTCTTTTAGCTGCTCTTTCCAACGTATAATCTAATCTCCACTTCTCATTTAATGCAGGAGGTCTTTTCAGATACTATATGATGTTAGAGTTATTACGTTATAAATGATCATACATAGAAACCAAAAAGCAATTGAACAACGTACAAGTTCTGGTGATAACCACCAATCAAGAATTAGAATCTCATCTTGAGCTGATTCTAGTGCGTCTGCCACAGCTAGCATATAGTCATGGCCTACAACAAGGTACTTCGGTTAATAAGTTGTACTTATTATTCATATCTATGCGTATTATGATGAATATAAATAGAGTATAATAGTATAAATTGAACTTACCGCATGCAAACCATTTGGATTTGTTTCCTTCAGTGCTAGGACAGAATGATCTAGTTTGTTGTGTTAATAATGATTTTCACTAGCAGTGATGATGATAAGAGGAGCGAACAAAAGCGGTTCAAGAATACTGAATCTTGCACATGCCTTGCTCTAGCACCTGAAATAAAAGCAAACTGTTGATTTAACTTACAAAAAACGATTTGCTTTCTTCTCTTTTTCCCTTTCAAGATCTACGACTATTTCATGCTCTTCGTCATGACGATGATTTATATTGATGAACCTATCGGCCTTATCTATTAATGATGATGTGAAGTTGGAAACTTTTGAAGGAATCTCAATAGGAGAATCACTGACAGCCTGAACAAACTTGCTCTTAACATGCGATGAAAGGCCCATAATTCAATAAAGATTGTCAAACTTATTTATAAAAGTTGATCAGACAGCCAGATCAGTTGACTGTACGATTGAGCATCTGTCCTCTAAGTGAACAGGGCGGACCAATAAATGATGGACGATATGTTGAATTGCTGGGATCGGCTCCTATCAGGTTTGTCCCCAGTTGCTGAGCTGAACTTGTATTGGTTATTCAATAGTATTTGTTATTATGATATTGAATATCAGTCTTATAGGGTTAATTTTATGCAATAGTTGAAGGAAATGTAGCAGAAATATAGCAGAAATATAACGTGTTGATTAAGATAAATCGATGAGGTAATAAAGGCTCAAACAGGGATAAAGTTTGTTTGGGTATCAATAAAGTTATCAGGTATGAAATTTGGTGAACTATAAAAACGGTTAAAATAGTGTAGGATGGAAAGAATTAGATAGTGATCATCGGTGGTAGGTATAAAGATGCTTTTCTATAAATGTAGCTGCGTATTAAATATTTGGTCCAATTTAAATTGGAATTTTAGTTTTCCAAATAAATATTGGAACAATTGAGTTTACGGTCTTAAATATCTCCCTTGAATATTCAGCATATAAGGTTTATATTTTAAGTTTACATTTTTCAGGTTCTTGGACTTTATTCAACAGCTGGGGGTGCTACGAGTGAACTTTTCTGGTTGGTTTTACATAAGATTTGCAGACAAAAATTACCTTTTTGACTCCAGAGGGTCGCTATATAACCTCGCTGGACATCTTGATTAAAAACTGCTAACTTCAATTGTGTTAGCTGCCCCTTAATCGCGTTCAGTTCCACTAATGCACATAACCTGGTCGTTGCAAACCAACTTAGCCTCACAGTTCTCTTCAACTCCTAATATTCCATCTCGTATTTCGTTCAAAAGAGTACCAATACGTCACACCGAAATATTTGGGATATTTTATTATTGTTTGTTAGTTGTATGAATTAGATCAATGTGGCCATCAGATCATTGAAACAATAAGAAGCAATCTCAATATCAATATCAATTGAATATGATGATTTGGCTGTTGAAAACTTCCCTGACTTGCCACTTATCTGAATTCAGACGTTGAATTTCTCTTTATCTAAGCGGACTATCAACTAGCTAAATGGTGTCAGAACCTGGTTAATGGGTCAATCACTAGTCAATTGCTATAATATTCATCCCAGAAAGTCTCCCAAGTCTCCCAAATCAATTTACATTGCAGATTCATAAATTCGGACTATGATAAACTTGCAAATGGGTGCATAGTCGTTAAGTTCTAGATGTGATTAAGGACATTTGAAATCACATCTAAGATCACTAGATAGTATTGACCAGTACATTATAAATTTGTTCCCAATTTTCTGTACCTGTCTACACCTAAATAATCTAAAATCAAGCTCAATATCGTCGTCTACCTTCAATCGAAATTATCGCTCCTTCTAAATCTCGAGACAGTTCACGTGATATTTAATATCTCATTTCCCTGAAATACTAATAAATGCTTGTATAATCTTTTATTGCTTATCATCCAATAAATTATGATGTAATCACTATTTATAGTAGGTTTTTTTTTCATGTGTTTATTTGCTTTCTTCCTCGTCTGTCAAGTTTTTCTCTTATTGTTTAAACTGTTAAAGGTTTTATGTAGAAAATTCATGTTTTACCCCTGGCGGTATTGGTGCATTCAAGTAATATAGTAATCAACAGGCTTTCGCTTCAGCATAGAGTAGATATTTTTCAGATTTTGATACTACTGTGCATACATTGTACCTTGTTTGCGGTAATTGTATGTATCCTTGTACTTATTGATCGTATCCAACCGGAAAATCACGATAGAATAATAATTTCGGTAGTTATTCAACAATTTGCAGTCAGGATTCAAAATGTCTGCATTTAGCTACCTTTACGAAGACGATTCTCTTGTCAAGTTTTCATTGCAAGGAGAATCTCTTAAACTCGATAGTGAAGAAGACATTGCTAAACATTTAGAACCACTGATATCTGAATCATTGAAATCAACCGTTCAATTATTAGACTTATCGGGGAACACTATTGGTATTCCGGCTTCAAAGTATTTAGGGAAAGTTTTGGCAGAATTACCGTCCCTTGAAGTTGTTAATTTCGCTGATTTGTTCACTGGTAGATTAAAAGACGAAATCCCTGAAAGTCTTTCCTTAATCTTTGCTGGCCTAATAAAATGTTCCAATCTTCATACTGTTGATTTATCAGACAATGCCTTTGGTCTTATGGCTATTGATCCATTAGAAGATTTCCTCTCTAGGCATGCCCCTTTACAACATCTGATCATGTCCAATAATGGATTTGGTCCTTTTGCAGGTGCTAGGATAGGTGAAAGTTTAGTTAAATTGGCAGAAGAGAAGAAGAATGAGAACTTAGAAACAAGTCGACCTTTATTGACTGTAGTATGCGGTCGAAATAGATTAGAAAATGGATCAATGGATAGTTGGGCTAATTATTTGAAAGTTCATAAGCAATTAGAAAAGCTATTTTTGTTTCAGAATGGTATCCGGCAAGAAGGTATTGAAACTCTTATGCTCAAAGGATTATCTACTTGTGAAAATTTGAAGGTCTTGAATCTAGAAGATAACACATTTACTATCAAAGGAGCCAAAGCTTTGTCTAAAATTTTGGGCTCGTTCAATGAATCCTTAGAAGAATTAGCAATTGGTGATTGTCTTTTAGGGCCCAAAGGCTCTTTCAAGTTATTCAGTAAGATTGCTGACTCAGAATTGAAGTTTCCTAATCTCAAGAACTTAAAACTCACATACAATGAAATTGATAAGAAAGGATTGACTGTTCTGATTACTGTTTTGAAGAACGGTTTATTGCCTTCCGTAGAATCTATTGAGATTAATGGCAATAAAATTCCTGAGGATGATGAGTTGATTGACGAGTTGAAAGAAGTGTTTGAAGGTGAACTAGATGAATTAGATGATATGGAGGATGAAGATAGTGAAGAGGAAGAGGAAGAGGAAGAAGAATCTTCTGAGGAAGAATTAACTGACGAAGAAAGAGAAGCTTTAGTCAAGGATGATACATATGCAGAAGATGCCAATGTTGCACGAGAAGAGGATAAATCGGTGGATAATTTGGCTGAAAAATTGGCAAAGACTGAACTGTAGTGGGTGTCGGAAAGCATTTAAGGTTCCTCTTTTTTCAGTGATACATCTTAATTAACTTATAATAAACCCAGCTCCTTGAGCTCATTACTGTTACTATCAACTCGATTTTTGAATGCCCATCTCATATGTACGTTCTTATGAATGTGTTTGAATAACATTTGTCCCGAATATATGAAATCTTGTTTTCTCATGACAGCAGTTAGAATGATAAGACTATTGCTAATTATTTACTCAACATTCTGTCATGTTCTTGCCAGTTTCTTTCTAGCCACCTTTCTACCCTTCTTTTCCTTCTTGATTCGCTCCGTTTGATCTTTCTACCAAGAGCAAATATTTCTTCATCTACATCATCTGTTTTATCAGTAATATGAACATTGATTTGTATGTTCCCTAATTGTAAACTACCTTTGTCTGCTTTTGCTCTTAAACATAAGATTTCGAAAATAGAAGGTGATGTGAATGGGGTATCATCAACAAGTCCTGTTATCCCTTCTGTGAGTGTTGAATTCCTTATATAAGTACCAGTGTAAGTTATACCAATGAGATAGAATTTTGCTTTTTGAGTATCTTTAACCTCATTACTCGGATGATTTTGAACATTATCATTTGCAGAAATTGATTTCCTGTGCCAGAAACGTCTATGACTCTCGTACTTGTTTCTCATATATGATTTGTTCAGAGCTACTGACTCCTGTTGTTTTTGAATTTCTAACGCATTTACAATGGTATTCAATGATAAGAATCTTGGGTATAGTAGCTTGTTAAATGTTGGTAGGTATCTTTGCTGACAAAAATATTGTTGCTTTTGAGTTAAACGTTAATGATTTAGAGTCATGTCATTAAAATAAAACTAAGGGTTTCAAATTACCTCATGAAAGTTCCTTTCAGTCCATATATTGACCTCTGGGTATACAGCAATCCCTAATTTACTATTAGTATCAGTTGTCAATCATCATCAGATAGTCCGTGTCTACTCCCACGGTTACACTGCTACTATTGTCATTGAAAAAAGGAAGGTATGATTACAATTGACAAATTTTGGACCTCTTGCTTCATTGTTAGGTATTGTTAGCATTTCTCTCAGCAAAATACTCCCAGAATCATCCTCTGAAAGGTTCCAATTTTCATTGCATCTAATGATATGATATAACGTCTTAACTGTTGGTATTCTCCATATATCTGCCCATGTGAAAAATGATAATTGTATAGTTCTATCATTCAACGCTTGCTGTCTCAAATTCTTCACATAATAGATCACAAAGTAGTCAATTAGTGACGAATGGTTGGCCAGTAGAACAGCAGAGTTTCCCTGAATTTCATCACCAGTTACAGTAATAGATACATCGTTTCTTGACATCAATAATACTCCCAATCTCCAGAACTGTTCTTCGACCCAGTACTTCACGTTGAAAGATTCCCATCTGCCAACCATTGAAATCTCCAGAATTGAAAGTCCATATACTATCAGATAAACAAAATGGTAAACAACAAGCACCAGCAGCAAAACCAACAATGCAATGTATGCCTTTAGTTGATAAACATAGGGTATTGATCCAGGATAAGGATAGAATATGCTTACCCAGATTGATTGCCATTCCATGATTTGATTAGAAGAAAATCCTGAAAACCCCTACGAAATGTGATTATCATAGAGATATTCTACACCGTTGTTCTAACTAACGAGTACAATATATAGCACATACGTCTTGAAATAGTCTGTTGTAATACAACTAACTGCCTATAGTAACATAGTAAAAAGAATGCAACAACGAGTGGGAAAACGTTCTTCTTCTAAAATAATCAATCACCCTTTCAATTCTTACACAAATTGATTATCATTTTGTTCCGGTAGTATTACCTGAAAAGGAATTTGTGATAATGATTGATAAGAGCACACATTTTGCCCTATAATGGGACAGATTATCAATAATCATTTAATTACCCTGTTATGAGACATCATCATAGTATAGAAAAAATTTTAATTATTAAGAAGGGAAAGATTTCTGTTAGTGATCAAAGATTAATAGTTATACATTAGCAGCTAAGAAAGTATCATCACGACAGTTATACATTTCAGCATTGGTTGTATTATATATGTGATCTGCTCAACTAACCAACAGTGTGATCAGCAATACTGAGAAAAAAATGTCTTCACGGATCATTGTAAAGAACATTCCCATATATCTTACGGAGGAAAAGCTCAAAGAGCATTTTCAGAAGAACGGATATGATGAGAGGAAAATTACAGATGTACAATTGAAAACAAACAAAGAAGGTGTATCTAGAAGGTTTGCATTCTTAGGATTTAGATCAGAAGATGATGCTAAAAGTGCTTGCAAATTCTTCAATAAAAGTTTCATTGATACAGCCAGGATAGAAGTGGAATTAGCAAAATCCTTTGCTAGTAGCAGCGTTCCTGTGCCGTGGTCAGAAAGGAAGAAGAGGCTACGTGAAGCTGAGATTGCCACAGAAGAAAAATTACAACGAATGGAAGAAAAACTGAAAAGTAAAAAAGTGAAGAAAAATAAGAAAAGCAATGACACGCAGGAGAATGAACCAAAAGATGAGAAGCTGAAGGAGTTCTTGAACATAATGCAACCAAGAGCAAATATGAAAACGTGGGCCAACGACGAAGGTATTGATGTTTATGCTGGCGTTGAAACCAGTAATACTTTTCAGACAGAAATTGAAAATGATAATGATAATGATGATGATGATGATGATGATATGCTTAAATTGCCAGACGCTGACAGTGATGATGAATACTCGAGTTTCGTTCCTGGTAAAGGTGTTGAAAACAAGGATGAAGCAGATGATGATAGTGATCATAACAAAGAAGAATTCATAAAATTGAGTGACATTCCTGAAAAGGAACAACAGGATGATAGTGCAGAGGGAACGGGGAACAAAGTTGATGAGTCAGTATCTGATTTTGAATGGCTTAAACTGAGACGGAAACTCATAAAAGAAGATGGAACCAATACTGAAGGAGACGAAAATAGTGAGGATGATACGAGGGAAGCTAATGAAAGTGCGGTATCAGGGAAAACCATAAGACGGGTAAATAGTAGTGATAGGGAACAAGATGAAGAAGAATTCATTCCACAAGAAACAGAACAGGACAAAGCTCTGAAGAAAATTAGTGAAACGGGACGTCTTTTCATACGAAATATCGATTATCATGCCACTGAAAATGATTTCAGAGGCCTATTATCAAAATACGGTGAGTTAGAAGAGGTTCATATGCCTGTTGATCCAAAAAAGAACAAGCCGAAGGGATTTGTTTATGCACTTTTCAAAGATCATGATGACGCATGTCAAGCGTTTTTAAGCTTAGATAAACAGATTTTTCAAGGGAGATTATTGCATATCCTTCCTGGTGATAAAAAACGAAGTGAAATGAAAAAGCTTAGTGATTTCGACTTAAAGAATTTACCCCTCAAAAGACAAATAGAGTTAAAACGAAAGTTCCAAGCTTCAAAACAGCAGTTCAGCTGGAACTCTCTTTATATGAATCAGGATGCTGTTATGGAATCCGTTGCTGCTAAAATGGGAGTGAAAAAATCAGATTTATTAGATGCTCAATCAGCTAACTCTGCTGTTCAACAAGCATTATCAGAGGCATCAGTTATCAATGATGTCAGATCATATTTCGAAGAGAAAGGCGTTGATCTTGATAGTTTCTCAAAGAAGGAAAGAAGTGATAATATCATCCTCGTGAAGAATTTCCCATATGGAACCACTGTTGAAGAGCTTGGTGAGTTGTTTGTTCAATATGGAACAATCAAGAGATTATTGATGCCACCGGCTGGTACCATAGCTATTGTTGAATTCGCAAATTTACCAGAAGCCAGAGCAGCGTTTTCAAAACTAGCTTATAGAAGATTTAAAACGTCTATTCTTTACTTAGAAAAAGGCCCTGCAGATCTGTTCAGCAAAGAGGCATCATCAGATGACGGATTTACTAGTAAAGATGGTAAGAAAGAGGATGTCAAAGTGGTCAAGGCCAATGCAGAAGATCTACTGGAGAGTGGAAGGGAAAATGAGAAAGAAGACACACCCGAGGAGACTGGAACAACTACATCTTTGTTTGTCAAGAACTTGAATTTCAAGACTACCAACAAAGAACTCACAGATCTTTTCAAAACTTTGGATGGTTTTGTCATTACTAGCATCAAGACAAAAGCTAATCCTAAGAAGGAAGGAAATGTACTAAGTATGGGATTTGGTTTTGTTGAGTTTAAGACTAAACAACAAGCATTTGTCGCGATGAAAGCTATGGACGGTTATGTTTTAGATGGACATCAATTACAGATCAAGATTTCTCATAGGGGTGAAGGCAATGGATCTTCTAATGATACTAATTCCAATAAGAAACCTAAGACCAAGATTGTTGTTAAGAATTTACCATTTGAGGCTACAAGGAAAGACATTGTTCAACTATTTGGTACATTTGGTTCTCTTAAGTCAGCTAGAGTTCCCAAGAAATTCGACAAGACGGCTCGTGGTTTTGCATTTGTTGAATTTGTTACTCCTAAGGATGCTGAGAATGCAATGAAATCTTTAACTGGTACACATTTGTTAGGTCGAAGACTTATTATGCAATATGCTGACCAAGATGTCACTAATGCTGAAGAAGAAATTGAGAAAATGACTAAGAAGGTTAAAGATCAAACGCGTAAACGGGAAATATCAGCAATGAGACTTAATGGTAAACGTAGAATTGATGTGGATGGTGATGAGAACAATGGTTTAGAAGGCTTTTAGGCAGAATGTGCTTTTGTGTACCTTTTCATCTCATATTACCATATTCTCTTTTTCTTTCATTTAGTTCGACAATTTAGTGCGGATAGTCTAGTATGTATAGGGTTAATATAGGGTAATTCAAAATTATTATATACTGCAAGAGTAAATAATAATAATAATAATAGTAAACAGTTCAGCTCAGCACGCTACACAACTCCCATACAAGTCAGAATTTAGTCCTATAACAGATAATACTTTCAGTAACGTTTCTCACCCTCATTACATCTCAGGAATTCCCGTCTCTGTCATAGGCCCATATTTTAGATTATATCATCAGCTATTTCTCTCTCAAAGACATATGCTACTAGAAATTGATAATGAAAGGCTAATAGATTCTTTACTGAAAATAGATTATCAATAGTATTGCCACTGCCGTAAATGTGTATAAATACATATATATTCAAAAAGTTGCTGGAACAAGAGGTCCAAGTGGCAAAAGTAGACATCGCTTCCGAGACTCGTTTTATTGTAATTGATTTCAATCAGTTACTGTACCTTAGCAGCTATTACAAGCAGATCATTGACTATTCAACTGGTGTATGACTTAGTTTGCCTGTCATATTTCATGATTAACCATCAGATTATCACGTTGATCGAGATTTGATATCATCTCCAATCAGATCATAAACAAGGACGTCATCAGTAATGGCAAGTAAATTTACTTCTTCCTTAGGGAAGTGTTTCTTCTCCGGAAATATCCCGACTATGAAATCATTCAATCATGGGGGATTTCTTCCTAGGTTTTCACCTAAGTTATTCAAACCAGTGCAATCAACTAGATTGTCCTTTTTCACTAGAACTGGTCATATAACAACAAAGAAGCAACCATCTTTACTTCAATCTAGCACATTTCTATTGTCATTGAGACCATTGAAACAATCAAGAATGGCTACAGATATCATAATTAAGGTAGCTTCCAAACAAACATTGAAAAATGTCTCATTTTCAAAACGTGCATTCTCTATCTCAACAATTCTAAATGCTACACATAGATCTATTGGAAGATGGTCATCTGGCTCTATGAACAATAACGGGCTACCACCGACAGTCAAAACAGCGTTATTATTCACTCTTATTATGTTCCCATTGATTTTTTTCCTGGTGCCAACCTTGTTCAAATATCCTCCATTATCATACTTCAGAAGACATCGCAAAGAACTTGTTTACACATTAATAGGTCTCAATTTAGCAGTTTTCGGTTGTTTCACTTTGGGCAGAGGAATTTCTACTTTAACGAAATATTTCGTAATGAATCCAGGAGATATCAACTTCAGTAAATGGAGTATGCTTTTATCCAGTTTTTCTCACTATGAGTTTTTCCATTTGGCCATGAATATGATGTCAATTTGGTATCTTGCTAATGCTGTTGTCTACACGGTTGGCCCAGGTATGACAACATCTATATATCTTAATTCTGCTTTGATTGGATCATTGACGTCTGTTTTATACCCATACTTGTCAGCACTTCGTCAAGGAAAGTTTGCAGCTAAACTAGCTGTTGCTCAGTCACCAGGAAGTCTCGGAGCATCAAATGCTGCTTTCGGTCTTTTTGCTTTCTTCACAATGTTGTATCCTACTCAACCTGTATCTTTGTTCTTCCTACCAATTCCTGGTGGAGCAATCTCTGCTTTAGGTGTAGCCACTGCATTTAATTTTGCTGGATTATTTTTCAAATGGGGTCGTTTGGACTATGCTGGCCACATTGGTGGCACAGTTGCTGGACTTCTTTATTACGAGATCTTGAAGCTCCTATCAGACAGAAGAAAAGCACGAAATTGACGCAAGATCTATCGTATATCAGGACTTTAGTTAGAAGACAAGAATGTGTTGCACAAATACTCGTTTACGTCCATGTCTAGTATAAATAACTATTTTTTCACATTATGTACATAGAAAGGAAAATCAGTTTCCAATAGATTAAATTATAAGATTATTCTGGTATCTTGTCCAATGTTGCATCCAAAACATACTCTCCTTTTATGGTACTTTTTTTAGCCAATCTAGCAGGCAGCCAATTTTGATTTAAGCCATATTCCATTTTTTCTTCAATTGAATTTTCAGATGAGTCTCCTTTTTTTCCTGAGTTCATCAATTCTTCAAAACTTATAGGTTCTGGTTGTGGCTTTAGTCTTGGGTCGTTCATTTCAGTTTCTATTCTAAAGGTATGCACATGATCAATGAATTTTAACTGCTCCCTTAGGACTTCTATCAGATTATTTTCTTTTTCTTGCGATATTGGTTTCGGTAATGCTGATACTTTTAGTAATTTATGAAGTGTATCTCTGTTAATAGAATCAAGATCCATAACTTTATCATCCACAGGTAGTGTATTTGACCATTCCGGATCTATGCTCAAGAGTTCGTCAACTTGAGATTCCTCTTTCAATGGAACATTAATATTCAAACTTGTCGCTTTGTTGGCTAATGATTTCGTTAGATATTCGCTCCAAATTTGGACCAAAGCTTTAGTTCGACTCATTCTTCTACCTTTCCGGTGTGATGATTCCTATGAATCGAAATGAACAGCGCCTCTCATGTATGTTTGTGCTGCTCAACACCAGTAGTTGAGTTGTCTATCTTCTTAGTCTTACACTGAAGTTCTTGACTAGAAATATACTCAGGAGAAACAAGACCGTCCACTAACAAAGTAATCGATTATTATAATAACGAGATCTCATCACTATCTCTTATTCTCATGTCATCATGTGAAGCAACAAATGGTATTCATACCATACCATACAGAAGACCTTACTTTACTATTCGTATCTACAATTACCAATCTATGCTTATATAATCAAGAAAATTCGAACCATCAACTGTGATATTATACACCCTTACATCTAGTATTAAAGTAGACCCTGCCAAGACTCTTGTCCCATTTCCCGCTTTACCCTTTTCTATTATTACTTCTTATCCCATGTACTGCCTCCCTTCTCACTTTGTGACAAGAAAGGGAATGATACTTGACTTAACCGTTATGAGCTAGATGAAACCTATCTGAATCAATATCAATGTCATCTAGAACAGCAACAAACTTTGAAAAGGGCTCCCGTGAGACAAAAACGGTGATTTATACGTTTCAACAGCATTAAATTAAATTGTTGGTTGAATCGTTAGTGCAATCAGGTCTGGGAGTTGCTATCGATCATCAGGGAAAAGGATCTACTCCGACAACGATTACAAACGATTTTCCCAAGGGCATATAAAGGGAGCATACCTTTCTATTCAAGTATTTATAATATTCATTAACCATAAATCGTCTTAATTAAGGCTCTGTAACATTCAAGATCGATTCGTAATACAATGAGTTGGTCAGGATTCAAAAAGGCGGTGAACCGCGCTGGTACATCAGTGATGATGAAGGCGGGACACGTAGAAAAGACAATTGATAAGAACTACGAATTAGAAGAACGAAGATTTCGAGTTCTTGAAGCAGGTGCCAAAAAGATGGAAAAAGAAGCTAAAGGATACTTGGATTCGTTAAGAGCAATGACAGCATCACAATCTGCTATTGCAGAGACTATGAAAGCATTCTTTGGTGACGGTGTAACTACTCTTGATGGAGTTGGAAATTACTATGTTCAAGCAATTCAAGAATTAGATGCCGAAACGGTGAAAGAATTAGATGGACCCTACAGAGAAACTGTTTTAGATCCTATCACTAGATTCTGTGCATATTTTGTTGATATAAATGAGGCTATTAAGAAGAGACAGCATAAAATGATGGATTATGATTCATTACGTGCCAAGGCAAAAAAACTTGCTGAGAAGCCAAGTGATGATGTCTCTAAACTACCAAGAGTGGAGAAAGATCTGCAATTTGCTAAGGAGATCTATGAAAACTTGAATACTCAACTGACAACAGAATTACCACAATTGATTGATTTAAGAGTTCCTTATCTTGATCCATCATTTGAAGCTTTAGTGAAGATCCAGCTTCGGTTCTGTACAGAAGCTTATACAAGATTGGCTCAAGTACAACAGTATTTAGATGCTCAAAGCAGAGAAGAATATACGGCAGGTTTGTTGGATCAAAGAGTGGACGAAGTGTTACAACGTATGAGACAACTCAACATTACAGCATTGGGTAATTAAATATGTACTGGGGGAATAGTATATAATCCTTTTGTGAGGTTTTATATCTTGTTATGTGCTTGATGTTTATAGGATTCGAAATAAATTCATTCGGTTCAAAGATATTCTCTTGTTGAGAAGCTTTCCGTCATTTATCCAAGAATAATTAATGTAACGTTATGTAGTGTGATGTTGTGTTGGGCTGTGCTGGTATATGCTATTTTTTCATCTGTTTCTCTCTCAAAAATGTTCATATTGCTCATTTATGCTCTCAAGCCGTTTGAGTGCGTTGTTTGTTCTAGTTGGTTCATTGGTGCGTACATTATTTGGGTGACAAACTTCTTGGAATATCTTGTAATGCTTGCGACAGCCAGGGTTTCATTCTTAATACTGGATGTCGCTAAATGATTGAGAACAACATAATTTGGTGGTTCCATTACCCTATCAGAATCATCTATTCGATCATTCAGTATAACTGAATCTAGTTGTACAGGCAAATATGGTATTTCGGGTAGGTTATCATGATGAATGAGACTATCATCGTTAGATATCGCGAATGCTTCAGGAATATTTGTACAGTAAACTAACGGTGGATTTAAGACATCTAGACCAAACTCTTCGTCTAAATCAACATCATAGTAGCCACCATAAGTAGATATCTCTGGAGGAACTGATACCTGTTGGGTAATCTGTGGCGGTGATGGTGAGAGCGACAAATCAAGATAGTTAACAAAATTACCCTGATAATCTGTTGCTGTGGGATAGTAATCAGAACATACTGGTTCTGCATTCACTATAAATCTGAATCGATATGTTTTGCCAACCTCTAAATGAAATGTAGCTGCAAAGTATGGAATTGATGATGATGATGGATAGACTCTTGGTAGTGGTCTAGGCATCCAAGAGGTAAATGAGCCAATAACAGCTACAGACGATGCATCTGGGGTGTCTTTGAATTGAATTACAACCGATGTTGTATCACCAGAAATTGGATTTGTTTCCGTTTGAGTTATTGGAACAAACTCTTGATGTTCTACTTCCGGCCAGTTAGACATAATGTTATTCTCTTCGATCAAATTAACATGAGAGTGAGATCCGCTTCTAGAAGCATTTGAATTTATGTCCCGGTTAACCTGTGGTTCAAGCATAGGTAAATCTGCAATAAACAATTCACTTTGTGATATTCCAACAGTGAGATCCATATCTATGTCTGGGTCATAATCAGTAAACGAATGATAATTTTCTCTTCCATTACTAATCGTTATACTGTTTGTTTCGCCGTTAGGAACTGTCATCGCCATTGACTCTGAGGCCACTGGTGTTGCTGCTCTCCTTTTTGAGGTTTTCCTTTTCACGTTATCATATCTGCCTTTTTGATCTTTTGCTGATGAGAAGCTTCTAACAGATGACGATGCTTCAGGCAATACTTTTCTTGCTGTCGAATTTGCATTTCCCATACTTGTCTTTCTAGTGCATAGAAAAAATCTGATAGCGTCAAAAAGAACGAATGCCCAGAGTAGATGTATCTCAATTAGGCTTATATCTCCGTATAAATAGCTATCTCTATCTCGTATATGAGACGTAGCAAAATATTTCAAGCAATAGAGCTCGTAACCTCTTAGGGTACTATGTGACGTTTAAGGGCCTTTCAAGCTATTGTTTGTTTATGAACATGCATTTACAGAAGTTTTGCACCTTTTAGTAAGTGATGACCTAGTTGAGTAGTTCTTCACCAATTGATAAACTAAGCGTTTCATACATTCAACACATAAAAGAGTATTGTATCTTACTGCCAAGCAGTCATAATGGCTTCATCTGATCATTGATCAACCAAACATATCTGTAGTGAGTAATGTCCTTCATCAATTTGCTTTCTTCTCTCTAAGATTTGGTTAGTTACTATTTAAAGTTTAGAAACTTCTGTTTTGAGATACGATTAACTAAATGAGAAGTAAGATTAGGAAACCCCGCAAAATCTTATGCCTAAATACGTTTGCTCAAACTCTAATGTTAAAATGGGACTTGGAGTGAGCGAGGATGGGAGATGAAAGGAAGAAAAACGATGGGATAAAATATGCATATTCATGGGTTTCATATGAAAGTATTGGATAGAAATAGTAGAAATAGCTAGTAGCACAGCCAAAAAATTAACTTGGTTGCCGCTTTAACTATGCATTTGCTATGTTTGGAAAAGATGATAGGTTTAACAAAATGTATCGAGCAGTTGAATTCTGTTCTCCATTACGTGTATAAAACTATTATATACCGAAATACCAATATAAGAGCTACAATTCCTTGGGCAAGATTACAAACTTGACATTAACAGCTTCTAGTTATATATATCAATTGACAAAGCTTTCTTTCATTACTTATTTCATATTTATAAACTGATCCAATTGCTGTTCCTATCACCACTCGATAACAAATCACTCGACCTGTATTGAGACAAACTTAATCCCCACTTTTATCTAAACCTTTTGTTATTTATTCCGTTATTCTAATACATTCGGTCGAGCTCACTTTGTTCCTTCGGCTTGAGGTATGAAATATGATTAGGGCACCTGAATGCTTATGTAGTGATAATAATTGACCTTCTGGAAAAGATATTTGTAATGTTTCGAGAAAAGCAAGATAAGAACTTGGACGATAACGAGGCGAAACAATTGATATTCTGATGCGTACATAACTGAGCAGATGAATAGTCTAATGTTAAACAATTGTATACTTAAAAGTCAAATAGAATATAGCAAAATCAGTTACACTAGGCATAAGCAAGAGAAGTAGAAATGCTAGAACCATTGTCATTTACACAGTCTATGGGAATAGAGAAGGTGAAGATTGATTTTGGGGATGACCAATCTCAACCTTCGTTATTCAGGTCAAAAGTGATTCCTTATCGTCCAATTATTGCCTTTGCAGCTTTTGGAGGTCATGTGTGTGCTCAATCATTATTAGCAGCTGCAGAAACATTGCCAAACAAGGATTTATTGTGCCATGCCTTTCAGGGATCTTTTCTATTACCTGGAAAAACAAATACACCTTTCTATTATCTAGTTTCTCATCTGCGAGATGGTAAGTCGTACTCCACTCGTTTAGTGCATGTTTATCAAGATTCATCTGTGGAACTTGATATTGGACTTTATAACAATAGAAAAAAGGCAAAGATTATTGTTCACGATAATGAGATTGCTGTTAAGAAGCTCCTCACGAACGAAAATCTTTGTTTCATAGCCACAGTAAATTTCAAGAAAAAAGATAAAGAGGAAATTTTATCTGATCAAGCAAAACTCAGGCCCGAACTTTCACCAAAAGTACTAGCTCCAAATGGTATTGATAAATTGCCACTTGCTTACGAAACAGGAGTTCCTGCTGATACTGAATGGGTAGCTAGGCATATGAATGATGAGAGATTCAAAGAATACTATAAATTGAAAGCCTATAATCCTCAAAAGCTTCTTGATACCCGTTTGGTTGACAACGTGGAATTCAACAAGAATAATAACACATCTCATCGCCGTATATTGCATTTCTTGAGAGCAAATGGTTCTGATCAATCAATGAAAGGAAACATGGCAATAGCAGCATTTTTATTTGCATCTGATCGTAACTCTCTTTTCACAGTCGCTAGAGTTCAGAATCGGTTTCCTGATATACAACAGATCGCCAGCCTGACGCATACATTTATATTCCATGATTTTTCAAAACTGTCACTGGCAGATTGGTGTTTAATGGAAACATGGTCTGATTTTGCTGGTGATGGAAGAGGTTTGTATAATGGAAGAATCTGGGTAGAAAACGGAACAAAGCTTGTATGTTCCTTCATACAAGATGGAGTGCTAAGAGTTGGTCCTGAACCCGATCCTAACGGAGCCAATTTCTTGGACAGAGTATCAAGAAATTGGAAGCTGTAAGAGATAAGGTGAAAACGACAACAAAAATAGGTAGGTTTGATTTCTGAGAAGGGAGATCTTAGTCAGGTTCTTTCTCATTTATATTTTTTGTTTGCTTATATTTTTCAATCCATTTAGATCCATTAACATGGGCTGTTAAGAAATCTGGAGTAGCTTATGTTTACATAATCACAGACATATGTTTTTGTCAGTTTAGACCCTCATGATAAAAAGATAGCTTTTACCAATATGCTACAATTTAGAACCTTGTTAGATTTTTTTTTCTTTCGAAGTTTTGAATATAGATTTATACTATAAAGGAAGTCAAATAGACATTCAATTGTATATTTCATCTCCATACTTCTATACTGTTCAATGTACTCATTCCCATTGCATTGCCTACTCTGAGTTACCTTGTGTCTCCTCTCATACTTGGTATGGTACCTGAAAGGAGGGGAGATACAGAAGATCACTCTTTTACCACTTAATACTGAGAATCTTTTAGCATGAAAAATTTTCATCAATGTGTAGATGAAGCGAAAATTATGATAATGAGGTTCTTGGGCGTATATTATAGGTTTAAGAAGTTTTAGACCGTATCGAACAAGTATTAGAATAACATGAGTGAAGAAGAGTCCAAGATCCAAGTTGCGGATGCTGAAGAAGCTCCAGCTAGCGAAATACCGGCTGCTCCTGAAGCCCAAGTAGTTGAAAAGAAAGAGAAGGGAGAAGAGAAGGAAGAAGAGAAGGAAGAAGAGAAGGAAGAAGAAAAAGAAGAAACCTCAGAAACTAATAAAGAGGCTCGAGATAAAAAGTCAGTGGCTGCTGAGCCTGCTGATGAAGAGAAAGAGGCAGAAATCTTAAAACAAGTTGAATTTTACTTCTCAGATGCCAATCTACCAACTGACAAATTTTTATACATGACTGCCAAAGCTAATGATGGATGGGTTCCCATTTCTGTTATCGCTAATTTCAAACGTATGAGAAAATATAGACCTGTGGAAATTATAGTGTCAGCTCTTAGTAAATCACCTGAGCTTTTAGAAGTCAGCGATAATGGTGAATTAGTAAGACGAAAAGTACCTTTGGAAGCTCCTAACAAACAAGAAAAACAAGATGCCTTACAACGAACAATCTATGCTAAAGGGTTTGGAGAAGAAACAGAAACTGCTCAAGAAGATATAGAAAGATTTTTCAGGGAATATGGTGATATCAATCAAGTTCGTCTTCGTAGAGATGATACGAAAAAGTTCAAATCAAGTGTTTTTGTTGAGTTTACCAACCTCGAAGATGCTAAAAAGTTCCTGGAATTAGATCCTAAACCCAAGTATGGCGATACAGAACTTTTAACCATGAGCAAACCCGCTTATGTTGAAATGAAAGCTGCTGAATATAGCTTTGGCAAATCTCAAAATCAAAAACCAAGAAATCATAAGAAGAAGTTCAATGCTTTCAAAGATATTGAAAAATCCTCCCAACATTCATCACATAACAATTTCAAAAGATCCCGGAGACAGAATAATTACGGCCAAAACAAGAAGCAAAAAAGAAATAGTGATGGTTCTAAGAATTCACAACCTGCAGCATCTACCTCTGCTGAGGCTACTGCCTAGAGAAGAATACCTTATTCTTCATGATCATCCAATTGTACCTTAAAACTTATGTAATGCTTAATAATCTCATCATCTAATGTTATATTTGAAACGCACAATCTTTTCAGGCTAATCAATAGATGTAAAAATATCACCTCTCACACTAAGTATCAATGTCACTTCATTTGTCCAAAATTAAGCACGTGATATTCTTAGATTTCCAAATTTCTAGTTGTCCGAACAAAGTCCACAGAAAAGAAATTGAGTTGAAACGCGAAATGATATAACCGCTTAACGCGTCCTGTAACATCGCAATAGAAACAATAATTGTTCATTATTACTGGTTCTTCGTATGCTGACTACAATTCACTGCTGAAGGCTTTTATTATAATAAATAGCACGTAACAGCCAATTTTTTATTCTAATTCTGTTGATTATCATTGTCACGTATATACCATTTCTAATACCACACCTTTCATAGATTGCTGATCACACAACTACAGTGATCTTGCTCTATCTTAATGAAAAAGCAAAATGTCTGAGGAGCCGTCACTGGTTAGAAAATTTGGCCCTTTGGCTGATGAACCAACGATTCGCGCTGAATGCGAGTCTTTAATGAGATTATACAATTTGAATGCTGAAGAGTTATTTATGAAATGGGAATCATACTGCGTGACAAATGATTTAGGGATCATCGAACTATCTCAGTCCACATTACAAGATCTTCGAGATTATATTCAAAATGATTTAGAACGTAAGCAAAAAGGCCGCATGGAGGGCTCAGCCGGTCGAGCAAAGCTTCTACCTAGGAATAGAATTTCTGGTAATACTAGTAGCCCTATTGGTAATATGTTACCGTCAACTCCAATAGCAATGAGAAAATCAATAGGAAGCAATAACAAGACGTTTTCATCTTCAGTTAAGAGATCTCATGCTAAAGTACTTGAGGAAACTCCTTCTAAAAGACATCAGCCTAATGTTGGTTCTTCTTCTCCAGCATATCCAGATACTCCTACAGCTGTTAATCTAATTCTTGACGCTGACCATGAATTTGGTAAAATCATTGAATCATTGAACCCACAGTTTGATGTAGCTGAAGGACTACCAGAGACTTTGTCTAATCAGATCAACGAAGAAGGTCCTTCTCATGAAGAGAAAATAATTAACGTTGAAACTCAACTAACTGTTAACTTTGATATCAAGAAATATAATTATAGGACCATGAGACAGAAACTACTTGACGCAGCAGATATTCTAGACGAGCAAATTGATGAAGTATTACAGCTAGTCAAGGATCATCATCAATTGGAATTTTCTGACTTTGGTAATCCATCGGTGATGTCCCAAAATGAAATAGTTGTTGTGGGGAGAATAGTACCTGATTCTCCTGAGCTTTTGAACAATGGTGAGCCTTTAACTGAGTCTTCATTAGCATTAGAAAGCTCGCGTCTTTCAGGACTTGGATTAAGAATACCACTGAATTTAAGATTTTTGAAAGACCCAGCCAAAGGTTTCAGCTTTTTTCCTGGCCAAATTGTTGCTTTAAGAGGTAATAATGCCAGTGGTAACGAATTTACAGTTTCAGAAGTATTGGAGCTACCACCGTTGCCTGCTATGGTTAGTTCTGCTACTGATATTGAAAGTACTATAAGCCTTCATCATAATGATGATATGAAAGTCGTTGTCATGTCAGGTCCGTATACCCCTATTGATAGCCTTGATTTTTCGGTTATAGCTAAAATGGTAGATGAAATGAACACAACAGTCAGACCTCATTTTCTTATCATGCAAGGCCCATTCATCGATGTAACGCATCCTTTAATAGTAAACGGTGATTTCAGCTCATTGCCAGAAAATTTCAAGACTATGAAGAACGGTGACCCTGTTTCAACTTTAGACGATCTGTTCAAAGTAGCTGTGTCTTCTCAGTTGAAAGCCTTGGACTCAAGAATCAAAACTATTCTAGTTCCAACTGTTCGAGATGCTACGCTGAAACATGCTGCTTACCCTCAGAGTGCTTTTGAAAGGAAGCATCTAGATTTACCAAAAGGTGTAAAATGTTTCCCCAATCCTGCCAACTTCACTATAAATGATGTTACATTCGGTGTATCTACGTTAGATGTTTTCGCAGACTTAAAAGATTGCTGTGGCGGAAAAGAAGCCCAAAGAAATAGATTTGAAAGAATTGCTGAACATGTTATTGACCAAAGAAGATTTTACCCAGTTTTCCCTGGTTCAATTCAAAAGAAAACAATTATTGTAGAGAACAAGCTTCCCTCCCCTGCTGCTTCTGATGAAGAAGATAAGGAAGTAAAACCATCAATGGATGAAATCGATATTTATCAACCAAAGACTGAGATCGATTTACCCAATGTTGGTCTAGCTGAATTCCCTGGAGCTGTACCAGATATTCTTATCATGCCTTCCAAGTTACTTCATTTTGTTAAGGTGATTAAAGGTGTTGTTGTGATGAATCCTGGTAGCGTGATCAAAGGTAAGAAAGCAGGAACTTTTGTTACTATGACTGTCAAACCCCCAAAGCTCGAGGAACTAGAGGAAGCTCAAGGCGTTAATGGAGAGCATGAAGAAAAAAAGTATTATTACCATAATATTTGGAAACGAACTCGGGTTGATTTAAATAAAGTGTAATTTTAACAGTTGGATGAATAGTTTGTTAAATAACCGATACAACAATGCATTTATAACAATATATGTATTAACTGTAGTACAGCTATACAATACATAAAATACAATAGAAGTAGTAAATAGAAGCAAGACCAATGAAAAATATCAGATGAAGGGACACTTGTTAATCATCTATCATACTGCAAATATTTCTTGCTTTTCCAATTCTTAACCGTGTATTGAACTCAGCATTTCAATTACAAATCTTTCTTTCCTTCTCTTTCCTTCTCTGATGAATTCAGTTTACCGAATTCAATCGAAGAAAACTCTTCAACAGCTTCGGTCAAATCGATCTTGACATCAGAATTTGAAGCTGCTTTTAGATAGTTTGTTTTATTGACTTCTATCTCAGCATACTCTTTCCTGATAGTATATTCCTCTTTCTTAGCTTCCAGCACTGATTTTGCCTCTGAAGAATTAATCAACTTATATATAATCTGAACTAGTACGAAGTATAAATGTTCAGATACTAGGATAACTCCAAGTAAAACCCATGGCTTGATCTTCACCAACTCGATTTCATTGGGATTGTTGATTTTATACAAATCTCTATACATAGCAGTCACTGAAGAAGAAACAATGGATCCTAGCCATGAAAGAAACATCAAATTAGCTTTCCAAGGAACAATTGAATCAACTCTTTCAGGAATTGGTCTTTTCATTTCTAGACAGATTTTAACTGCATCTGTTCTCAATTCAACCCAATTGTTAATACTATCTGCTAAAGGAGCTATTGAGAAAACAGGACCGAATAAAGCCAAATATCCAAATTGTACAACCATTTCACGATAGTCATCATTGACATCGTATACGTCTAAAGTAGATTGTTTACGAACATATTTGAGAAACTCAGCTTCTTTGGGATCATCGTTAAACACAACTGTACCTTTGGAAAGCTTTTTTGCTCTTGAAGTACCTTCTCGTAATAGGTAAGGAACCACCAATTCCAAAGCAAAATTAATTATTTGAGCAGTGAATGTGAAATAAACAACCTGTTGATGTAAACGAGCCTGATTAACTGTATATTCTTCTGTACGAACAGTTCCTTCTCCTAATACAGCCTGAACCGTTGACCTAATGAAATCCAAATGAGGAGCCAAAAGTCTGGCAAATGGCAAATAGACATAAGATGTAAGAAATAAACCCATATAAGACGTCAAGAAATTGAAAACAAACTTCTTTCTACTGTTAGAGTGCTCATATGTAATGTCTGTCTCATGGTTTTCCCAGTCAGTAAACATTAATGATACACTACTGTAGATATTTGTTAGTTGCGGAACAATTGCTGTTAGAAGGACCGTCGGAAGAAAAGTAAGATACTGTTTGAAAGGACCATTATAGATCTCAGAAATGAAAATTTCAATTATAAAGACAATTGTTTGAAATAGCATCAAAACGGCTCCAGCAGCTAATCCTGCAGGCACGAATGCAAATTCTTTCAAAAGGCGTTTCCATTTGGGATAATAAGGATGAAATTCTCCAGTGACTGGGTTTTGCAATTGGGTTTCATAGCTGAAAGTAGCTCTTCTAGTAGGACTAACAGCACCTTTAACGCCCCATTCAACAGCTAGATTGGTTTCTTTCCTATCCCAAGCATAAACAAGAGAAATACCCCATATGACGTTGAATATAGCAAAGACAATAGAGAAGTCACCAAAAATATAATGGCAGAGAACACCTACTACCGCGGCTACAACAGTCCAGTTGAAGTAAAAGCGTAAAAATGCAAAATACAATGCTATCTTTTCACCAAATACTGAGCGAAGCTCATCAATATCATCTTTATCAACAGTCCACTTGGATCTCCATTTCTTAATCCAGGAGTCAATCAGTTCCTTATCATGAATTGGAAAGATGTCTTCAATGAAGTCCCATTCAGGAAGTTGAGGTTGAATTCCTGCATACCCAGCACTCGAGATTATATAATGAACAAGCCTTAACCTTTCAGCAGGTGTAAAACTACTAACTTTTGTTTGATGGATTCCTTCAACACCTGGAACTTTGTATGAAACTCCGTTGAGATAATCATTGAATTCTGTTTGTCTATACAAACTCAAGACAGCATCATCATCACATCTAGCAAAAATAAGAACAGTTCTATCATTCCCAGGTCTAGATAAAATCTCAATATTGAATTGCTTGAGCTTAGCTGCAAGTTTCTTAAAATTCAGATAATCTGCTTCTGCTAAACCATCGACCTCTAATTTCTTGTTTTTCTTATCAACAGGAGCACATTTGAATGCAATAACATAATCTGGATAAGCTTCTTTACTAGTAAGTGATATAACCATTCTTGTAGTATCTTGGAATTATTGTTGTTTCTACTCTCTCCCGATACTTTCTATATACTTGCGATTACTTCAACAAAGATGAGTACTTTGCTCAATTGCTATTTATTCACGTGTGCCTTGTTTTTCGAATCAATGACGACACCTATGTATATGTAACTTCACAGAGAAATACACCGACCGGAAGTTTCCAACAATCAATACAAGTTGTGTATCATTCCTAAACAAATTGAGCTTTTTTTGCTTTCTCAAACTGTTTTATATCTATTAAATTGCGAACAGACTGTCTACGTAAGAATGTTAAGAACAATCAATTGCGATTGCATTCATTGTCAACAGCTAAAACATACTTTCGTCAACATGTGAATGAGTTCGTATTTTGCCTTGTTTGTGTTTGTTGAGCGTAATGGGAAGACTTGTTCAGGTGATCTAACCTCCCGGTTTTAGACAGATGAGGTTAAACTTAACTTGTCCAGATCCTTTGTGAGGGTCTGTATTCATTAGATCTTATCAATCAATTAATGATGATGTTATCAAAAAAAGGTTTTTTTTGATGATGAAGATGGGTTGAATGTTTGTCTGGTTGTCAGAAGTCCACAGACTCTTCTTAAGATAGCAACTTTATGAAACGCAGACACGCAGCAGAACAGTCAATGGGATATATAATAATATATTTTGTTTGATTATATGATTGACTAATTAATACCTTTTGACTTTTCTTCGTTGAACACGGAATTCACAGAAGATCGCATCGTATGCGGAGCACGAAAGTCGTCTTCTTCTTTATGGGCTTACTACTGAGTGAATGAGTTTGGCACAACTAAGACAATTCTCACCATTGAAAACATCTGCATTATTACGGAATTCACCGCCCTATTTCTTCAAAATGGCCTCAACTGTTGCACTTCCTGATATTGAAAGAGTTCAAGAATTAGTACAAAATCTAGGTAATATCGAGAATGAAGTAAATGAAGCTTGTGCAAATAACTCTATCAAGAGAGAAAAAGTGAGATTAGTCGCAGTTTCAAAGTTCAAACCAGCTGAAGACATCTTAGCCTTGTATCTTGAAGGCCATCGTCACTTTGGAGAGAATTATGTCCAGGAACTAGTAGGTAAATCTGAAGCACTACCAAAAGATATCAATTGGCATTTCATTGGCACACTACAAAGTAACAAATGTAAAGATTTGTCTAGTATACCAAATTTGTGGGCAGTGGAAACTCTCGATAGTACTAAAAAGGCAAAGAAATTGAATGACAACAGGAAAGATGAAGATTCCTTGTTAAACGTTTTCATCCAAGTTAATACTAGTGGTGAAGATCAAAAAAGCGGTATCAGTGCTTTCACCAAAGATGAAGCTATTAATAGAGAAAAGAAGAATGACTTGTTCGACCTGGTGAAATATATAAAGGAATCGTGTCCAAAACTAGAATTTAAAGGTTTAATGACTATTGGATCGTTTGAACATTCACATACTGACGGGGAAGAAAATATCGACTTTAAGAATTTGGTTCAACTGAAGAATGAGTTAGCTGAATCTTTGGGGTTAGTTGTTGACTCTATTGAATTGAGTATGGGAATGAGCGCTGATTTTAAGCAAGCTATTAAACAAGGAAGTACGAATGTTCGAGTCGGTAGTAATATTTTCGGTGCTAGATCTAAGAAATGAAAGTAGATATAGTGTGTTGCTTTCTGATGATTTGCAACATTTCTGATGTTGGTCTAACTGTATATAATGAATGTAATCAACATAGGAGCACAAAGTAGATCAATGTATACAATTTGTTCTTCAGTGCCGGAAGGCTGAATCAACGTAGTCCTAATTTATATAGGCTTCTGAATATTTATTTCATATTCATTGAATCACCTGTAATTCTGTGCTTCACATTCTATGATTTACTTACATACACTTTCAACATCTATAACATGTGTTTATAAACCAAACTATATTTAAGGACCCATTTCATATAACTCAACAATAAAAGATCCAAGAATCCTAGAAACTTCGCCATCCGTAGTTCTAATAGTAACACGATACATCTAGAAATGTTAGTAGTTGAATAGAGACGTTTATACATAAATAAAACAATACTTACCGTAAAACTATCATTTGGTTCTAACCTTAATAGACATCCAAAAGTTCCTCCTTTGGCTGTTTTCAATAATGCTGCTCCGACAACGGCATTAGGAGATTTATCGACATTACTGCAAACTCCCCAATTCATTAATGTCATCATTCTTTCATTGGTTTGATGATTCAGCTTACTCTTACTTCTGAATACTTGCTGGAATTGTCGACCATTCTCAGCACCAATTTGCTTCCATCTCCGGAAGAATTCTTCTGCATTTAATGGCGTTGGCTTCAAAAACTTGTGCAGCAAAATCGGTAACTTTAGATCAATCGTACTAAGAATACCTGACATGAAAGAGAACCGAATCCTAGGTGGATTATCATAAGGTCTATTCACAGTAACTTTTACAACTTGGCTTGTCCTTGATTTGATAGGTACCTCAGCACTTAATGATTTTTCAGTTGTTATTTGCAAAGGAATAAATCTTTCTTCCGAGTTTTCAATTAACTTGATAAAAGGAACAGTAATTTCAGAGTATACTGAGTTCATAGCACTAGGACTTTTATTTAGAAAATCAATAGTGATGTACCCTGTGTCACCGGAGTATTCAGTTCTTAGAAGGATCTTTGTTAACGAGTTTTCAAAAAACACTCCTGATAAGAAATGAGCTAAACGATAGTAACCCTGCTCCCAATTGGCAGTTAAAGGTATTGCAGGAACAGGTGGTGGACTGGCTCTAGAAGAGGAGCCCCCAGCTTGTTCTGTCATAAACGTTGAAGTAGACCCTGTGAACTGGGGTACAAGTTTTTTTGTTGGAGAAGAGGAAGAAGTTGGTGGAGCGTTTGATGCGCCAGCATAAGAGTTGGCACCACCATTGTTACCATTAAACTCAGATGACCGCCTTCGCCGAGTATTCAAGCTTGCACTGCTTGCATTTCTTCTGGTTATATTGCTGAAGTCAAGATCTTTGGCAACAACAGATTTCTTCCTTATTGTTTTATCTCTTTGCAATCTTGAAGTTTCAAGTTTGGCTAACAAAGGAGAGATTCTAGCTGGGAATGGTGGCATTTCTTCCAAAACAGTAGCAATGAATTCTGGATAGGATTCTCCAAATTTGATCAAGTTCAGATACTCAAACGATCTTTGTTGAATTTCGCAATCATAATTATCTGTTTGAGTTTCAAAGAAGAGGACCAATTGGTTTCTTATATCGGGGTACAGATTGGCGAATTTTACGAAGGCTGTCAACATCATAACTTTGGTTGCAATAGAAACGAATGGGTAGTGCTCTGCTAATATCAAGTACTGATCCATTGGTTCAGATCCTTTAAGGTCAACTACCAAGTGTCCATATTCACCTAATACGTAAGCTCCCATTCGAATAATAATCTCGTGAACAGGCTTAGTGCTGGAAGCCTTTAAATACTGAAGGATCATTTTCAAGAAGTACACTTGAATAGATTCGTTATTAACTACAATCTGTATAACTCTTTCCCACACATCGTCCGTTATATGATTGCCACCCAATGAGATGAGCTTCAAAATGGTATGGACATACCATTGATAATCTGATGCGTATTTTTCAGCTAACACAGCAATTTTTATAACTAAATCTTCTCTAATGGAATAGTCAGAAGACTCCAGATATTTCATTAACTCACCGACAATTTTCTCTAAATTGGTAGAGTCGCAGATACAGTATAGAAGCTCTAACGATTTTCTTCTAATAGAAATATCTCTATCCTTCAATAATGCTACTATAGAAGGCAAAAATTCCCTTATACCAATCACGTTTTTCTCGTATTGAGTTGTGACATGGCACAATGCATCTAACGCTAAATATCTTCCATTAGTTTGGGCTGATGTTAAAAATCCCCCTAATGCATTGACTATTTTATCCATAGTTGTGGTGTTTATGTCTAGCTTGATAGCTAAACTGATAACTTCAAATAAGATCGAATTCTGGGCATGTGCTTGCTGATCGTTGTCTGTAGGTCTAACATTGGTATTCAGTGATTTGACAACAATTTGAATCAAACTATTGTAAATGCTATCATCATTCGGTCTGTCCAAGTATTGAAGAATTTGGAATAGCTTAACTTGAAGCCATGGGCATGGTATAGAATAGTATTCATATTCCTTAGGATATTGTTTATCAAGAACAATTCTTGACAGGCTTTTCACTGCCAAAGAGTAGCAAGGAGCAAAAGGTTCAATCAGGTTTGATTGATCAAGCAATCCTATAACTAAAGAGGCCGCTGATGTTGCAATACCTAAATCAGGATCATCAATAAATGATATAACTCTATGAATCCATTCAGCAGGGAATCTGCTTGGATCGTTTCTGAATAAACATAATAACGCTAATGCCGCTTTCTTTTTTATCAATGGGCTTGAAACCGGTGATTTTAGGAGATTGTACACTGGTTCCATGAATATTTCACCCATTGTTGAACCGCCAATAGTTGCTATACAATGAAGAGCCAAAACATTGAATTCTTCGTTGTCAGCGTTTAAATCTTTAGATATAGAATTTATAACCAAGTGAATCAGGTTATTTTTCTCATTCAAGAGTAAAGAAATAGCAAGGTACCCTATCTGCTTCTCCGAGTAAACATTCGATGAAAGTAATGAGATCGATTCAATATAACCAAACTCAATAGGATACCCTAGAATGTAGATGTATAGCAATTTACAGACATATTTCTTTTTTTGATATCCTGAGATCGATTTTGCTGAAAAGTGCTTTTGAATATTCGTCAATTCCAATCGTATTCTTTTCTCTGCCGCCTCTTTTACTTTTGCATTCCTTATATCCGCGATAAACTGTACTAAACCTGTCATGACAGTTAGCACACTAATTTTACTTATCTCTATTCATCAATAATTTGGCCGGAATTCCAAGCATTCCAAAAATTTTTGAACATCATTTCAATCCATAAAATCAACAACATACCTTTCATAGGAGCGCCCATCTTGCGAATCGTTATTTTCAGACTGATACTTTCTTATGTAATGTACACTTCTAAGTAAAGAGATTCTTCTATCTGTATGTCAAGTTTCAGTCGAAATTCGTCAATTCTATTACAATCAAAGCCCATTAATCCATCTAAATTGACTTAATGCACTTTCTTCAATACCTACTGCAGTTCCATCCAAAGCCAAATGTTGAATTGAACTTATTCATCTTATAGCCATTCGCTTATTTATAATGACTTCTTATAAAACTTCATTCACTCGCAAATCAATCATAATGAACTCGATGGGATAGATCAAAATCAATCATTGGAGCCAAAGTTACACATAAGACTAAGACGAGACGTAAAGCTAAAGTAAGAAAAGATAAAGCTTTGAAGTAACTTGCTTAATACCCCTGATATGAGACGAGTGAAAAAAGAAGAAAATGGGGAAAATGTAAGAGGGGTAGGTAGGGTGATTTGAAGCTTGAAATAAATGGGATAGGATGGTGTTTATGATTGAAACAAAACATAAATGACTGAAATTCCAACAAGTGAAAATTACAAGAGAAGTAAACTGACCGTATATTGTTGATACAATGACTATATAACTCTGAAAGAGACTAAAAAACTATTTTTCAATAAACCATACCAAACCCAAACCTAACCTAACCCAAGGAATCTATCGAGAACCAGCCGCGATAGCCTAATAAATAGAATTTTAAGTGAAAGAAATTAAAATTCAACTGTCATATTGCAGTAATACCAGTCGCAGCGTTAGCGCGCCATTTGCAAACACAAAATGAGTTGAAATTATAAAAAAAAAATGTTCTAAGTTAACAGGCCATCAGCAGGCTTTGAACGGGTTTAGAAACAAGGGGTTGCGTCGATGTCGTCCATGAGGATGAAGTCATGGAAGAAAGGATCGTCCTGTTCTGACGCTGCGGGTCTTTGTGCATCTCTGCTGGATGCATCACGAACGGGACGAAATCATCGAGAGGTGAAGTGGTGGTGGATGGTACGGATTGAAGTGTCTCAACAGGTAGTGATGAGTTCATATGTAGATTCCATGAGGATGTGTTGGAATCCTCTTCAAGAAGAGGTGATGAAATAAGTGGTGATATGGTTTCAGTATTCTTGCTCTCAAGTTTGAGAGGTAAGTCAGGTACCGACAATGTAGCATCAGTAGCCTTATTAGTACTTGGGAGTTCCAGTTGAAGATCATCAACTGGAAGACCGGATTTTTCACTTAATGATTTAATGATTGATGTGAGTTTCTTAATTTGATTTAACATTTCTTGGTTTTGCTCCAAGATGCTTGATTGTTGAGACTTCAACACTGACATCTTAGATTGAAGCTGATTGTTTTCAGTTGCCAGTTCATGGCATTTTGTCTCTAGTTCTTCAACATGCTTTCTCTTCTTTTCCCTTGAAGCGTGAGCAGCCTGTCTATTTCTCATAATACGCTCTATCCTGCGTTGTTCTTTCTCTTCTTCAGTCTTTGCCCTTTTCCTTGGGGGTAAAGATCCAATTGGCATGGGTGGAATCAAATCCCCACTGGATCTTTTACTCTTCTTTCCAATTAATTGAGAGCTATCTAGTGTTAATGGTTCGTCCAAGTTAGGACTAGTAAATGCTGACGAAGGAGTAGAAGAAAGATCTTCTTTTGGAGAGAATGGTTCAGATTCAGGTGAACTCATGTTCAAGGGATTCTTCTATTGTGTTGGGTTCGTTTATGTGGAAAACTTGATATGGTGTATCAAATGTGATTTTGTCAGTAATTATTATGAGAAAAGATGTTTGATCTCAAACTGTAGTAGTCCAGCTAGCTAATGTCGATTAAATAGTACAGTAACTTCACGATAATGGTAAAATTTATACAAGATATATAAATTACTTCCGAATATTTATAAGTGATAGAAGAGTTTGGTAAAACAAGATAGTTGCGAGTATTTAAACACTGATTCCTATCGATGGCGTTAACTAAAACTCACATCTTGAAACAAGATGAAGGGCACACAGTTCGACACTTCGCTAAATAAGCTTTAGGTTAAAGTTCAATTCAAGCTATTTTAAATACTAAACCAGAATGTGATAAATGGACAAGTAACTGTCCCGATGGCAAACCGACGAAGTTATTATGTTCTAGCAACTTTGATCAAAATTTTGGGTAATTATAAACTGTCCGAGTCCTTTAGCCACTATACAAAACAGGTAATATTGAATAATCAATGAAAACCTAGTGCTATTGTCCGAAACTTCAGGGGTGATGTAGCAGTGCCGAGAAGAAATGAGTGAATGAATGAGTAAATGGAAGCAAATCAAAAGGATAAGATGGGAGTAAGCAGAATCCAATAAGGAAATAGAAAGAAACTTGGTGATCAATTTTGAAAAATTACATTGTACAATATTTTTTTCAGCTTAGAGACTGAAATTTCTTCAATGACAGAAGGATACTGGATCATTGACTTCACGTCAGTTATTACTCCCGGTTATCAAAAGCCTTCAGAGATGTATTATCGAGTCACGCTTTTCCAATACTTTATACAAACAAGAACGGGTGATCACTGAGCAATACCAAGTCCTGATTGTTAGATGATAGCTCCTGATCCAGAACGTATGTTTTAAGCCCCGAAAAATTAATCAAACAACTCTCTATGTCAATTAATTAGAGTTATTAGGTGGTCTAGAATAAACCATGCGTGGTGACGCATTTAAGGTATGAGGTTGTGCTTGAATTTCCTGTATGTCCATGCACCATTAACTCTAACTTCCAATCTTAGCTTCAGATCAAACCATATTATGTAGCAAGTTAATTATAGTAGATAAAATAAGCCGCTATTTTATTCGAGATATTTAGAAATATGAGTCAAAATAAATTGCAGGCGATAGAGAAACAAGCAATTTTGGATATTTCGACGATGTGTTTTGAATAGCTTTTCAAAGTGTTAGAATTGTTTTCGTTATATGAATAAAAGTATCGGTCTATTTTAGCCTATCAATTTGGTTGCGTCCTTCCTTTGCACGAGAAAATTTCACTTCCACGCGATACTTAATTAGACTTTCTCACCATATTTCCCATATCCAGTTGGGTGCTTGGTATGAATCTTTCAAACAAATGGGGACAACTTTAATTAAGTCAACGTTGGTAAAGAAAAAACACGAATTTGGTCAAAAATAATCAAATCTGCTGGAGACTTTAGTTGAGAGTTATTTATAACCTCGTTCAGGCCGGACGATTTGATTCAAAGCAGTTTGAGATTGATAGATCCCAAACATGTAGTATGATAATTAAATATTGTCTAGATGTATATCATTTCTTTGGCAAGGTGAAGAACAAAATTTTGTATTATTGCTTCATTCCAATAGGCTCCAGACAATACAATTAATTGTTCTTCGTATTACTATTACTAAGTAATGGAAATTCAAGTACGCTTAACGTAAGTAAAACGGCATTGCTATGTATTCTTATCTACTAGAAGCATGTGAATTCTTATATTTGAAACTGCTATATTTGAAACTGCCCTGCTCCTATCTGTTTTATGTATTCGAATATCTGAAAATAATCGAACTTTAGGATTAAGTAAGGATTTCGTAATTACTAAAAAATACTTTACCTATTGCCTGTAAAGAACGCCATTGCGAATTTCATCTATCTTACTAGTTGATTTAATTTAAGAGAAGTTTCAAATAACCAACATGTGTAAAGACGTAGCAAATTCTCTTACGCGTTTCTAATGAAATTTTCTATATCTCTTTTTGGAGGTGCCTTTCTCTTTATTCAACTCTAGAGGGAAATTTCTTAACTGTCATTGCATAGTGAAAGACACGATCTATCTAATGAGATAAGCCAAGGAGTGAAATTGAAAAGTAAAATAATAAATAGTAGATTAAATAGTAAAAGAAATTTCTAAATCACAGCTTTTTTTTATTGCTAATGCATCATATTTAACTTCAATCTACATAGTCGCAACAGTTGCATCAGTTGCAAGCTGATAATGACTTCTCATCCTTTCTGCTTCACTACTTTTTGAGAAATGTCAATTTTCAAGACGTCAGTTTTATACTTTGATGACAGCATGAAAATAGATGGAGTAAAATGTCTGGGCTTCTGAAGACTATGTTATTGATATCTCCTGTATTCCCCCTAATTCCAAATTCTGGTTTCCTAGGCACACAATTGTAAATAAAGTTGCATAATATGGTATTTTTGTAAGCGAATTCAGAAAACCTGCTGCTGGTTTAGGATTTAATATAAACAAGTTAATAAAAAGCAGTTGAGATTCAGACTAAAACAGAAGCAAAGCATCCCAATAAGGAGGTTTTTATGAATCACCGAAAAAGATTATCGATAGAATATTAATGATGTTCTGATCATTGTCATAATGTAATACTGCGAGGATTCGACTCTCTTATTGCATTTGATAATTATTTGGAAGACATGAGCGAAGTAAAAGAAGTTACTGTATGTCAAGTAAGTGTACAACTCCTCCGTGGAATTGATTATTGCAAACTCAAGAACGGATTGATCAATGATTAATCCAGTGAAAATAATTGATGATAAGTCAATCGTGTTACTTTTCGATCAGTTCAAACACGTCAAACGCTTTATATCAATCCTAGCGATTATCATCAGGCAATCATAACAGTTCGAAGGAAGAATCAAACTGAGCTATCTTACATTTTAATGATCTCATGTAAACTATCAACAAATCCAGTTTCAATTCCTGTTCAGTTTTAGAAGCATTTGAAAGAAATCTATTAGTAATATGTTATAGTGAGTCTCCTACTGAAAGTACAGCATCTGAAAAAAAATCTTGAAAGGATGGATCCAGAAGTAGCTGTTGACAGACAGAAGAATGCCAGATCTGTTGGAACAATTAGTTCAGGCGATTTATCACTGTATAGTGATGATGGCAGCAGTGTTATGAACACCTCAAAACAATCACACAGAAATTCGATATCATCAAGAAAGATTCTGGCATCTACCAAAAGAGCAAACAGTAAGGGAAGTGTTGCCCAGTTGCTACAGACCAATAAGCTTGCTATTCAACGGACCACGAATCCTTCCAGTAATGAAAAACTTCACAATCTCCAAGAATCCAATCACAATGTAAAACTGCGTCCTTTCACTGAAAACATTTATGTTAATGCCCCAATCGATGATACATCCTCTATAATATTTCCAAGCGATAGAATAGAAATTGAGAAGAGAAGACAGATGAGAATTGAGAACTTTCCTATCAAAAAATTAGAGCCAGCACAGGTAATTCAGCCTAATCGCAAGAGTCTTTCTCCAAATCGTATGCAAAATATAAGGCAGAAGATTAAAATACCATTCAAAGCACTTTCCCCTACAAGGAAACCCAGCCAGTCGTTAGGAGATTCTAAGTTTACAGGAAGAGCATTATTTCATCATAACAGAAATACAAGCGACAGTTCTCAAACGTATGTCACATTACCTCCATCAACACCTACCCATTCTCGATCGTACTCTTCGCCAAGAAATAAATTATTGAGGTCCCCCGGGAAGCTTTTCAAGAAGAAACCTATAAGCTATGAAACACCAGATCAATTCACAATATTTAGAGACTCTCCCTCTATTACTTCTCAGTCGAATAACATCTCAGGGTCAAGAAATGGATTAGGTTCTTCTACATCGCCGAAGTTAGTAACAATGACTTCTCGACCGAGTTCCCCTTCGTTTCCTTTTACTTCTTCATGTACACCAAATCAGACGCATGTTCGAAAATTATCGCATACACGAACTGCTTCTGATTCATTTCCTGATTCTTTAGCGTTTCATGATTCATCCAATTTTGTTGACCTAGACAATTTGAAAGTCATGAACAATTTAGACGATATTCACTTCTCAGATCAAAAAGCATCAACGATACCGATGAAACCATCAGCTCAATCACTTTACAACTCTTTGGCAGAACCAGAAGCTCCATCGAATACATTAGCAATAATACCACCCACAAAACCTCCCGCCAACTATACAATTGCTCAGACTAATACAGAAGAGTTCTTCTCCGATAGTGATTCAGATCATCCTTCAAAGAAAGAGCCAATAACAGTTTATAAACCAATTTACCCAGAGCAGCAACTCAACACATCTAGATCGCTTCGAGATCTACATCTATTGCATAATTCACATCAACTCCTAAACTTCTCTTCAGCATCATCAACATATACAGCAAGTTCATCAGATAAGTCTCTGAAACAAACAGGAACTAACCAGCGAAACAATTGGTCTGCAATGCCACGCAATTTGAACCTGACCATTGATAACATCAACAGACGATCGCGGCTAAATCAAGGACGGAGATCAATGAGACCTCAGCTACCGGTTCCCTTACTCCCAAGACCCTTTATATCGACAAAACTATCAGAAGACAATAACTTCACACCCAGTACAATTGCTAACTCTACAGATGAGAGTAAGCGCCTGAGTGAGAATATACTCGTTATTGATGATAGTATTCACGAGAGTTTTGATGCCAATGCTTTTTCTCAAAATAAGCCTCTGAGCATGAGCATTGACACCAACACAATTCCTGATATGTTGACACTGCCATCAACCAGCCATACAGGTAATAGTGTTTATCTGAGCAACAATCATCCCTCACCTTTGATTGAAACTGATGCAATCTGGATGCAAGATAGAGAAGGATTTGTAGGTAGTTATTCTCATACACCAATTCTACTCAATTCAAAGTATAAGAAAACACTTGATTCCATAATACCATCAGAGCCTACATACGTTGAAAAACCACTGGTTGCTACTGAAGATGTGTTGATAAGAAATTTACTTGGAAATGTGTTTTTGGATGGCTACTCAAAGGTAACTTATGATGATTTGGAGAAATTAAGACAACCGGAAGGTAAAGTGAAATTCCCTGTAGATCGTTATGGAAGAAAGCTATGTTCTCCAGAATTAAGTGTTGCCATTATGATTGGATTTTTCTTCTTCCCACCTGGCTGGTTATTACTAGGAGGTGGTCTCATGGACGAAGTTATTGGTGTGGTTGATAGGAAACATAAGATAGCAAGTATAGGTTTGGCCTTAACAATGGGAACCATTTGTTTCATCTGGGTTTTTATTTATGTTGGTGTGTGGGCCTAAAGTTTTTCCGAAAAAGGTCTTGGAAGCAGTGATCTCAAACTGAGTTATCATAGTTTGGAGAGCTCTTGTTCTTAGCATTTCTTACACCGGGCATTAGATCGTTATGGAAAAAAATACAAATTTGAACACATATACCCATGCTTTAATCATCTCGATAATGAGCCTTGCAATTGTAACGGCCTACTCTGTATTTTTATATTAGAATAGTAAATTACTAAATATTAATCGAACAGATTTTATCTATTATCTCATATGCCGTAGTAGTTAAAAATAGCATAATACGCTTTTTGTTGAAGTAAGTTAATATATCTGTGTCATATCTTTGTCATATCTAACCTTTCTTCTCAACATTCCTATCTTGAAGCACCAGATATAAAAATACCCCTTGCTGCCTGTCAGTATTTCTACCTTAAAAACTATTCACTATATTGTAAAAGTAGTCGGTTGATTATTGAAGATATGGAAATATCGAACATATCTTGATAGATTTCAAAGACCCTTCTAATTTATACCGTGGTCCCTCTCAAGAGTAAAATAAGGTATCTGTAGATCTCATGCAGTACAATGCATGTATTGTCCCTTAACAACTTTGATATCATTTCGCATCGAAACTGTCCGTTATGCTTTCTATGTATAATCACATCTCCTTTCACCCCCTCTTGTAGACTATCGTTATCTATCTATAGCTCAGGTAATGAGCCATCAGAGATAGTTAATGTTATAATGAAAGGAGGAAATGGCATAAATGTATGAGCAATCACGTTGACATATTTGTACGCTGTACGATTTACTATCTACTTTGGGGGCTTGCATGATTAGTTCTAGGTGAAATTTAAAGGGAGAAGAAGAATAAAAATAAAAGTAGAATTAATACGTTGAAAATACCTATCAAATTTTACGAAGGTGATACCGTAGCTTGTGAAATAGACGCCGCTGATAGTGATAGTGAAGTGTAAAATTCTGATTAAGAAGATTATCGAACTAGTCAGGGGCAATACAATACGTTGAAAGCTTTACAAGTATCACTTGAGTGGGTTTCACTGGAAACTGATCATAGAATTGTGGATCAAGATAACTGGAATGGGGAACTCAGCTACTAAGGAACAAGGAAGTAGGAGGGAGTCCAGAACCCAGTTCAATGCAGATAGATCGAGATCTTATTCGAGTTCTTCATCTATAATAGGCAGCAATGATCAAGCTGTCAATGACGCTGATGTGACGATTAATGGCAGTTCCCCTGCCTTAATGATTCCTGGTGTGAATCCAGCAAGTTTGTCGCCCTCAAGTTATCGAAGATTAAGCAATTTATCTTCTTCTTCTGCTGATGCACAAGCTTTTATACAATCATTTTCACACCGCCGTCACTCTTCAACTTCATCTCCTTCAAATACGAAAAGGAAAAAAGAGAGAGAAAGGGAGAAAGAAGCCAGGAAAATAGCACTTACCGTCAGAGTCACTGAAAGTGTTGATGGTGGGTATTTGGCGCCGTCGGGGATCTATACCAGCAATCTAGACTTTGACATTGTCACTGTAAGATCTCTCATTATCGACAGAAGATTGGCACCTTTTTTTAAACCTTTATCGGATTTTGACGCTGGGTGGACTGACGAAGAACTGTTGAATGAATACAACAAAAGAGATCCTAAACTTTTGAACCTGAAGTTCGATGAAAGTGGTAAATTCACTTTATGTCTTCCAAATACCAACACCTTGACTGAGTACTACGAAAAGTTGTTTACAATATACCATGATTGTGCTGAATGTCCCATCTGTTTTCTTTTTTTTCCCAAATATCTGAATCGATCTAGATGTTGTTTTCAGCCTATTTGTACTGAATGCTTTGTACAAATCAAAAGACTAGATCCACATCCTCCACACGAACACGAAACTCCTACTTCCTCGTCAATGAATCACACTGCATCAGTATCGTCATTAGATGATGCAGAGCAATTGATTTCTGAATACGCGTGTTGCCCATTTTGTGCTATGCCAGACTTTGGGGTGACATATTCACCTCTGCCATTCCAATTCGGAATTCCATCTTCCGGTAATGCTGTGATACAGAGAAGTAACTCAGAAAAGCGGCAGATGGAGGTTGTAACTCAGACAAAAGCTGAAATAATGAAATCATTAAACTCGGATAGTGATGTAGGGGCACATTCGAAACGTAGGGGTTCAATTCCTTCATCAAATCCAGCAGTTATAACAACCGATGCTATACGACCAGACTGGAAAATGAAACTTATCGTTGCGAGAACAAAGCTGGCACGCAAAGCTGCAACTGCCAGTGCAATTCATGCTTCTTCCTTGTTGCTGAACAACGGTACTAGACAAAGGGGATCATTAAGTGGAAGTGGTATTTCAGCTAGAAATCCAACAAATGATAGAACTTACGCAGATTTAGAAGAACGAATGATTATGGAAGCTATCAAACTCAGCTTACTTGATGAGGAAAGAAGAAATTTAAAGCAACAAGAGAAGTCAACTGGAAAAAAGGGAGAAGATATTGGTCAATCAGAGCCCTTATCGGCCTCAGCTGTTCCTTTAAGCCGGAAAACGGTAAGATCTAGTGGTTCATTATTGAATCCTTTAAGTATAACTCCATCAGGTTCGCCATTTAAGAATGAGACTACAGGAGGAACTATAGATTCAGAATTAGCTCAAGCTGATACTCCGTCTGCGCCTTGAGATCAATTTTATTCAAGATTCAAGTAGAACGTAATTTGCCCTACTTTACTAATCAAAGCTCCGAGTGAACATTTGTTCATCAAAGATTCATGTGACTGTCATTATTAACTGGTTTAATATATAAGATGCATTGGGTCTACCAAAGTGACAGATGAACAAATATTGTCTTCTGAAAGTTTGTACTATATATATGTTCCTTCAATTTATCGCTTAAAGCAAATTGCCTTTTCAATTCTGCATCATCACGATATTCAATACTTTTACTATTTTCGCCATAGTTTATATATGAACTCTCAACTCTGCAACATATTCCTGATATATCTATAAGTATTCTGATAATTTCTGTTGTTATAATATATAATATTTCCACACTTATCTTGCAGTTCTCACATCATGAACGAAGTATGCATTGTCACATTGCATCATTCACCAACACTATTCCCTCCACATTTGAAAAGAGAGAAGGAATCAATTATTGTTTCTTCCTTTGGAAATTTACGAATAATTGATTGAGACAAGAAGTATAGTTCTCTGATATGGTGATATCCCTGGGTCTCACCCTCTTTCACAATCTATTGTGACTGCTTTTTCTAATTGGGCAATGCGGAAGCCAACTTCATTGATATTTTACATGTATCGATTTCAAACAAACATGAAAATATAATCTCAAAAAGGAAAATTTTCAATTTGGGAAGGAAATCCATTCTCAGGGAATCGGGGTGTTTGGAACCAACACCATAGTTCAATACTTTCTTCCACCCTCTAACACTATATACAGATATACAGGATATACATCAAGAGAGGTACTATTTTCAGAAATTTGGATATTGTAAATTGTCAAGAAAGGATAGTCTGCTACCATCGGCTTAAATTGATTATTCTAGTTTTTAAAATGTCTAACGAAACTGCTATTTCTTACGCCGCTCTCATCCTTGCTGATGCTGAGGTTGAAATTACTTCCGAAAAGCTCGCTACCTTAACCAAGGCAGCTGGTTTCCAAATCGAAGGTGTAAGTTTTCTTTAATACTAACTGCCATCCAAATTGAAGGTCAATTGGGTGATGTTTGGTTATAGTGTTCTACTACTTGTATACTAACATACAATTAGATTTGGTTTGACCTTTTCGCCAAGGCTTTAGCTGGAAAGGACATTAAGGATTTGTTATTCAACATCTCTTCTGGTGCTCCTGCTGCTGCCGTTGGTGGTGCTGCTGCCGCTGCCGGTGGTGCTGCTACTGAAGAAGCCGCTGCTGAAGAAGAAAAGGAAGAAGAAAAGGAAGAATCTGACGATGACATGGGATTCGGATTGTTTGACTAGGTTACTTAGGGTATGATTGCCTGGAATAATAATACTTTAATTCTTTTTTCAAACTTATCAACTGTACCTTGCAACATTCTTCAATGCGAAGATTGTATTTCGTAGTAGCTCCTATGTTTATGGTCATACACTGTTATCTAGTTTGTTCGTAATTGTTATCATGCGAGTGATAACACAGTAGATTAAACTGTTAGCTTTCCCTAAGAAAATGTTTCAAATGTATTCGTACAATGATTCATCTTGTGATTTATAAAATACTTTCTTTACTAGAGATAGGTAAGATGATACAGGCCACTGATCATCAATCTCATACCTAATCCATCCTTCTACCTATGTATGATTCACATGATTTGAAAAGCATTGCTACCCCCTAAGAACCGAGTCCGAGTCCGAGTTCGAACTTCTTAACAAAAGCCGTCTACAGCTTACAGTATTTTATCATTACAATGATTTGATTTATTAAGAGAAAACACCCAACTATATTCTGCTACAAAATTGTTAGTGCACTTATTTCTTCTTGTCAGCATCAGCTTCGGCCTTGTCCTTGGCTCTCTTTTCACGAGCACCCTTGTATCTGGCTTCAGATCTGGCGAGACGTAAAGTTCTATAAGCTTCAAAGTTCTTAGCTTCTTCAGTGATAGGTCTGGTTTCAGATTCTTCGGAAATTTGTTCAATGGGGAAGGTAGCTGCAGCAGAAAGAACTTGCTTGGCAGCTGCAACTTCTTCAGCAGAAGCGTCACCGCTCTTGGGCTTACCAGCCTTTCTGGGGAAAACAACTAACTTGTCGAGATAAGCCTTTAATCTTTGAACATTCAAAGCAAGGCCTTCTTCGCTTCTGTTTTGACGACGGTGGTCGACAGCAATACCGATAGTTCTGGCATATTGACGAGTCAAACCAGCAGCTTTAACTTCTTCTAAAGTGAAACCCTTACCAGCTCTAACTTTTCTGTTGTATTTGATGGTAGGAGCACGAACAATAGGTCGCAATAAGTCAAGAGGTCTAGGAGCAATAGCAGCAGCCTTCTTGGCTCTGGTAACTCTTCTGCTAGCCTTCTTACCAGCTTGGTCCAAGTGGGTCTTGACCCTTTCTTGCCAGTGCTTTCTGAAATGGTTCTTTTGGATGACGTAGTTCTTAGAGATAGCTAGATAAATAGTTAGTAAATGAATCAAATAGATCAATTAGTTGAAACAAACAAATAATGTTGCATTGGATAGTCGCCTTGTATCTTCGAAAACATTGACCAAAATAATCAACCCTACTCCTTCCGTATTCATCACACGTATGCCCATCCAACTGTCAAAATTTATTGCTGGTGACAATCTAACTCAGCTGCGCTGTATCACTCTTCCTGTATTCTCCTTTCTTGTTGAACCGTCACTATCCCTCTTCTTGTACACTGACCAAATCTCAGATAACATAACTGTATTGTTTCAATTTCAAATAATCCATTTCCAATTACATACCCATTGTGAATTATGTACTAATATTAAGTATTGATTGCCGTTAGCTTAAACCACGAACTATACCTATCATACAATAGTAAAAATATGAAACTTTTATAGCAAAATTGTATGATCAAAGAAAACAAGTTCTAGAAATCATTGTATTGAGAAAGAGGTTGGTAAGAGTAATACAAACTTTCCAGACGCAGCGTCCCCACTACGAATTACAATGCTCAAGTTTCCTTTTCTGAACTGGGTAACTGTGCGTGGGTCAGTCAACATTTGAGTCTCTTTACTAAACGATAATTAATGTCTTCAAAGTCTTCTACAAATGGAATATTTCAGTCCGTTCTGATCTATTCTGCTCATAATTACAAGTCCCCTCCTTTTGTGACAGCTAATAATATATATTATAATAAACACGTGCAATACGTAGTATTTTTCTACCCATTCTGTTATTTACCCATAAGTAAAGTAATTAAGAAATTACGTTCTTTGGTAAATTTTACGTAGACACCAACAAACGACGCACTTGGTAATCCAAACTCGGAATAGACTCAGCAGTTGGAACAGTCTGTCACCACTCTCAGTAATCACATAATGACACTCTCCGTAGGTTTTCACACATCACTCAAACATCTTGTGGTTGATCGTTGTTCATATCTGAATACGCATTTGAATATATTTTCTTTGTCGAATATTCAGCACAGTTATCATATAGCCAACATTAGTAAAGATGTCTACTCCTAGTGTGCAAGTATGTTCTAATTTTACGGAAGAAAAGGAAACCACCATCTGTTTGATTTATTTAACATCGTCTTCTGGGGTTCAATCAAGATACGGAATTGATGAATAATGACTTACAAAAAGATAAATATTACGATATATTCAAAGAAGGTATAAGTCAAATATCTGTTTTCAGTCAGCATGGATTTCAGACAAGGTAGTAGAATTGTGGAAGGATCTCGTAGTCTACAATAATTTTTAACACAAGAAATTTATTATATATCATTCAGGGTTATAGCCAGATAGATGATGAAGGATTGACGGAGAATAGAAAATTCAAACTAGGCTGTATTATTGGGTTTTCCATACTAATTTGTAAAGCGAGCAATACTAACCAATTTATAGACCTTCGGTAAGAAGAAGACCGCTACTGCTGTAGCCCATGTTAAGGCTGGTAAGGGTCTCATCAAGGTCAACGGTTCTCCTATCACTTTGGTTGAACCTGAACTTTTGAGATTCAAGGTCTATGAACCTCTTTTGGTTGTTGGACTTGAAAAATTCGCCAATATTGATATCAGAGTTAGAGTCACCGGCGGTGGTCATGTTTCTCAAGTTTATGCCATCAGACAAGCCATTGCAAAGGGTATTGTTGCTTATCATCAGAAATACGTTGACGAACAATCCAAGAATGAATTGAAGAAAGCCTTCACCGCTTACGACAGAACCTTGTTGATTGCCGATTTCAGAAGATCTGAACCAAAGAAGTTTGGTGGTCCAGGTGCCCGTGCTCGTTACCAAAAGTCTTACCGTTAAGCGTATCATATCTTTCACATTTTCTGAGGTGCTACGTTTTAAGTGTATCCCATATATAAAAATATACTCATAATGGAGGATAATCATTAATGTATTGCACATTTACGTAGGGTATTCAGTATTTTACCCATTTCAGCTCATTGACTCCAGACAAGACTTGATGTTTCTTAAGGAGCTATTATTTGCTTGTCAAAAATCTTCTCTAACAAATATGTATGATTTTTCTTATTCAATCTGCTCATGGATGTGATTGATGTATAGTAGCATGACATTCCTTTCCCATTCTTTTTTTCTTCATCTTTTATATACATTTGATTTCTGTTTGTGTTACATCAAGTGGTACATCAAAGCCATTAAATGATAACGTAATATTATATAACTTCTAATTTTACTCTTGCAGAAACATGCAGTTGTTTACTGGTAGAAACAATGCATTAATCTGCTGTCTTAGGCGTGAGTGCAAATGGTCTAGTTATCATAAACATGAAAACTCAAACGACGTGACAGAAGAGTACCCGTTCAATATGAATAACAAGTGTGGTGTGAATATATGCTGATATATAGCGTATTACTAATAGATATTAAGAAAAATATTCTGGGTTTTATGATACTGTTGTAATGGGGTTTTTCAGGAGTCTTTGAGAGCAAAGTGTCGCGTCATTTATTATACAACCGGACGCGTTTCACATTATGGCTCAAATGGCTCTCAAGAAGAACAACGAATCATCAGAAGAGATTCACAGGCGAATTGACAATGGACTTGTTACGCCTGAAGATTCTCAAAAAAGCTTCATGCCTGATGAGGATACAGTACTGGAAAATGGTAGGCACGAGATAATTGGGAAGGCCGCGGAACGAACATTCGAGATAGACAAACGATTACTGGCACGTCAAGAGGATTTGAAACAAGATATAGACATCCAATCAAAAGAAGATCTTCAGTTTCTATTACTACGGAAGCTGGAACTACTAGAAAATGTACAAACTGAGTTGAAAGCTTCAACCTCAGAAATCGCACAGTTACAACTTGAGTCCCAATTGAAAACTATAGATGCTGAGTCAGTTCAACGAAGGTATGCTGTTGAGAATACCATAAATAAGCGTGAAGTAGAAAGACTCAAGAACGTTAATGATTTGATATCCAATGCTGAGTTATATGAAACGTATATTGACAAGATATTAAACCTTCAAACGAGACTGAAAAGTTATATTGCAGAGAATGCGGAAAAAGATGCGCAATTAGCTTTATTGCAGAAACAGGTTTCACTAAGAAGGTCTCAGAAGAATACGGCTCCGGTTTCTCCTAATCTCATGCTCGATACATTGGGATTGTTGGCTTCTCAAATGCTGATTGAAGAAAAAAAGGAAGCGCAATCACTTGACAAAAAACAAAGACCCGAACTTCTACACGCACACAAGTCTTCCGGTTCACATATACGATCATATTCACATTCAAATTCACATACCAATGGAAATTCCATTGCAGAGATCCTCTCAACTGATTATCTTCAGGACGGTTTACTTAGGTCAAATTCAATGAGTACAGTTTCGAGTGATAGTGCGTCTAGCAGAAACGCCATTGCACATTTAGGAGACAGAACATATGCTAGTTTGAGAGACGAGGATTATAAATCTAGCAGTAGCTCTAATACCAGTATTAGCAATGTAAGAGATATGTTCAGATCGCGGGATAGCAAGATTGATAATTATGCAATAGCGGATGATGATGATGAGAATAAAGACAAGGAAAAAGGTATTGGCAAACGGTTATCACATAAGTGAAAATAAATTAACATAAAGCATTCATATAACAATCTAACTCGTAAATGACCAATACTGTAGTAAGTTACTGGATGAATTTTTCTCTCAGTAATACATGCAAAAAGAAATATCTATTGAATACTGAATAAATAGTCAACTAGTAATATGACGATCCGACCAAAAAAGGAACTTGGAGTGAAAATAAACAAATAAAAATAGAGTTTTGAAGTAAGATCTGCAGAGAAAGCCTTCCACAGTAAACCCTGATGAATATAGTCAATCAAGTTATGCTAGAGATAATTGAGCGTTGACAATGATGATTGTGGAACGAGATTCATAAATTGAGAGATGAGGAATGCTCTGGACGTGGTGAGTCATGATATTTGAATATTATATTTGAATTAGTCCAAAACTGGAATGACACCCTTCTTTGTAGGTGTAGTGAGATCTTGTAGTCTGTCGTATTCACCTGATAAGATTCTTTCAACCAAAATGGAATCGCGCTTCTTAATAGCTTCTGGAGTGGTGGCTTCCGCTGGTAATTCTTCACTTGATGCATCGTATTGATCTTGAGCTCTTCTGTTGATTTCTTCCAATGCCCAGTCTTGAATACCAGTATGAGCTTTGGAGAAATAAACTAAGCCGGCTACTAATAATGTAGGTAAATACCAGTAAAAGAATGGACCCTCCCAGCCTTCAGTATGACCTTCTCTCACCACTTTCCACTTGGTTTCACCTGTTTGGTGATCTTCATAAGGAATTTTGTCAATGATCTTTCTATTATCTGAGTAGTGTCTGAGTCCTCTACTATTTGCCATTAATAGTTGCATTTGTTCTTTACTTAGTCTAAACGTGTCAATAAATGTGTATCTTTTCATTTGAGCATAATGTTGCAATTCAGCTGCTGCTCGTAATTCAGCATCAGTTGGGATTCTAACAGATCCATCGGCATTTTGAAAAATGGAGCCCACCTTTGGTAACGAATCTAAAATCTGTCTGATTTCTTTTTCACGCTGTTCAGAGTAAAGAGAGAAATTACCAACTGAAATATAAGCCGAAAGAGCTCTAGTTTGAACCAATTGTTGGCTTGGATATGGGCGCGCAAGAACCCTTAGTGATGAAACCAGTCTTCTGGAAAACATTTTGAGAAGGCTCGTAGTATATAAGTGTATAGTCCCTATTCTACTTAAATATACAAATCTTCAGGTACACTTCGAAGTAGATAGAACTGTTTCCTACGCTGCCAATGCTCTCACTGTTAATAACGAGCACCGATTCTTCGATCTAGCAATCAATTCTAAACCTGCTAATAAATAAACTTGAAATAGAATCCAATCCCTTAGCTAGGCTACGTTGATAGTTGAAGGTAAACCCCAAGTAATTCAATTATAAGGTCAGTACAGCAACAGACTTACAACAGGCCTACAAATATGTAATCAAATGTGTGTAATTGAAAGAACTTCTATCATCTTGATTGGTTAATGAATGCATTCCACCCAAACACCGTGTATTCAACATCATGTCTCATTATACTCTAGGAATAATTTTGACCTACTTATCTCACGTGCTTTGTTTTATGTTTACCACGTGATAAAAATAGTTTGTCCCGTTTCGGAAATTCATGTTTTCTCAATAAAGAGGGATAGTAGAACGCTTCTCTAGTGAAAAATTCAACTGCTGTCTCAATGTTGGAGCGGGTTTGTAGGACTCTGTCATTGGGAAAGGCAGGGAGACACAATCCGTATCCCTTCTACGCTCAGGGAAGTTTTCGTACTTATCAACTTGATTTTTATCTACACAATTTCTATAGTGTAGATCCAGGTGAAATAATCATTTTGATTATTGTTAGATTTTTTCGATTAAGATATCTTAACGGCACTCAAACACATATACAACAAATAATCAAAATGAAGTTCATCAAGACCGAAGTTGACTTACCCATTCCTGACGGAGTCACCGTTAACATCAAGGCCAGAATTGTTCATGTTAAGGGACCTAGAGGTGAATTGACCAAGAACTTAAGACACGTTGATGTCACCTTCAATAAGGTCAGCAATGAACTTATCAAGGTCTCCGTCTTACACGGTGATAGAAAGCATGTCGCTACTTTGAGAACTGTTAAGTCTTTGGTTGCCAATATGATAACAGGTGTCACCAAGGGTTTCAAATACAAAATGAGATATGTATATGCCCATTTCCCTATCAATGTCAATGTTGTTGAAAACGGAACCATTGTCGAAATTAGAAATTTCTTGGGTGAAAAGAGAGTTAGACAAGTCAAAATTCACGAAGGTGTCACTGTTGAAATTTCAACTGCTCAAAAGGATGAACTCATCTTAACCGGTAACTCTTTGGAAAATGTTTCTCAATGTGCCGCTGACGTTCAACAAATCTGCCGTGTCAGAAACAAGGATATCAGAAAGTTCTTAGATGGTATCTACGTCTCAGAAAGAGGAACCATTGAGGCCGAGTAAATCAGTTGAGACTATGCAATATTGGTTGTTGCTTAATTTAGGTACAATCAGACGATAATCATGATGTTTTGCATATATGTGATAGTGGAAGGTGATTGGAAAGCTGTCTGATGATATTTAATGGTGATAAACCAATTTTCATTATTCTTGATGTATTATTTTCTCTTCACAATAATTTGTAATTGGATAAGGTTTACTTATTAATTCCACTTTGCCAATTCTTCAGCGGTGGAAGGAAGAATGCGGTACGTAGAAAATTTATCATGGGAAGGGGTTATACGAACTTGTAGGGTGTAGAGTCATTAGACATTTTCTCGTGCTCTTGACGTTGTAGAGCAGTTCGCCATCACTGAGGCTGTTTTCTTAGAGGCTATTATTGTTTGTGCGACCTCGAGATTCCAAAGTAAACCATCTTTTACTATCATGAGAGCTATTCAAAGCTGCTACCGTTACAACTGATTTTATTAAACACTGTTGTACTATAAATATTAAAAGATTCATGCATACAGATCGATCACGATGGAGTTGGTTACAATGTAGTTTTGCTTTACCTCGCCTTTTATTCAATTCCTTGCTTTGAGTGAATTGTTTTCAAATCGAAGATCTCCTCTGGGACGTAAAAAGTTATATTGGCATTCTCAGCAAATAATTTGTCAGTATCCGCAAAATCACCAGGTCTACCACCGGCATCCCCAACATAATAGCTGTTCCCAATATCTACTTCATCTGAAATAGATTTTAGATCTTCAATCAATTCCTGCCACATGCCAATTTTTGGTTTACGGTATTTTTCGTGCATCTCTTCAGCCAATTTTGATTTTTCTTTCGCGGGCCTTTTTGTAGCACCATAGAAGTATATTGGCAAGGGTTTCTCTTCTATCTTTTCACATAAATCACATAGGATCTTCTCAACTCTTGATTTCAAGGACACTGCTCCTTTATTTGACTGTGGTAATGTTACTCCACCTTGATTAGACAAGATTACCAATACGTATGGTACATCGGTTTTGAATAGCTTCTCTCTTAATGTAGTCTCTAAATCTTCTCTCCTGTTCTTATAAATCTTTTGTAGTATATCCTTGGTCGCATCATTGAACCATACCCAGTCATCAGGTCCTCTAGCGAATCTCGAGGTGCTTGATTTCGTTTTAACAATTGTAGAATCCATATCAAAAGCTGCAATCGCTACTTTCTTAGACTTTTCTTCCTTTCGTTTGAAATCGGATTTTACAGTGCCTTTCAACAGATATGTGCCTTTACTTGCCCATGTTACACGGCAACCATTCTTGTTAGTTATATTGCTTTCCAGTTTGTTCACAACTGATTTCTTTACTTTATTAATATTGGTTTCTTTATCAGATTCTTCATTCCTCACTCTTTTTCTACCTAGCATTTGTAGTATGTCATTAGCCATTTCAACAGTACATATTCTTTTCTTGTAACTATTTCCTCTTATCAAAGATTCATATAATGTTCGTTTTCCAGTACATCTTACAATATGTATCACTTACTCCATCCACTTTCTATATCTATTGTTTAAATCCTCATATCATAACTGATGAATTTTAGAAACTATTTTCGATATTCCGATTTTAAATATTATATTTCTAAATGTAAAACCTTCAATTGATTCGAGTCTTACTCTTGTAACAATCAATATAAGCCAAATGTACCCGGAGTAATTAGCATTTTTGATATTTGATCTTGGCTAAGCTTAAAAATTAATTATCATATGCAAAGGGAATTAGCCACACAACTTTCTTTTTCTTTATCTCTAAAGTCATTAATGAAGTACGATTTAAAAATAATGTACAATATTTGGTATGCTAATAACCAATAAAAACGCTGTCTATTGGTTTTCTAAGCAGTGGATCGAAAAAATATTCGATTGATCATTTATTGATAGTAAACACTACACATCAGACATTGGAACACCATGACGGACAAGTCATTCTACGGAGCTGGTGTTGTAGACACTGGTAGGAAAACATGGGACTTAGAAGAATACAAGAAAAAATCGGAAGAAAGAAGGAACAAGTCTTTTAATAATGAAGAGAGAGATGAGAGGAAAAAGCAAACTGCTCGGGAAGATTTGAAATTCAACGAAGGGTTAAATGAAGCCAGAGTCATTACTGGCGATGTCAATGTTGTAGGTATACGAGGGAAGGGAGTTGGGTTCTATTGCGAGGTTTGCAATTTGACATTCAAGGATAATCTAACACTTGTAATGCATTATAACAGTCCACAACGTAAGTTTGGTTGAGTCCATTTCTTTTAGGAAGATATGTAAGAGGTTCATTTAACTAACACTTTCAAAGATATGTCAAATGCCAATATAACAATAAGCACACCAAGTACATTAAGAGAAGTAAAAGAAGCCTTAAAGAAATTATATGACGAACAGCAGGCAAAAAACACACAAGAAGATATTGATTTTCAAGAAAGAATTAAACGAAGGCGGGAATTTGAATTGAAAGAAGCACAAATGCAAGAAGAACGAAGAATACGGCGTAACAAAAAAAGAAACGAAAAGAAGAAAAGCCTAAGATTTACGGACAAAGGACCTATTGCACCGTCAACAAGCTCTGAAATCAGTTCAACGATGGGATTTACTGGATTTTCAAGCACGAAAAAGTAACGTAAGAATAACTCAACCAACTGTCGTGTCAAAAAAAAAGTTCATCAGCTACAAACCTTACAAATTATAGTCAGACAATCTATATTCTTCTGTTCATACAAAAGTACGATGTGGACATTACCCAAAGCTCTTCCGATATTGTTAAATCGATCGTTTTGTTCGTTTCTATAATGATCTAGACGGAACTGAACTATAGTTCAAGATTGATTTTATCATGCAATGCAGTTTTCACATCTTCATAAACTGCATCAGGAGATTTTTCGCAGCTGAGTTTTACAACTTTGCCAACGGTATCAAAGTAATCAACAACAGGCATTGAAGTCTCAGTGAAGGTTTTGAACCTTCTGACAATGGCATCTATATTATCATCGATTCTACCACTTGTTTCACCTCTCTTTAACAATCGCTTTAACATAACCTCTTCAGGACAATCGAAAAACAAAACCAAATCTGAAACAGCAACTTCTTCTTCGAATTTAACTGCTTGATCCATCTTTCTTGGAAATCCATCGATCAAGAATTTATTTTTAGTTCCGTTAGATGATTTCAATGAATCAGTTATAGCATTCTTCAATAAAGCAATTGTGATTTCCTGCGGTACAATTTTACCTTCTTTTATATAGTTTTGAATTAATTCACCATACTTAGAACCTTCCCTTTGTTGCTCTGCTCTCAACAAATCACCAGCTGATAAATGAACAAATCCATAGTCTTTAGTCAATTTACTACATTGAGTTCCCTTACCAGCACCTGGTCCTCCTAATACAAAGACAACAGATATTTCACCAGGACCGAAAGCTAACTTCTTACGAGCAATTGAATTTTTGAACTCTTCCTCAGTAAGTGTGTTTTTGGGATTTTTCTTATCCAATCTATTCACGGCTACTGCAAACAGACCAAAACACACAATACCGACAATGAAAAGATCTCTGAATCTAGGATTCTTATCACCGCGCCGGGTTCCTTCTGGACCTAAAGATATCCTGGTATTACTGAATTGTCTATTGAACACTTTGAAGCCACTTAGTCTAACGAAATTAGCATTTTTGATTAAATGAGATCCATATTGACTGTTTGCTCTTGTTAAGGCTATTCTCATTGCGCCAACTCGATTCAGTGGCTTCAATCCTCGAACCCCAAACATTTCCGGATATTTATAATTACGCGAGAAACGAAATAACTATGAAGTTTTTCTATTGTAAACAGGAATCATACCAAAAGCCGATGAGTTCAATCATGGACTTACGCTGAATAGCAAGCAGACCAACTTGTTAATGTTTACTTTACCTAATGAATCCAGCCAGACATGAATGTGGTTGAATAATTGACACATCAAAGATCGATGATCTGATAGAAAACATTATAGCATCTGTTATTGGACGATTTATAACTTGGCATGATGCTGCAGGACCATGCATTCTAACAAAAGTATCTCTTGAATAGTTCATAACACTTTTGTATATAGATGAAGTTTTGTATAAAAGGACAGCAATGTTGGTTTGCATACATAGCTATACCAAACAAATTCAATTTCTTATTTCTCATTCAGTCACAAGTTATAATGTTTTGCGTTGATTATAGTAATAGCCCACACCTTTTTAGACTGCATGTGATCTGCATGAACCAAATTAATACCAATTGAAGCATCAAGATGCATGAAAATATATAGTGACAGAAATACTACTGCATCAAGCTACATTAAAGGTTGAACCACCTGACCAAGCAGCGGTTTGGGTGTTTTACATAGTTAATTGGACTGAAAATTCTCCCAGCTTTATCAAACAACATAAATCAAGTAGTAAAAGTCAATGTATTAGATCATGACTTTGATTAGAACAGAACATGATATAAAAGAGGTTGATTAGTATCTCAGCAGCAATTCAAACATTTTTCTGGATAGGGTGCTTGTTTCGATTGCTATTTGAAGCATTGGAAGTAGATCTCGAGACAGATTGATTTTCAGAAAGAGCAGAGTAGAACTCTGCAAACAGTGGCTACAGTGGGTTAAATTAATATTACAAGCCCGACCAGTCTGTGTTCAAAAAAGAGAGGTACATGATAAAACTTGGTTGCCTCTATTAATTTGGATTATAATTGAGTGACAACACATTTCATTGAAAATGTCTTTAGTGAGCCTCGCTAAAGTTTGTTCTCACATTCAGAATGTGAGCAGGGTTCATAAACCTCTTACTAGTATTCCTCTTAACAGATTAAATCTTGAAGTTTTCGTTCAACTATATAAAAATGGCTTCATTTCATCAATACAACGAGGAGGACCTGAAGGACCTGATCCAGAATATACACCAGCAACACCTGATAATATAGCCACTAGAAAAATTTGGGTAGGGTTGAAGTATCATAATATTCGACCTGTTCTGAAGAAGTTTTCCTTGATATCTAAACCAAATAATAAAGTGATTTTGTCACCAGAGGATTTGCATGCATTTGCTCATGGTGGAAGAGTTAGAAATATTGCTCCCCCACAACCTGCTGAGTTAGTTCTTGTCAGAACTCAGATTAATGGAAAGAAAGTTATTTTGGATTTAGATCAAGCAACGGATAAGGGAGTCGGTGGTGAGTTACTTTGCAGAGCGTCATAGACAGTGAATAAAACTATTGTTACATTGCTGATTCGGAAGAGCAAGATGGCATTGCGTACGTGTATATAACTGAATGAAATATTATTTTTCCTATAGAATTTGCTCTGGGTTTCATTAACAAATTTTGGATTCAATTAACTTTAGGGATAGAAAAGAAAGAGCTTATAGTAAACTGTGCTTATAAAGAGAGGATTCGGTGGAGTATTATAAACCTATTGTATTGCGTACAATATGCTATGATTTCAGTGTCATTCAGTTCATTAAATATCCAGAATTGGCCCATTACCTAATGTTTTCCACGATCTCATATCTATTTGAAATCCTTTCCACTTACTGAAATCTTGAGGAGTTAAGGCCTCATCTAACTCCAGTTTTTTTATGATAGGTGTTGAACTATGATTTGTATCAGCAAAACCAGTTTCAAAATCATCTAAGGATTTAGTTGCAGAAACTGAGCTGAAGTTTTCATCATCAGATAATAAACTATTAAGATTTGTTGAATGGTCAATCTTCAGTTTATTGAATTTAACATTAATATTATTCAAACTAGCCTCTAGAGTTTCTACCTCGTTCTTCAAAAGACTGTTTTCTTTTGTTAGTTTTACTATGGCCGCAGACAAGCCATTCAAAGTCTTTGTATCATTAGCCTGTAATGTTTGCTTCAACTCTTCATTTTCTTTTCTGAGAACCTCTATTTCAGCTTTTGCTTTTTCGAGTTCTCCCTTTAGATCATTGGTGGAAGAGATACTGCTTGCTACAGAACCTGGCAAGCTTTCAGTATTATCTACAGATAGCTCTTTACCCGTTTCCTCAACAGGATCTCCGATAGCGTCTTCGATAGGCTTTTCTGTAGGTTCTTCAACATGTTCGACAGCATGTTCTTCAACACGTTTCTTGGTAGGCTCTTCAGAAGGTTCTTCAGCAGGTTCAATACCTTCTGTGGATTTATGTTGTGTATCGGTTTCTTCTTTTGTAGGCTCCTCAGCCTTTTCAGTTATATCACTGATTGTATCAACATGTTCATTGCTATCTTTTTTTTCAACAATCTCTTCGGAAATTTCCTTTCCCTCGATCTCATCGGATAGATTATCAACACTTTCTTCGGGCTCAGCGACAGTGTCACCGACAGCCTCTACTGCCTTTTTAGCCTTCTTCTTCTTCTTACTCTTCTTTTTTGACTTACTCACTTCATCAGCCTATTTCAGGTCATGAGGTTAGCATCTCATCGACAGACCCCAGAGTCCACATCTAAATAATAAACAAATAACACTCACCATACCAAGCAGTTCATCTAGTTCAGCTATATCTATTTTATCTCCTTTCCTACTTTGAATTCCCCCAGCCCCTGTTTCACTCTCAATTGACGCTAGCAGCTCCTCTGCTTCTTCAGACATCGTTATCGTTATTTATTCACTGACTTTTCAATTGATAGGAAGTATCAATGATAGCACTCTTCATTCAATTTTAAAAATCACTGACTCAAATTACAGCTGGTTTCTTCCTATAACCCTATTCTTACAAACACGCTTTACCCTCTCTCTTTCCTTTGTTTGATCACTTAACTACTAACCATCTTTTTACGTATCTGGAGGATCTTTAATGCACATGCATACATGATAAAATGATACCCTCTAACTATGATTGGGATTGTAAGAATCACCCCCTTTCACAATTACTGCAACTATCTCTCCAATACCCCCAATGAATGCGAGCGAGAGGGATTCTGAGTTTCCAGAAAAAACCACAAGAAGGAACTAACAGAGATCGTCAAATTGGACAACAAATTACAGCTTTCCTCAGTTGTAAAAATGAATTTAGTATACAGATATTGAACATGTTATTGGGATGGAAAGCGTTGTACAAAACAATACGCAAGTATAGAGTGTAATTCGAATTCAACGAAAGTGATTTTCGAGACTTGTACAAGTAGATACGAAAACATAAGAAGCAAGGAAAGATAAAGAGAAAAAACAAAAAAGGACAGATAAGGAAAAAAGATATTGCTACATAAAACCCAGAATTTTGAGCAAACTACGTGAACCAAATAAAAATTGCTAATAATAATGACAAGAGGAAATCAAAGAGAAAAAGCCCGTGAAAAGAATCAAAAGAAAAAAGCTCAAGAAAAGAAGAAACAAGATGGGGATCCAAGGAAACGATTAGAAGCTCAGGCCGCCATTATGAGAGCAAAGCAGAAAGAGGGTATGCTAATATTCTTGTGAGAATCCCTGTAGACTATTAAATTAGACGTCGCTACTAACTATTTAACTCACAGCTGAGGAAAAGAGAAAAGCCCTTGCTGCCTAAAGCTTTTACCAAAGGGAGCAATCTAGTGTGCTTTCTCTGAAGCAATTGTACATACTGTTAACTAGATTTTTAAGATGCACTATAGAGATCTTGTTGATGAGCTAGAAAGTGAGTTTTCAGAAACAATATACTGTCAGACTCAATTTCGGAAATTTCTGTGGTTGTCTACAAATATGCTTTAAGCTTCAGAAGAAGACAGCACCCGGTAGAATGTAAATTTAGTAACAAGTAAAACAATCAGTAGAGAACACTATTGTTATACACCATGTTAAATTACTTCTGGATATTGAAACAGCAAAAGGAAACTTCCATACAAATTAACATGTGGCGAGAATATGATAGAGAATAATTACTTGGTTTTTAAGTAGTTCTTCATTTTATTGATCTGTATTATTTGATTACTTAGTATATATCCCCCACACTCAGAGATCAGCAGTTCGTTCAACATCGTATTGGAAATCGAAATAGTTTTTATCGAAATGATTGATTCTAACAAGACCTTCTTCTCCTCCAGATGTAAAACCAGTACCTTGAGGATGAATAGCAATGCAGTTCATAGGACCAAAATGTCCTTTGATCCTACCGATTTCGTCTTCAAAGATCTTATGGAAAATCTTAGCCTCAAAGTTACCTTCTCTTGCTGAAGTAGTTGTGACATCCTTAGCATCCTGACCACCTCCAAGTAGTATGAAGTTTTTCACAGGAGTGATGGTTGCTGAGTTAACAGGTGCAGTTGAGTAATAACTTTTCAAGACTTTCAAGTCGTCAACATCCAAAAGCCTTGCAGATTTATCTTTGGAACTAGTTATAAAGTAAGTTTGATCTTCAATGTTGAATTGTATATCAGTGATAAGCTTTTCGTGAACTTGTTCTGAAGCAATGAATTCTCCAGTTTCCCCATCAAACTTGGAAACCAAACCATGTTCGTGTCCAGCAATGATAAATTTACTACCATATGACCAACCGGCAACAGTGAACTTTTCATCGGAAGATCCAGTGTTATCAACCTTCCACAATAATTCAGGTTCGTATTCTTCTTCCTTTTCTAAAAGCTCTTTTGTGTCCACTTTATAAACCTCGAGTGAACCCTTGTAGCCCATAACCCCATCTGTAATCAATAAAACTTTGGTAGAATCGGGATTGAACTGAACTCTTCGCACTGGAGTACTTAATGGAAGAGTCTTGACGCATTTACCAGTTTGAGTATTCCAGAATTTAATAGAAAAATCAGCTGATCCCGTTACAATAACAGAAGAATCGGCACTTATGTCAATACTTTTAATCGCACCACTATGTCCACTTAAAGTTCCTAATCTCTCCCCGTTGTGTGAGTACCAAATAGATGCCCTATCATACGTTTGTTAGTATCATCCTTCTTTCAATAATGCCACTTCACTGACTACTGATTCTCGCGTCAGACTCAAAATTTAAATACTTACACTTTGTCATTGGATACAGATAGCACTAAATCACCATCTTTGTTATACTTCACTTGGTTTAAAGGTCTTTCATGACCGTGTCTATTCATTCAGTTAGTATTTGAACTTGGAGTTGGTTTGGCTCGTTCATCATCAAATTGAACATATGAATTACTTACAACACAATAGGTCTCATATTGACTGTGTATTTTCTTTAATTCAACAACTTATTAATAGGATAAATCTACCACAGATCAACCTACTAATATTCCAAAGTATCCCAAGAGATCTATATACGTCTATAGACATAATATAACATCTATATTTCAATACATTAATTTGATGTTGAAAATTTTGCTAGGATCAGATTGAAATCTTTCACTATTGTGGCTAAGAAGGCCCCACCCGAACATCTGGTACATGAAGTCTCATCTGATATACCAATCTACAGATTGAGATGCGACTATGACTGAAAAACAAAAAAACATTATGATTATAGCATAGAAGCATAATGAAGAAAATAACTACATCATAAATTATTATATCTATAAGACAAATTATAAATTAGTAATATACTGTCAAGAAATGGATAGTATAAAAATAATGAGGATATTTAATGGATGCAATACTAGCTCACAGATCAGCTACATATAAACTTTCCAGCTTCGAATACATTTCCTGCAGGGTTGAGGTTTGATTTAACTAGGAAACCTTAAACACTCATCCGTTCCGTAATTTTGGAACTATTTCACTCAAAGAATGAACAAAAACACGATCAGCTCAATTGCACTTCAATAGATATCTGTTTCAATAGACTCATTAACGAACATCTGGTGTGAGAAGTCCTTCTGAAACCAATGTGAACTTGGAAAGACTGTCCCATCAAGCTTGAACCTGACAATTTGAAACGGCCAGATATCAAAACAGTTTTCCTGCTAGGACTATACATTGATAATTCTTGTCATTCGATTTTCAGGACATCTTTAGCCCAAGTTCTCTAGTCCATCATTATGTAGAGCGTCATTCCTATATCTACTCAACAAATCTTCTATCCTGTCTCGTTCAGCTTTCTCCTTTGCTAATTGTTCCTTAAAATTGTTCTGTAATTCTAACACATACTTTTTGAATTCATGCCTCAGAATAGAAGAGGATACAGTATTACTTGATCCCGTTCCAGGCGAGGCTGCCAAGGCTGATTTTAATAGGTCTCTATTCACAGGAGAAAATGATCTGACTGGTGAGGCATCTGCTGCAAAAGGTTTGGGTTGAGGTGTGATAATATAGTTTTCGCCTGAACCAAGAGTAGAACTTGGGGCTAATGAAGGTGATAATCCCAAGGAATTGACTTTACTTATTTCAAACTGGCTTTTTAGTTCATTATATTGGTCATACAAATGATCGTACTTAATCTTATATTCATTCCGATCATTCTCCGACTCTACTGCTTGACGTGTCATACTATCCAACACATTTGTTACAGCATCTAGTTCCTTTTTCAGTGATTCACATGATTGTTGAGACTCTGCCAATACTTCCTTATAACTTAGTCGTTCTTCCTCATACTGTCTCTGCAAAAGTAAATGCTGATACTTTAACTGATCAATTGTAGCTTTCAAATCTGTTTCAATCATTTGTTTATTATTCACTTCATCTTGTGTTTTCTCCAAGGTATCTTGAAGATGTTTCAGAGATCTCAGTGTCCCCGTTGTGGTCATGGTTCTTCTTAATTTTGACTTTTTCCTGGACTCATAAAGAATGAGATTCAGATTCTCGATTATGGATTGTTCTGAATCATAGAACCCATTTCCTGTCTCTACTAAATGATTATCAATAGTGATCTTCACAGTCTCTTGTTCTTTCACTGTTTTCAAATAGCTGGCATAAACTAAAGATAATAATCCTTGTACGTGTTGTAATATGTTCAACAAAATATCGGGATCAGTCTCATTTTCTCTGTATTTATCTCTTAATGCTTCTAGAACTTCATCCAGAAGTATATTTCCTTTCAAACCGTGTTCATTTAGCTCTATCAAAGCCTTTTCTATCAATAAAATAAGATAACTAGAGTTCTGTGAGACCTCATCCACTCGTGATCCTAATAGACCACTGTTCAGCTTAGTCTCAGTTTCTAAGAGCTTTCTCAATTCGTTTCTTTCCCTAGTTATATGAGATTTGGATACTGGTTCTACAGCTAATGTGTGTAAAGAGCTAAGTAGGTCGTCCCAAGTCTTCGCTTTAGTGTCATCAAGAATTGATCCGCGTCTAATCGACCGATTGATCTTGAAAGGTGAAGAGCCTAGCAGCTCTACAGCCACCACATCCGAAATCTGAGACATATTCAATATATTTCTATAGTAGAATCAGAAGAAACATTCACCTGCTTGTACAGTAAACTATTTCATCTATAGATAATTTACCATGAGGTTTTCTTTTTAAAGAAATGATACATTTGAGGCAGGTACATAGATCAACGATCTCTCTGGTTTTTTTTTTTAACGAGTTTCCTGTCGCGTATAGAATCTAAACAGCCGATAGTTCAATCAAAAAGTTCCGGAAATATTCCCAAACAAACAATGTGCAACTTCATTTTTGGGAGTGTACTTAGTGGAACATTGGCTTTACTGAATAAATATGGCTGGGAATGATGATAATACCAATTGATAGCATGATTAATTGATCAAATAAGTGACAGCGAAAATTCTTGGATGCCAAAGGTGATAGATAGTAAGGGGTTTCCAACGGAGCATGAAGTGTTGAGTAATCTCAGATTAAAACTAAAGAAATCTTGGAATTCCCTGGCATATCAGATTTAGCATCTCAACAGAGAGAAGTACATAGAGACACAGCTCTAAAATACACATTCTAACATACTAATATCAATCAAGTAGAAAAAGACTGCAATTTTAGCTAGCTGCTGATTTGACCTCAGATTCATCCAACAATGTGTGGATAAGAGACCCCCAATTGACTCAACGAACCCTTCATGAGTTTTTCCGATTAGCATCACCTCATCCAGAGCTCCATACAGAATTTATAGTTAAGGGATTGATGATTTTGTGCGAAAGCAACTTGTCTCAGTAGTTAGGGATTATTGCATGACAATAAGCCTTCCAGCCTCAATCTCTTCACCGTTCTACTCGTTTCCAGACTTGAGAGTATCCGGATCTCCTTGATTAATTAAGGAGGAAACAAGGTTGATAAGCTTTTCAATTTCTTCTTCAGCCATCAATTAATATTTCATCCAATCACCTTGTATACTCTCTGGCAACTTCTCTCTTTCGATCATAGTTCCTAAACAAATTTCCACCCTAGTGACAATCAACTCAATTCTTCTCTAGTCTTGATCCTTCCTTCCGTATTGATGATGAGATGTGGAGAAGTGCAGCTTCTCTAAACTTTAATCCGTAATTGGAAGGCGCCCGAAAACCCTAATTTAAAGAATCACAAACTCCAATGCAATTTGGAAGAAGATTTGTGCTGAGATGACGATCTTGGTGTCACAAAAGGATGATTACCTTCAATGCTTTGTCAGTCAAATATTGATATTCAGATATATTGAACATCATCGTCACATTGAATATCTTCAATTGATTGACTTGATGACAGAAATGATACTGAAGTTTATGCGAATTTGACTTGGTAGCATTCAATCTTAGGAGACCGCCCAGTTGAAGTAGTCTAAAACTAATTGGAAAGAATAACGATAATTATTCTCCGTAAATAGGTTCTCCATTATTCCTATAGAGCTACGAACTAGATTTGATCATTTACGTTAGAACAACCAAGAGTTAATATTTTGAAACCTGATAATAAGAATATTTCAAGCGAGATTGTCACCTCACCGTACACTTCTCTGAACATGTCTGTTCACTGTTAGGGTTCTTACTCAAACTAAGATGGCTCTTTAACTTCCACTTAGGGGTGATATTGATATAAATAATATTACTAGTTTGCCGCTATATAGTTTGAGTCTCCGAGAAAGTAAAAAGATCGTACTTAATACGTAACGATGTTAAGAATAGTCAACTAAGGAATAGTATTGAGGTGCCGATACGTTATGACTTTACTTTGAATACGAGACGACGGCAGATGCCTGATGCCCGATGCCCGATGAATTACTGGAGGATATTTGAGCGTGTAAGAATAGTGGTTAGTGAATAGAACCATCTTACCCCAGAATTTCATTCGAAGGTACAACAAAGTTGGTCAAAGCAATTGAATTGAATAATACCCCGCTTGGTCAAGGATTGAGAACCGGTATTATATTGATCCTCATTGAACTAGTAAAAGTATAAATATTAAGACAATTCACCTATCAAAGTGGAAAAATGAATTGGTAGAATAGATCTTTTATTCAATTTTCAGAATCAAGAAAAAACTCACGTGAATACTAAGACGTCTCATTAAGATAAGTTCTACTTGAATTCAAAATAGAAAACCAAAAGATAAGCTAACCAGCACTACTAAACTACTATCATTGAAAAAAAAAGCTAGCAAGATGGGAATTCCTAAGACACAGAAAGCTGTTATATTTTACGAGAATGGCGGGCCATTGAAGTATGAAGATATTCCAGTTCCAACTCCTGCAGCTGATGAGCTTCTCATCAATGTTAAGTATTCTGGTGTGTGCCACACTGATTTGCATGCATGGAAAGGTGATTGGCCTCTTCCCACTAAACTTCCATTAGTCGGTGGACACGAAGGTGCTGGGGAAGTTGTGGCTCTTGGTGCAAATGTTAAAGGTTGGAAAATTGGTGACTATGCCGGAATCAAATGGTTGAACGGTTCATGTCTTGGTTGTGAATTCTGTGAAAACGGCAATGAACCAAACTGTCCTGATGCTGTCCTATCTGGTTATACACACGATGGTTCTTTCCAACAATATGCTACTGCTAATGCTATTCATGCTGCAAAGATTCCTAAGTCCTGCGATTTAGCAGAAGTTGCTCCAATTTTATGTGCAGGTATAACTGTGTACAAGGCTTTGAAGACAGCCGATATCAAAGCTGGTGACTGGGTTGCTATTTCTGGTGCTGGTGGTGGTTTAGGTACTTTGGCTATCCAATACGCTGTTGCAATGGGCTATAGAGTCTTAGGTATTGATGGTGGTTCAGAAAAGGGAGATTTGGTTAAGAAATTAGGTGCTGATGCTTACGTCGACTTTACTAAGACTAAAGACGTAACAAAGGAAGTTCAAGAAATCACCAATGGCGGTCCACATGCCGCTATTAATGTCTCTGTGTCAGAGGCAGCTATTAATAATTCTTGTGAATATATTAGACCTTGTGGTAATGTTGTATTGGTTGGTTTACCTGCTGGTGCCGTAGTCAAATCATCTGTCTTCTTACAAGTTGTCAAGACTTTTAACATCAAGGCATCATATGTTGGTAACAGAGCTGATTCAGCTGAAGCTATTGATTTCTTTGCTAGAGGAAAAGTCAAGTCTCCAATCAAGATAGTTGGCCTTTCTGAACTTGAAAGTGTATACAAATTAATGGAGAAGGGTGCAATCCTTGGTAGATATGTTGTTGATAACTCTAAATAGATGTTTGACAACTCATTTCAATTTTAAGATTTTTCTGAGCTGTGAAGTCAATTTGAAATGATTAATGATATAATGATTTAGATGTCGTCTTTACTTACTTTGTTCGTTTTAGTTACAATAAATGATTCGTATGATAATTCTCTTATGAGTTTCAATTGGGTATCGGTAGTGATGTAACTTCGGTAACAGAGGGTTTTTAAGATAGACGATGTATGAGCTAGCTATCTTTTTATAACGAACCATAACTTCTATTTTATTTAATGCTTCCATCGTTTTATCTTCATATCAATTCAATCTTTTGAACATCATTATCCATATCTATTATAGTTCCATTACTGCAAGATCATGTAAAGCTCATGCAAGATTATTCAATTCCTAAAAATAGAAACCTAAAATAAATTCTGAACCTGAAACGCGAGAAAAATAATGATGTTTTGAGTGGAAGTGGTATTTTTTGCAAAATAAGTAAGCCTGAAGAAGTAGTACATTAACACTTCAAAAAAATCTTAAAAATAAAACACATGTACACAAGAAAGACCAAGATTGAAGTTCAACCTTATCCTCTAATTTTGCAACCTTATTTTAACGTTCCAGGCTCCAAGTTTTATGTGGGCAAGACACAGACTTTATTGCGTTCCAGGATAGGAGAAATTTTGAGAAATAGCAAGAAGATCAAATCTTTTGTTTTACTATCAGTAGTTATCATTGCATGTTGATCTAATACTCTACGAGTCAATTGGCATGATCGGATACTTAAATATTTCCTTTTGTAAGCCAACTGATGTTAAGGATTACGCATTTTTTGACCGAGACATCGCGTTGTGTTTACTGTATATCAAGGACAAAAAATAATAAGTGCAAGCAATTTTAACATAATGGATTATAGTATGTCTTTTGGTGTGGTTTTTGAACTTCTGAGGCTTATGAACTATTATCACTATTACATCTAAATACTAACATGGACAATAGATATTTTTGCCCGAGAAGATACTTCCTCTGGTTGCGTGTCGTGTGGGGAGGTTCCACCATGTCCATCATGTGCAGAGGATGAATATTGTTCAATGACGCTTCAAACTTGTACGGAATGTCCCACTACATTTTGCGTAAAACTGAAGTCAACTTCGTCTTCAACTACTTCTGTCGACACGGGAGAACCAAACAATGTGGGGCCAATTGCTGGAGGCCTGGTAGCTGGTATAGTAGTTTTGGGACTGACGCTGAGTATTCTTATATGGAAATACTTCTATAGTATCAAATCACCAAGAGGAAGATTGCGATTAGAAAGGAAATTAAGACAAGCAGCTGAATATGAGATGAGTGGTTCAAACAATGGGGATGAGAGGTTAGCAGATTTAGAAAAGATGCATACGACTGCCAGAAATACGAGATATAATGCCAACATAACTGGCTCTAGAATAGCTCTTTCATCACGAGAATCCACATTTTCTAACACTGCATCAACAATATGGTCAAGAGCATCAAATATTCTTCCCATTGCATATATTCCTGGTGTGACTATTCGAGCTAGCAAATTCCAAAAATCATACAAGAGACAGGTTTCATTTGCCGTTGACAATAACTATTCTAGTGATGACGATTCAGAGGATCAATCTCGTTTATCAGTAGCTTCGAGAGGATCAGCAGTCCTTCAGCCTTCTTTAATGACAGCAGTTAGAGCAAATGCTAGATTAGTCAGCTTAGCTGACAAACGGTCAGTATCAACAGTTTCAACTTCTGAGTCAAACTTTGATTTAACTCTGGAGGACATAGATGCTTATAGTGTTCACGAAAATGATGGTGTTCCTACTATGATTTCCAAAGCTAGTAAGTATAACGTGCCCAATCAATCAGAGCAGCCTAGTTCAAATGACGTTGACTCAACAGTTGATACCAAAACCAGAGCCTCCACTTTCAGCTCAGCTGGAAGTGTGCTTCTTGATTTAGAGTATGACCCAACTACTAAAGCCCGTTCACAGGAAAGTCTGAATCCTTTTACGGATGAGAATTCTTTAAAATAGCTCTAGAACTAGACGTTCGAGTAGAGATATATGTATACATAGCAAAATTGGGCAAGGATCAAGGAACCAAAGACGGGAATAATATAAGTAATTTTCTAAAATTATTGTTATATAAATGGATCTATTTACATGAATATATCGTATTTCATCATTATGGTCATTATTAAATTATCAGTATACTCATCCACATATTTATCTGATAGTTAATAACATTACATTCCTCTTGAAAGTGAGAGGTTACAAACAATAATAGCGGAAACTGTACAAAACATATATTTTCCGCTATTATTGCTTCAATATAAGAATCTTCTTATATGAGCATTTTTTCGACTTTCTCTTCCTTATCATTATTGCGATAATGTAATAATATCCTCGGCAATTCTTTTTTCTGTCTTTTGTATTTTATTGTACAGTATTTACTGATAAAATGTCATTTGGACAAATTGTTATTGGCCCCCCTGGGGCTGGAAAATCAACGTACTGCTACGGAATGTTCCAATTCTTATCAGCCATAGGTAGGAAGGCATCAATAATCAATTTGGACCCTGCTAACGATAATTTGAATTATCCAGTGGCTATTGATATAAGAGACTATATAACTCTTGAGGAAGTAATGGAGGAACAAAATCTTGGTCCTAATGGTGCTATAATGTACGCTGTAGAAGAAATAGAAGAATTGTCAAATGAACTAATAAATGAAGTACGAAAGTTAGGCAAGCAGGAGTACTTACTAATAGATTGTCCTGGCCAGGTTGAACTTTTTACACATCATGGAAGCTTACAAGTTATTTTCAGGAAACTACAGAAAGAGCTTGATTACAGGTTTTGCATTGTGAGTCTTGTGGATTCTTACTATATCACTTCTCCATCACAGTATATCTCAGTACTTCTTTTGACTCTTAGATCTATGTTGCATTTTGAACTACCATGTGTTAATGTACTAAGCAAAATTGATTTGCTTAGTAACTATGGCAAACTTGAATTTAATCTTGATTTTTATACAGAGGTGCAGGATTTGTCATATTTACAGCCGGCGATAGAGAATGAGCAGAAGTCTGCTTTAGGGAAGAAATATGCTAAATTGACAGAAGCAATAGCAGATGTCGTATCAAGTTTTGGACTAGTTAGTTACGAAGTTTTAGCTGTCGAGGATAAACAATCTATGATTTCTTTGCTCGCAGTTATAGATAAATCAAATGGCTATACATTTGGGACTAGCGAAATAGGTGGTGATAGTATTTGGACTGAGGTTACTAGACAAGGAGGCTACCTTAATCAAGCAATTGACATACAGGAGCGATGGATTGAAAATAAAGAAGCATATGAAAAAGCAAGAGATGAACGAGAAGGTCAAGAAATTGAGGAATACGAAAAGCAGAAGAAACCAGTCGATCCAGAAACTGAATGGGAAGACGCCTTGAAAGAATGGGAAGAGGAACATAATACAACAGTTAAAAGGTGACAGGCTCTCAAAAGAAAACAGTGATAAATCATATAAGACATAGATTGAACATAATTCCTCCTATTTTACATAAGAAGACTCGGACTAATAATATTCACATGAAAATCGCAGATTATATGCCATTGAGAAAAGGTTCTGCTTGAGCAAGAACACTCTTAGCTTCAGTGGTGTCCTCAGTTGTACTAATCTTATAAACCGGCAAGTTAGTATCAGTCTATAACTCTCGATGAACCAGATACTGCCATGATAGAACTAAAAACAATGAAATACCGTTCCATCAAAAAGCTTAGATATACTTACAATTGCGGTTTGCAGTCCTTCAGCTGCAGTCTTGATCTTTTTCCTTAACTCCGGGATCATTTTCTTAGTGTCCTCTAACACTTCAATCTTCAAATTGCAATCTTGTTAATAACAACTCCAAATATTACATACAACCCCAATGAATATAAACTTCTAGGATAACATACCATTTTCTTGATTTCATACTCGTCCGCATTATTCTTTTTCATAGATTCAATTGATTCTTCATGTTCCTTCACTTCTTCGTGATAATACTTTTCCTCTTTTATCAGTCGTGACACAACTGACGTTTTAATTTGCAATTCAGATGGGGCCATTTTGAACCATAGCGCTCTTCCTGCTTTTGATATTTAATAAACTTCTCAAACTTCTTTAATACCAATCAAACCGTCAAACCCTCAACTATCATGTATCTATAATTGATAGTTGCTTATTAAACAGGAGATACTTTGCTCCTGTAAATTTAATGTATTGTATTTGCTTATTAAGGCAAAAAGTCAATTTCCAACTTGAGTAACCCAAACAAGTGGCAAAACACCTGACATGAGACATAATATGCCAATCATGATGAGATGCAATGTTCTTATGGTAGTAAAGAGGACGTGTTCTGTTGAGGATAAATGGATTTCCTGTTTGAATTCATTATACAATTCTTACTTGAAGTACAGAAATAAGTAATAATACTTAAAATTCTTCCTTTATTTAGTTAATTTATTATAATTGACGTATTCTCGTTGAAGAAGCCTTCATTCATTCCTATAGGAGAAGCAGTTCTTAAGACATTAGTTACTATCTTCTGAACCCCCCCATTTTTTAACAATTTTCATATGCCATAGCGAAAGGTAAAAAAGTATTCTTTCTATATGTACACTTTGAGGGAAAGATAGAAGTGTGACTTGTTCTTGTTGAAAGTATAAAGAAATAGTAGAGATTCATATAACCAAAAAGAAGGAAACTTGGATTTTGAGGTACCTGGAAAGGAAATTGGTGTGTTTAATTGATTGTATGATTTATAATGAGTACCCAAGATGAATCAAGTGATCCGTTCAATAATATCAAGGTTAGACTTAGGTCAAACTTGGAAGAGATCAATAGTAGAACAGGAGAATTCATGGATCATCAAAATAAATATGAGCTTTTGAAAACTCGTATTTTAGTAGCTTTTGGCCTAAGCATGGACAAGAATGTGAACTTGAATAAATTAGGTGAAGCAATTCGAGTCGATGTTAGCAAGTTCTCTGCTCTGTTAGAAATTCAGAATACTTCGGAAATAGCACCGACAAAAGTAATAGAGATAATTGAGGAAAGATTGAAATTCATTCAATCAACTTTGGATTCACTAAAAGGTCAAAAAGAGCTTTCAGAAAGTACGTTGAGAGAATTAGACAGTTTAGAAGAAGATCAACAGGCTGCAGAGGGAGATGAAAGTGAAGGATTCCCATTGATGGATATTCGTGAAGAACTTGATGATGATGGAAATGTTATAAGCTCTTCGGTTGTCCCTCAGAAACCTTCAAAAATTGCATCTTTCATCCACAAGTTTACGGAGGGTGAAGATAAACTCGATTCTATTTTACCCGAGAGAAGTCAGAATTCTAGTGCAAAGAAGAGTAATATACCAGAAGAGCAGGTGTCGGAAACTGAGCCTCAGAGCATTCATTCTGAAGCACGAGCTCTTAAACCCAAAATAGAGATTATGGAGGAAACTCAAAACGAAAAAGAGGAAACAGCAAAATATAGTGAACCTAATGAAGCAACACCTCTCAAGAACGGTTCCCTCGCCGATGACACTCATCCAATACCCAGGATAGGAGGTCCTTCGAATTTGGTAACTAGGGACACTTTTGAGAGAGATACTTTTAGTGAATTTAATGAATTGGGAACCAAGGAACAGAAAAAGGAAAATGCTACTGAAGAACATACCACTAGTGCTATCAGAGAACAACCAAGTGATATTCAAAAAGAGGAAGCAGTAGAAGAACTCCTTGAACAAGAAGGAGGAGAAAATGTAATAGTAGATGAACACACCTTTCAAAATCCACTATACCCAGATTCAAGCCTTGATCTTCGTAAAGATGACTTATTACAACTAGAAATGATAGCTGAGGACTTCTGTAATGATGAAGACGATGATAATAATGATGAAGATAGCGATAATGCTGCTAATGAAAAGACGATTGACGATGTCGCTAATAACGAAGAAGATTTAGAGTTTGACTTTGAAAGGTTCAATGCTCAACTAAACATAAGCGATTCCGATGAAGAATATAATTTTGCTAATATTGAAAACGATATAAATGAAGATGTAGTAGAACAAACTGTTTCCAAAGCTACTATGTTGCCTAATAGGTCACGGGCAGCTGATCATTTTTGGGAACAGATCAGAGAAATGAGACAAAAAATTGCTCAGAAGAAAGGAAACCGAGTCATTGATCCTGTATATATAACGGAACAATCTATTCCCAGTGACGAAGTTGAAGATAATAATAACGGAGAAAACGAGGAAAAATCAACTGAGACAGCAGGGATGAAAAGCAGTCTTATTTCTAAGTCCTCAAAGATTACTACTAAAGACAATACAAGTAGGAAAGTCCATTTCAGTGGATCATTAGAGATTAAGGAAATCGAAGAACCCGAATATTATGAGGGCGATGGAGAATCCGAAGATGAAGATTATAGGAAAGTTTCAGTTTTCAGATCAAGGCTGCAGGAATCACGTAGGAATCATTTTTCGCGGCCAGAATCTTTGAAGTCTACCACAAAAGAATGTTTTGGCCCTGATGCTGATGGTGTTGTTACTGGTATTGTTGGTGAATCAGCTGAATATGAGAGGCCATCAAAGCTAGTTGAGAACCCAGTGGCTTTTTCTATTAGAGAGTCAGCTGATTTTCAACCAATATCAAAATCAACACCTATGGACACTACTATTACTGAGATGCCAAGAAGGATGTCGAGGTTCAAAGCACAGCTGGAGGAGAATCATGCTGTTACTATCCGACCACCTAGTGATCTCCATTCTCTGTCAAAGCCACTAGAAATCGTTAATATGGAGCCTATTGTTGAAAAGACACTAATCATTTCATCTGACACGACAGGTGTTAAATCAAAAGTATTACGCTTCAAAGCTCAATGCATGAATAACGAAAATGAACCACAGCCTGAAAAACAACAAAAGCAAGGAGAAGCCGATGATAGAGATCATCAGAGTGTTAACCAAGACATTATCAATGGGACGGCGAGCGAACATTTGGACCATGCTGACTCTATCTCCATCCCCAAAATAAATGTACAACGAACCAGCCGATCTAGAGATAGTAATGCCAATGAAAAGACTGAATATCCTACTGTGCAAGCAGATTTTAGCTGTATGAATGATGACATGGATTTAATGGCTCAAGCTTATACTCTTGGAGTTTATGATGATGATATCGATCCTGGTGAAAGAGTAATTGACTCTGTAGAAGAAATGATGAATCAAGCAGATGAGTACCTTGAAATGACAAAGGATGAAGAAAAGGAGGAAGAAATATGGACAACAGGTGCAGATGAAATAAAAGTAGCAGAGAAAATTAGCGTGATTTCAGAAGTCATAGAAAATGAAATAGAAGATAATTTAATCCCGCCAGAAGTTGATGAATTAGACCCATATATATTGCGGAAGTCTGTTGCGGTTGAATATCATAGATTACGAGAAAGAATGCTTGCAGAGACAGGAGGATTTAAGAAAACAGACGAAGAGAAAGAATTTGTTCCTATCGACGAAAATGCTGATCAAATCAAGATCAGCAGATTCAAAGCAGCGAGACTCCATCAAAGAACTTAAGGAACAGAAACAGTAAAATAAGTATAATACCCAATGTGCGATTCAGCCAATCAATCAACCTTTAAACAATTAATTACTTCATAACAGTACTTATGTTTGCTATGCACATTAATTCTTACTCTAGACACAAAAGATTAGTAAGTTACCGGGAATGAATAAATAGTTGTACTTGATTATCTGCCACTGACAGATAATCAATAGTATATACTGATGTTTTTTTTTTGTTGTTTCTTAACAACAATGTTTCTATGAACTCATCAATATAAATCATTCCCCAGATCAAGTTTACCATATGATTCTTTATCTGCCATTACTGGGAGAAATTGGTACTATTTCTGTAATTAGTATAATTACAATAGTATTAATTTTATTCCATTTCAGTAATGTTCGTTTCAAGAATTACATTTCAAATCTCCAAACTATTAATTATTGTAACGATCAAAGCTGAAAACTCTACAGAGAAAGATGAATATGTATTTGGTATACAAACCTTTATTCTAACTTATAAACACATATAGCACGGACTTGTCAAGTGAATGAAATACCAAATTACTTCTGAAAGCGCTAAATAATAAAACCCCAATAATATTCATAATAGTAGTAACTATATTATGACTTTAATGCAAAGTGAAAACAGACCTTAATAAAGAGGTCCGAGGCGCATGCTATTTCTATAGCAGTACTGGAAATTAATCTAGTATAATATATTACATAATGTAAGGCAACGCAACGTAATGTAGGGTGATGTAACAGAAGATAACAATATGAATGAGAAAAGACAAGAAATAAGAAAAGACAAGCATTAAAGCAACTAACTGACTAAAAATTTGCAACTTGTAATACTGTTCTCTCTTCCTCATAACCAGGTAATACAAACAATGGTACACCTTTTCTTCTGAGATATGCAATGTCAGTTGGTGATTCTGACTCTTCTTTGATATCAGGAATCGAGTTACTTTTCTTCTTCATATCTTCTTCTGATTTCCTTCGAAATGAACACGCTCTTGTATAGTTATGACTTTTCATGATTGCATCTTCACCCTCATCTTCTTTTGAGTTGGCATCTTCAATGGTCCATTCATTTGACGTATCGATGCAAACATGTTCAGGCACAGTTGGTGGGATGATATTGTTTAAATCTATCGACGATAAATCAGTAGATCTAGAACTTCGACTAGCTGTTGAACTATAGCTTGAAGAACTAGCATTACTCAAAGTCCTGTGATTGACTACAAAGGGATCCTTCCTGTATTCTCCAGTTGGTTTTCCTGTGGCTCTTTTTCTTCTAGGATATAAAATAGAGGCCCTCTTATTTGGTAGGAAATCATCATTCTTTTCAATGTGAACTTGGACCACAGGTTTTGCAGTTTTAGCCAATATTTCAATTGGATGAAGTTCTGATTTCTGATTCTTGCTACTCTCCTTGCTGAATTTCGCTTTAGATTTAAATGGTTCTGGAGAAGAACATGGTGAAGGTAGTTGTGCGCCACAGGATTTGGCTGCGCCATTGAACGTTTTCGGAGAAACGAAGACTGCTGGCACTCTTATTTCATTGCATGGATAATATAATGACATTGAGCAGGAGTCCAAGTCAAGGTCGTGAGTGATAGAGTTATTGAAATTGTTATATGAAGAAAAAGTAGGCAATGGAGGAAGATCTCTATGACGTTGTAATTGATAGTTGTAACTAATAGTGCTATCACTAAAACTGTTACTCGTATCCATCATTGACACATATCTTCTCCTTTCACGATTGGGCCTAGTAGAATGGCAATAATCAAAGCTTTTATCACGATCACTTTCATATCCCTCATCTTCTTCATCTTGACATATCATACAGTTGTCATCCGACATATTATATTCATCAACAGTACGCTGACTTACGAATTCATAAGGATTAGTATAGCTCACAGCTCTTTTTGTTGAGAATGAAGATGCTGTTGAATCTGGATTTGTTGAGCGATTGTGAGTACCCTCCTTCTGTTCAATGAACTGCAGATCACCACAGTTTAAGATATGATGTGTTGTAGGTAACGCAGGTAAACTTCTCTTAGGCACATATAACGATTGAGCACGCCAGCCATAATTCTCCTGATCGTGTCCTGTTTGGCGAGCGCTTTTCTGCCAATTCAGTAGATTCGATTTTGCCAAATCTGACAGACTCATTTTGTTTGCTGGAGAGAAATGGAACTTTTCTTGTTTATTCTCGGTCACTGCGCTGAAGTTGTTTAAGGTAACGAAATGAATTTGTCGAACAATCAAATCCAATAAGTATTCGTTCTGTGTTTACACCTTTGAATAGTAAAACAGAGTAGAAATAATCGCGGCTAGAATATATCAATCAAGTATAGAAATAAAGAACGCTCGATCTATCTCTCTTTAATTATCGTTGGATGCATTGTAAAGAAGGAAGGACAGCGGGAGAAAGCGACATCGAGAAGTTTTTATTGATAGTTCGATCTTGATCCAAAATGATTATCCCTAATTCAGTAATTATAGCAAGCATAGTCATCGCGAGTTGCAGGTTGAGAATCCTCATATTTTCCGCGTTAGTAGGATTCCAACCGTGATCTACGTTATAATTATGTGAAAAGGCTGGATCATCCTTATTTCTTAGTTAAAATGGCTGGTTGTCAATATGGGGAAAGAAACCTTAAATCTGTATCTGGAAATTAGAAAGTTCCGTGCATAAATCGTGAGTTAATTATTCCCTTAAGTAAGCACAAGTTTGTGGGCCAGCAGCTCGTAAACCTTATTATTTAAAAATAGAACAGTGACAAAATTATTAGCGAAGTACTATTAAAACGAAAGATAGCTAGATACAAGGGGGCATCAAATAGTCACATAATCATCCAATCTAGTAGATTCACAGAACGTTCTGAGTCCTATTGTATGGTTTTGCTGTTGAGCCAAAAAGCCTTCTCATGAAGGGAGAAATTTTATTGAGTTCTTGAGACAAAGGATCAGAAAGTTGGCAACCTTAGTATTACATCAATTGAAACATATATAAGACTACGCTTCTGAAACAATTATAAAAATAAGCAACTGTGCTCAGTAGACGACGTATTTCATTTTTGAACACTTCAGATGGCTTGTTGGTTCAGGAATCATTTCTAGTTCTATATCGATCTCTCAACAGCGCTATCAATTTGACTGTTCAATAATAAGTATCAATAAATAAGGTTTACTGCATGCTTTCGCAACTAGACAAATAGATTAGATTTATCATATGTCGAACTCTATGCAAAAAAGGTACTTCCCGTCTCATCATAACTGAAAAACTTTTTGTTTGGAAGGAATGAATCAGAAATTTATAGGAAAGGAGAATAGTATTCAGATGATAATAGAGTAAACCAATTCATTAACCAATGGTAGTGTAATATATTATTTTATTCTGAAAATTATCTTTACGTCAAATGAAGTAATTTGGATGCGCTGGAAGAAAGTTTAGAAAGTTGAAAAATTAGAGCAAGCAAGCTTATACTGGAAACCAATCGCAGCATATCAGCGATATATTCACAATGCCAGAGAAGCTCAACGAAATAGAAGAAGTGGCTAAAAAGGAGATGGAACAACAAGTGATTGACAAATCACTAAAACCACCGTTGGAATCACGGCTGGGAAGAGACGATCCTTTCACATTTGGCACTCGATATCTGAAAGAAGGAGAGGACGAAGTCTGGAACTTCAATGCATGGGATCATGTTGAATGGGGAGAAGAGCAAAAGCTTGAAGCGCAAGAAAAGATCAAATTACAATGGGAAAGCCCAGTACATGAAAATGATAAAAGTATGTTTGCTGACGTTTTGCTTTGATTAGTAATATATTCTAGTTTCCTGATGCTGGTCCGGCTAGGAGGTACTAACTAAGATACGTTTGTAGAATCATACATGGAGAAACCAGCCCGATACTGGGATCTGTTTTATAAATCAAACAGAGATAATTTCTTCAAAGATCGCAAATGGTTGCAAATTGAGTTTCCAAGCTTATTTGCAGCAACCTATCCGGATGCTGGTAATGTGACAATATTCGAGATAGGATGCGGTGCTGGAAATACCATGTACCCAATAATTAGAGAGAACAAGAATCCAGAGTTGACAGTGATAGGAGCCGATTTCTCACCTAGAGCTATTGATATAGTGAAGTCACATGAGTTATACGACGGAGGAAATAAGGTCCAAGGATATGTTTGGGATTTAGCCAATAAAGAAAATGAATTACCGGAAGGTGTAGAGGAACATTCTGTTGATATCGCAGTTATGATTTTCGTTTTCAGTGCTTTAGCACCAGAACAATGGGACGCTGCAATGAAGAATCTGTTGAAGTTGCTTAAACCAGGAGGAACTATTCTTTTCCGTGACTACGGAAGATATGATTTAACTCAAGTCAGATTCAAGAGGAATAGACTGCTTGATGAAAACTTTTATATTCGAGGTGATGGCACACGAGTTTACTTTTTTGATGAAGATGAGCTGAAAGAGATCTTCAGTAAACATTTCATTGTAGAGAAGGTTGCAACAGATAGACGGTTGCTGGTCAACAGACAACGCCGACTGAAGATGTACAGAATCTGGATGCAAGGTGTGTTCAAGGTCCGAAGTGCAAGTTAGTGTAGGTTAAGTCAAGCTGTACGAACATATTACTTTGAATTATTTTTTTCGGACTATCATTGATAACGAAATATGCATGAATCCATCAGGATAGACCATTTGCGAATAGATTTCCCACAATGGAGCGTTCATTGGTACTATTATGCCATGCAAGATTGGTCTTGCATATATACAAGTTCGAGAGCTTGGGAACAGCTCTGGTGAAAGCTCATTCAAAGCAGTCCCTAAAGACCTTGGGGATCCATCTAGAAGTGGTGAAATCGGAGCTTGGATAACAACATTAGCCATTGGAAGATGAAGCTTTACAGGAATATGATGGTATCCATTACAAGAAGAAGGAAGTAGTTTACTCATAACATTCCAGAATTTGTTGAAATCGTCTTCATAATATCAGTTAGCAGTCAGTTCAGAAGATAGAAAACGGTCAATATAGTATAATCATAGATCCAATTACAGATATTTGATCCTTTTTAAATCAGTCATTGAGAACCGCCTAAACAAGGCATGTGGTGAAATTAGACCATCATAAAAGTAACATACGTTCATTAAATCCTTCCCACATTAACTCGGAATCATTCTTGGATAATCCCATTATAGGTTTACAATTCCTATGGATCACGTAACAAGCTTCTTTAGTTTGATTTACCCAATAGTTTCTAAAAAGCGTGTCATCAACCCGTTGTAAAATATGATCTTTAGGATAATTCTGGCAATGAAGGAATAATGTCCAATGATCAGGGATAGAGAGCTTTCCGCCTGATGACTCACTTGCTGTGTTCAGATCAAACAGTAAACCTATGGGCCAGTTCCTGTGAAAGATGTTGGTTAGTATTGAGCCGATTAACTAAGTATATGCTTCTATAAACATATCATTGAATGGGAGTATTTTCCGCTTACCATTTGATAGGCATATTCTCAAACTCTAGCCACCAGTCACTATATTTTTTCTCATTTGCATTATAGAGGAACGGTTTGAAAAACACTGCCAGTCTTTCTAAAATACTGTGTGTATAATGAATTCTTGGAATTGTGAGCTGAAATGCAACGTTAGTACCATCATACAATTATTCTGTATATTCAGCGCGTCAATATAATTAAATATTCCACTACTTACATAGCATTCCTGTACATTTGTAGGATCAAGTAGCTCTTCTGGTGACAATATCACTCTGAGGTTAATCAATCCATTCCATACACTCTTCCTTATTTCACTCATTCCTAATCGTTGCTAGTTCGAATCCAAAGATAACTAATCAAAAGTTCAACGCAGAGTCATAAAGTATCTACGAATCAAATCGTAAAGATTACCCAAATAATAGAGCAGACTTTTGTATTCAATATTCCCTTACTAACATAAACAGAATATTTGATTCCTTCCTTTCATTATTAACGTTCAACACTAAAAGGCTTCATCTGCCCCAATAAACCCAGGAATCTAAGGAATAACTCCAGGTATTACAGTTTATCACAATATAATACCAAAAAATAACTATTATAAATAACTGTTTATACAATTCAGTATTGTATAGAAACTTTTGAAGTAAGTATCATTTAACTGCTGACTTATATGGATTGCATGTAAGTGAAGAAGGGGTAAGAACCAACATCAACTACAATGTCCCAAAATAGGGCTAATGTAAATTTAGACTTGTAATAAGGTGTTTGGAGTGATTTTGTGATAATAACAAAATCATAGAAGGCAATAATAAATGTGTTTTGGTGATTAGTGTAAGAAACAGTAAAAGAATCACAAAGCATGAGATATTTTCATCTTGGGAGACTTTTTATGTATGAATAATCAATACTAGCATTCATTATGTTATTAATTGATCCCTGACTGATAGTTCTTGTGTTATAGTTAATAGAAGGTCTGAGGTTGTGCGGAAGCGAGACGAATAGGAGATAAAGATAGTGGAAGCTTGTAGAGGAAGTAAAATAATAGTTCAGTACTTGTTGAGGATACCAAACAGCTATCTAAAACAGCATCTGTACTCTGTTGAATCACAGCTGAAAGATTTAGCTATTTTGAGAAAGAAGGTCGAACAGAATATTGTCATCGAAGCATCATGTCAACAAGAACGATATACAGACCTGATATAACACACTTTGGTCTGAAATTCGAACCGTTTCTACGAAAAGAATTCCGATTTGGTTTTGATCCCGGTAAGTACCGAGAACTGAGAAATGGATTAAAAAAGACAATTAGTAATTAATTTATATGAACTGAGAATCTTGACTAACATATGAATAGATCGGCCAGTATGTCCTTATTATCAGAACGGCGAATGCCCATTGGGCGACGAATGTCCTAATAAACATAATATACCAAATTACTCCAACAAGTATGTAAAGTCCCTACCATCAGAGTTAATTGGGTTAGCAGTCAGAAACCAATTAATAATTAGTATGGCATTTTTAGTGTGTCACGATTGAAGCGATATGGCTATAGAAAGAAGGATATCAAGGAACTAACAGTAAATTTAGAATAGTGTGTAAACATTGGCTGCGAGGACTATGCAAGAAAGGTAATAACTGTGAATTTTTGCATGAGTACAACCTACGGAAAATGCCTGAATGTCAATTTTTTTCGAAGTAAGTATAAGTGGTTCTATTATTCTTTTCAATTGATCAATCATTTTATACCTCTCATACAAGTTAATCTAATATAATCAACTAGGAATGGATTCTGTACACAGACACCAGATTGCTTATATCTTCATATAGATCCATTATCGAAGATTCCTGCATGTGAGGACTACGATGCGGGATTCTGTCCAAAGGGAGATCAATGCGTGAAAAAGCATGTTCGTAAAGTACTCTGTCCATTATACCTTACAGGTTTTTGCCCTAAAGGTCCTAAATGTGAATTGGAACATCCAAAGTGGAAAGGTATTACAGAACAACAACGAATAAAGCCTGATGAAAAGCCAGAGCCGGAAAACAAAGAAGACACTAACTCTCACGAAGAAGAAACCTTAGAGGGTTCGGAGAAACAAACGACAACCGAGAACAATGAAGACATGATTATTGAAAAAACAACAAATGAGGCTGTAAGTACGGAGGGTCATGCCACAGAAGAACCCGAAACAACAAATGTCCCTGCAAATGGTCCCAAATTACCAACAGAAATATATCAGGATGTAACAATGGGAGATACATAAGAGACAAAAGAGTTGTGTTGATGGCATTGGAAAGTACTCTTTCTAATGACTTTACAGCACGATGAAATAATTTAGTCATATGTTCTCTTCACTATTTTAAAGTTGGTAAGGAGCACTTTTTTATTCTTTCTCATCCTCATATATATTTTTATATAATCAAACAAGCATGTCTAACATATTTACGCCTTACAGCGAAATTCTACTCGTAACCTCCTACGTGCTTTTACTATTTACCAAACGATACCTCCTCTCATCATCGACGTCCTTTCCTTCTTTCAACGGTCATCCGGCGGGCCCTTCTTCTATCTTCGTCAGAAATAACCCATGCAATTCCTTCCTCTTCATCCTCATCTTCTAAACCAATAATCATAACTATCTGAGTGATTCGAACAAAATTCTCTCGTAGTTTATAACCCATCTTCTTTCCAAACGACCCCGGCTGTTTGGATGCTTCAGAAACAATTATAGATATAATTCCACTAATATCCCTGTCTAGTTTGATAGCTCCTAATTCATTTATCTTTCCTTCATATGACCATGCTTTTCTCTCAAGTAGTGCTGACAAATTCGTAGTTATCATCGTAATCAATTGACTGTACAAATCATCATGTAAGTATCTAGAAAACAGCGTAACAGTATTTCTCCAGCCAACTCTGAATTTATCTAATATGATATGATCACCTTCATTAGCATCGTAGTAATTACTAGAATTTTCTGAGGGTGATACCATATAATCCACATCTTTGAAACAATCATTTACAAGGTTTTTCAAGGATGTTTTAAAAATCTGGTTGAAAAATACCTGTAGATTGTCTTTAATCATTCTATTTGTTTTCTCCCGAAAGCTATCACCTAAATGATTCAATTGATCTTTCAAGAACTGGAAGTTGGAATCTATGAGCCCTGCTTCATTATCTTTATAAACAATACTGAAACATATCAACTCATTGGTTTGAACGTTATCCAGCACCGATGTTATGACTTTTTCTATATATTCGTTAGACAACGATAAATTGTTCAACGAGATCAATGTTAATCTCAATTTTGTTTGATCGGATCCTGATAAGCCCAGCATTCCAATGCTCCGTGAGATCATTCCTCCTAATCCCAGTTGCTGATTGTTTGATTTCTGGTTTGTGGTTACTGCTGTTGAAGAACCAGCTCCACTAAGAATAGATGATAAAATAGACGAGTCCTCTTTTAATTTACTTTGAATCATACCAAGATAATCAGAAAGAAGAATTCGCTTAATGTTACCAATCATATTGCTTATAACTCTGAATTGGCCCGTTTGAATGCAATATTTTAGAGTAGTGTTTAGAATATACATAGAATCTTCAACAATAGAAGATATCAAAGGTGAGTCAGGAATATTTGATTCTGGGAATTCAGGTAACTCCTCAATTTGGAATGCCTTTTCAAGTGACCTCCTGAAATAAAACGTAGTCAGCTTATCAAACCCTGGTATATAATTAGCAGCTACTTTATCTCCAAAAGAGCTGACTAGTAAAGGGTTGGGAAGCTTCATCTGATCGCTTTTCAGAGTAACACTTGAATACTCCCACCAACGAATTGAAATAAATTTACAATAAAGTGCCCATCTGTTGAGAATTGTTGATAGTTCTGAAACCAATTCTCCTATTTGGATCACATCTATATTTTCTTCTTCCATTGATAATCTTCCGTCATCTGAAGGTGAAGAGGCTCTTAATAATGAGCTTCCTTGCACAAGGGAATTAGTAAGAGAGCTTGAATTTCCTGTCAGACTTTCAACAAGGAAATTAAAAGGATATTGTTCAATATCGTAAAGTTTACGGTCAACCTGTAAATCGTCCCAGAAACTTTCTCCTATAATCCCTGACTGAACATCAGCTTCTAGTTGTAACTTCTCAACCACATGAAGCATGCTTTTCTTACCGTAATGTTTCCGGATAACTGGTTCATGCTGGTTGATAATCGTGGCGATGTTTTCGAAAAGACGGCTTATGGCCAAACTATATAAAGGTGTATTTGCAGAGACGTTGAATGACTCTCTGGCTTTCGAACTGATGTTTCTAATCAAGTCTCTGCTCTCTGAGGAAATTACACCAGAGATAAATCTGGCATACGCTTCAATTCCAATTTTTTCCTTTCCTAACAAGGGAAACAAGTTGAAATAAAGTGTCAAATTAGCCATATCCTTAATTTGGGCAGATTTATTGAATTCAGTTAGGAAGAACTCTGATAATTCGTCGATCCACTTACTGAGAGTTTTCTGAGGGTTTTCTGGTAGTTCTACCGTTGGAACCATTGCATCAGCATACTTCCCACTCAAGACTTCTTTAGAAATATTTCTTGCAACATTTATGTTCTCGGATGCTAATCTCCAATCTTTACGATCAATTGCATCTTGAACTGTTAAGATGGCATTCTTGAGTAAGATAGTTTCATCAACAAACCGCAAAGTAGCTGTCACTTGCTCTTTCTCTAAATCCAACAGCCGCACTTTGGAAGTGATATTACTTGCAAGACCGGAGCTGTAATCCAATTCTTCGATCAAATGTCTTGATGATGATTGAAGAGTCACCAGCTGAGCTCTAAGCATTTTAAGTCTTGAGACATCTTGAAGTGAATAATGTGATACTGCATGTGTGATATAATCTGTTACATTTGAGGCATGAAACTTTTCCTCTACCTCAATAGTTTCCAGTAGCTCTGTCAAATCAGAAACTGTTTTACAGGAATCAAACTTTTGAGCGATTTCCTGGAGATCTGGCGTTTCCAGGTCAATTGATTTTCTTCGGCTCATATTATTACGTGTCCCTCTAAGTTAGTCGAGCTGTGTTATGAAATTATGACTATGAACAAAAACCCATGTCTACCTTCTGACAATTTATTCTGCAGAACTCAAATATGAGAAACAGAGACCTTAAGTATATGAAATTCAATATTAGTTATCGTCATACAACAGAAACTATGTAGATCATTTACATCGGATCAATTGATAAATTGTAACTGATATCAAAAAGGGCTCTAATAGCTGTTTACATCTGTCACCCAAATGGATTTGCTCATGATCTTATGATATGCTATATAATATAGTATGACATAATCATCAAATAGATGATATATGCCTGGTGTAATCATTTAATACACGACTTATGGTTAACATAATCAATAAATATGAAATAAAAAGTATAATCTCGTTCATCACCCCGGAAAGTAATTGACAATGGACTACTTCAGAAGATAGTATGAATAAAGCTGACATCAAATGTGTATATTAATATTCTATTGAGCATAAATTTTTTTATATTGTTGTGATGCTGATATTCTGGCTTTATCGTTCAGGAGAGTATGTAAGATATGCATAAAAATAGGGACTATGACGTTATCATTCATTCCACTTGTTGCTTCTAATAAACTGGTGCAACTTGAGATAATGAACATTTCTTTCAATCCATAATGAATTTCCGGTATTCTCAAATAAAGCTCAGATAAAGAAACTCTGAAATTGCTTAATGTATTCCAATTATATCCAAAGCGTTGTAACAACCAGGTCGAAATATTTGGATTCCCTGAAATAAACTCAGATGACAATACCTCCGCGTCGGAAGATAGTATCATCTGTAGATTTGATGTACTTGGTTTACAACCGAAAGGGAAATGCAGACAGAATGTTTTATACTCTATGCCAATAATAGTACCATAAGTACTGAACTCATACTTTGTGAATAAAAGTCCTATATAAACAGCAAGCATAAATGCCAAACTACCTTCTAAAGTCTTTTTGGAGTTGAACCAACGAACTCTACCAAACCGTCGGCCAATGATTGAAGCAGAAGCATCACCGAGTCCAAGACATATAATCCCTAAAGGACTAGCAATCGAATAGAAGAATTGGAGTACCACATGTTGAGACATGTCAGGACTAGCAACTATCAGTGATTCCCGTCTAACTGTAGGAATTATAATTGGCAAGGATATTCCTAACAAAAGAAAAATATGTGAAATAATAACAGGGCCATTACTGTCTCTCTCATCAATGAACTTTTGTAGTTTAATATGAAGTAGTGGTCCCAAAGGATATATTGTTAAAATCCTCAGAAGCTCTAAAAGACAAAATACACCAATAGCTATGGACATCGCTAGTTGGATAAAATTGTCTCTTTCTAGGAGAGATTCAGAGATTAGAACACCTTCAGACCCAGTTAATGGGTCACTTATTGGTTTTACGCCTTTCATTATCTCTTCAAAACTAATGACTGAATTATCAATGTTGTAGATGCCAAAAGGTAAAAACAGTAATAAAATGCAACCGTGCCAAACCTTTCGTCTAATATCTAGTGTCCATTTAGAAGATAGATAATCTATCAAAGGAATCAATGGTCCTAAAAACGAAACCCAGTAAATTGCAACGTTAATTCTAATGATTGATTCTCTTGATAATTCATTTCCTTCACTGACATAATCAAAAAACATTTTCAGAACGTAAAAAACTGGATCTTGCATTCCTAGTTGCTTAGCTAATAACTTTCTCACTGGAGAAGCCATCAAGAAAAGAAAAATCACTTGAAGAAGGATACATCCTTCCTTTTTTAAGCTATCAAATGTTTTCGACCTCTTATATTGTGGCATTCTTATCAGTTTAGCTATTGCTTTGAGATTGTTGGATACTTTCCAGCTGAACTGATAGTGCTGTTTGCTTATAAATGAAGGGAGAACGAATGAAGATAAAAGCAACACAACCAGCATGGAGATATAAAAAGAAATCATCATGCCAAGAATGAAAAACTGAGTTATTATTGTTGAGTTCTTCTTAGAGTTTGTGAAAAGCAAATTCAAAAGTAGTGTCGAAGCTAATGACTTTTCAACTTTAGTCAAACTATTTTGCGTTATCTTATCAATGGTTCTATAAGTCGTCCTGAATGATAACATTAGTATATAACAAACAGCCGCTGTATAAATCAGATCATTAGCCGGCATTGTTGATAGGTGATCTAATGGAAAAAGACTGGATGAATCCCATTTCGAGAGTAAGGTGTTTCTATTAATAACAGAAGCAAATTGGGATACCCATAGTTCCAACCGTTTTACGTGTGAACCAACAGGAACTTCCCACAACAAACCCACGATATTTGTATGAAAGATATCGTCTAAAATCCTCTTGCATCCTTTTTCCTCGTAGTCTATCAAGCTCATTGTAAATAGCTGCATGAAATTGACTAGCAGTCCTTTGAATCCTAAACCTCCTATACCTTCGTTACCAGCGTTTTTATTGATAAAAAGAGAGTTTAAGCTTAATATCATATTCAACTCCAGCATAAAATAGTTGGATGGATTAGAAATCAAAGCTATCATTGGTGGAAAGAATATCTTATAAAAATCTGATGGCAGTGTTGGAGACAATGGCGATGGTTTAGATGGTGTAGATTTTAGGTACTGGATTAACAAAGTAGTGAATATAACACATAACCAAAATTCTATCGTGCGAATATGTTCAATAATCGTGGATCTTAATACGGCTCCTGTCAAGTATACGACATACAGCAGTAAACTCATTTCAACGCATTTCTTCCAGAATGATTGATCTATTCCATCAAGAATAGCACGTTGATTAGGCGACGCCTTTTCATTGTGGGTCGCCTTTTTTGATAAGACATTAAAAGGAGTTGACCCTCCAAGTCTTCCTTCTCTATCACTGTAACTATCTGACTCACTACCTGTATGTTCATCATCGGGATTATGTTCTGTTTCTTTAATAGTAGATTGTAGTCTTGATCGGTCCATCCGTCTTGGTCTCAGTTTTGTGCCTGCTTCCGACTCTGATCCACTTTCAGCACCACTATCATCGCTATTAATATAAAACTGTGTATTTTCTCTATCCATAACTTTATTAGTTTTCTTCTTGGTACACACGCTCATTGTTCTCTAGCCTTTTCCCTTCTATAATCTATTGTTGTCCTGTTAAATGAAGCCGGATTTCGGCTACAAACACGTCTCCAGTCAATCCATAAACCGCACACCAAAAAGAAGCCTCATAAATTTACTTCAAAACATAAACAGCGAACTACAAGTATGAAATAGATCAAATATGCATTTTAATAATACTCTACTGGTAAATACTTTATCTGCTGAAATATAATGTTTTCACTACATAAGCAAAAATGTAAATATATCGGGAATCAATCTCATCGCATTGTACGAAGAACAGGACGGTGAATCGTGTTTGGCGTTGCTGAGCACCCTTTTTGGGACGGCGCATACAGGATTGACCAGCACATGTCAAAGTCAATGGGAAATGATATAATGATCTCGGAAGATGAATGAATGAATCAGCAAGTGAATATAAACATGCATAGATAGTGCGAAAAATGTGTAATTGAGGATCTTGTTAAAAAGAAAAGCGAAATTTTTTTTTTTGATTGGAAAATCAATGAGATCGTACTAAAGGATTCTACTACGCTGCGCTGCTGCTATATGAGAAATAAATGAAAGTTGGAACTCCGAATGATGATGAATGGAACATGACTTACGAACTGGCTGACTGCTGGCTATTGATTGGTTAGATTGCTTGATTCTTCGTAGATACATAATGTATAGAGGGAAGGATGTTTTATATAATGATTCATAAGAGTGAATGGGAAAATGTTAAATCATAGTTGATACAGCGCAGGTTGATTCAACGGTTGATTCATGGACTCATTGGGTTCCAAATCAAGAAAACTCATTACAAAGCAACATCTTGATCAGCCAACAAATGTGTAGCTTCATCAGAAACTGAGGGTATAGTTTCTTTATTTGATTCTGAAGTTTCTGAGTACCCCAATCTTTCAATTGCTTCCAGCATTCTTGATCTTGTTGATTCAACCAAATCATTAACATCATCCTTCGTCAAATTCTCAGTTGGGATTGGATCTAAAACTTCTATTGTAATAGTACCTGTGTTAAAACAGCTGTTCTTCCAGCTGAAAATGTTTGATGTATTACTCACAACACAGGGAACAATTGGGACACCAGCCTGAACAGCCAGGTGAAATGCACCTTTCTTGAATGGTAGTAAAGTCGGTACACTGCTATATGATCTTGTACCTTCTGGAAATATATAAATAACTTCCTTGTTCCTTTTCACCTTTTCTAATGCTTTGTTCAAAGAATTAATGGCCTGCTCATTGTTTTTTCTATTGATAAAAAAAGTTCCGCTTAAGGTCATAAACCACCCCAATACAGGAGTGTATTTCAACGATTGTTTAGCAGTGATGGTCCCTTTCTTAGGCATAATCTTCCCTATTACAAGTATATCAAGCTCACTTTGGTGATTCGTAATAAGAACAGCAGGCTTCACAGTTTCGAGAACAGATTCATTTCTTACATTAATCTTCACTCCTAGCAAATTGCTGAAAGTGAAGTAGAATACTCGAGCCACAGTCCACTGGGATAGAGAGCGTTTACCAACAATAGACAACACCAACGACGCTATCACACCTATATAATTTGGTTAGGGTTGTTATAACACTCTCACATCGTTTGAATGCTTTCTCATACAACCGATGAAAAATACATACCATAAGATGCAGAAAACGTCAAGGCAAAAGTTGCCAATGATAGTTTGAAAGTGTAGCGTAGCTTTCTGAAAATTGAGTTATTTGATAGCCAAGAAAACATTTTGATCATCAATTGAAAATCTTATACTTCTAATCAGTATAAAACATTTCTTTTATAGGGTTTACCACTATTTCTTTTTCAAGTATTCCTCTTAGTGGGCAATGATAATTGCAATACCCCGGAAGTCCGAATTAATGATAATGCGAAGAATTATGATGCCATGCATGTACTAAAAGTTAGCGTAATCGAATTTCCCAGTGAAAACTGAGACTTCTCATGAGTTAAAATCCAACTGACTACTCACGTGAGTCTAGGCAAGAAAAGGTTTGTAGTTTTTCCCTAGCAATTAATTGGTACCTCAAGTCTCTTCCGCTCAATATTATATTCTACTCATTATCTCATTATTTTACTCTCATTGCTTGAACTGATACCATATCACATGATGTCAGAGCAGGTGCATTTTGTTCCCATCTGATTCATTGGTCCATCAAAAAAAGGCTGCAACTGTAGTATGAAATTATCTGTGAAAAGAAGATGGCAAAGAGGTAATAAAGCAATTGAATATGATTCTCAACAATTTCCTTTGTTGCCTTCAATACTTTTGGCAGTAATTATGTATATTGCCGAGACTGGATAGTGCATGCCACTTGAAAAAGTCCTAGGGGATAAACAATAAATGAATTTTTCGGGTCGTACGATTGCACCAGTTTCGGGTCTTACTAATTTCCTGGTGATTGTAATCTGCATTAGCAATCAAGTTATGACAACTCGATACAATTAAGTGAGAGTGTTGTTATAGTTGCATTATAAGTCAATGCTTATCATATAGTATATGTGCAGCCTTCAAATAAAGGAAAACTTATATATAATTCCACCATTGTTTTACCATTAGGAACTCTCGCTTATCTCCTATATCAGTAGAAGTTCTGCCAACGATGAAATGAAAATCACATAATAATAGAAGAATTAGTTGTAATTATTAGTCTATTTTCTCCTTTCGTTGATTGTGCACACCGAAGTTTTCTAGCAAACTGATGATCATCAAAACTTGTAGACTCATCTTGATAGGAAACTACGAGTATAATTTTCCTTGACTTCTTCCTTCTCTTCTTATTAAAGATAATAATCCTTAATTTCTTTAAACGTAGATACCTCCTTAACAGTATTTATCCTCTTAGCATGTTGTGAATAGTTAGTTACACAGTGAACAAATTCGACCCTTTTCTTGCAAAGTCACTTGGGTTACTCTGTTTTACGGTGTGAATTTTGACCCGAAACGGTTAAAGTTCTTCAAATTCGGTTAACTTTCTTTCACAAAAATCTTCCCTGTTAAGTAATAAAAGCAACTTGTTGAACTTTTTATATCACTTCTTACAACCGTTCAAGATAATCTGAAGGTATTTGCGACTGTTCGCAACTGTTCGCAGCTGTTTCCTCGAAGTTGAATTGTTCTTTTTGTTCTTATAGCTTCTAGGTTTGAAACAAGTTGGTCTCTTATTGGAATGGTGATTAACAGTCTGTGGTGAGCTCGACGTCAAGCTATTTAGAACAACGCCTAAGGTATGGATGATTGTTAGGACTTAGAAGTTACCGGTTGATTGCTAATTGCTAGTCATGCATTCTGGAGGTGAAATACGGTCAAGATCTGATATGAACAGGTTTCGTAATCTTTGGTAAGATTTGCTGGGTTATAAGCTCTTCTTTATGACGTTATTTCATAGACAGTGCGTTTAGGAGCAAATAGCTAGTGGGTGAGCAAATAGCTAGTGGGCGGTCCTTTGGTCGTTTTTTTTTTCTTTTAATTTTTTTTTTTACATTGAATATGACAGCTCCATTTGAAGATTTTCTTCAGAGGACGATAGCAGGAAAATGCTTTAACCTACGACTTGACTTGAATTTGATCCTTCCGGCAATCTTTGCATACGATTTGAGGTGCCCTCTTCACTTAACTAACTAATACACTTTCTAGTTAAAGTCCGAAGCTCAAGTGAACCATTAGGAAAGAATTAAGCCATTTTTTCGTTTCCACTAAGGTTGTAATTATTATCATTATTCATCTATTAATTGTTCTTCAGAGAACATAATGGGATTATTGTATGTAAGACTGATAAGATCAATTTAACCATTTCGTGCATTATTCTTTCTAACAGTGAAATTAGATCATTGGGAACCCCATTACCTTGGGATGAAGCAAAGAAGCATTCGAATCATGTTCGTAAAGAAGGCATAAAGCAACTAATCAATATTTTCAACCAGCATTCAAATCGTGACAATGATCCTTTCTTATGGGGAGACGAAATTGAGTATATTATGGTTGCTTTTGTCGAGAAGAATTCTGAGTTAAACGATAACATCAACGAAGAATCAGAATCAGAATCAGAAACGGATACAATAGTTAATGGTAATATTGCTAGTGTGAAAGAGGACCAAGTTTTCTTGGCGTTAATATCTACACAAGTTTTAGACAAGATAGCTAATGATGAGGAACAATTGGCTAAGAAGTATGATGTTTCTTACCATCCTGAGTACGGCAGGTTTATGTTAGAAGCTACGCCAGCAAGACCATACTCTGGTACTATCACTGATTTATTGTATGTAGAGAAGAACATGAAAGTAAGAAGAGAAGTGTCATTAAAATATTTGCCTAATGATAAAGAGAATCCATCAATCACATTTGTCACTTTAACCATCACATCTTATCCTCTTCTTGGTGCTCCAGGGCAGTTTACATATCCTTATTTCAAGCCCAATGGACCTGTTTCCAGGAGCTTTTTCCTTCCTGATGAAGTGATTAATGAGCATGCACGATTTCCAACATTAACAGCCAATATCAGACAAAGAAGAGGCAACAAAGTCCAAATAAATGTACCTATATTTCATGATGAGAAAACACCATCACCGTTCAAAGATGAGACCATATCATGGGATAGAAACATTTATCCCGAAGACGCAAATGCCAGAGATGGAGCCGCCAAGTTAGATCATATTTATATGGATAGTATGGGATTTGGAATGGGATGCTCTTGTCTTCAAGTCACATATCAAAGTAAAAACGTTCATCAGGCGAGATATCTTTATGACACTGCCTCTGTTCTGGCACCTATATTTCTGTCATTGAGTGCTACAACCCCCATTTTTAGAGGATATTTATCAGATTGGGATGTAAGATGGAACGTCATTGCTGCTAGTGTTGATGATAGAACACCAGAAGAACTAGGATTGAAGCCATTGCCTGATGTTGGATCAACTGAAGGAGAGGAAAATGGTAAGAAGTATAGAATACGAAAATCTAGGTATGATTCAATTGATAATTATTTGGGAGATTCTTCATATCTTGAAGGTGACAAAGATAAGGTATTTTTCAAAGATGAATATAATGATGTGGATATTGTCTACAACGAAGAAATTTACGAGGAACTAAAGAATACTCGCGGATTTGATGATCTATTGGCAAAACATTTTGGTCATTTATTCATTCGGGATCCAATTGTTGTTTTTGGTGAGCTATTACATCAAGACAATACTGTATCAGCTGATCATTTTGAAAATATCCAATCTACGAACTGGCAAACTATGAGATTCAAACCACCTCCTCCTGGTCAAACTTCAATTGGCTGGAGAGTGGAATTCAGAAGTATGGATATACAATTGACTGATTATGAGAATGCAGCATATGCGTTGGTCATCACTTTAATCTTCCGAATGATTGCAAAATATAATATAGATTTATATATTCCAATTTCAAAGAGTGAAGAGAATATGGAACAAGGTCATAAGCGAGATTCATTATTATCGAGAAAGTTTTGGTTCAGAGAAGATATACAAGGAGGAACTGAAAACAATAGGGTAAAGGAATACACTATTGATGAGATTATCAATGGTAAGATTTTCCCACTTGTTAAGCAGTTCGTGAAAGAGGAATATGGCGAAACTGCTTCAGAAGCTGAATTGAGCAAGTTAACAGAATATATTGATTTCATCTCTAAAAGAGCGAAGGGCGATATACCTACTGCTGCTACTTGGATTAGACGATTTGTTTTAAACCATCCTGATTATCATCATGACTCTAAAGTTTCTAAAAAAGTCAACTATGATCTTATTTCAAGAATACGTGATATCAGTTCTGTGGGAGATCATTTTGATTACAGTACTTAATTGCTTAATTTTAGGACTAAGTGTCCGTTCAATTGCCATTTTTAACTGCATATTTTATTATTTTCAGTCATTCTAGGATTTAATTTACCTGTTCGGTGAACTTTTTACATTTATCATTGATTATTTTATTAAAATAAAGAATGAAATAAACTGTATTTATTTAGGTTTGCCATACATAAGAATAAACACCAAAGGACCTATTCTCATAAATCAATAAGAATTATCTCTATTTCTTGCTATACTTTGATCTGCAATGCTATAATACAACTGTTTTACGGATGTATAGGACTTGATGATCATTGAATGATCTAAAAGTCTAAATACTTCACATCGTCTTAACAAAGACAAAGGATGAATAATGCTTTTTTCTACAAAAGCTTCTGAGCTTATGATAATATTGCGTATTGAGAGGAAGCAAAAGAACGGATCAGTTAGTATGAAGGCTGAAAGAATGGCCCTAATCGTTGAGAAGTTCAATTTCTTATACATTCCGAAACGTAACACCCATTCAATTGAGTAAATATTATCAGTTTAAAACGAAAGCATAATGTACTCAACAAGACGCGCAACACTTCTCGAGTGGGATGGGACTTAGAATTATGCGCTGCTTCCTTCTCGAGAAAGTTGGGAGGAATACGAAAAAGAAGGGCACTCGTTTCTTAAATTCAGAAACAAGGGACTCCCAAACTTTGAAACTTTGGATATTCTGTTCGCCGCGGCAAGCGCTGTTGTAGATTGCTCTTCTGGTAACTCCTACTCCACAACTTCTCCTTCCTCTTCTTCTGGTGATCTTCTCGAATTAGGTTATGATGATACATCAGTAAGTAGTGCCTTATCTGACGATAATAAATATGTATCACCTTCTACCCGAGCTCCACAACAGAAAGCAATATCTAGGAATGCCGATGTGAACCAATCTGATAACTGTAAGCATCGAAGAAACCTCAAGAAAAAGAAAGAGAAAAAGAAAACTAAAACTAAAAGGTAGGACATTGGGCGAAGAGGTGATGCCTGAGTATAAAAGATATCTTTGAAAAAGCCCTCAAAATTGATAGCTTCAACTATTCTCAAGGGAAAGCTATGTGATGCAATTCCACAGAATGAGAGCTTGCTGTCGGTTATTTTCCGAAGAGTTTGCCAAGTATCTTCCCAGTAAAAACCCAGCTGAGAGCTCGCTAAGAGCTGAATAAGAGAGATTAAAGAACAAAGATACCAACTCCATTTCAATGATCATTAATCTGAATAAAATGTGCATACAGAATCAAACTTAATTAGTTAGCCCTACTCCTTTTCGATCATTTGGCTTATAATCTTTTGTTAATATAGCTATTTAGTTCATTTCACTCTATTATTATATCTTTCCCAGAGATCAGAAGCAATATTTCTCCATTGTTTCAATGCTTCATTTCTATCTCTTTAATTGATATCGATTTGTGGAATTCGCTTACTTCTTCTCCTTCCTCAAATCAATCGAATTCATCTCTTTCACCTCCTTCGTCATTATATTCCTTTTCTTCTTGATATTCGCATTCACCCATACCAAATCTATTGTCATCACCACAGTTCATCATGATGTTGGCAAAGCACATGCTCCGATTGTGATATCTCTTATGATCTCAGGATCGTAGTAGTTTCCCTTGGTAAAATTAGAAAATCATCCTACAAAACTCCTATTGACCTCTCGACTACCATCCTAGGTCTGGGAAGGATCAAGTTGAAATACTGCGTTATCCAATGAGGTACCGCCCGAAAATTTCAGACTCCTCAGATATTATGTATACTTCAAATTTAACAAGTACCTTCCAATATGAATTCAATACACATTTTGATGTATTGGACTATATAATAATAATAGGAACCCTGTATTTATGGGCTTGTTTATGGCCTAATAACTCTCATTGAAGAGCCGCGTTATTGCTAATAGACAGATATCCTGAATTGAGACCTGATAAACTAGTAGTAGTTACCCGTCCTTTATAAAACTTGGGTAGAAAACAGGTAAATTCTTAGAATGACTGATAATATAAGTTTAAAAATGGTAATCGAGCGGATCCTAAAAGATAGTGAAAACCAATATCTATATTTCACCAACTTATACCAGCGACGCCGTATATTATGAAAGACTATATTGATGATGGATATGCTATAAAAAGATAGACGAAATTCAATTGATCAACTAACTCATCATTCGATATATACAGCGTTGATTTTATAATTTACCAAAGAAGAAAAAAGATTTCTCAACTAGTGTTTGCTGCCAGACCTTTTAGAGTTGAGCCACTGATACACCAAATTCGGAAAACTTTCCCTTGTGCATTGAATTATTCAATTAATCAACTGTTACGTATATTCTCTCTTTTTCTCTGCATATACCTAATGCGTATAAAGTTTACGCAAAGAACGTTTATACGGAATACGTCTTGTTGTTTCAGGTTTATGTCTAACGACCATTGTCATAATTACTCCTTTAGACACATAAAATGGTACACCAAGCGCCTAATGGCTGAATTACCAAGATTCATTGCTTTATGCATAAACATGCATGAATATTACACTACTGTCAGAAACTTAAAGAAACACTGAAATCTGGTTTAATATCTAAACAAAAATGTACGGATAACGGGGATACTTATTACAAGAATAATAATTAAATCTTTACAGTTTACAATTAATAGGTCAAAATTGGCCTAGAAGGAGGTGGTACAACATTTTTTTATGTGTGTGTCGTCAATGAACCAGAATAATAAGGGAAGAACATGCATGAGAATAAAGAAAAAGTGAATTGAAATTAGCTGAGTATGATATTTTTTATTGAGAAGCGAATGTAACAAAACCTTGAAGAATGAATAATTATATACTCTTGAAATTACTTCTGTTTCGACTGTTTAAGTACTAATTTGCCTGAAGAAAGACCAGATATTTTTCTTCTTCGAGCATTAATAAACCAATTTGATAATTGACAGCCCGTGAGACCCGTTTTCATGAGTAATTCCGTTTTCTCTGTTTCTGATGGATATGGATGATTTAAATGTTCTGAAAGCCATATCATCAATATAGATGTTACTGATTTCGGTAGATTCGACCGTCGTTTCTTGATCCTATGTTGTGATGAAGATGATGAAGATGACGATAAAGGTGCTGATACAACTGAAGGCGGTGAGGTACGTGGTGTTGGCGGCCTAATCTGCTGTGAAAAGTCCTGTGATTGCCGTATGTTTTCTGACTGTATAGTCGCCATTACTGGCGACAGTGGATTAGGCGTTCCATGTGACGACTCTATCCCTCCAGATATTGAGGTAGGAGCTTGTAATATGACTGATTGTGGAGAGTTGGAGTTAATTGGATATCCTGATACCCCCGGACGCGTCATATTCTGAGACTGCGAATGTATGTATTGATGGGAATGCGGATGAATATGATGAGCATGATGAGCATGCGAACCTGAAAGTGCCGGAGGTGATGGCAGGGGTAAGGGTAGAGTATTTGAGTCTAGATCTTTGAACAAATCAGTAATTGACGGTAGTTTCAATGCACTTGGAACTGTTTTATCGAGACCTCTAAATTGGCTTGAATTCGCATTATGAGAACTCGGAATGTGTGTCTGGGATATAGTATATGGTAAAATGTGAAAGGTAGATGGATAGGGATTCGCTGTATCGGTTGGGTGATTTGGAATTGGTGGCGGAAGGGTTATCGGACGATTGGAATTCAAATTTCCATCAGCCACTGACATTGTAAAATATAATTGTAAGGAAACGACCAGCGTATTCTTTGGCCTAATTCTAGGTCTAATTTTTTTCCTTTTTTTTTGATTATCTAGCTCTTCAATGGAAGGTCAGTTTAAAGATGCCTTATCATTATTTGTTCCTAAGGCTGTTTTTGAAACGATAGAAACCTGAATAAAATCAACCGCTATCTAAATCGAAAACCTTTCGCTCCTATAATAAAGCCGATAATCAATGTTGGAACAATGCTTCAACAGTGGAAGATAATCAAATTTGCTTTAACCAGCCAGAAAGAAAATTCAGGAACGATTGCATTAATTAAAGAGGGAGCAGCAAACCTACGTTATATATGTATATGTTATGTAAGATTATTTGTTATTTGTAGTTACCAAAATCTTTATAAGGTTTTGAACTGGCATTAGACGAATGGTCCTTCCAAGTGATTTATTTATATCAAAATAAAGTTACTAAAATATATAAACTTTACACAACACATAGTTTGTACAGATGTTACAAGTTTCATATGAGAAGACTTCGGTATAAACGACAACAGTATGGGCAGTAAGATATGAGATTTTAAGAATGGACTAAATGAACTCTTATATACATAATTATGTTGTAAATTTGCTACTCTTTGAATACTGCATTAATTTTGATTTTAGGACCCCAGTTAATCTGTACGTACAAATTAGATTAGTGATTCTTTGAGATAATGGGTGAAAGCGGATAACTTTATTTGGATACTGTAGTTCATCAAAATACAGGTAGTTAATGTATAAACGATCCTTAAAATCAACACGGTAGTGTAGATTGTCGTTTACGTTTGATATTTTAGATAACATTCTGTAAATGTTTGATGTAATGCCTCTCTTATTTACTTACTGTCAAGGAGTATCAAAAGAATTTCACGAATTTGTTGTAATTGTAAGGATTCGAAAAGTACCTTGGAATGATGATATGTAGATCGAGCCAAACCAACTCAGTTGGTTTTATTGATACCACAAATTGCTGGAAGATGATTTGGCTATCTTTTTAACCTCAATCATAAATTGTGATTAACTGAAATGAGCCAGTATGGATACTTAAACTAAGAATTTCTTTTATTTTATTTTGCTAAATTGCAAAATAAGTTGTGAAATAAGTAAAGTAATACTGGACCTCAAACAGCAGTAATTCTCAGGTCTTATTCTTTTGGAAAGTTAATGGCCGTATAAGCTCTTGGAGATTACTCCTTACTGTAGGCTAGAAATCATGGTTGTATGGATATGTATAGTGGTCCGATACATACAGATCTTCCTTAGGATATTTCCATTTCATGCAACGGTGTTATTGAAGGTAACCATGATTGTCAGACATTTTATGGGTGGATTATGTCCTTAGTAGACACCTTATCAATTGCTGCCATAAAATTCAGCTTACTAGCTTTTACTAAAATAATCCTTAGTTGGTTAAAATTTATTACCAAGCAGATCATATCTCTGGGTACGTTGAAATGACCTGAAATAGTCTAGTTCAACTTTAAGTAATAATGCAGTCGAATTTGATTTGTCTAGGTCTACCTGAACTGAAGAAATTATTATTTTTAAGCCTGAACATCTACTGTTTGAGTATTACATTTTGTATAACATTGCTTTGATGTAACTGAGAACACCGTTAGTCGTTAATGCTAGAACGAAAAAGATAATCACTTGATCAGAATTTAGACCAAGACTCCGTTCTCATGTGGGATATGATATATACTTAGGTCTCATCTATCTTTCTTTTGAATGAAACCATTTTGCAGTAGAGGAAGGGTCAATAAATATTGCACAGTAGCTATTCAGAAAACCAGTACATAATAACTATTTCTACTTCAACTCAACTTTGTTTGAATTGGTTTGAATTTATTTCATTCCAAGATGCAAAGTGGATCTTTTGGGAAGTTGAAACAATTTCCTTTTTTTTTCATTTGTTATGATAAGTGCGATGAAAAATTACTACGTTTATAAGTTTCCAACTAATGGTGCAATTAAATCTTCAGTCCAAATGAATTTCCAATCATTAAAAAGAATACGATAAAGTTAGCATTTTAGCATTATGAATATGTTAGATTTAAGATTCTTGATAATGGGTAGACACACGGCCTTTTGTTTGCATGCTATATTGAGCAATAACCAGCAATTGGTATTCTATTATAGAGTGTTCCCAAATCAAATATTCTTCGAAAATAATTTGTGATTAAAGTTGAAAATAGTCACTGAAAGAAACATTAAATAGCACCTAAATGTTAAGGTTTACGAGAATTTTGGTATCTAAAAGTTCTATGTATATCCTAATGGGGCAGTGGAAAATGGAGTCACAACAACGATCTGAATGAGTGAAATTAAAGTTTCCCAAAACGGTTGGTTGCTACTCAAGAAAACTAATAAATGAATATATATTCTATAGCGCGAAAAATTATTTTTTAATAATTCTCTTTTATATGTATTTATCAACTGCATACTAACCAGCTTGATCACTTCGTAAGAAGTCATAACAATTCCAATTAAACATTGTTCTGAGAAAATTTGTATTTCTGTACACTGTTGACTCTTGCATGAAAATGCTCCTTGTTGTAGAGCTTGGAACATCTGATACTTGTTCAAGCATCTGATTGGCTACATTGGAAACATCTCAGCCTTGGTTTCTGTTCTGTATTAGTTATAGATAAAATAAAATCAAGATATAACCGTTGGATAAGGAAGTACGATCCTGAAAAACAGTACACGTTTTGCATTTTGATCATTAGACATCAATTTAATGATCTTATTGGCAGTTTTCGGATATGGATGTTTTGAGAAATATAGTGTCAGTTTTTTCTCACATAGGGCTAATAGAGTTTTAGAGTTTCATATGTCTGAATGATCAAACTTAATGTTGGTCAACTACAGCGAAAATATATGTCAAACTTTGTTGTATACTGAAGAAAGTACTGTAGTCTCGTAAAATAATTCCGACGGTGGGTAAAGATCTTTTCCTAGTATTACACATATTTGGGAACGACAAATATACGCTCAATCTGTTAGTGGTTTGCATTCATAATCATTAAAACTCAATTTTGGAATTACTTTCTACTGTTGAAGCTTTAATCAACATCTAATGAGATCAAATAATATAGATAAATCTACTGGTGATAAGAGTCACATTTTAGGAAATTCATGAAATTGTAAGCCAGAGGAAAAGATAAACTTTTCACTAAAAAGAATTACTCGACTAAAGCCGAGTTATACGACTCTTTCAAACGTTAAATCAGTTAACTGAGGTCCTTGGTAACCTCTTCTGTTATAACTTATGAATGTTTTAGACTATCATTCAACTTTCAAATAGAAAAATTGGTAAAGAATTAGCTCCCTCTTTAACAAATGTTTCTAAATTTTAGCAAAGTGTATGAGAATAATATTCGTAAAAATTGAAAACTGGAAAATAGTTAATGATGAATAAGCAATCATCTAGATTAGTAAAGTTAGTGTAAATTGCATACTTAATTATTATTACTCTTACTTATTTAGGTAAATCAAAAGACAATATCATATTCATTCAACCTTACAACAATAATGGATAAGTAAAGTGTAATTAACAATTGATCATCATATTTTAGTAGTTAATTTTATTATTTCAAAGTATGTGATCGGACGAGGCTCTGGAAGAAATACTTCAAAGTTTCAGCGCTGCAATACACTACGAATTAAAAATGTGATTGCTATTCTCTATTCACGTTGTTTTTGCAAAAGAAGTTTAACAAATTTAGTTCCTTTTTTATGGCCATCGTTTCGATGAAAACGATGGAAGGATTCTATTTGAGAAGCCAGTTACTTTTTCTCATGAAGATACCTCTTCCGAGTCTTTTTGCAACAGGAAGAGAAATTCATTAGTGGACCTACAAATTTATAGGAATTATAAAAAGTTTCTGTCTTCGGAAGAAGCTCATTTCAAAAATATGTCATATTAATGAAAGAACCAAGAATGACATAACTTGTCAGGAGGTACAAACGGGTACAGATATACAATTATCGTATGGATAATTTCATCAATCGGAAAAAAATTCTATCCAGCAGTTTCTAGTCAATAATTGGTATGACATTCCATCTAATAGCTCTCCTCCTGCGTCTGATTCTCATTTTCAACCGAACAAAGTATCCAAAGCAAAGTTAATGGTAGCCCTTTCTCGAAAGTGTCATCCTGCTTTCAGGAGTATCACTTTTCTTGATGAAGCATAATAAAGTTTGAAATGACTATGTGAATGTTTCCTACTGCTTGAACTTTGTTCGATGTTTGAAGCAATGAGAAGGAAGAGGTTGAAACTTTAGTGCTGTGAGAGCCGTGTACATTATATAAAGTTGGAAAGAAGTTGACAGTTTGATTGAAAGAGAAAGATTGAGGAGCTTAATAGTCGCCATGAATCAGTACACCTTTCACTTACCCACTAAGAAATCATAATCTTTCGTCTACTGTGAAAGGAAACATTGGACGGGGCAGTTACTTAGTAGAAAGTTCGATGCCAAGTACCCTATATTTGAAGACTCAGATCTCAAATACCAAACTGAAACGGCAGATCTTGAAATGCTATATCAAATATTTCCTGGCATTATCATCTACTTGATCAATATATATCAATCAAGACCACCAGATCTTCAATGAAGCTTACTACTGTGATGGCGAAGCTTATTATCTGCACATTGTAGCGAAGATGAAAGATCTTGACAATTCAGATATACCTTTGAATAACAAACAGCTTCCGAAATTCCAGGTGTATAGAATATGAAATCATTTATTTTGAAAAAGAACGACTTTTCTTGTCAGTTACAACGTTGCTTAAGCATCAATGATTAAGTTGACGGCTGTCAAGAAATGAGTGGTGACGAACTTTATGCACTGCTAGGTACATCATTGAATAGTTAACAAAATATACTTACACTATTCAAGTTAACTTTTTGTTTCAGATGTCCTTTTAAACCTTATTAAGCGGAAGGTAAATTCGAGGTTGAATTTTTTGGTAATATTTGATTAATACACTCTTGGCTTTCAAATATGATTACTTACAGGGTTTCATTTAGATGACATCCTTCCCAGAATATTTCAGTTCCTCTCTTTGGATCGGGGCTTGAACATAGGCTTAAATGGGTTTACAGTTCCGAATAGGACAATAAAACTACATAATCAGTTGTTTGAGAAAATGGAGCTTTAATGATAACACTAAGAGAAGGGAAATTGGTTTCCGAACTAAAATCCAATCAAAATTTAAATACTTAAAAGGGCAATCATTCCATCTCCTAGTGATCAATCTTTGTGACTAATTGTACGTGAACACTATGGCCAATCAATTCTTATCTTACGAACTAGTCGGTAGGGATCCACATTATCATCACTACTAAGAATTAAACCCCAGGACCAAAGAAACGAGTTAACTAAGTAGTTCAAACGAATAGGATACTCAACGTATGAATCTATGTATACTCTAAGTTAATAAGTTTTGTGATACACCTTCAAAGTTCTGATACTTCCATTTTAATGTATAGATCAGAGTGGAAACTTTAATGCTAAATATCGGCAAATTCAGGATAGAGCATTAATTAATAATGAAATGGTCGATTCACTCACTTTTGAAATATTTGATCTTTTTCATGATAGTAAAAGTTATCAAGATCGGTTTTCCCTAAACATTCGATTTAATGTCTTCTACATAGTACTTTTTGTTCTCTCGTCTCCTTCAACCAAACAAATTAGAGTCGTTGTTCTTTCAATTATGGCTGAGCCACAATCTTTTTGTAATGTTACTTGGTTCACCTAAAATGGTGAAACATGTATGTGTCTCATTATAGTAATTCGTATTAGATACTTCCGGTCGACTATCATGGAAGTTCTACAACTCAACAATAATGGATTCAAATTGATCCTAGAATAAGCCAAACCCTGTATTTTGCTTTTCTAGAATGGGTAGGAGAACCTTAACTATAATGTAAATATAAAAATAGAAATAGAAACGATTATTTACATTATGAAAAGGGAACAGAAGCAATGAACGACATGCGAAGAAGATAGTGTAAATTAGAGGCATCCATATTTTCAATCTGAATATGATCAGATTTTTGAAGCTCACACAGGGTGATAATATGAAATAGCCGATAGCTGAATATAGGTCGAAAGATAGTTATTGATACTAAGAACAATTCTTTCATATAAAAGTAATATGCACCCCAGTGAAACGTTAAGTTTTCCATCTTAATTGAGTAACCCATTTTCTTATTCCAAAAGTTAATTACTTAGACTTACAACAGACAAATCTCCTCATATAAAAGATTATTATTTGCAATTGAAAGGAAGCACTGTAATTGTGCTAATAGGAGTGTTATAGCTCAGTAAGTTATTTTTTCCTGAACCTCTTCCATCTCATTTATTTGACACCAAGAATGTGAAATCGAAACTTTTATGGTTAATGGAAATTTAAGTGGCATCTCACTAAGATCACTTTGGCCCTTATTGATCGTTTCTTTCAAGTATATTCATTCGTACGATGACAATTCAGAGAATTTAGTCCTCATATTTGCTTCTACGAGAAATAATATTTTTCTTTCAACAACATAAGAGAAAAGACCTGAGATTCAGAGCTGTACGTCAAGCTTTGAAAATATAAAATCTGGAAGGTGTGGTGCGCCTTTTGGCTTCCAACTGATTGTATGTGACTGATATTATTTTAGCCTATATAGGATTAGCGAATTCGGATTTTATGTCACTCCACAGTAATTTAGCCAGTAGTAGCTTTAAAAGATATTTTTGGAAATTTATCTACAGTATTAATTCACGAAAAAATTTTATACAGGAAATACCTGTATGGCTAGTTAGGTTTTTTTTTGGTCAGTGATTCGATGAGTAAAAAAAGTGTAATGGACAGGTGATAATCCAATTCATTACGCAATACTCAGTTTCAACTGGTCTCGCTGTTAATCTAACTAATGAATGATCAGTAAAATCAGATAGGAAGCGGAAGAAAAAAATATAAATTGTATGATCGATATTGCATACTAGATTTGGTATGTACATAGTTTGAGAAACATTCATTATCTGAGATACGTCTGAGAAGTACATTTAATTCACAACACATGTAGAACGTATACTTCAACTAACTAGTTATGATAGAAAGATGTGAAATTTAACTGCGGAGTCGTTCTGGAAATACATATTCAAAGAGTGCTATAATAACAAAGGATCATACACGTTTTGGGAAGTTCAGAAGCCCGATTTTTGAAAAGTTCCACTTGTCAGATGTGATAATTCGTTCTTCCTGGTTAGCTTTCTACCTTTTTCTCCCTCCAACATCGTTTCTTATTGCGCAGACATGTATGTCATATAACGCAGGATTGTTGATGGGTTGGTAAAGCATACGTATTATCAGTAACCCGAGGACGATAGTATAGAACATAAGGTTTTACAAATTCCAGGGTTGGCAAAAGAAGCCGTTGAGTTTTCTCCGTTGGTGTTTAAGAACGATAGAGATTTGTTAAATTCAACTGTGTCTTATTCAAAAAAAAAAAAAAGAAAAAAAGAAACTAGGGCAGTTACTGGTGCAATCAAATGAAAGCTATCAAATAAACAAGAGTGCGAAAGTGCGAAAGAGTGAGGAGTGCCTTCAAGAATATATTGCATCGTTTGCAATATGAAAAGGATAAAGTTGACTATCTCGGGAGAGTTACTTCTAAAGGAAGATATGCTCTATCAGCTCATATACTGATGTTTTTGCTGCAGTTCAATACTCAAAAATTACCGCACTTCTTACCAAGAGCGATCGAATTTTTGGCATTTCTAGTTCGAAGCTCAAAGCTCAAGAAATTGGTCGATTGATCACAAGAGGGATTACATCTGGAAGGGAGTCTTGGTTGAGTCATGAGTTACGTAAACAATTGAGTTTGACTAGTTATGGCAAATTATTCTAACTTTATTCTGAGACCTACTGAAAAATATACTGAATTAAGGTTGAAAACAGAGATTTACTTCTGCCATGTTTTGACAATCACGTCTAGGTAAATAGACCGGTGCCATTATTCCTAACTACTATAGCATGTTTTGAAACATAGATATGTTAGCTGATTCATAATTAGAAAGTCAGATATTAATACGGTGACCTTAACCCTCCTTATTATCTCATATAGAAAGAGCAATGATTGCAAGATAACGTTTTGATCTGTTCGTTTTATCATCCTGACTTAGAGTGTGAATTGAATAGATGTCACTTTCAAAGGTCGGAAGGTTCCTCGTTTCAGATTCTTAAGAGCAGATAAAACCTTAAAATCTAAAAAGGAAAAAGAAAGAAAAAAAGACAAACGTTAAGCTTAATCGAGTGATTGTTTGAAGATCATACAATGAAACTGTTAGCTTATATTTTTTCCAAGCCTCCGGCATGGAATATCGCCTTACATTCCTCATTATTTCAAGTAATAAACGGTAAGTTTTGATTTTTCTTGGAGTCTTTATTTTAAGTTTCTGACTATGTTTTCTCCAACCTGATATTATTGGGCAGATACGCATTTTTCTGGAAACAACACAGCCTTCTGAAGACATGTTAGAAACATTTTGAATTATTTATATCTATCTGTCTTGAAAAACCCAACAACATCTAATTTAAAAAGGAGTTCTAGGCGTGAGTGAAACCTAAACATTTTCCATAAAACACTACCCGATTAGTTATAAAATTGCTGAACATAGTATCATGATATTAAAGTTTAAATTTTCTTTTTTCCTAACTTCTCCGAGATTCAAAACTAGGTTTTAGTTCCTTGTTCTAAAAGGTTCATTATGAATTCACTTAACATCTTAAACAGCTCAAATTATCTTTAGGGCAAGTATCATCTAAGTACATTGACAAACATTATTGCATTTTCTATTTTTGTTGATATTAATTTACTTCTCAAAGAGAATACAGAGATAAGAATCAATCTCAAGCTCAGAAACAAGAATGAATAACCGTTGAAAATAAGGTTCATTTATTATTAAGCTTTATTCGATTGTTCATTCATGAATATCATTCAACGAGCGCAGTTGAAACTGACAAACTCACATAATTTCAGCTGTTACGTACAGTTGTGCTTTTGTTTTTCTGGTGCACAAATGTACATTAGGAAAAATCATCTCAATGTTAATTATAAAGTTAAACTGCTTTCTGTTCTTAATTAGATTCGGCCTCTTTTTAGCATTGTACTAATCATGTTTAAAATAACAGTATAACGTTATAAATCTGTAATTAATTGAACTCTCCTACGCTAACTATGCAAAATACTTATACTCTCAGAAACATCGACGAATAGAAATTGTTTGCTATCGCCAGTTCTTGCTTTGTTGTTTGGCATGGTTGATGGCATAGATTCTATATGAGGATCAATTAGTTTGACGATTTCTGCTAGTTGACACTATTGATCTAGTTAGTAGAACTATTCAAACTATTCTCATCATTATTTCTATATCTATTTACTCAATCACTGAAATATCAAAAATCGTTCCACATGTTCACTGATAAGACGAATCGAGTAAATTAGATTCTTCATCCTTTCAAACAGCATCACGGCGTTAAATCCGTTCACATTCAGATAACTGACAGGCTAGAACCTGTCCTTCTCGTGCTATCAATGATAGTCATAGGATAAAATATGTTATGTCTTACAATCTGAGAGTAATCAAATGGATTGCAAGTGCATTGTGTTATATGATTTATACACTAACAGATCTCTTCGTTCTAACTGCTATTATCGATCTATTATTTACGTTTTTTCGTCATACTGACCACTTCATATATTTTATGTCCATTTCTAGAGCATACTAGCAAGCCCTGGATTTTGTTTGCCAAAATGGTAGGTTAGCCCTCTTGCATATGGAACTTTCCTCATCAATTGATCAACCATAAACTGTTTTATCTTTTTTCTTCTTTTATCTAATATTGCAATACTCACAGCCATTCCGATGCAAGCAAAATATGATCTCACTCTACAATTCAAAATACCTTCCAATTATGTTTGTGAAAGTCGTTTCTAAGCCATTTATTCGTACTCGATTGCGTTCAATCACTTTGGCAATTTTTCTCTTGAAATGTAAGATTTCTTATATTTTTCCTAGTTAGTAATTTCGGACGCGTTTGTTTTTTCTTCTTATTTATTTAAATCTTTTTCAAGTAAAATACAGGTTCAAACAAAACGCGTCTTTCCTTCCTATTGAGTTTTTCATATTTATTATTTTCGTGTAATTAAGGTTTTATCTTAATCCATTTACGAGATGAACCGTGTTTACTACATAGATTTTAATCAACACAATGCCAATAGTAAATAGAATACAATTCATTTGAAATAAATTATTTTAAATTTTATTATTATTAGAGCGGTAATTTCTAATCTTTTTAAACTAACCTCTTGGCTATTATCCAAAAAAAAAAAAAATAAATGAACACGTAAAATGAAGAAAATCTCCGCTCATCTTTTTTTTTTGACGGGTTCATGAAAAATTACTACACCAAACTTTATTAAGTAAATGCGCTTTGGAACAGAAGTAAATTCAGTGAAACAGGTAAAAAGAAATAAGTAATACCAAATAGGTCATCTTGATCCTAATATGTCTTTAAACGCCATAACTATTACCAGATTGAAGAATTATTGTCAAGTGGATTGCCAAATGGATTTTACCGGTTCTGGTAAATCGATAGAATAAGTCAACCGAAATAAGCAAAATCCAGGCCAAAGCTTGTTACTACTTCGACGTTTTGGAATTTCTCATATACTCAATTATCGAGATTTTCTTTCACTATGTGATTGACGTCGGAATCTTTATTCTCAAATGCTACTAACTGCAAATACGAATTGTATAAAGATCATTTACTTCCCCGAAGTCACATTTCAACTTCGTCTTTATTCGCCTGGTTTCACTTGGAAAATATAATCATTTGTACAGTCAAACCATCGAAACACATTGCAAAAGCATCTACATTCGTTAAAACTTACCCACGTTCGCTCTTTTAATAAAAACATACAACAAGTATCAACAAAATGAAGTTCTCTACTATTGCCTCAGCTGGTGTCCTTGCTGGTGCTTCTGCTCAAACTGTCACTGAAACTACTTACAGTGAAACTTCAATCACTCTTCGAACTACAGTTTTGGCTACTACTTTTGCATATGTCTATGTTTCTTACTCTGATGGTACTCCCTACACTTTGACTTCAAGCTCTACTGTACTTGAAACACTTGTGGCAACAGAACCTGCCGCAGAACCAGAATCAACAACTGAAGAAGCGTCTGATGTATCAACTACCGCACAAGCTTCCTCTGTGACTGAAGAGCCAATTGTTACTACTCAAGAACCAAAGACTGTTATTGAAACTATCACTTCATGCGCCGATCATAAATGTGAAAAATCAAACACAACTGTTGTGCCAAGTGTTTTTTTCACCAACGGTGGTTCTCCTAAATCAATAAACGGCGCTTATGGATTAGCTGTTGCTGGAATTGCCGCCCTACTGATCTAATTCTACTAAAATCTAGGACGACTTTCTTATTTGACATGCTTTCATATTCTCTTCGGCTGGGTTTTTCTTGATTTCTTCCACTTCTGTAAATTTTGGTAAATCAATTTAAAAATAAATATAAACTGTACTATTTACACTTCGAAAATTATTCACATTGTAACTGCATTCACCTAATCGTTTAGAACATTACAAGGAAATCCTTCTAGACATTCATCGCCAGATTTTCTTCTTTTTATTTAACCACCTTCTTGCTACAAACGCAGAAAGAGATTAGTTCATTCCCGCCGTCCCATATTACATACTTCCATTATATTCCCGATTCTCCTCTTTCGCCTCTAAAATTTTCCCCTTTCAAATTCTTATCAGTAAGTAGGCCGGAATAATGTTTACGAGATTAGAAGATTATATCACTACAGATGCAATAATACCTCAAGAATGGATAAACGTACCACAACAATTCTTATTCAAATGAACTTCTTGAACGAGTTGATGATACATCAAAATAATATAATAAAAGACATCAACTGTGGGACTTCTTTTAAAAGACAAATCTGTACTGATTAATAATACAATCCAGATCATCAAGCGTGTAATTAATCTACGAGTTTCAATTGCTAAGGTAAAACAATTGAGTGCTGAGCATATCAAATATACATACATTTGATCGTATGACACTTATCTATAAACACAATGACTACTGCTAAACCGAAAGTTCTATTACTTGGAAAGATTGTCTGGGCTACTGAAAAATGGGCATCTTTGTCAAAACATGCTGAGCTTTTAGAAGTCTCATCCAAGAATAGAGAAGAATTTATTTCAGATCTCAAGGGCAAATACCATGATGTGTTTGGATTTTATCGTACTTTCGATTCAGTGAAGATCACTGGACGTTTTGATGAGGAGCTCAGTAAGCATATGCCATCTACTGTGAGATGTATTTGTCATAACGGTGCTGGATATGATCAAATAGATGTTGATTTTTATACGAAGAGAGGTATTCAGGTTTCAAACGTTCCTGAAAAGGTTAACAATGCCACAGCTGATACACATTTATATCTTTTACTAGGTGCTATGAGGAATTTTCCTTTTGGGACTTGTCAATTGAGACGAAATGCGTGGAAGAAAGACATCCCTGTGGGACATGATCCTGAAGGAAAAACTTTTGGTATTCTTGGTATGGGAGGTATTGGTAGAGCTGTTAGAGACAGAATAAAGCCTTTAGGCTTTGAGAAAATAATCTACTACAACAGATCTAGATTATCTCCGGAGCTTGAAGGAGGCGCTAAATATGTTTCATATGAAGAGTTATTGATCAAATCTGATGTTATCTCCGTTAACATTCCTTTGAATCCTTATACTAGACATATAATTGATAAAGAAGCTATATCCAAAATGAAAGAAGGTGTGGTTATCGTCAATACAGCTAGAGGTGCAGTGATTGATGAAGATGCTTTGGTTGAAGGGTTGAAATCAGGAAAAATTAGAAATGTTGGCCTGGATGTTTTTGAACATGAACCTGTTGTACATCCATACTTATTAGAGAGTGAAAATGTATGTGTTGTTCCTCATCTTGGTACACACACTTACGAAACCCAGAAACATATGGAAGAGCATGTCATTGATAATCTTGACTCTTGTTTGACAACTGGTAAGGTTTTAACTATTGTTCCTGAGCAAACTAATGTTGAGTTTTAGTTTATCTTGTCACTCTGTTTAGTGAGAATATAGCTTTTTGAGAATATACCATTTGTTTCATTAGTGAACCACGTATTTCGATTTTTATTTCCTCAAGCAACTACAAAGACTCCTGGAGTATAGTTGAGTTGTTTTCTCTAGTATATTAATAGTAAATAACACTGAATGAAATTTTAGAGTATCTGCTATCTACAATCTTATGATATCTGAAATACTTTGTCCTCATTTTAGCATTACCATTACTGATTTGAATCATCATATAATGATATTTTTCAACTTGTTACTAACTATTATTTTTCACTGTGCCACACATATTACTTCCCTTTATTATAATCATAGGCCATACAATGAAACAATCTTCTCTTCTTTCTTTTCTTGCTTCACATTGTGATATTCATCCCTTATACAGAAGATGCTCCAATCCGAACATTTTCAATTGTCTGTCACACACAGTCAATATCCTACAATAGATTTCTTCGCAGTTAAAATGTCTCAATGCATTTACTTGGGCAATTGAGTGCTGGTCCATACAGAAAAACTTAGCGGATCCCTTCTTGGGTCTATATGATATTATGGAAACGGGAGACAACTGGTTCATTTGTAAGTTCTTCAACCTTTCTTGAATATCATTTCCGACAGCTAACTTCCTTTTCTTTGGTGATATCATGCCATAAACCTGGACTCCATCCATCTCGTTCTCACCATCACTGGAGTTACTGAACGAATAATGTCTCCTCTTCCTCTGCACTTTCAAATCATAAAGTTCCAAAGACTGGACAATTGATTGTGTTGCATCATCCAGAACTGAAAGTTTCTTCTCAGTTAGAAATTTTGCAATCAAATCAACATATTGAGATCCTTGTTTTCCTTTGGCAGCTTCTTCTGGCGTTGAAATAGAACTGAGTGCTATAAATTGGGCTGGTAGTGAAGATGTAAGAATCGACATGACACTTTCTCACCTTTCCATTTCAACTTAAATTGTCAAGAAAATGAAGTCAGCAAGATCAAATCAGAGTGACTACAAAAACAAGCAATCAATCAATCAATCAGTTGCCAATTAAATATCAGTTATCCAATTTATACTTATCATAATTTTCACTATTGTAATGACCAGATCTTTGCATCTATTGATATCTTTGAGTCTACTAATCATTTTTCATTGTTCCTAGTCAGATCATCGATCAAATGTGATTATGCTTGTCAGAAACGGAAAAATCACAACAGACCATTTATGGAAGGTATTCCCATAATAGGAGATAATCTGTTTGTTTACTCAATCCGGTAGTAATCATGATGAAATTTCTGAAATGCCATAATTCGCGCCATTACGACTACCGTTATGAATTATGGTACTAGATAAAAGCTTTAATAATAATTTGAGTTCACAACACACACTTCCACCAGTAATTAAAGAAATTTAAGTAAGCTGTCAATTTAGCTTTGGCAATCAGCTTTGATATTGAGCAATTGATTGTTGCGACATGGAAATTTGATTATCATGTGTACTGTACTTAAATCCCATAACCTCTCAAGACCTTCCCCAACAGCCTAAGTCGGTGGACACCTACAATCAAAATTAGTGTACTTGAGGGCCAAAATTCCTCCAAACCATCAGAACCAATTTTCAGTATTCTTTTCGATTATTTCAAATCATTCAGAACCCCCAAAATTTTTAATATTCTATCAAGAATAACTACTTTGCAACCACTGACTCCTCTCATGCACCAATCATGCATCATTATGCATGAAATCTAAGCTAACTTAGTTCTACGATTACTGTCAAACTTTCTTTATTACCAATTCTTCACTTTGATGACGCGAGAGTTCCAAATGTCATATGAATTGAATCAGTATTCATTTATTACGAGAAAAATACCAATCAATTATCAATAAACCCGTTGGAATACGATTACATAAATGTTACGCGAATTCTTCAAGAAATAGATGTAAAAATATAGTATTTGACGCAATTTCTATTCAACTATTCAACTCAATCATTGGTCAACTTAGCAGACATATCTTTCATCCATAGGCTAACCTAATTACTATAATAAACTGGGTAAATCTTCAAAAGAATCGATATAGATTAGTAATTACTTCAACCTAAGACCTGATATCAAACGCTTACGTTAGTATAGTTATCCGGAGATTTTTCTATAAGTCCGTATATATAATTTCAGCAAGTTTGTTCATTTGGGAGTATATATAGAAGAGCCTAGATACCTCTGATGATATTTCCTCCTTCCTTGGTTTTATTATTTTTATATATAATTATCATATATAGTTTGTCAAGTATCAAATAGTGACTGGAAGCATTTCAGACTGTTGTAGCGCCGTGATATAAACTAGTACGAAAACTTCAATAGTTGAATCAAGCAAATTTATAACCAACCAGTACACAAAATGACTGTTAAGCCTATAGTTCTTCTTACAGCGGCCGATCTGGAAGGAACTAAATACAGGGATGGCCGCTATATTGACAAGCTTCATGAAGTAGCTGAAGTAATTACTGTGGACTCAAAAGATAGACCATCATTCATCAAGGATCTAGAAACTAAATATAAGGATGCAGTAGCTTTATACTATACTTTCAGAATTATTCCTGTTGTTGGTAATTTTGATGGAGAGATCGCCGAAGCTCTACATAAATACACTAAAGTGAAAGCTATTGTATCAATTGGTGCTGGTTATGACCATCTTAAGGACATTGATACATATACAAAATACGGAATCAGAATCTCCAATGTGGTAGCTGCTGCTGATAGTGCAACTGCTGATACACATCTATATCTTTTATTAGGAGCATTGAGAAATTTCGGTGAATTCGCTCAAGCCTTGAGAGAAGGTAAATTCAGAGACGGTATAGATTTAGATGTGCCTGTTGATCCCAGGTCTTCAGTTCTGGGAATTGTCGGTATGGGAGGTATTGGTAGAGCTGTTAGAGACAGAGCGAGACCTTTAGGATTTAAGAAGATTATTTATTATAATAGAAGTAAATTAAGTCCTGAATTAGAAGAAGACTCTGAATATGTTACATTTGGTGAATTGATCAAACAGTCTGATGTCATCTCAATTAATGTTCCTTTGAATGCTAATACAACCCATTTGATTAATAAAAATACAATCTCACAAATGAAGGATGGTGTTGTGATCATCAACACCGCTAGAGGTCCAGTTATTGACGAGCAGGCCTTAGTTGATGGATTAGAATCGGGAAAGATTAGAAACGTTGGCTTAGATGTTTTCGAACATGAACCAAAGATTCATGAAGGATTATTGAAGAATCGTCGTGCTGTTTTGCTACCTCATATTGGTGCATTTACTCGTGAATGTATTGAGGGAATGCAAGATTATGTTGTTGATAGTCTAATTGAAGAAGTTATTAACGGCAAGTTACCGGCCATTATCAAAGAACAACAAGGAATCCTAAGCTTATGACTACATGCCAGGAACCATAGATTATAGATGTGACCATTTAAAATATAATTCTTGTTGAATCTTTATAGTTACTGGAGCAACTGCATAATTTCTAAAGTAATAACTATATATAACGACATCCCTCTCAGAGAGTCTTTATCCAATGCAATTTCAGTGCCACTATTAAAATGAAGTTTATAAACAGCTTCTCCTTTTAAAAGCTCATGTTCTCTTGTTCTGGAACACTGTTAATCACACGACCGGTTTTGATCATACTGTCAATATTGGCCATCGCAGCAGCTTCCATGTCTCCTTGGGTTAAATCTGTCCATGCTCCAATATGAGGAGTAAGGATAACTTTATCATTTGAAACCAAATCAGGATGAACTTCAGGTTCAAATTCAAAAACATCGAGACCAACAGAACCAACCTTTCCTGACTTTAAAGCATCTACTAAAGCTTGCTCATGAATAACTGGTCCTCTAGCTAAATTAACTATCACTACATCATCTTTCATCTTGGCAATTGTATCTTTATTAATCAAGTGTCGAGTGTTTGCGTTCAACGGAACAGTAATCGAAATGACATCTGCTACTGCAAATAACTCCTCCAGTGAAACATATTCAGCACCACCTTCCTGTTTCTCTGGCAACCTTCTTCTATTATAGTACACAATTTTCTTGAATCCTAAAGGTTTAGCTCTATCTCTCAATGCCTGACCAATACCTCCCATACCTAAAACTCCCAATACTCTTGATCTTGGATCCCTACCAATCTGCACTTTATCTTCTAGGAAACGTTGTTTGAAAAAACCATCTCTCAGAACTTTCAATCCTTGGTTCAAATTTCTCATGGCCCCAAGTAACAAAAACAGATTTAAATCCGCGGTAGCAGAATCAACACAACCTGGAGTATTAGAAACTCTAACTTTTCTTTTAGTGAGCCCATCAACATCAACATAATCGTAACCAGATGCATTGCATGATACTGATTTCAAACTGGTTGGGCAAGCCTCGAGCAATTCTTTATCGAATCTTCCAATTGTTGGAAGAACTTGCCATCCATAGAAAATATGCTGAACATCGTTGAACTTCTTTAACAATGCTTCAGCAAGCTCTTCTCGAGATTTTGGGAAATAAATAGACACTTCAGCTGATTTCTTAAATTTCTCAAGAGCTTCATCAGCAAACTGAACAAAACCAACGATAAGAACTTTAGGCTTAGTCATTATGCATTTATCTATGAAGGAATTATGCACAATTTAATTACGTATAAATTAGCAAGATATTAGCTACTGTTTGCTGCAAGTTTTCATATTATCATACGCTCAGCTCGCACGCTGTAAGCAATAATAAACCACTTATTCTAATTGCATGTGAGACTCTACAGTCTTTCGAAGGTTGCTAGTTACCTTATATACCTTATTGAAAACATGATAGAAAAGTGAGTCATTCAAAATCAAAGTATCAAGCATGAAGATTGGCTCAATACTAGCTTCCTATATTATTCTTATCAAGAAATACAAACTGTAACAGTCAATGGAACGTCAGCGTGAGGCTGTTACGAGAATGAAATTGGTCGAAGTTTCCTGATTTGATGAACCATTTATTATATACTGGGGAGCAAGTGAAAATTTTTGATGGATAATGTTAATACGAATATGCATAAGCGCCAAAGTTTTGAGAAGAATAGCAATAGCAGAAAGATAATTGAGTATACAGGGAATCGAAATAATAAATAATAATTTCTTTTTTATTCAAGAAATTGCTTATTTATGTATATAATATTGAAACAAAATATCAATGATTCAGTTAATTCTATATATAAGTATTCATTGCGAGAGTGCATGCTGAAATATGCATCTCGGCAATTTTTACAGAAGTATGCATACTCATACATAAACTTCATTCACAATCATAATCATATCATGTGGTACAACAAAACTACTCGAGCCTACGACTATTAAAGAATCTAGTTCAACACTGTGAAACATTAGTTAATACATAAATAAGCATGAATTTAAATACTAATCAGAACAATTTGAAACAGTAACAAGTACACATTATTAGGACATATCTACTACATCTAGGAACTCCTCAATATCAGTTGCAGCTTTCTTTGCAAAAAACCTAACATCAGGATCACCATCCTCAACTAATTTAGATTTAATAGCTTCCAGAATAACAGTTTTAACTATTTCGGCATTCTCTTCTGTTTTTTCTTGTGCAACAAGTTTATTCATGCAATCAATCATTTTGTTCATTTCTTGTAATTTATTCTCCTTTTCTGACCTGGATTTAACAGGACTTATTGGCGGGATTATGGTGCCAGTTAGCTCTCCTGTAGCTCCGTTACTTGATTCTTCAATTTGAGCTTTCACCGTCGATTGAATATCTTCAATTAATGCTTGAGGTGCAATCAATCTCTTTGCTATAATCAAAAGTGTTTTAGCCACATTGAATCTAATGTTTGGCACTTCATCTTCAATGGAGTTTTCCAAGATGAATTTCAATACCACATCAACAACTGTTTTACTATCAATCACTGGGATTATCTTCGTAAGAACAAATAACGATGTCAATCTTACTAAATAGTTATTTGGAGCCGTATTAAACTCATGATCAGAATCAACGACTAAATTATTGTTCTTTCGTTCCTCATCAAAATCTTTGAAAATTTCGGTATAGAACTCATCATCTGAGGATTCATTTTCATCAAGTGATTTATTAGGGCTTCTTTCCAATCGGTCTGTTGCCCTTCTATCGCTTGGTCCATTGGCAGCTGCTGTTGCAGGATTGTTAGTAACAGTTTCTGCTCTCAATTGTGAATTAATTATAACAGAAATAATTTTTTCTTTACACCATTCAACACCAAATACCATTGTTAGTCTCTGAATGTTTTCTACTGCTGCTTCACGAATTGAGTATACAGAGTCCCACAGCCACCCTAAACATAACGGTGCCAGTCTTTCATTAAAGAATTCAGTACCAAACTGTTCAGCCAAAATAGGTACATGACGAATGACTTCTAATCGTACTCTCCATTGTGAATTAGCAGCAAGCTCATGGATTGCTGGCAAAAGTGATTTGGAAAGCATTTCTATGCCAACTATATTGTTGATAGTTCGTAGCCTGGAAATTATATTCAAACGAACATCTGGATCTTCATCTCGTAGTAATCGTAAAAAAACTGGCAGTAGATATTTTATTGTATTCTCTTTACCTAGATGTGGAGCAATTTCAGTTAATTCACTTGCTAAAGCTGCTCGAACATGTTCAGATGAATCTTTTGATAGCTTCTTAACACATGGAATAATATCATCCAAGATTAAATTACTTGGCAAAAATCGACAAAACCTTGGTAATTGCTTAGATATACCTGTTCTGACCTCTGCTTCATTGTCTTTTAGTAAATCAATCAGAACGGTTAAGAACTTCTTTTCCATTTCTTCAGACTCTAAACTTGCAGCTAAATCGTCAAACCTTTCTGCTGCCATGTATCGAACTCTCCAACTATCATCAGATAATAAGGTGGTGGCAATATCTATTAAATCACTCTTATATTCATTCTCAAAATTCTCTGGTTGTTGCTTCTTTAATCCTTTAGCAATAGCAACTAAAACATCTATACTCAACAGCCTAACTGAATCTTGATTATCTGAGATCAGGGTTTCAAAAAACTTCCAATAAATGCAGTTATTGAAATCTTTGGAATTGCTATCTTTAGAGAAATTCAAATGAGGAACAATCTTTGCAAAATTGGATGCAGCTGATTTTCTGACCATAGGTGTTTTATCAAATATCAATTTTGAGAAATAATCCTGATTTAACTCATCTTGTAAATCGGATGACGGTAATCTTTTCATTATAGGAACAAAGCAGCTTGATGCAGCTAATCTAGAACTAACCCAATCGCTAGAACATAAGTCTTTAGCTAGTTTTGTTAAAGAAACTTCAAGATCCTTTATTTCAACTGTATTTGCGATAGAAATGAATGATTCAATAGCTTTTGATTGAATAGGTTCATCAGCTGATAAAAGTGTTTCAAATAGAGAATTTAAACACTCGACAAACTGTGATCCACCAATTAAAGGCAAAAAGTGACCTAGTTCTTCTGCCATTAAAACTATCACTTCATCCTCATCATCTTGGGCCATATCCTCTAAGAAAGGAACTAATTCTTCACGAGTTCTTTGTGATCCTAATGACTTGGCAATAGTGTCAATGTTTTTGATAGAATTGATTCTGTACGAAATCTCATCATCTTTCAATTCGTCAATCAATAATGCAACATTATAAGGATCTTCAATATCAGCAGCACTCGAGCTATTATTACTAACACTCGAAGTATTTGCGTTTACAACATCTCGATCCACCAAAGCTGACATCTTGTTGTAATTTCTATCGAATATTATGCTTTGGAGATCTTATTATAGTCGAAAGCTTGAAATGGTAAAGTGTCTTTTGATTCGGTTACTTTGCTTTGGCAAAGTGTATTGTAAAAAAAAGATATAAAATAAAAATACAAGCAATCAAAGAATACAAATCTCAACAGTCTTAATAAGATTACGATTTCACTACCAATTGATGAGACGGAAAATTCATGTATGTAAACTGATTATGATTCTTTGTTGCGGTACTGTATCCCTCAATTTGATAGTGAAAAAAATGAAAAGTCTTCAAGTGAGTGATTCAATCAAGTTCTGTTAAGATAAGCAAATAATCCTTCAACACGTTCAAGTAATTATTGTCAAAATCTAACCCTCTTCTTTCTTCTAATCTCTTATCTGAAGATATGAATCGTATCTAAAGGAATAGTCGAACAAAATATTCCCAGATGTAACTCGATCTTTTCAGTGTATTCAGAATTCTGAGGATGACAGTGGAACCCCGTAGTACTAAAATTTGTTTGTTTGACAACCTTGATATTGATTCTCAACAAGCCAATCAGTCAAATCCTACCTTGAACTTATTACTGAATTTTTTTTTTCCAGTTAGTTTCGTTTTGATAGTCCCTTTTTTTTCTCTTCACTATTGATAAATAATCTTCCGCGATTGATCGTCTACACTCTAATAGCAAAGGAGAAGCAAAAAACTCTGTGTGATAAGATGTTTTTCCTGGGCGCCATTGCAAAAGCAAGTAGTACATGTGAAATTTAAAAGAATAGAGTTTCTGTTTGGTATTTAAGTACAGGGCATTCTGAAGAGAAATAAGCTGTTTGATGAGCTACCATTGAACTATCCATGGTAAGATAAGTCAGATTTCTCAGTTGTAGGGGAACCTGATATTTGTGTATTTCATTCACTTTTGTTTTTAGCTCTTATAATTTAAACTGCACGGGTAATTTGTAAGGATTAAGCTGTCTTTATATCCGTCATCATTCTATACCTATTATGTAGCCCTAGAACATCTTTATTGATGACATAATATATTAATAGGCTTTTCAAACCTCCCGGTATCTCGTGAATACCTCCCTTCTCAAAATGTAACAAACACACTTCAAAACTCAGTACAAATAACCACAAAACCTCAGAAGTACATCAAAAGACAGGTAAACTCCCAACCAAAAATATGCTTGTGATAAGTTTCTTTTCCATTTGACGATTCCCACTTCCTTTTAATCTTTCGTTATTTGGCCTTAACTGGTATGAAAAACAGGCGTGTTATTGGTATATTCGTCTATATTGCTAGTATCAAGTTTCATGAGCTACAAGTAACAAACAAAGTGTATTATACTGTGCCAGTTTTCATTCCTGCACAGCAGATATTTACTTATTGAGTTCAAAGCTACAAATCTAAGTTGGCTGTTTTGATGCTTCAAGCTGTATTGATTGTCTACTGAAGACCTAAAAACCTTTCTATAACCATATGCCATTTTGAACTATCTAGCGTGTTTACTACTATCCTAATGTATGGTTAACGAAGATAGATCGAGAAAGCAGTATCTACATTAAAAGTTATTATGGCTGAAAGTAACAACGGAGCTGGGAGCTCAGGATCAAATGACGATTCAAATATTGGTACCAATAGAGATAGCTATAACGGTGGAATTTCACATCATAGAACACCGCTAACGCATAAGCTTTTTAGAAAGCAATCTGCTTCAAATAGTTCATCCGGTGCACCAATACATTCGAAGTCTGGCCTGTTCAAAAAAGTTCCTGCATCACCAAGAGTTGGAGCGGATTCAGCTGGAAAGCCCCCCCTTACAAAGAAAACATCGAGTATATTCAATTCAAGTTCGGTAACCAATGCTGACAATTTTTCGCATCAACCTTGTGAGAGCTCTAATTTGAATAAGTTCAAACATTTGATATCTAAGAAAGGTGATGTACAGGCAATTCCCAATCAGGGTCGGAGACCACAAGAAACAGACGGCGATGATATCAAACAACAGAAGAGCCTATCGAGAAGTGAATCAAGTGAAAAACTGAATGGTAAGCAAAGTACGGGTGATACTTCGAAGGTGAACATAAATTCGTCAGGTAAATCAAAGTCCAATGATAATGATATGGATGTTGAACGAGAAGCACCTCCAACTTTTGTACCTCGAGAAGCAGGTAATGAAAAAGCCAGTAATGCAGTACTATCAGAAACCAAGAAGGCACGTGAACTAAAGACCGAACCTTTTGATAGATCATCAGTTGAGCTACTAGAGAACGATTCCAAGGAAATTTTGACAAAGGGAAAGGATGCAATGAATGATAGTGGAAAAATGGAACTTCACATTGACAAGAAGCTAACAAACGAGTCAAATCAAACAATTGCAAAAAATTATACGTCTAGTGTTGTTAAGGCTAATGATGATGATGTGGAAGTTACCTCTGAAACAGAGACTGTTATTTCTAAGTCCCCACCGGGCTCGAATAGAAAGCCAAAGAAACCGTTAAAATATTTAGATAAGCGAAGAAAGTTTATATATTCATCATCTGAAGAAGAAGAGGAGCATCATACCGGTGGCGATAATGATGTGAATCATAAGGGTTATAAGACTAACTCGATCATAAACGTCGATTCTTTAAAAGTTTCTAAGACTAGGGTAAATACTGAACGTTCTCCAAGTGCTAGGAGAACTAGGAAGTATGATACTACCAGTGATGATACTAATACTGATACGGATACTGATACCGAAGATTCTGCCACTGTAATTAGAATGAAAAAGTCCCGTGACAAGAAATCCTTCAAAGATTCAAGAACAAACAGGAAAACAAATTCACAAAGAAGTGTCTCCAACCAAAGAAGAGACGCAAATGGACGGCTGGCTTTGCAAAGATTTTGTGACAAAGGTAAATTTCAGGAGGTGAAGCGTGTGATAGCAGAAGGTTGTGATTTGAACGCCAGAGATTATGCTGGAAATACTGCATTACACGAGGCAGCATTGAACGGTTTCTATGATATCACTAAGTATTTATTAGACCAAGGCGCATTTGTTAATATTCGTTCAGGTCCAAATGTTCTGGATACACCTTTAATAGATGCAGTAGCGAACGAGCACCTGGATGTCATTAAACTATTACTGTCAAGAGGCGCCGATCCAAGAATACTAAATGCGCAAGGGGAAACAGCTCTTGATTCTGTTGATGAAACCTCTGATGATGCAAAAGAAATTATTTTGCTTTTAAAAGAATATGCAACCAAACTGAAGTCAAAAAGGACATTTCTAGATGACGGTATAAAATTTCATCCAAATGGATTCAAAGGGTATACTTCAGATGATAACAAAGAACCATCTAGAGAACCATCCGATAGTGAAAAAGTAAACTCAAAACAGCGCAAACTGTCTAAGGCTTCGTTGAATAGTGAGTACAGTTCAGATGAGGGAAGAATAGGAAATCAGAGAGGTAATGGGAAGACTAAATCTTCTGATAGTGAAAATGATTCAGATGTCAAGCCTAAAAGGAGAAGGAAATTATCACCCCTTGGTGGAAGCAGAAGAGCTGGAAGAGCCCATCATAATAGAAATGAGCTGCTATATATTGATTACACAACACATTCTGGAAGAGAACAAATCTACCAGAGGGCAGCTGAAGGAGATATGCAAGTAGTTGGGCTATTGCTAGAAAATGGATGGGTTCCTGATACTGAATCGCTTATTATGGCAGCAAAGAATGGACATGACGAAGTGTGCAATTTATTGCTTGCCTTTGGTGCTAAAGCTGATGGTGTAAATGAAGATGGGATAACCCCTCTTTTGGCAACTGTAGGAAGAGGGCATGTCGAAACTGTCCAGCTGTTGTTAAACTCAGGAGCAAACCCTACAAGAGTCACTAAAAATGGAAAATCTCTATTGGATCTAGCTAGAAATGGATTAATTTACGATGACAAAGAAGAAAAACAAATAGAGAAGGCCTTAAGCGAGTGGAAAGGTAAACGTTACAATACAAACAAACAGCTCTCGGTTGGAACTGATGATGAGAAAGAGAATACTGCTGACAAAGATTTTGATAGAAAGGAAAAGTCAAAGGACCGAAGAAAAAAAACCTCTCACGAATCTGCAGATTATTCTGATGAAGAATCTAAACTGATCAAGAAACGTAAATTGATGAGAAAGAAAGATAAAGAGCGTGAACGTGAAAAAGAACAACATGAGAGTGTCAACGGTGGAGAAATCGAAACAAGAAAGGAATCAAAATCTCAAGACAGGAAGGAAGAGATTGACCCCTTCACTGCCAAATTTCTTTCATCATCTCATCGTCAAAAATCAGGTATATTTAAGACCAAGTCGAGTACTAGCAATATTTCAAAGCCTTCTCATCCGAATCAAGAGACAGAGAAAGGGAAAGACAAGGATAAAGATAGAGATACTGAAGTTCATGATAGCGCAAAGCCCAAATCATCGGACAGTTTTATGGATGCTGCTGTTCTGGTTTTGAAAGAAAAAGATAGGAAGGAGAAAGAACGCGAGGAACAAGAACAAGAAAGAAAACGCGAAGAGGAAAAAAGACTTAAAGAAGAAGTTGCAAGAAAGAAGAAAGAGGAAGAAGAGCGATTAGCAAGAGAGAAGGCGGAGGAGAAAGCAAGAGAAGTTGCTGCGAGAAAAGAGAAGGAAGAAGCTGCAAGGAGGGAGAAAGAAGAAGCTGCAAGGAAAGAGCGAGAACTTCAGCTTCAGAAGGAGAAAGATAAGCGTGATCTCTACGAGGCCCAGAAAGAGCAAAAACGAAGAGAACAAGAGGAACAAATTAAAGCGAATATAGAAAAAATGAAGCGTCAACAAGAAGAGCTACAACTAAAAAAGCAGCAAGAAATGAATGATTTGCTGAAACAAAAAGAGGAGCAAGTTGAAAAAGAACGCGTAGAGAAATTACGTTTGGAAGAAGAGAAACGAAAGGAAGAAGTATTTGAAAAGGAAAAGAAAAGGAGAACAATCTTCATTGAGTGTTATCCGTATGGGCTATATCATACAAACTGGAAAAAACGTTCTGAACAAGAATGCTATCAGTATCTGCCGTTTTATACTGCATTGTCCGAAGACATATTTTCTAAAGAGGATTCTATTAGAAATGAATATACGACTCAATGGGTTTGTGATGTACAAGTAATCATGGCAGTTGGCGATAGTGAGTTCAATAACAAGTGTAAGTTGCTCTTTTGATGTATTACTGATAATTGGTTATTATATTGTTGACTACTTGCAGTCTGGCTTATACTAATATTTTTTAGATCCCGACTTAACTCGAAAACCAATAAGTATCGACAATAAGATCTCTTTATGGCGCTCATTGAGGACCATAATGTTACCTAAAATCAATTTGAGCAAAAAAGAAGTGGATGTTGAAAAAGAGAAATTCGTTTCTTTAGGTTTGAATTGGTTAAAAGTATGTATACCCTTTTTATTTTCAACAATGCTTTTATTTGTATTTGCGGATAATATTACTAACGTTTACTCATTATAGCTATCCGAAGTTATAAAATTGATTGAGGAAAATTACCACTCTGTTTTTAATTTCATCAAAAACATATCACCGATTGTTATTGATGTCGACGAGAAAGCATTTGAAAATGATTTAAAACATAACCAGTCTCACAAACGACAGATGGAAAAAATCTGTGATTCTTGGAGATCAAAATGGATAAGGCTCCAAACAACACCGTCAGCATCACCCGAAAAGCAGAATGATTCAAAAACAGATATCTCACAACATTCCTTGCAACGTAAAACCAAATTGGATTATCGTCAAAGAAGGAGTACAGGAATTCCTTTAAGATTTTTAGGTAAAGTTAAGGATACTGATGATTCGTCTAGGAACTAACTAACACCAACGGTATGATCGCATGCTGTCCAATTGAATTCTATCCTCAGCGCTACTGTACAATAGTATATGTATCATATTCACTTTATAGTTATATTTTATTTAGCTAAAATATATATCACTGCAACGAAATAAGTGCTATCAACCTGCAATCGTTCTAGTCCATCAAACCAATTGAGTAGGTGTGAGTAACCACAAGATATTCAACATTAACTGACCAATGGTACATCTACCTACTTACCAAACCTTCCAACTATTTATTGCATGACCTGTATGTATAGAACAACATATGGCATGTTGTTTGCCTGCTCCTCAAGTTCTTAATTGCCGAACTCTCCCTCCATATCTATAAGAACGAACTGATAATATATGCAATTTCTTACTATTGAATAATGCCCTCAAATCAGACCATCTTGATCATCTTACTTGGCCTCGTCTCATCACCCCAAATAAGACACTTTAAGCCCATACAGACCCTTGACAAGTACTCAAGATGAGACTTGAAGTCAGTCAAACCTTATTTAGAAAATCAAACTGTGAGAATTCTCCGTAACTTCGCGGACAGCTTTGCTTCTTTCTTCCTTTTCATTGACTACAAGTGCTACGAGACTTGTTCATATGCGATAATGTTCATAAGATACAACTTGAATATGAGAAATTGTTCGCCATCAGCCTTTCGACATCAGAGTTTTTTGCATTGATTGTTGTCAGTTTTACTGTAAGTTTATATATTGTGTGGAATTGAAGACTATCATGAACAAACTGAGTGAAGGAATTTGCGTTGAATGGGAAGAATATGGATGATATGGCACAAATCGCACCAGAATTAATGGTCGCCAGCAATTGAATTTTTTTTTTGTATGAAGTACATAAATTGATATCTTGAAATATCCAGTTTTCGTTTTTATCATCCAATTATTTCAAACAGTAATGTGCTATTTGCGATTAATGTTATTTGATTTCATTGTTTCCAGGCTCTCTGGTTGGTTGATATTGGCGCTTTTGAGATGGCTTTCATTGTATTGTTTGTTCTTCCAGCCATTGGCTGACTAGAGGGTCTGGGTAAGAGGTACAACAGTTTGATTGGTTGATGATCACAAGATGAGACGTGATGTGAAGGAAATGAGTACATGAACAATGTTTTAGTAGATACCACGAGCACAAAGAGAATTGTCTTGTTTTTTTTTTGATTTTTTTGTCAGAGAACTCGGGATTCTTTCAGTACATCAGAAAACTCAAAAAATGAATTCAACAGCGCAATTGAAATAAATGGAATACCACAAGCAGTGAGAGGAAAGGGTCTATTACATTAAAACAAGGGCCCACTATTTTTCAGATGTTTGGGTGAATGGGGGATCTCATATCAAGTGGTGTGATTAAGATGGAGCTTAAAGTTTTCGTGCAAAAAACCTGCCTACCATGTCTAAATAATATTATTTGGTATTGAAACGATTGGAATATGGAATAGCTGTAATAGGTTGAATATGATACTGATATCGAATATTCGTCAATTGGAGGTTAAACATAGTATAAATTGTGTTGTTAGAGACTTCTTATTTAGCTTATTGATACCATTTTTTAGCAGATTGTTAAGGTTGGTTCTGGGTGATCAGTTTGTTCATTGTTCGTCTTTAATGTGCTTGAATTCCTTCTAACTTTTTAGACATGGAAGAAATAGCTCATTAGTTGAATAGTGGAGAATCATTTGTTCTCAAATTATATTTACTAACACTCATTTTCAATAGACATAGCATTATAAGTATAAAAATGTTCAGAACTTCTCTTAGATCAGTTTTACCTAGCACCAGAATTGGCGGATTGAGATATGCCTCATCTACGCCTATCTCCAAACCAATCATAGCAGATCTCCAAACCAGATGGGAAGGAATGACCAGCGAAGAGCAACAAGATATTGTTTCTTTATTAGCTGAACGTCAAAAGGGATCATGGAAGGATCTCTCCTTACCTGAAAAGCAAGCTTCTTGGTACATTGAATATGGTGCTTGGGGACCAAGAAAGCCAATTCACTCTGAAGGTGACAAATTAAAGATCTTTGGTGGTGTTCTTATTGGCTTAACCATCTCTAGCAGTCTTTTTGCTTTCGTCCGTTACTTCGGTGGTCAACAACCAAAGACCTTGAACCGTGAATGGCAAGAAGCCAGCAACGAGGTCTTGAAGGCCAACAACGCCAATCCTTTCTCTACTTACGACCAAGTTCAAAGTCCTCCTGCCGCAAAATAACTATTTTGATTTGATATTTGACTCATCCGATGAAAATGAAATATTAGGTAGTCAATTGGTTGAGAATTTCAATTGTCATAATTTCTGTTCAAGTGCGAGTGAATTTCTCGACTTATTCGATATCTCACTACAGAAATTTTCTCATTGGTGATTTACGAATCAACCAATTTAAATTACCTTTCTTGTTTGGTTTTATTCTTTTCAGAAGTTGTCCATTCTAAGTTTTATTTTGAATCGTTCTTTTGTTTTTATATTGTCTTCGCATTTTATATTCATTAATCTAAATAAACTATTGTATGTGTCGTGAGCACATCATTTATTACTGCTGTTGTAGAACTTTTGCAATATCTCCTTCAAGCTAACAAGGAGGATAAGAAACATAGATAGGCAATGAGTAGGCTCATAATACAAATGAAAATTGATTGATTGAAGATGAACCCCTAGCTATACACTATTCCACTCTCTGGATCTTTTCGTTCATTTGTACGAAAGGTTTCCAAAGTTTCTACAGGGCATGCATACAGTGCATGAATATGTAGTGTATTTCTGTATCTAGAGAAAGTGTCAACACATAAACATTGATAAGGTAATTAGATCGTTCTCTACAAGCAATGAAAACTTACCGGCAGATAATTGAATCACATTCTATTTTTCTACTAAGTTTAATACAATTTATATTATCTGTAATTGATTAATTCTGGAAAGACACTGATTATTTAATGAATAGTATTCTAGTCACCAATCGAGAATAAACAAGGTTTTCTGATATGCAGATATCATGCAGCTTAGTGCACAAGAAGCTCTTTGTATCTATTATAATAATTTATGTGAGAGAGTATTAATTTGTGCCTGTCCCTTCCAACGAAATAATTACTTGTGATCATATTTTATTCATTATCAATTGAAGGACGGTCAGTCGTCGATGCACTTGCAAGGGTCTGCAGCGCAATTTTAATAATTTGATTTTTACACTTTTTGTTTTACTTTCGTGTTAACTTATAAAGCTTAACATTAAAGAAACTACTGTTTCTCCACATCCTCTTCCTCCTCCTCAAAAAGAGCATGTGTATGATTATCTTTGTTACAACTACTAAATCATAATGATAAACTAGAATAATGGTTGAATCCAAAGAGAAATCAGTTTCAGGGGATAATAATCATAAACCATCAAACAATGGTGAGAGTACTATCAACAGTTCCTCAAATGTCAGAACAGATCCTACTACTTCTATGCCCAGCATTGAGTCTAAGATATCACCTTTAACTTTTACTCTTGTGATAGTTATAGCGTCATTATCAGTCTTCTTTATTCAATGGTTAATTAGATTTTTATTCCGTCACTTGTTGTCTTTCATATTTGCTTTAACTGCATTTTCTGGTTTCATCATCTTCTATATCCTAGCTGAACAGCATTCAAATGAATCGATCAAACATCTTTCGCCGTATTACAAATCTGAATCATCGACGTTATTCAGAGCGTTTAAGTTTGAACAATCGACTGATAATTACGACTGGGACTATGAAAGAAATATTTTGGAAGCAGGTACTTCAACGGACACTAGTGTTATTTTTGAAGATAATGATGAATTGAATCGGTTGACAAATGATATGATTGATCTCGTAATGGAATCATTTGTTAACTCATGGTATGCTAAACTATCAACCGATCAATCGTTAATAAATGAGATAAAGAACATTTTACACTTACTGCTAAAGAGTTTTGTCGAGAGGTTCAAAGAGCAAAAAATTGACTTATCATCATTCCTTGTTTTTAAATTAATACCAATATTTGCATCTCATTTCCAGCAGTTTGTTGAGGCAAATAACCAAGTAAGAAATAAAGCTGCAAAAGGTGATTTAACAGAATCTGAAGAATTGAGTGAAGCAATTGCTGAACAGTTCGAGCAGAATTTAAAAGCAAAACACTTAAAGAATGGAACTATGCATCTTCATCCTGCCATTTCATCGTTTAAGTTAATAAGCGGTAAGGGACTAGAAAAAAGTGAGAAAGAATGGCTAAGAAAGACCTGTGAGTTGATAATTCCTTTATTATTACCACAACGGCTAGACATTCAAAATTCAAGAGTTGTTACAATTCTACTGAGAGAATTATTAGCTTGTTGTATTTTCTATCCTATCATGAATATGCTATCGGATTCAGATTTCTATAATCAACAGATATTACGTATAGCAGAAGCTACTTTGAAAGATAGGGACCAAGTAAGGAAACTAAGAGCAGCATTGGATCAACATGCTAGTGAGATATCAAATGATCCCTATCTTGATGAATATGTTAAAAGAGTTGATGGTTATGATGATGATGACGATATAGATGACGATGAATTCACTGATAATAGAGCCAATATTGGAAACGGGAATCCTAAAACCAATTACACCAACGCCTCTATTGGTACCAATAGCTCTTCTTTCAACAGACCAGCTTCAGCATCGGCATCTATACTCAGTTCGAAACCATTTAAAAGCTTTAGTTCGAGCAAGACAATTACTCGGAAGCCAAGTATTAGTAATCTTGATAAAAGACCTTTGGTAACGATAATGAAGCCAGGAATGTCTCAATCATCATACGAAAAAATCATAAAACACTTATCAAAAATGAACAATCTAGCGCAGTTCAGACAAAATAGGTACTATATTACAGTTCAGTTAAAACGGGCATTGAAGGACCCGAATGCTAGTCAATTATATGTTAAACGTCTCCGTGAGCTCAAGAACATGATTGAAAGTAGAATTCAGATTATCACTGGTACCGCTATCAGTAGTAACAATAACAATACTAACAACCTCATTAGCAACAGCAATCATGATACTAATAGCAACAGCAGCAACAGTGCTAACATTGATAACATTACAAACAAACCAATTCTTTCTGAAAGCTCATTATTAGTAGATCCTAGAGAAAGCATGACACTGCGTGACGTTCTCTCAGACCCTTCTGCATTATCTTTCTTCATGGAGTTTATGGAACAATGCAATAGGATAGATCTTCTTCAGTACTGGTCAACTGTTGATGGTATCAGAAACCCTTTGGAACCAGTGGGTCATTCTCGACACGCAGAGGAAGATACTAGTAAAGGAGTTACAGCGTTTATCAATGGTTTTATTAAGGATGCTATCACCGATGAAAATTCATTATTCGATCCAAATAACACTTTACCTGATATTCATATACCATCAAGCAACGCACAGCATCAAATGAGTAATAATAACAACGATAACGACCTTAATAACAATTCAGCATATATTTCATCCAATACCAATGTCGACAGTGATGATAGTTCAGATGCATTGTCTGATATGGCCTTAAGTGTCTCTTTTGATATGTCAAATTCTGAAGATATTATTCAAATCTTTCACTCTTATTTCGATAAACCTTTACTGAAACTACGAAAAGACGTTTATGATTCTGTTGCTAAGTTCACTCATAAAATTGAGTCAGATAAACAGAATGAATTAGTTATCAACAACAACAACAATAATAATAATAATAATGCTTTGGTGGAGAATACTATTTTTCCGGCTAATCTCAGAACAAAATCCAATCAGAAATTATACATTAAAGCAAGGGCAAAACTACTCGAATCCCAAGACGATATTTTCCTTAGAATGTCTAAAAAGGATCTTCCTGCATTCAAGAAATCAGACTTGTTTCTAAAGTATTTAGCATATGATGAAAGTATTAATTCCAATATCAAAACTAGTAGTACTAGTAATACCAGTACTATCAACAGAACCGCAACAGATAGTGTTTTCTCTAATAATTATGAGAAAAGCATTAAAAGTGTCAACTATAAAATCAATAATTACAACAAGTCCACAGGTGATGATCTACAACAGTTAGATGTAATCACCGATCAAGGCGACATCTCTGGAGAGTTTGCTGATGATTCAAATGGAGAATTCGATGACTACACTGATAATTCTGGTAATGTCAAGCCGGAGCTTATTGGGGATAATGTAGTGAAAGCTGTTGAAACTGCTTTCAATGAAATAATGAATTCGAATGATGATTCAACTGAGAATTCCATTAGCCCCCACAATAAAAACAGTAGTAGCCACAATCCTCCCGCCAATTCTACTGATACTCGACCTTCTCAATCGCATTCAAGAGCAAAATCCCAGTCTTTTATTGACAAGCAGCGTAAAATAGAAAAACAGGAACTTGATAATTATCTTAGAGGTAGTTCTTCAATTAGACTATCAACTACATCCTCAGCTGCAAATACTGGTGTTGGTTCTAGTACTGCTAAATTATCAGATACTGAGCCGTCATCTACATCAATATCAAAATCAAAATCATCTAGATCGACGCTAATCGATTCTTCTCCTTTTATCAGACCTAAATCAATGATAGGTAACAATAGCTCAACATCTATTTCACATATTTCAGTCCTAGGATCCTCATTCTCAAAAACCAATAACATCACTACTAGTACTAATAATCAGTTGTCCGATTATGATGATAGTAGTAGCAGTACTACTAATACTATGAATGAAATTGATTCTGATAAGCTGCTAGCTTTAAATGAAAGTGGTGATAGCTTAATATCTAATAAAGTGTTGAGCATAAATCCTCAAATGACCCATCTGAAGAACAAGTTGTTTTTCTCTGATGACTCTGATTCTGAGATTTTCTCCGATTCCGATAAGGGTGATAGTAGTATCAATAATAGTCTCGAAATCAATGCGGATGATGGGGATACTAAAACAAATTCTAATGATCTTGCTACCACTAACGCTCCCGATACTAGCCAGCTTCATTTCGCTGCTCCAGGAGATTTAGGACTAACAGAGGCTATCAAACAGTTAGCAATCGATATCGATAGATTAACAAGACAAGAAGCAGTTATTGATCAGCTGATAAATAAAGCAGAGTTAACAAATAACACATCAGAACTGAGGATCTTAAAAAAATCAAAATCAAGCTTAAAACAAGAACTGAGATCGAAAGAACTTCAAAAACAACAATACATTATTCAAGAAAGTGATAATAACTTGTATGGGAAATCAAAAATTAGAATCCAATCTTACATTCTTGAGAAAGGTTCTAATTCTCGTGAATATATTGTCTATATTATTGAAGTTCAAAGATTTTCAAATAACATAAATAATGGCAATGGCAATAGCAATACTAGTGAGAGTACCATAAGTGCAGGATGGCTGGTTGGTAGAAGATATTCACAGTTCTATAAATTACATGAGTACTTGAAAATTAATCCGAAAGTAAGGAGACTGGACTTCCCAAAAAAAAGAGTTGTACTGAAATTTCAACAGAAATCGTTTGCTGATTACAGAAGAGTTGCTCTAGAGAAGTATTTACAGGACTTATTAACAATCCCGGAAATATGTCGTAGTAGGGCGTTTAGATCTTTTCTATCTTCTGAGAGTTTTGTTATTCCTTCTCTTAATGAAGAAGAAGAGCTTTTGAAAAGTGGATTTGCTAGTTTAGGATACGATGATGATTATGGGAACAGAAATGGTAGGTTGGGAGGTAGTAGAAATATTAATATGAGTATGAATACTAGTTCTAAAGGTAATGGTATGCAGAATGAGATTCAACATGAATTGGAGCTTTTTGATGATAACCAAGTAGGTGATAGTAATAAATCATTTGCTAAGCCAATTTGTGATTTATTCCTGAATGTGTTTGGTTTAAATAGAGGAAATGGTGGATTCCGAGGAAGGGCTATTTTGATACTATTACAACAAATTCTAGGAGGAACTATAGAAAGATTAGTTCGGGATCAAGTCGTTTATTTCCAAACTGACAGTAAGATGGTTGACATTTTTAGTAGTGTAAAGGAGTCGTTATGGGATAATAATAGAATGTTTAAACCAAGAGGAGAACCAAGAAGTAAAAGTGAAAAGTCTAATGTTAAAAGGAATGCGAGACAATCATTAGACCGACTGATAAATGATTCATTTGCAATGGTGATTGGGAATTCTAGTAGTAAATACGCATCTTCGATGTTATTTCATATGATTCAGAATCCTATTTTGAATGCTCAATTAGTGTATCAGCTACTGGATGAAGCCTTATGTGTCATATTTCCTGAGTTGGTAGATAGAAGGTAAGGATCAGTGTATGGTTATGACTGTATAAATGTAATGTGAATAAAGTAATAACAGGTTATTACTTTATATTTAGTGGATGGCAGTTAAATATGAAAGGCAGTAAAGCTGATTTATATTGACATTGTTTTCTATGCATTCGTATTTTCCTATTGCTTTCTATTGCTTCTTATTATATTATACAAATTATCTACTCATCTAATAAATTCTTCACCCTCATCATTCTCTTTGTTGTAAAATGTTTCAATTCATGCAGCTCATTTCTTATCATACGATGCTTTCCTATACTTTCAAGCTTTTCTCCTGGTATATCTCGTAAACTCCAATCGTCATTGCTATCACCATTACTACTGTCATCATTATTCTTTCCACGTCTCATCCCTTCTTTATAAACTCCATTCAATCTCCTGTATTTCTTATACTCTGCAACCTTCTTGCTATTAAACAAGTTATTGCATCTTTTGAATATTCTCTTCATTATTAGCCCATTTGACTTGTCTTGTATTAATGGGATACATATGTTCATCACATCAATCCATGATAATTGTCGAAACGCTTGAGTATCAAAAATATCATTATTTGGAGGGATCTTTGTTCGGATATTTGGTGATTTAAATAATTTCCGAATAATTTTACTGATGATCCCAATTAATTGCTTCTCTTGTGATGGGAACAGCTTTGGCACTGGTTCAACAATGATATCTAGAAATCTATATTTTTTGTCACTAACTGAACCAGAGTCTATTAGTCTCTTCTTTAATAACTCTTTCTGCTTTTCATTATTCAGTTTGATTGCTTTTGAAATAAACGTTCGATAAACAGCATTTAATTCAAACTGTAAACTGTCGACTGCCCATATGTCATCCTTGAATTGATTATCATTATGAATATTTAATGGATCATTTGAATCTTTATCGTTGATCCCAGTAATGGCATCTTCATTTACATATATATCTTGATGTAAAGGTTTCAGAGCTTTTGTGGCAGGTAATGGCCAACCACACCAATCTTTATCAGGAAAATGAGGCGTTTCTATATGGAGAAGGAAAGAAGAGTATAGATGCAGAGATAGGTTCAAACGGTATCTTTCTTCAATGAATTGTAATTCACTTGATGCTGACACTAGATCTCTTATCAGACGTAATGTTTCTTGTCTCTCCTGCGAGAATTTGGCATTTGAGGGCTCATTTAGTTTGTCTACTTCTTTTTCAAACGTTCGCTTGATGATTTCCCTTCTTCTTGAGTAACCCATTGTGAGAAACAGAATGAAGAAATAGAAGCGTCAGGTATATGGTGGGAGTCTCTAGGGTGCGGTCCTCCTGGTGTTGTAAGAGCCCATGTAATTAGTAGATTTCAATGGATTTCCACTTTGATAATTCAGTATGATCCGCTAATCAACAATTCTATTACTTCAGGTAATCTACAGATGTTGGACAATGTATCAATCAGATAAGAAGAGTGAAGCAATGATCTGATGTTCTCAGGGATATCTGGTAGTGATAGAAGCTGTAGGTACACAGCTCTACCAAACGTTTGATGAAAAATCTGCAGATTAAGCTGCCAGATTAACATCTATTTATTTGAGGATGACAAACAGTAACTAAGATAAAACAGAATAGACATTTGACAAGCATTCAAAGAAAGTAAACGAAAGAACTAGAGAACACTCAAGTGAATTGAATGACCATGGTTTTCATGTTGGGACATTTAGAAGAAATGTCATTAGAATGTCATAACTTGTAAGTTAGCTCTGACATTTGCCATGAATAACTAGTGTCTAAGCTCTTCTACCTATAGGATATGGGATATTGGACAGCTTCGAAACTAATATCAAGTGTCCACAAATACTTTTCTCGGACAATATTGATGTTCATGATGAAAAAAGAAATGGTAATAGTTAGCATATGAAGGGAACAAACATGTTGTATCTTGTATGTAGATGCTGAACTGAACCATGATTCGATTGAGAGAATGAATAGAGTGAAACGTTCGTAAGACTACGTAGGGCTATTGAACGAGGTAATATTTTGGTTATTAATTTGATTGATATTATATCAATACGAAGTGTTTCGTTTACTTTGATCATCGATCATTTTCCTGTATAAAATCATAAAGTCTCCGAAATGCCTAAGATAGAAGAATTAGACCCCGAAGATATTGACAACTTCGATATGGATATGGAAGATTTCGATCCTAGTAAACAGGAAGAAATTAGGAGTCATGTTCCACTGCCAGGTTTTGAAGATGAATCAGGTCCCAGTTCTAAAGCAACAKCATCTTCAAATACATCTACGATGGTCACCAGACCTAGTGCAGATGGCAGAAAAGACGTGTATCAAACACCAGGAGGTCAATCATTAAATGATGATGAAATGGAACAACTGAAAGAGCTTTCTTTGGTTTACCCATGTTATTTTGATAAGAATCGATCACAYAAAAATGGGAGAAGAGTTAGCAAGGAGAACGCAGTTGAGAATCCATTAGCGAAAACTGTTTTAGACGCTGTGAGGAGTTTTGGTATGATTGGAGTATTAGAGACAGATAAAACACATCCTCAAGATTGGGGTAATATGGGAAGAGTCAGAGTTTTCTTGAAAGAAGATGGCAAACCTACAAAGGCTTCAGTTCCTAACAAAGGACGATTGCTTTTATTAATTAGTGAGTATCTTAAGAGTCATCCAACAACAAAAGAAACGCCTCATGAGTTTGTTCCCGCCCCAGAATTAAAAGAAATAAAACCTCATGATATGCAAAAGCCAAGAGGATTCAAAATGAATACTATTGTACCATTGTTCAGTCCTGCTATTCAAGGAAGCCCTATGACTGCAGGTATCTATCAAGATGTACCAAAGCCTGTGGCTCCAAAGAAGCCAAAGATGAAACGTGAATTCATTCGTGGTTAAAAGAATGTATAATTGATAACAACGTTAATAGTAATCTATATATGGTAATAATACAGTGTATTAATTAGTACATTTGGGATTAATAACCATAAAAATATACGACAACTTTTGCTTAGTTATTGTTCTATAGTACACAAATATGCTATGATGATAATGCACACACTTTCTCCTTGCTATTCAATCAGAACTAGCACATCCCCTACAACCACATGTAACACACTGAAYAGAATTTGTTGATTTTAGTTGGTTTTTTGGTACTCGGCAAATACATGTGGAACCATGATTTGTTTCCGTTGATTGAATACATTGCAGACAACAAAGATTCTCATATCCTTGCTTCTTCCATTTAGCTATTAGATTAGCATCAGCGAACTTCTGTTTCAACAACCAATCGTATAGTTTACTAGAAATGGCTTTTTTCTTGTAGTACAGTTCATAAATGTATCGTGATCTCTGATGATGAATTTGAAAAATTTCCCATAATACTTCATTCTTCTTTTTTCCTTCATGAGATGCCACTTCGACCTCTTTCAGTTTATCAGCAAACTCATTTAAAGTAGGCTCAATCTCTTTAAAACCTTCAGGAGCTTTCTTCGTCCTTGATGTTCTTATTTTTGGCATGGTCTAATTATTTCAAACGTAGAAATGCTTCCCTCGWACTTGTCATATGATATGATAATATTTTGTCCGTTGATTTGATGGGTAAAAACARTGAAACCTGAGAGTAGCCGATAATTCAGAACTCACCAACGTCAATCGCTTCAGAGAGTTTAACAAGAATAAGAAAAATAGAAGAATCCCAAATCATGATATTTAATTATGTCTTTCATTGACAATAAAAAAGGTTGAGTAAGAAGGCAAAAAATAAATTCGAATATCAGGGTAAAAATTCGACACCTGCAGGATTCGAACCTGCGCGGGCAGAGCCCAAAAGATAACGTTCAAAAGATTCGAGTCTTCCGCCTTAACCACTCGGCCAAAGTGTCCTTAAAAAGAACTGCTAAGCTTTTTAGTACATCAGTATATTRGGACAAAAAAACTAGTTGAAGATTGCCTACGAGGCACCTTACCTAGTCAGTAGCCGTTAATTGTATTTCATTCCACTCTTCAAAGACTTATATGTCAATATAGTATTGCAAGAAAAATGAATTCGCACTGCTTATGGAGAAATCCTAGATAAGTCATGGTGATTCATGTCTGAGGAGACATAGTGACCGCTGATAAGACCTTGGTTATCCAGAACAGCTGACACACACTCAGTAATAAGATTATAATCAAACTAATAATAGTGCTCAAAAAAACCTGTTTTCCTAGAGATGATCATATAAATTCTAGTTCTCTGAATTTCGTTGTATGATGTGGTTAGAACTACTGTTTCTCCTGTGTCAATTGCTCAACCTCCTTCACATGACTCAACAATGTCAAACAGAGACATTGATAACATACACGTGACAATATTATATCCGTTTACCATTCTCACCATTTCTTCCAGCTATCTGAATAAACATTGTATGACCAATGACTACCTGAAAGGATGATCTATTAGACCAATACACTACTATTTGATAATGAATGCGTTACCAGAGAAACATTCGGGCAAACAATTGACGCAAAAATGCTGGGAATAAGTAGGAGATATACAACTAAAGCAGCACCCTCTTTCTTTTCACTACCAGAAAAATACTCACTCTCAAACTCCTCAAAGCACCATTCAAGTACCCTCAGCGGATCAGAGAACGAAAACTCACTTTATGGGCAAAAACCTGAATACAAATCAAAGACTCACTCAGCTTTCTACATTCCGCAAGAGGAAATAGATAAAACAGTATATCCAAAGTACAGTGAAGAAACGTTGATACTTACTTTATATCATAAGATCATCAAAGAGTACCCGATACTATTTACATTTGCTAGTGAAACTAGTTTGATTGTGTTTCCAAGACGTCCAAAGTATGGTATCCTGAGACAGATTGATCCACAGTTCTTTGCAGCATGTGTGAACGCCTATCCAGAAGATCCAACGTTGAAAGATAAATGGGACACGGTATCTGAGAAATTGGGACAGGGGGAAATCAAAACGCTTGCTCGGCTATTGTCATCATCAACGAAACACTATAAGTATCACTATATTGCCTCATTACCTTCATTAAATTCTGCTTTGGACTTTCTACCGGGAATTTCTCAAAATCTACTATCAGTATGTTTCAACCTTTCATTTCCTGAAAATGCATCATTAGGGTGTGTTGATCTACTATCTTATCGAGCCTCTCCAACTGATGAAGATAAGAGTAATGTTACAATGAAGTTATTTCAAGACTTGGGCGCTTTGAATTTAGTGAATGCTTCCGTAGAAGACGGAATTCTTACTATATTCAACTCTGACCACATGACAGAGGACAAGAGTAAGAAGATAGAAAAAGATGAGGAGTCCATTTGACCACGAAGTTCACAATCACGAATTTCGGTCACAAGAAACATCTTTTAAACACAGAAGAACAACAATGAGTGCATCTATAACATACTCAAAGCCGATTTCTGGACATCAACTATAATGGTAACAAGCTAATGTCTCCAGCTTCTCAACTCACGGACACATATGTTGAATGCTTGGTACAATCAGCAAACACGCGCACACATACACATCTCTTAGAGAACTTATTTCACTTTTAAACCAACCCATGTCTCTGATGACTTCTACCTCTTGTACCTATATATATTATTTCATTAAGATCTATCTTTTATCTTATTATTCATTCATTTATCTCATGGCGTCCCCATTAAGCTTTGCTCTTAATGCATAACATACATATCATCGCATACATGCCGCATCACACTCTAATAATTGTGGATTGCATAATCATATTTGTCACACCCAGTCCCACAAACCTCAGTATGAACGAAAACCTAATGTTGACTACTATAATATTCAAGCTTACACTTCTTGCCACAAGGTATACAAATATCAGCATGAGTTTCTATCACAATTGTCTATCCACACAAGTTACAGAGTATTGTCTTTTGTAAATAGACAGCTCCGAGCTTATTTTCAACCATGATACGAACCCAGTTGTTGTGGAGATGCCAAAGCGCATCCACACGCCTAGCATTTGGGTCATTGTCTGGAACTCGAAGTCTGATATCAATTAGGACTTTGGTATCGCCAGCTAAGTGTGTGCCTAAAGTATCGAATAGAGTATCTACCAATTTATTATTAAGACCTAATAGTAGTTTCCGCAACATACCAACAAGAAAATTGCATGCCTCAAGTTTGCGGATGAGCAACAGCAACCCAAATATCCCACCAGGTTTTACTAGTAGGCAAGATGCCATCGCAAAAGTTAAGCTATATATGCAGAAGCTAAAACCTGCTATCTCAGAGAAAGCAATGAAAGAATTTGCTGAGACTGCGAGTTTGGTATTAAAAAACATAGATCCAGAACTGGAGTCTGCTTATACTATAGAACAATTGCTTTGTGATAGATATTGTCGTTTAGAGCCTTCAGTCAGAAAAGAAGTCGATGAAGGGTTGGAAAAAGTGTATGCTGAACTGAAAGATCCAGTTTTCTTATTATTTTGTTACAGAATAAAGATTGTTTCTTGGAGAATAAACACAGGATTTGACATTTCCACCTTCAAAACAGTTGCTAAATTAGATGTCATGTACGCAGGGTATGAAAACTGGATTTCAAATCCTACCGAAGTGAAAGAATTCCATGATTTATTGATTGAAATGACGAAATCAGTTGATAAGTCCGAAGACGGAGTTGGAAAAGGTAGTTTCATTGGATTTGGAAAAATGCCAAACTCTGACAATGCGGGCAAAGTGAAGGTTTTTTCTTTTAAACTAAGCTTTCTGAGAATTCTGTTCGTGTTAGGCTGTGGTTATTTTTTGTTTAATGACATACTTCTAGCAGAAGAGAGACATGAAGTCAGTTGGCAAGAATTCAGAGCTCAATTGTTGGATAAAGGTTTCGTGGATAGAATTGTTGTTATCAATAAAGAGTTCGCTAAAGTTGTTTTAAATGAAGCTGGTTTATCTCAAAATGGCCCAGTGAATTATGTTTTCTCTATCGGTTCTGTTGAATCATTTGAGAGGAAACTAAATGAAGCACAAGCAGAAAACGGTGTTCCTTCAGACTCCATGATTCCTGTAGCTTACGTTTCTCAAACTAGCATGTGGAAAGTCATTGGATCTCTTTTACCTACTATTTTAATGGTTGGTGGGTTAATTTGGCTCACTAGAAAATTCAATGAAGGTGGTGGATTAGGAGGAGGAATCTTTGGTGTTGGTAAATCAAAGGCCAAAGTGTTCAACCAAGGAACAACTGTCAATGTTAAATTCAAAGATGTTGCTGGTATGGATGAAGCTAAGGAAGAAGTTATGGAATTTGTTAAATTTTTGAAGGATCCTGCTAAGTATGAAAGACTTGGTGCTAAGATTCCCAGAGGTGCTATTCTCTCAGGTCCTCCAGGTACTGGTAAAACTCTTTTAGCTAAAGCAACTGCTGGTGAAGCTGGTGTACCATTTTTCTCTGTTTCTGGTTCAGAATTCGTTGAAATGTTTGTTGGTGTTGGTGCCAGCAGAGTCCGAGACTTGTTTCAGAATGCTAGAAAGAACGCCCCTAGTATAATATTTGTTGATGAAATTGATGCCATCGGTAAAAGCAGATCCAAGAATAAGATGTCTGGTGCTAATGATGAACGTGAATCAACTCTTAATCAATTGTTAGTTGAAATGGATGGGTTTTCAACTTCTGATCATGTTGTGGTACTAGCTGGTACCAATCGGCCTGATGTTTTAGATCAGGCATTATTAAGACCAGGTAGATTTGATCGACATATTCATATTGATAAGCCTGATTTAGAGGGAAGGAAAGCCATTTTCACTGTTCATTTGAAGAAAATCAAAACCAATGAAAATCTCGAAGATCTGGCTGGTAGATTGTCGGTTCTAACCCCTGGTTTTTCGGGTGCTGATATTGCTAACTGTGTTAATGAAGCAGCTTTAATTGCAGCTAGATATAATGCAGAGTCTGTCGTTGTATCCCATTTCGAACAAGCTATTGAACGTGTTGTTGGTGGTTTAGAAAAGAAATCAACTGTTTTGTCACCCGATGAAAAGAAAACTGTTGCTTATCATGAGGCTGGTCATGCCATCTGCGGCTGGTTCTTAGAATTCGCTGATCCTTTATTGAAAGTATCAATTATTCCAAGAGGTCAAGGTGCTTTAGGGTATGCTATGTATGTTCCTCCAGATTTATATCTCATGAGTGAACAACAACTAATGGATAAAATGACCATGACACTTGGTGGACGTGTTTCTGAGGAAATCAACTTCGATTCTGTTACCAGTGGGGCTCACGATGATTTCAAGAAGGTCACTAGAATGGCTACAGCTATGGTTACAAATCTTGGAATGAGTAAGAAGATTGGTTGGGTGAATTTTGAACAGAATGGTGAACAATTTACTAAACCATTTTCTGAAGAAACTGGAGCCGAGATTGATGACGAGGTTCGAAGATTTGTTAAAGAAGCACATGAAAGGTGTACGAAATTGTTATTGGAGAAAAAGAAAGAGTTGATTGTTGTTGCTGAGGAATTATTAGCGAAGGAAGTCATTGGCCGTGAGGATATGATACGCTTACTAGGAAAGCGACCATTCCCTGATCGCAATGATGCTTTTGATAAATATCTCGAAGGTAAAGAAGAGAAAGAGAATGAAGTTTCAAATGGAAAGAAGGAAATTGAAACTGAAAAGAAAGATGAAAATAACAATAAAAAAGAAGATAGTTAATGATTTTGTTTCCTAGTTGAAATATCATTTACTGATTATTCCTGATCAATTAATGTATTAAACAAACTACTGTCTGATTACATAATCATGTTCCTTATGAATATTGCAGGCTGTGTGATTAGATAATCATTAATGTTTTATATCTTGTTCATATTCAACGAAGCTCCTTTTGTTGGGAACCTTTTAGAGATCTCATTTTGTATATACTTTTGTTTCATTTCAAAATAATAATACCATATTAATCATATCTGTAGATTATTATTCTCATTCAACGGGCATAACCCTACCATTAACTTATATCACGTGACCAAAAATTAAGTTACAAGAGGAGATGCCATGTTCATATCTGAAAAATTCAGAAAGTTTATTTGTATGGTATTTCTTAAGTTCTTCTTTTCCATCTAACAATTAAGGTCACGAAACGTTCAGGTTTAACAACATCAACTATACAAATAGCTTTTTTCGAGCATGAAATATAGTATTGATCCGGGTTGAAATGGCTGTTTCAAGCTCTGATCGGACATCTCTTTTGAAGCCAGAACATGATGATTTTCACCAGCATGAACCTGAGCCTTTGTTAGGGCCAATCAACGCAAGCAGTGATAACATCGATACGGATAACGACGATAATACTGACTATGGATCTATGTTCTTTGGGGATGATTTGGCACCACAAGTTTCTAAACAATCAAGAATTTCAAATCAGAGGTATATTTACTATGAAGATCGAACCGCTTTTCGTAATATACTAATTGCCCTATGGTCTGGTAGTTTCCTATGTGCATTAGATAGTACAGTGGTTGCTAGCATTATGGGGAATATCAGTATGTAGAAGGAAATGTTTTTGATAGAGTATTAGACAATTTTGAACAGCTGGAACATATGTTTTACGTATTGGATGGCGAGGTGAAATATGGACTTATTAACATTTTATACCAATAGGTTCGGATTTAGGAGCATCTGATGAAGCATCTTGGATTGCAACTTCATACTTAATTTCCAATACTGCTTTTCAAGCATTATACGGGAGTAAGTACAGCTATTTTATAACAAGGATTTTGAGCGGAATGTAACGCTTTTTTATATTATATTATATTGTATTATTATTATTATTATTATTTATTTAATTTCTTTTTGATTTTTATCAACGTTATTGAATTATCACCTAACAATTCGATTAATCCAGGGACTAGTGATTTGATTGGTAGACGACCTGTTCTGCTGTTTGCTCAGTTCTTCTTCGGCTTGGGATGTTTATTATGCGCCACATCTTCTTCTGTTACCATGTTTTCAATAGCTCGTGTAATTGCTGGAATTGGTGGCGGAGGACTTCCTGCTCTTAGTTCAATCACAGTTAGCGATTTAGTACCTTTGGAGAAGCGTGGAACGTTCCAAGGTTATGCTAACGTAGTATTTGGAGCAGGTCAATTAATAGGCGCACCATTAGGTGGATTTTTATCGGATACAATTGGCTGGAAGTATATGTTTCTTATCCAAGTTCCCATAGCATTATACTGTGGAATTTTGACTTTGAAATATGTCAAATTTAATGGAATCCTAGGTCAAGAACATGGGAAACTAAGTAAAGAGAATTTGAAGTTAATAGACATACCTGGGTCCATCACATTGCTAATTACTATAAGCTCATTTCTACTAGCCTTATCAGCATCAAGTAATAATTCTAGCAGCTCAGAGTTAAGCCTGTTTGATCTATTCTGCAAGTACGCTTGTCCTGTTATAGCTCTGTTAGGAGCTATTGCATTCTATTATTGTGAAAACCACACGGAAACACCAATTCTGCCAGGAAAGCTCCTCAAAGGCGATCTGGGACTAGCATCATCAACAATTGGCTTAGGTCTTATGGCTTTGAACCCTGTGAGTATAAACAGTCATTTGCTGCTCTGCAGAAGCAAATATATTCAAATACAAAAGCTGCGGCGTGCTAACTATCATACAGATTTTATTCATTATTCCATTATATGTCCAAGTGTTATTTCAGAAATCTAGCACATTTTCTGGTGGCTTACTAATGTTTTCAGTTGCATCAACATCAATCGGCTCATTAGTAACAGGACATTTTTTATCCAGGGACCGAAATGAGGCATCTAATGTTATGAAAAAAGAAGCATCGAAACTTATTTCACTTGCTTTCCTAATAGAATTCATTGGAGTATTGATAATTTTTGCTACAACAGGCTTCGGGGCAATAACCGGACAAAATCCGACCACATTTATTCCACTATTAATAGTGGGATTAATATGCACAGGTTTTAGCTTGGGCTCTTACCTTGTATCTAGTCTCTTATACATAATAGCTATCACAGGAAGACAAGGTATGTATAGACATACATGTAATGATTCGAATATATCAACCAATTTTTATGCTTCTTACCGCTGAGCAACCTACTAACAAGAATTATTTTTCATCTAGGCCAAGCAGCAGCTACTGGAATGAACTACTTTTTTCGTTCGACTGGTAACGTTCTAGGAGCTTCCATCACTCTTCATTTATACCAAACATTATGGCGAAATGGATTGTACAAAACATCTTTCTCTATTCCCAAAGTGGAGAAAAAAGAGATAGTGGAACGAATACTGAAAGACACAGATTTTATTAAGGAATTGACACCAAATCTCCAACAKCTCATTTACCATGTCTTTCAGAAAGCCATATTTATATCATTAACATGCTCACTAGTAATTAGTATTTTTGCTTTAACTGTGTCAACAATTACAGCCTATAGGAATTCTAAGCTTTAAAAGCTCTACAGCGTTAGATTTGATGATGCAGATTTGACAATGATCTCTGTTAAGTTGTTGGTTTTCCCTTTAAGCAGTTGCAATAGGGCTTGCTTTCTACGGGAGGAATCATCAATATACCTAATAATAATAGCGTATATCATAGCAGTAGCGGCAAGTTCTTTTGGTATACCACCTATTCCTGTTCCAAGGCCGGGAAATACTATTCGAGAGATCTGTTGCTCATTGGAGCCTCTGTTATATGACTCAATTGCAGCCATTATAGACCAGGTAAAGTCAAATACTATTGATAAAAGCTCAAGCTCAGTTAGATGCTTATTGAAAGCTAGAGGAGTTCTCATTGTTGGTTGATGGACTAGAAAACGGCATTGATGATGAACAAATGCTGGAGAACTTGATTGGAAGTCAATTGATGAGTATTTGCTGAATGCTTCCTTCATGTCAATCACTTGAGCATTTCCTACTGGATTATAACCCATCAATACTCCAGAATCAAAATGCTTTTCCACAATGTCATCAATCATTTTGGGAGAACTATTCTTGGGTGCAAAGAATCTGGCAATGGCCAAATCAAAACCTCCTCCCAATGAGCCAAACGAATTGCCTGGTGATACTACTGTGTCAAATATGGAGTTCTTCCATGCTTCTGACCCTCTATCAAATACACCTTGGCGAACTTCAAGCTCAGGAATATCATCCCGGAAGACTTTTCCATCTGCTTGTTTGATTACGAGTAAATCCGCTATAAGCCTTTTCCAGGCTTTGCACATCACATCTGATGTGTCAATGAGTGTGATCCTCAATGGTCTCATTATGTCAATAGCTTGCTGATCATGATAAGCACGAGCAGAGATAAGAATCCAAAAGAACAAAGATTTAATGATAATATATTGATTGTACTTTCGGATTGATACAAAGTGTAAGAAAGAAATAGATGATGCTAATAGGTGAATCGATTGAATAACGGCTCTCAAATTGTCAATCATAGTTTATATCGGAGACAATCCATAGAACAAAGCGGAAACACACTGAAAAAATTAGTAAATATCCTGTATTAAAGGAGATGCGATGTGATAGGGAGTGGTACTGGAGATGGGGATTATTTATGATTACGTGATTATGGTTAGAGATCTGAATGGGTAAATAATTCTTGCCTTGGAGCTGAGAGAATATAATGGGACAGAATAATAAGATCAGTTGTTATATGCATAAGAGCGAATTTCAATTGAATAGGATATTGAGATTAGATAATCGATGGGAGAATATGAATATTTATTTCTCACTCAAAACTATCAAAACTATAGAACTGCAGCTTCGTCAATGTGCGTCAATTGTCTATTCAATTAACAAAAAGAATAATGAATAGTGAACAGAATATTTCAGATAATCTGTACATATCAACTGTCAAATATACCAATAACTAATTGGAAACGTTATTATGGACTATAATTAGAACGCTCGCAAGAAGAAGAAAAACCTTGAAGAACGAGTAAAAGATGAAGCAGAAGAAGAAAAAATTATATGCTGTAGTTTTCATGAATGACATCGAGACTRAATAGATGGGAGTTGAATTCTCCCTATCAGATGTACTTATATAACATAGATAATGGACTAATAGATCTTGTAAATCACTTTAGATAGCAAGTGAGATATATGAGRTATAGATATATGAGCAGCTAGAACAATAAGAAACTTAGCATTTCATTCTTCACTATTTGGCCTTCTAGCCCAAAGACATCTAGAAAACAACAAACTTTAACAATAAACGAATGATTTCGGTAGTAATTCTAAGCCTCTCTACGGAGTTATTTATCACTCCAGGTTGATGCATCGACGGAACAGCACAAAGGTTCCCATCTTATACACTTCATTTTTTTTCTTCCCACACTGGTAATTAAACACCTCTCCCRACATGTGCTTAAATTTACTAAGGACCTCACCATCGATCAAGTCGTTTGTTGTATTTATTGATTGCAGATCAGTTCCTGGTGAACAGGCAAGCTAGCCCCATTTGAATTCAGGCCAATTGAGGTGAGAATGGGACTTGACGTACTTTGTACGTACTGGTTCTAACTGAAATCCACATAAGGAAATAAACCAARGAACAGGAAATAGGAACAGGAACGGAGTACTTGAGATTGGAAAGAGTCCCAGGATATGAAGGAATGGCTTTCCAATGAGCGACCAAAAATCAAAAATTTAAATAAGTTTGAAACAATCATATTTAGTCTCAAATATATGTTCATTGAAACCCATAACTCTTCAACTAGTTTTTATCAGACTTTCAAGATTTACAGAACTAGCGACCTTTAACAAACTTTACCTCAATTATTTGAATTTTAACTTCTCTACTCCCTCTCAACGGTGGTTCTGAGTATAAGGATACTTGCTTTAATTCTATACCACTATTTTATTTGAAATTTGTAAAAAAATTCTTGAGTTTCTTACTTAGATATTAATTACAATAACCAAACACAGCGCTTCCTTCTTTTGCTCTAAAATGCGTTCTGAAATTAAATCTCCGTTATATCTTTCTGCGCTATCTCATCGCATCTCATCCTCATAGAATTCTCTCACTTGCAAACTTAAACCTTTCTTTGCATTACGTACACGTCGTAAGTCTCCGTGTTAGCCTCCAATKTCCCTCCAGGTTTTCCAGACAACTCTGCTAGTCTTTGTATCCGATGCTATTGTTTTTTATTCATTCTATCTTTTTTGCTACTAATCTAACCTGGCTTGCTAAAGACCATATAACTTCGTTCTGATCTCTTGGATGATCTACGCTGTCTTTTAAACTCTACATAGAAATAGSTCGCGTGAAATCACTGAAGTCATTACATTACACTGATTACTCTGAAATTGAAATTGCTACCATTTGGAAGATAACGGGGTAACTGCGTTTGAGCATTTCCTCATAGCATGGTGTATTATTAACTTACAAAGAAGAGTACAAGATCACTCAATAAGTAGATATATATATCATAGTATATTTCTTATCTACTGTTCCACCATAAAATAGTTATTTGCTGTCAAGATCAAATCTATCAATAAAGAGTCAAGTTTTCAAACCAGTAGAGATTCTGGTGGTTCAAATGAAAACAGATTGACTTGAAGGAAATTAAATCACTAAGCAAAATGAATAGTAACGCATTGATTGGTCGTTGATAGTTGATTTGATAAAAAACTATTATTTATGCACAAAAAAAAAGGACAACTAAAACTATACACTGAGATAGCGAGTTCTTTTCAAATAACGACAATGTCCTTACAACAAGGAAGCTCAAACGAAGCTCGTGTGTTCTCGAGCTCTTCAATATCAACTCAATCGTCAGTCAATGACATTGTTCAGTCAGTGTCAGCTTCATTATCACAACAGCAAAATCAGAACGCCCAACAACATGGCAAAGCATCTAAACCTGCAAAGAAGTCATTATGGGGAGGCATGGGACGTATAAAAAGGCTAACCAGCAGTAATGAAAGTAGTCACACTCAGAGCCCTGATAGCCGTAAACACGGTGGAAAAAAAGCTGATTTGAATTCCATTGATACCTGTGACTCGTCTTTCTCTGATAATCTTGATGTTAATGACAGCGTCGATTATAATGTAAGTATGATGACGAGAAGAACCGTGATAAACCGAAGAAAGAGTTTACTAACGAATGATTCCTTATCTTACTAGGTAACTACATATTGTAGATGCTGTGGTACTTCTATAAAGTATCCAAAAGGTATAATGAAAGTCAAATGTATGTATCTGTGGTAATGTTAATGGACTTTATTTCGTCTGTTTCTCTGCAGCTGTTTCAACTCAGTTATATTTATTTCTACTTATACTAACATATGCAGGTGGAATATGTAACACAGTACTTTTGCATGGACCGGTTGACTTCAAACCAGGAATTGGCCGTCCTCTCAGCTTATCTCTTGTTAAAAGAGTCATCAGCAAATGTAAAGAAGGCTTGAACCATTCAAGATTAACAAATAACGATATCGAGATACTTTTTACACCATTAGAGCAAATTGTCTATACCACAGCTATTTCTCTTGCACAACTTAACGGATCTTTCAACAGCAATATAAAACAACAGTCAAAAGCAAACAGATTACACCATTCAACTCCAGGATTTGACATGACAGAAGTACATTCCTTCTACGATTTATTGTTTTCCTTAGAATCTTGCAAACCTATCATTGCTTTCATGCTAGGAGTAAAAAATCTGCTAAAAGAATTACCAGTAGATGCTTTATCAGATGCAAGAAATCTTTGTTGGATACTCATTGCTTTAGAGAATCCGGTACTATCTCAAGGTGCCTTTGGAACTAGTTTACCTGACTCTCATTTACTGAAAAGCTTCAAAGACGTTGCTCATACAGAAATCCAAGAAATACAAACATTATCTTACAGCATAGTTAGAAGAGGAACAGGTGTCCTTTCTCAGTGTAATGAACAGCAAATGAACTATTTACTAAACTGGTTTGCAAGATACGACCAGGAGCTGTTTGTTAGCAAAGTGCAGCTATTAAATTCATATATTTCGTTCAGACTCTTGAAACATTACAGGGAATCAGCTACTCCTAGTAAACCTATCACAAGCCATGATGTCAACAGGATGAATACTCATGTTAATGGATCTATTAACAATTCAAGCAACTCTTTTGATAATAAAGATGATTATGGCCCCAATGGATTAATATCATCATTAGGATTACCCTCTGTACTACTAGGAAGATCAAATGGAAAATCAAAGATGGGCAAGCAGATGCTTATAGATCCAAATGTATATGCATTTGACTGGCAAATTAAAACCTGCGCAAGAGTTTTAGCTATTTTTTTCACAGCTAATTTAGCTAGAGGTGCAGGGAAGCTCAAATGCCCAGTATCAGAGTTCTATAACACTATGTGTGATTATATTAATGTTAAAGCTGATTTTGAGAGATGGCAAACAAGTCATAATTCAGGTAAAATGAAAAAATCKCCCTCTTCATTGATTTCATTGTCCGCTTTAGCAGGAAAGAATAAAAGCGTGAAATCTGCGTTGGAAAAATACATGGACAATTGGACCACCTCTTCTACTTTTGGCCCTACGGGTATAGCTGGTAGTAGTAGTTGTGACATTGAAACAACAATTGAAAACACTGATGTGTTACTGAGTGATCAAACGGATTCTACATTATTAGGCTCAAACAAAACAGTGAAACATATATTCTGCCAATTTCCTTTCTTATTATCCTTAGGCGCAAAAACAGTTATATTACAATACGAAGCTGGGAAACAAATGGCAAGAAAAGCAGAAGAGGCATTTGTTGATGCAATTGATCGGCAGACATTAATCGATGTTAATTTCAAAATAAAGGTACGACGGGATTGTCTCACAGAAGACTCTCTAACAAGTATATCTCAACAGGAGGATAATTTTAAGAAAAGCCTGAAAGTAGAGTTTAGTGGAGAACCAGGAATTGATGCAGGGGGTCTTAAGAAAGAGTGGTTCGCATTATTAACCAAAGAATTACTTGATCCTTCCTATGGGATGTTTGTTTATGATGAAGAATCACTAAAATGCTGGTTTTCAAGTCAACCTTTTGAAAAAACAACACAGTATTATCTTGTTGGTGTGGTTTTAGGCTTGGCTATTTATAATTCTATTATTTTAGATTTAGCGTTTCCTTCTGCTTTGTATAAGAAGCTTTTAGGTTACGATTATGGTTTGGCGGAATTCACTGAACTTTATCCTGTACAGGGAAGGAGTCTCGAAGCTTTATTGCAGTACCAGGGGGGTGATTTTAGTGAAGTCTTCTCATTAACGTTTTCTGTTGACACTAATATTTTTGGATTAATGAAAACAGAGCCATTGATTCCTAACGGTGAAAATATTATTGTCACAAAAGAGAACAGGAAAGAGTATGTTAAAAAGTATGTTGCATATTTCTTGGATGTGTCTATTGCAAGAGCGTTTGAACCATTCAAAAGAGGGTTCCATCATGTTATTGGTGGTAATGCATTATCATTATTTACGCCTGAAGAAATTGAGCTCTTAATCTGCGGTTCCAATGAAAGCTTAGACATAGAATTACTGAAAACTGTTGTGAGGTATCACGGTTGGCCGAGTATACAGGCCGCAGAGAATTCACCAGTAGTTAAATGGTTCTGGGAGCTGTTCACGTGTTATAACGTCGAAATGCAGAAAAGACTACTGATATTTGTAACAGGATCTGATCGAATTCCTGCAACAGGAATTAGTAATTTGAAATTCAAGATATCATATTTAGGTGGTGATTGCGACAGACTACCTAGTTCTCATACATGTTTTAATGAGATTTGTTTGTACATGTATAGGAATAAAGAAAAGCTAAGGCAGAAATTAGAAATGGCGGTTGAAATGAGTGAAGGTTTTGGGTTGAAATAAACAAAATAATGAGATATTGGAAAAAAAGAGGTTATGAATAGTTGGCTGGCTATATTACTAGGGTGTTAGGTATTACGTATTAGGAACTAGGTAATGGTAAACAAAATGAAACTGACAAGAATATGTCTTACTTTAATTGTTGATAAAGTATTGGCCAATGCGGTAGTTTCCTTTGTGGCTCATATTTCATACATTCAACTTAAGTGTAATGTAGGAATGAATTCGTAACAGCATTCTTGCATTGTAAATTTTTCAATAAACACTATATCATCTAGTAAGTCCCTACCAGAATGAATAGCTTCTTCCGTCGTTGTTTTCACTACTTCCAATATTCAGATAATCTTCTGGGGTGTATATACCTTGGGATCGACCTGAAGTATTTGAATATGGTCTACAAATACCAGAAGACATAATTATATCGACAAATTTTAGGGGAAAGTTGATGTATAATGAGAAAAGGAAATAGTTTCCTCCAAGCTGTTAAGAGAAAGATAAACCAGATGTCTATCTACTTAATATTTCTTCTGAGTTAGATGCTTTAGATGGGATATAGCATACTTTGTTTTCAGTATGCAAGATACCGAAAAGGGTCATTTGTCTGTTCCAAAGGTATTTGAATGAATAGAGTAATGGTAAACAAAGAATAATTGAACATAGTTATCATCATAATATAAAACACAAAAAGTACGCAGGTTATCTAATTCTCTTCAATTAAAGTTTGAGAAGAAACGCTATTCTAACAGTTACGAGAGTTTAAATTCAAATCAGGAAACAGGTTGAGAGAAGCGAAAATTGTCATTCATCGGAAAGAAACACAAGCAAGATATTTGAAATATTGTTAGAAATATTTGAGTAAAAAGGAAGTAATAAGAAGTAATATTAGAGGCTACCTAGAAAAAGAATACATGCAAAGAAATGTTCTAAAAGTACGTACCAATCAATATAAACCTCTGTCAATACCAGTATATTCAAGTTTCTCAACTTAAAAAATAAGATTGAAGGTTCAGRTCTGAAAAACTTAAAAAGATCTAAAAATTTCACGACTAAAATGAGCGATAGGAGAATCGAACCCCTGTCACTTGCTTGGAAGGCAAGTATGATAACCACTACACTAATCGCCCAGCTTGAAATGTGTTGCTGTCTGATCATACATCATTCAGTAAAATAAAATGAATTTTAAGAAAAATTGAAGAATTGTATCAGAATTCTTACTCTTTTTCCTTCTTCTCCTTCTTCTTCTTATTAATTAGAAAGAGAAGAATGAGAGTAAATAATCAGCGAAGTAAATAGTATATTTATAAAAGGTACAAATAGAAATATAGATAGATGTAAAATACCAATGTGTCACGTGAAAGGTCACGTGGTKTAGTAATAAGTAATGCATAGCTGGTTGTAACAGAAATATGTAAGATAATTRACCCTGATAACCCTCTCCGATTATGGGRCTCTCGTAGATTCGTCCTATTAGTGACTATATGTTGTTTTTCTCCATTCGTGCCCTTTTATRTATAGCTATTTCGTGGTATTTAAGAGGAATAATAAAGCAAGATAAGCATCTGGATATTAGCTTATTTATAATAAATTAATATGTCACCAACAAATAATGTGTCGCCAGCAATTAGTATTCAGTAGATCTTTGTTGGTAGTTCTTCGTCGGTTTACATGTAAAAACCCTTACAAAATTCAATGAATTAAAAGTCTTTATAACGTTTYAAAATATGAACAAGTGTTGTTTAGTCTACTTCAACTTATGTGAAGTGCGATATCTATCAGACGAGATCATTTTGTTAGACGTTTATTTTAATTACTCCAGTTGGATAAACCCTCTAAGTTAATGAATTTTTTATTTTAGTTCACTTCATTTTAGATCATCCTTTTGTTCCTCACTGTAGAACATCCCTCAGTACGTACTTCTACCCGATACTATTAGAGCTCAAAAATTCAACCCTTTACTTAGCAGCTAGCTTAGCTTTTGTATCCAGAGAACAATCTTAAAATTATGAGCATAATCAATATTGAAAGCCGGCTACCAGTCATAAGATACACTGACCATCTCATACATTCAGCCTATTTCTTCTTATTGAAGTAATTAGCAACTACCCTTTTTAATCTCACAAACTACCCCTCTATTTTAGATGTAGATGTGAACCTGTCCCATATCCCATGGTTGAATATAAGCAGTTTTTGATTTTTGCACCGTTATTGTAAATCGCTTTCATAATATACAAGATTAACACATCATGCACCATCAAAACGTTTGTTTCTATATCTCCACTGCCATCTACTACTAATTAGACTTCTAAATACCTAAGTACAAAATCCAGTTGGCGTCTTAAGTATACGCCGCGTCCATCATCTTAACGGATAATTGGAAAAGATGTCAGGAGCCATGAACTCCAGCCTAAGTTCTACCCTAGGCTCACTACCAAATAATAGTGATTCACTRTTTACCAAACCAACACATTTGAATCAGACAAAAAAAAAAGATCGACAAAGCACTATAGCAGCAGGAAAAAATGGATTGAACCTGCCTGATTTCAAATTGAGTAGCTATCTGCTGGAATCTATGACGCAAGTTGTCAATACTATAGAAGAACATTTACCAAACACGCCGATTCCTCCTGGTGGGACTAAATCTTTATCTCTACAATCTAAATGTGTGAAGTTCACTCTTGATCCTAATTCTTCTAATGATGGATTAGCATGGATTTCCTACCAAAATTTAACTAATGAACATCCTTCCTTTAGACCAAACGAATTGGCTGCTTTCACATCTATTTATCCTGTAAGTGATATATCACCCACCACTCAATTGACCCCAGAATATATTCAATTTTTATCGCGCTCTTTTGTTGGAATATTACAGGAACTGCTGAACAAGCTACCTGATATTTCTGATAGATCCACTAAAGCAATTGTCAGAAGACAGTATATGATTCACAATGGATTTAATGATCTAATAAAAGAAGCAGAAATACTACTTGATAGTCTTGATGAGAGATCTCAAGAAAGATCACCTTCTGATTCAATTGGATCAGCTGAAGCTCTTAAACTCTCAATACAGGAAGCCTTGAAGATAGTCAGATGCTTTCAGAGTTTGCAGTTTGGATTTTCGGATAAGTTAGCAGAACAGATTGTCAGTTGGATTAGTTATGCATCACCTATTACCATTAATGCCTCTTCCAAGACTAATCCAGACTTCAATTCAAATGAATTCTGGCCTGAGGTTTTCCAATTAATCTCAAGAGGCCGCTTTACTAATTTGCATACATTGTTTTTACATTCTAAACTCTTGGAAGAAGGCAATGAAGTAAACGTTATTGCATCTTCAATTCTAGACATTATTGATGCTTTCCCTGGTATTAACAAGTTTTCATATCCGAGCTTCATTGAATGGAAGTCTAGTATTAAAAAGCTATTAATGAGTCCTGATCTGAGATTATTAAACAATGTATCTGTGAAAAATAAGCTCACTCAAGTACTGGAATTCTTAGATGGTAACCATTTTATCATATTAAATCATTCGAAGACATGGTATGATGCATTATCAGCATTGCTTTACTTCAGTGATCTAGGCCTTTATTTCAACGAAGGGAAACTCAAGGAAATGCTAGATTTAATAGATACGAAGCTTTCAGTTGATTCTACTATTGTTTGGGAGTTTGCTTGCTGGGAACTATTACGGAAGAACTATTTACTAGTAATTTCCCATTTACAAGCTTTAGACTTAGGATTCGCTTGTATAGTGTCTTATTTTGCTAATTTCAAACACTTATTATCTGATATCAACTATGGAAAGGTTTCAGACGCACTTGATCTTAATCCTGCTATCGAAACAGCAACTGTCTCATCGTCTATCTCAGAGTACTTACTTCATTCTTTAGCCTGTGAGCTATTAGAGGGATGTTTAAGTATTCAAGAATCCTCTGATTTCTCCTCAGAACTGAAAAGAACAATGCTGCAGCTTGGATTTGATATGCTCGAGCTGATCCAAGTAAAAGATATACGAGTTGAAACAGCTTATCAATTTCTTACAAGATACTTCATACGCGAGGGAGATGATGTGGAATTCATACTAAGTCTTATGGAATCCAAGCCTTCATTGATAACCAAAAGTACTAAAGAGTCGGTAATTAAAGCTTTAGCTAGAAGATATCTTTTTGGTGGTAAGCTGTTTGAAGCATTAGCATTATATAATGGTCTCAATGACTATAACTCGATAGCTAGTTACTGCTGGAAGTTATTCGAAGATGCACTCCTACTTGGTCATTCTGGCAACAAAGATGAGAATTTGATGGAATTCATTAACAATCCTAMTAAGTTTGATGAGAATTTACTCAGTGCGACTGTTAGACAATGCTTGGCACCATTTGGTGTACTATTAGAGTTCTACAAAAAGCTTGAAGCTATTTATATCAAACGACATGAACTTGAACTTGAGGAAAACAAGCAAGGCAATACTATTATCACTACCACTATTGATACTGCTGCTATCAGTACTAATGATAATGCTGACAGAAACAAAGAACTGGTTAATCTCAAGCAATTATATAAAGATGCAAAATTCATCTTACTTCAGCTACTGAACTTTCCTCATTTGAATGAAAGATTTCAGCTAAATCTTCTGGCGAACATCCTGTGTCTTTTTGATGACTCTAGAAACGCGTTAGACCCGTCAATATTCTCGTCAGAAGAGCTATTAGATATCATCAACTATATAGATCTACTAGAGTTTGGTAAAGGCAATCTAGATCAATTATACCAACCAAGTATTATTGCTCATGAACAAAAAACATCGCCTTCACGAGAAAATGATAAACAAAACCCATTAAGATACGAATTTGTTGATAAACCACAGGATCAACTGAATAGCGATGATCATCAAGATAAAATCAATTTCTTCTACAGATCTTTTCAGTTCTTCATGACAGTTCTTGATATTCAAACGGGTAATTTAGATGATTTGGATGAAGTAGATAATGAAGAAACCGCAATCACTATGTTAAAGACATTGGCAGCTCGTAATAATCTTAAATTCGACTGCATTAGTTTTGATGATAATGAAGATCTTGAATTATCTACTCGGATTATTCCTGGCTATGATTGGCGTTATAAATTATGTACTTTAGCAGGATCTGATTTGAGAGCGGTTTCTGTTAATGAGTTTTTAAGGGTAATAAGGATATGTGTAGCAAAAGAGCTTTCTAAGTCTTTTATGGTATCCGGGCTATGATTAAAAATAAAGAACAAAATTGATTCGAAGAATTGGAAGGTATTATTATATATCTCAGTTTCAGCAATGTATTTAATTCCAATAGTACTGTTGATAGTTTAGAGGTGAATGTACACCATTTGACAAGTTGTATACTTATCGATCGATAAGACAGTGCTGTAATGGCCATGAGATCGCCTACTTGTTTAGACATTGAAACATTAGAAACAGAAATGTATACTTATTCACTACGATAAACTAATCACCCCGTAAAGTATGGATCATCAATACATGATTACAATACAGCTTAACGTAACATAACATATAATATCCATGTATGTTTTCGATTAATTCCTTTACTTAATTTTCCAAATCATAAACGAGTATATCATATGATGAAAATTCTATAACATCTCAATGACATAGTACGTGTACAACTTGTTGATACTCTCACATGTTGCTTGCTTGCTACTTATTGATTTTTTACCTTTGATTGATCCATCCAATCATGAGAGGAATTCACTGTCATCTCACTTTCGTCTGAATATCCAGTTTATCAAATTAACAAACAACATCTTGAGTTGCTCTAGAGTTCAACAATAAAGCAACAATAAGTCCGTAAAGACCCAAGACTTCAGCGAAAATAAGAATCAAAACCATACCAACGAATAATCTTGGTTGTTGAGCAGTACCTCTAACACCAGCATCACCAACGATACCAATGGCGAAACCAGCAGCTAAACCTGCCAAACCAACAGATAAACCTGCACCCAGTTGAATGAAACCAGTGTATAAGGCTTGCTGTTGTTTAAGGGAATCGGAAACCAAAACGGAGACGACTAAACCGTAAATGGCAATGATACCTGCCATAATGACGGGAATGATATCTATAATGATCACAATATTAGTATGGAGCTGTTCAATATGCTGAGTTAGGTATTCAATAATATGTTATGCAACTAATACTTACTCTTGACAAGTAAATCAGGTCTTAAAACACAGGTAGCGCAAATACCGACACCAGCTTTAGCAGTACCGTAAGAAGCACCGAAACCTAATATATGTGTTAGATAATGAAATGTACGGTCAAAATAATATCAAAGTATAGATGCAAGTGTTCTTGAATGCACTATCACATCATACTACAAAACAAATGAAAACATACAGGTGAAGATGATGGCAGCAGCACATCCCATAGATCCAAAAAATGGCTGATAATAAAGAGTTAGAATGAAAGCCAAGAAAAAGGTAGGAATATGACGCAGTAGTAATAATGCATTCTGATATCTATACGCATATTCCACATAGTTCAAGCAAACTGCTTATGTTCAAAAACAAATCCATACAGCGTAAACCGGGCTAAATAAATATAGCAGTTAGTAGGTAATTTTATGATAGGCACAACAAATATCATGAAAACTTTTTCCTATTGTGTCATATGAAGTAAAAATCAACAGCCTGATTGACTGACTGACTGACTGACTGATTGATTGATTGATTGATTGATTGGTTGATTGATTGGGGTGAATGCCAGTGTGAACACCGAGAAAGTCAAAATGGTAAGAATTTTTTGTGTCTGATTTCAGTATAACGAAACTCTACTCTATTTTTCACCTTCAGCGCATTTAGTGATGATATTACATTGTAGATTTATTGATCAATCTGACCCAACCGAAAAGTCGCATAACTGCTGTTATCAATTGTATTATCTTCGAACAACAATCAAGACAAACTTGACTGAACCAACGTTTTAATTTCTCAAAACATAATTGCAAGCTTATATCATGTCATATTCTAAAATACTGTTGAAACCTTGGTTGTCACACGTCATTTACGGTCTCACTGGTAGTATCCTCAACCTCCCTCCTATCAGATCACCATTTATATCTCTCATCAATCCACAATTCAATCAATCATCTGTTGCTTCAATTTCAAACAACTCAACTCTCTTTACATACCAAAGATCAGACATTGTAAATATTTTTGTGATTGATTATTTGGTATTTTCTCAAGTAATCAGTGATGCAATTGGCTTTATAAACAAATAAACCCAGTAATAAAGCTAGGTAGGACAGCTATCTTCTAACAAACAACAACACAATCTATCAATTACCAGCAGGAATATAATATATCCTATTGATCAATTCTTAAATTCTTTACAGGAGAATGTGATTTTATAATTGTTATTTTCTTGAATCATGTTTAGTTGAACTCTTCGTATCTCTCCAGTCATTGGAAAAGAAAAGGAAGAAGCCCAGGACGAAATGGCTGCCTATTATGAGAAGTAGTTGGCAATTTGTGCAGACACATTTTACATGATATAGTATGTACATGTGAATACTCATGGTTACGGATGTGGTATATTAATGCATATTTATACATTGAGTTATTATGCGAGAAATATCGGTAATACAGGTTTAATGCAGGAGAATTGCATGTCAGCATGAACTCTAAGTGTGAACTCGGCTGCATAATTACACCCATACATTCAGAATTTGCTSCTGTGAACTTACTCCGAAGGATATATATGTAGATATTGATTAAGTAATCATATATGATCATATAGGTATGATCAAATATACCATGAATACAGTAGTAAGCGTGAATATTCAATCTCTAACAAATTATCTTTTTCTCAAATAGCTAAGAAATTTTTCAGTAGTACACTGAAAACTTCTTTCTCTTCTATTCATGCATCAGTTGGTTAGAATATATAGGATTTAACTTACCATCAACGAAACCAAAACTTCTCATCAATTTATCATTCAATTTGATACAATAAAGATTGTAATAATCTTATCAAAGATAAAGGCGAGCTAACAGATTGCAAGGAACCTTTTCACCCCAGGTTGACAATCAGCAAGCAAACAACTATCTCAGTAAACAACCTCAAAGTTATATCTTATACTTAAAGACAATCCGATTAATCGTTACAATTCAGTTCAAAATGTCTGCTCCTAATCCTAAGGCTTTTCCTTTAGCTGATTCAGCTTTGACTCAACAAATTTTAGACGTTATTCAACAATCTGCCAACTTGAGACAATTAAAGAAAGGTGCTAACGAAGCTACTAAGACACTCAACAGAGGTATCTCTGAATTTATTGTCATGGCAGCTGATACTGAACCAATTGAAATTTTACTTCATTTGCCTTTATTATGCGAAGATAAGAACGTTCCTTATGTTTTCGTTCCTTCCAGAGTTGCTCTCGGAAGAGCTTGTGGTGTTTCCAGACCAGTTATTGCTGCATCTGTCACATCTAACGATGCTTCTCAATTGAAGACTCAGATCTTTGCTATTAAGGACAAAATTGAGACTTTACTCATTTAAATTCTACGCTTTATGGATTTTATGTGTACTCAATTACTTTTTTAAAGCAATATGCCTGATCTAGATGTTTCTGTTCTAGTGGTATATTATAATCAATTTAGTGTCATCTTTTATGTACATGGATAGCATGATTGTTATCCTAAGTATAAATGATTATACTATGATGATAATTTGACTTGAACTATTCAGTTAGTTTTGTTGTATATACTTCTGGAACTTGGAAACATTTCATGACTTACGATTTTTCATCAGTCATGAAATGCTAGAAATGGTTATAACTTACTTACGCATCTACATAATGTATGTACTATAAATATATCTTAATAGAATACGGATTGGTGAAACGATGAGTATTGTAAGAATTGTATCTATCGGTTATTGCAAGCAGTTGCATCATAATATAAACAGTTCAATTTTCTATAGTTACATAGCCATGAAATAAGACATTCAAATAACTACCCAAATCCATATAACCTGCCTTCCGTCCTACCTAAAAGCAGAGAGAATATGAGTCACAAAGTCAAACACTGGAAACAAGTTGTATCTTTTCAAACCAGCACTATCCCTTGATGCATGACTTACATTCTCCTGGTTAGAGTGACTATTCTGAAGCTGAGAATTTGGAAATTCCACCCTATTGCTAATAAGAGGAAAAATAAGTGTTAGTCAACCAGAAATCAAAAATATCATAGGATATGATAAGCACGAGCATTCAAACACATGCTGTCGTAAAATACTTACTATTTATTGTCCTCGTAGCTTTCTTTGTCAATGTTCTCATCCAAAAAGTATATGGCTCCAGATTTCTAAACGTTTATCAATTGTTAGCACATCAAATAATCATCAAAGAACTCAGCTCCAAATTAACTGCTCCAAATAACAATATTTCAAATATTAACATACAGTCCCAAGCAGAACAGCCGGCCTCGTTTTATTACTCTTGAGGTGCAACCCATCTGAGAGCTTTGTTGGAATACTTCTAATGACATTAACACCGTCGAACAATTCAATCAATGAACCGGTCTGCTCATACTTGTTCATCATGTTGAAATAAGTATTACCTTTGTCTCTTTTCGCCAATCGTTTATCAGCATTCTTTTCTTCACTGCAATCTCCTTTGAATCTGAAAAAAGACGTCTTATTATTGTCATAAGACATCATGAAAGTACTTGGTCCAACCAGTTCAACCGCTAAAGGCCATGCTCCATCATTCGATGAYCGTACTACAAATTTGCCTTTTCCATGATTTCTGATGATCTCATCGTTTTGCCCATATGGAAGTCTTTCATCTTTTGCACTTTCATCATTGATTCTACCTAATGTATACCCAGAACCTAACCTTGAAGCAACGATACCTTTATCTCGAATGGTGATTTCCGTTATTTGATCTTGGGCAAATCCATTATGATACATCGCTCGGTCAATAACTAACTTTCCATCTCGCTCATATACTCCAAACAATGACAAGTTGCTACCTTCCCCAACAACAAACATTTGGCCTCCATAATTTGCAACTGCKAGAATGTCGTGATGAGTTGTGAATTTATGTAATTCCTTCAGTTTCCTACTCTTTCCTCGTTCTATTTCAAACAATCGTAAAGTACTTAACGAAGATACCATTTCATTTGAGGCAACAACTATAAGTCGAGAAAACAATTCCCGTATTTCTGTATCAATAGATTCTTCGAGAACAGCAAATTTGATCTTGTTATCGTCGGAAAACAAATCAAAATTGCTTTGGTTACCATCAAGATCAAGAGAACACATAGAAGTAAACTCTTCACCAATACCAAGCTTGAATCTGAATTCTTCTTTCATGCTATTCTTATCAACCAATAAAACAAATGATTCAAGCTGTTGACTACTGTTACTCAGGCTTTTCAGATCACCAACATTTGGTTGATTAAGTAAACCAGCAAAAGAAACGGCTCCAGCAATAATACAATTCCGACGTTCATTATACAGTATCCTCCTCACGAGCATATTCAATGTTAGAATCTCGTGATCACAAGATATTTTATCATCAACCAAAGATATGCATACATTATCACTCCTGTCTAACGTTACCAAGCAATAGCAATGTAAAGGGTCAGATTCAGCAAACGGATCTCGTTCATTTAACAGCTTGTTCTCGTAGCAAATAGAATGTAACACAGGACTATTCCCACATATTTTCACCAAACAATAGGTAAATTCCGAGGTGGAATGTAAAGCTAGTGAGTATCTTTTCACTGTGAAAAGCTGTTGCTCGGTTTGAATAATTATATCGCAAAACTGCTTAGTTTCAGAGCATTTCGATAATGAGATAGCAGAACTGCTTACTGACAGGCTCATCAAAGGGACGGTATTCAGTAAATCATCATGAACAGAGTAAGCATAAATATTAAGCACACCACCTGTTGTTGGGGCCCAAATGAAAATATAACACGAGTCAGGATTTTCAGCTGCATCTTCAAAAGCGCGGGTTACTTTCAGATCTGAAAGAGAAGCTTCTTTCGATACAAGCTTCTCTTGATCCAATTCAAGTGTACTTCGTCTATTGCTTTCCTTCTGATGATTAGCAAAATGTCTCTTTCTCTTCGAACCTTTTGAAGTGGCAGCAAATTTAAGAAACATAATATCACCATTGTTCTTGTAGAAACAAATGATTACCACATTGCTTCCCTTATAATAGAAAGAGCAGAAATCAAAACTAGAAATCTCATCAGAGTTTTCATAACAGGCGATTTCTTGGAAATTTTCATCCGTTACTACTAGTGTTGAGTCACCGATTTGAAAACATGTTTGATCATTAGATGTGGCGATAGAAGTTATCTTTTTGCCGATTTTCTCATTCAAAAAAGGCAAAGGCTCGATAGTAAGAAATTTGGTGTTTATGACTGAAGTGCCAGTAAACATCAAGTTCTTGCGATCATTGAAACCAATGATATTTTCAATTAACGGTAAAGGGAAGTTAATTTTCTTAGTATTCATTGTAGTATAATCAATTTTATACCACTGGTATTTTTCTTCAGGATCATCAGAAGAAATTAWCAGCAAGTCTTTCCCCACAGTTTTGACACCACTGATGCTTGGATTTACCTCAATTCCTGTGAAGACGTGATTTGTTGCTTTCAAACCGAAGGAGTATTTTTTGATGGAGCCGCTAAAGAATCCACCAGCAGCAGAATATGCAGTGAAAGTATTTGACTTTGCATTTATCTCTACCGCAATATCAAGAATCGGAGGAGATCCAATTAGTTCCTGAATTGGTTTAAACAGCTGATCAGAGAAATCATAAGAAAACAAACATGAATTATGCATAGAAGAACCGGCAAAGAAGTATTCACCTTTCAGATGTACCAGACAGGTTGGAATCGTTGTTCTACCAGAAGGGTGGATAGTTATGTCTTTAACGCCCACAACATTAAACGATCTCTCTTCTAGTTCATCATCTGAATCAACAATGGATCGTGGTGTCGAATAATTATACCAATGATTCTCTCTCATTAATTCTACGCGCGAATCGTCCACTTGATCATTGCCATTCCTTTTATTTGCTTCCTCATCAATTTCATACTCAATATTCATTATGAGTGTCTCACCAGTTTCTGTTCCAAGAATATACTGAGTATCATTATCCTCAAGACTAGTAATAGCTTGAATAGGAATGATGCAAGCCAATGGGATCTGCACTATTCTGTTTGGTATTTTCCAATAAATCTTAGGTATCCTTCCTGTGTAATTTTCTTCAATATAAGGAATGGGRCTAGGGATCCAGTAAATAGTTTGCTTGCCAATAACAAATAAACCACCGAGRGCTCTTGAAGCAGGTTGAACTACTGACGCAGAGATATCTAACAGTTCTTCTTTGAAAATAGATTTCAAGTTAATATAATCATCAGAATAAAGAATTTTCTTATTCTCCGCCCTCTGTTCAAATTGAAAGATCTCAATAAATTTACTACTCTCGCTGTTATTATGTAAGACAGCTAGAAATACTGGAGTAGATATTTTACCTTTAGTAAATGAGTAAATGATTTGAAACTCATATGATATTTCCTTGGTAGTAGGAAAGGCCATATTGACAATATTCAAAGCAGGAATTGAGACGTGCATTCTATATTCCCAAAACATCACATCTTTTCTTAGAGCATTAAAGTCTAGAGACGGMATCTTCCTATCRCCTCCAAAAGTATTTTTTTTAATCTGGCCGATAAAAAGAGTCCCAGGATTGGTGAGAACCACTAATATTTTGGACATAGGATCAAAACATTGCAAAGCAGGTAAACTATCAATCATTGATTGCTCAAAATGAATTGTGGAGACAGAGAAAAACTCATTATTACGCAATACGTGGATTCTTAAAATGTTCAGACCTTTTTCAGCATTTGTCGACAGAGTACTTATCAGGGATCTCTTAGGATGCACTCTCAGAGGTATCATTGATAGAAAGATGTCTTCCTTATTTTCAAGGGTTTCCGATCTCACCTTCTGTAGCCCACTTTTACCGAACTGATAGATATTTATATGTTCTCTAGTGCAAGTGACAAGATGTTTTTCTGATGACGAGATAAAATGGATATAGCAAGCATTGGTGATACTTGTGTTCTCCACTAAAGGATGCAATTTGTAGGAGGATGAAGTTAACGCTTTGTGTTTAGCCTTAAAAGACATGGCGGATATTTTTAATAAAGTTCGTTACAGCTGATATTGCACTTAGATGAGAAYAGTAGGTAAAGGAACCGCTGATTTTCGAATKCACTCCAACTTGGTATACTTCTGTTGTATCAGTATCAATCGATATTGGAATGTCCTTTCTTATCGAAGATCACTCCCAGTGTAAGATGCATATTGACTAAAGAGCAAAGGTGTAAGAAGGCGGTCAGCTAATAGTAGTGAATAAAGCAGGAATTGGAGACTACTGAGCTCTGTTTCTTTTCTAAACCAACGATTTTGTCGTTATGATTGATGCTGATTAGGAATAAATAAAATCTTGCTGGTAATCAAAGAATATGAGAATGAGATATGAAGAAACCAGTTAATTGTACAGTGATGCCGACATTGCAGGATGATGCAGAATGGCGCAGTATAATGCGTTAGCTGTGCATTCTATTWGAGATTGGTTGAGTAGGTTGAGATGAGAACTATTCAGATTCTTACCACTTTGAAGAATATATTTGTCTGATTTTAAATTTTATTATTATTGAGAACAAGGTATCAAATACGGATTCAACTAATTGAACAAATCAATTTGTTGAACGAAAGCGTAGTGTTCTGCCTTCTGCATTGAATGAGTTTGACTCTGCAGAAGCATACATGAATAATGAGTAATGGAGTACATCACTAGACATTACCACATGATTGACAACAAAAACGGATAAGACCTTCTTCATATTGGATGCTCGAAAGAAAATTGAAAGCAGCAGTTCTAACATTAACAGTCTTTCAACTGTGTTGCCGTCTGCTACTTAAGAAAGACTCTTGATTCTGTTTACAACCATGTGATTAGAACTTTTCAGACGAAATGTGGTTCTATGTTACGTGATCTGAAGTTGCTTTTGCGCAGGACAAACAATCTCCAAAGAGATTTATAATTACAGATCAACCACTACGCTTGTCTCGTGCTCCTGAAGTTTGCCAGGGATTTTCTTTAAATTTCAAAGATACACTACAGTGATAATTGAACTACCATATAGACTTACTTTTGAGCTTATCTGCATACATATTTATTTATTATTCATCCGCACTGTTACTGTACCTTAAAATTGACAATGACTAATCTCATTCTCATATCAAAAAGATAATAAAATCAATAAACAAGAAACAACCCTTATTATCCGTTAAACATTACCCTAAGACTTGTCTGCAACTTCTCGAGCTTCAGAAAAGAATAGATTCTTGGATAATGGCTCTCTCATTATGTGGTACAGCACTGTTTTAGAGTAAGATGATAGTACATCGTCTATAGGTCCTTCAGGAGATTCCGCACTTAAACCCAATCTAATCGGAAAATCTGAACACTTCTTTTGAAAAACAGGATCCTTCAATCCCTCAGTTTCGTTTTCATTTCTGTTCTTAAGCTTGTAGAAATTCAAAGTATCGTATGCATTGAATGATAAACTCAACGCCGCATCTTCTCTATCGCATTGGTTTTCTTGATTCTCTTCATTTCTTTGCTGAGATTTATAAAACATTTTCGAGCGAATGCTTTGTTCAAATTGAGACCTATAGATAGGTTAGTATCAATAGTACATATAACGTTGAGAATGTTGCATGATTTTGTTTCCATCTATATCATAATCAATAAAGTAAGACAATAAATCATAAAAGGACATACAATTTTCTATTTTCAAACAGATCATTGACGGGTCTGAAATAACCGTGAACTCCTTGGGCAGTTTTCTTGTTATCATGACAAATCCATAATCCTCCTCCAGCCTGAAAATGTGTTAGTAAATAATAATTATCTCAATCACAGTATGATAATATACACTTGAAAACTATTTCTAATTCCTTATGAATGGGACAAATCAGCAAAGGGTTTGACTTACAGTACCAATAACAGCGATAGGTAAATCCTCCAAATCGTAAAAATCGTCCTCAGGTTGTAATCGTTTGATGACATTAATGTTTTCTCTGAAATCTGTCGAAAACGTCGATACTGTAGGTGAAATGTCAAAAAATGGATTCACTCTTCCGTCCTCACGTGTATAAGATGATTGCTGACCCTGGAAAACAACAGAGATTTTCCCTTGACTATCGGCTAGTAAAATCTCTCGATATCCAACTACTTCTATACATGCTGGAGTTTTTGTTTTAGCAATATGAATAGTAGACAGTTTAGCTGTGTTAGATTTCCATAGCTTCTCATCAGAGATACCATACAAATGGTTCTCGCTCTCTGATTCCTTATCTTCAACCCAACAGAAATTATAACCATGAATAGCATTGGAAACAAATATTCCTTTGTCGAGAATTGATATGTCTGTCACAGGATACGGTAGTTCTAAAGGTTTCTTAACCATAGGTCTTAAAGAACACTTCCCTGTATCGCTATCAATATCTACGCCCAGAAGCAAAATAGTGTTGCTTACTCCAACAACAAACATTTGTCCACCATAGTTTTCCATTGCTATAATATTATCTCTTGTCACAGCTTGAGTCAGGAGTAGAAAATTATTATTAGGAAATCTCCGAAAAACTTTTATTTTGGATTTAGTCACTGTTGATTTTACTTTCTTTGACACACAGATAGTACCAATAGCAAACATATTGGACAGAATTTGCTTCAATTCTGGTGATGTCGCGCTGTCTTGATGGAAATTAGAGAAAAACTCCTTATTGGGTTGTCCTTGATTGCCATTATAATTCAAATTACACATAGCAACTATTTCCTCGCCAGGTTCTAATTCAATAGTTGCTATTTCTTCCATAGTATTGCAATCGACAAGGAGGGCCTCACAATAAATGTCCTCGCTAATGGTTTCTTCTGGGAGTTTATCCTGAGGCATGTTGATTCCGCCCACAGCTAGAATATTACCTGGCAGTTTAATAATCTTTCTTACTAAACCTTTATACGACCAACTATCAACTTTGGCTGCATGGTCTGAATAGATGTTCTTGGAAACAAGAGTTTCACCATCAGTTGCTAGAATGGAAATTACTTCATCGCACGATTCAATTTTGTTAACATTGTCAACGTAAAATGGTGATTTCACTGAATTATAAGACTTGATACACCATAAGAAAGGCAATGCACAATTGATACTAGTGAAATTCCAGTAATGAACAGATGACTCATTGTATGAAATTCTCACCAGAGAATCCCCGGAAGAGGCAATAAACCCATGACGTCTATCTGCTTCATGGACGCACGTTAAATATGTAATGGTAGATCCAATTTTTGCCATGTAAAAGCCATCAAGTGTAAGAAATTCATAATCATTAATTTTGCTCTCGTTACTATCATTGTTATTATCATTGGTGTTACTGGCACTGTTGATAGAAACGTCAGATAAATTATACGGGTCATATGGTAAGCTAACATTCTGTATCCCATCCATTTCATCAACACTTTGTTCTATCAAACTGGTATGGATTGAAAATGAATAAACGTTCAGCATTCCATCTTCCATACCTAAGAACATATCTAAAGTGTTATCCTGTTCTGAGAAGACACATTTCACACTAGAAACTATCGAGCTATCATCTGTTATTGACAATAAGGATATCATCGTTGAACCAACATCAATAATTTTATGATTCTCACCAGCAGGATCACAATAAAATCCATAAATGCCAGGTAGAGGATTGGAAATGCTGGTGAAGGTCAGGAAAAAATGGTACTTATCATGAAACGATACACAGTCAAATAATGCAATTTCCTCTTTGGGAGTAAATGACAATAACTCCTTACCATTCGTAGTGTTGTAAAATCTTAATTCATTATTGGAAAACAATAGTACAGCATACTTATCAGTGAAAACAACAGAAACAGTGAAGAAACCATCACAAGGTCTGAATTCATATATACTCCATGGAAAATCCAAATTTCCGGTGTCGATGGTGTTGATCAAACAATTTTTAGCAACAATGCAATGTAGTTCTTTACAAGCAGCAATCATTTCTCTAGGATCAACTCTTGAATCTAGAACGTCTGCAATATAAGGATCTTGTCTCCAGGTGATGACCTTTGTTTCTTCATCAAGTACTGTATCTATCAGAATGACAGTATCATCTTTCAAAGGGATCATTGATCCTATATTGGCGAGCGATAGTCCAATGGGAGATGCCTCTATTTCATCGGTTTTCAACCCGAATTGAAGCCTTCGAACTGAAGAGGAGAAAAACCCACCAGTAGCAGCATAACATGTCAACGAATTGGTTGTCTTCTCAAAGTCTACTGCCAAATCAATAATCACTGGTAGTCCAGCTAACGAAATCAAGTGCTTCAACTTATAGCCAGATTCTTTATCCCCAATTTTTTCACACACACAAGAATCGTATAAGTGAGATCCAGCAAACAGAAATTGCGGCGTTATTTCCGAGATACATGTTGGAACTGTCACTTTTCCTAAATCCACCTTTGAAGATAGCATTTTCGTAGGGGATACAACCTTTATATAGAGAGAGAAAATATCTCCAGTTTCGCATCCAACGTACAACTTTACACATTCGTCCGGATAGCCTTTCAAATTGGTCTTCAGATCAACCGATGTGATCACTCTGATGAATCTATCTGTTGGCTTATCTAGTTTTATCGACATTCGACCTGGTACGTAGTGCTGAAAAGTCTCATAAGTCAAAGGAACCCAATCACAGAATCTGCTACCGACAGTAAAAACACCACCACAAAGCTTGGGAGCAGGGACAATAAAATTGCATTTATCATCTCTAATGGGCATTTTGTTGATGAATTCAAGCTCAGATACGATTTTTGGTCCTGCAACTTGTTGGTTGGGTTTCAGTTTTCTGAACCGGAAAAAATGAACTATTCTGCCCTTGAAAACGTCTCTGGCTAAGCATGCTAGAATAAACGTGTTGTTTACTTTGTCTCTCATTGATTTATGAGGCTCGTCTGCCACTTGTAAAGCTAGAGAGGTTTCAAGTGAATGCTTGGAATCAGGAGGAATGAAGGTCATAGATATAATACCCATATCAGGAATAGAAGCAGGTTTAGCAAAGTCGTATATATTTGATGCCTCAAGCGTACCTGTTTGATGAGTTGATGTATGAATGTAAGCTTTTTCAAGGTTGGATAGATCAATAAACAGAATAGTAATATCATTGGCAGAGTCGTTAATGGCAATACTTCTTCCTGTGGAGTCTCCGCATAAAAGAGGAGCAATAACACTAAGTCTAGTTCTTTTCGTTCGGAAATCAAGAGCAATCTCACAACGTTGGGTAATTTTTTCGTAATAGACAATTCCAAAGGTTCCATCTTCAAGCAAAACGCCAACCATATCTAATGGTGCGGTATGATGATCTGGGCTGAATATAGTTGAGTTGGTCCATCCAAACTTCCACTTGCTAGGAGTGATTTGTACCATGCCCATAATTTTCTGGAAGAGGTTGAGAGAGGATTTCAAAATTAATGTTGGTTCCTGTTTTGAAGAAGACTTCGTAAGGTTGAACACTTCAATTTTGTCTGTTTTAGCAACAACCAGGTCATTGGATTTAGCTYCCGTAAAGTTCAGTACTTTGGAGAAGTTCACTGAGGACGATTCCATGACAGGTACGTAAATGTAATCAGCATCGTAAGCTCTGCCGTGAATTTTTGAAGGTGTGTTATTTGATGAGATTCCGTCATCTTCGGAGAATCTTCTTGTAGGTACAAGGCTCATAATGATTGATTGCTCTTGTAGTTATCAAAGACCGTCAAATGGCTTTAGAGTGTAATTAATGACTGATCGTATCAATCGGCACTACCAGTTAGATCGCTAACATGAGCACTTGAAAAGCGTGCTAGCTAGTTTTATACTATTATATTACTACAACTTTAGTTCTCGAGAACAATCGCTTCTGCTGTGGTCTGAGACCAATAACAAGTATRTACCGAGTCTTGTAACTGTCTTACACCAATTTCTATGCTTCACCCAGACGCATTCATGGTGCAGACATTACACATAAAGGATTTTAATTCTTCCAAGTGATAAAGAATAGCTAACCCTCAGACTATGACAATCTCAGTTTCACTATTCAAGTTATCAAGCCAACAGGAGCTTTACTGATTGAACTTCGTAGTAGGTTGATAGCAAAGTGTTAGTACGTAGCTATTATTATGGGCGAGACTCGTAAATAACCTTCGCCAGATAAAGGATCTATCAGAAAGTTACAATACAATAAGGAAATTTAGATTACTCCAGAAACGCGCAATAGGATACAGACACAGCAAGAGGAGACCCAATGTGAGAAGAGCTAGGAATATAAGTACACTGGTGGGGGGTCTATTATTGGACGCTTGATAGTTGAAATAGGGATATTGAATCAAATGGAAGGGGAACCAGCAAAAATAAGGATTTTGATGATACTCGCAGCTTGTATTTGGGAGGTAATATATGGTAAAAAAWTTTGGTTTGGGTTATATATTGCCTGAGATACTGGAGAACAGTAGATGATACCCCTGGTTTAATTATTCTTTCTCAAGCAGCGTTGAAGGTGTTCACTGAACTGGACACATCAAAGTATGGAATCTTGGAATAAAAAACCACATAAAATACAAGTTAAATGATAACAGATTTTTACTGAAMWRCAGCTATAACAAATGGTTTGTTATACCTTTATTTCTACGATCTTGTATCATTTTAACATGCTCTTTTTTCAATGCTTATAGAAATTATATTCTACGAGCATTACAATATAAAGTTCATAATGTTCATAAAGTTTGTTTAATCAACAATTTCACCTTCCTGTTAGGTTAAATACGAAAGACGAAATTGTACTATACTAACAAACGCTAACTTAATTTTGTTCATCCCATTGCATTGCTGAGAAGCTCCACAATCCTTCGCAACTGATACTAATCTCATCTGTTTGGGTCGGAACTCAACATACATCGGTTTTAATGAATAATTAAATTTTATGGAATTTTTTCTTGTAAACTTTCTATTCAAAAGTATCTGCTCTCAACACTACATTTTCCCACTTATGGCTTTACGCTCTCTGACAAGCATTTTTCCTAACTACAACCTATCAATTTAAAAGTATCATGAAACTTATCATTAAACACATTAAGCATCAAATATACCTATCAATAACACCTACACTATAAACACAATGTAATATATCACGAATTTAGAGTTTAGCTGGACTGACATAACCATAGGCAACATCACCTTTTCGCTCTCTCAAGAATCTTCTCAAAATCTTACCAGAGCCATTCTTAGGTATAGCATCTAATACAACAATACCTCCCCAGAGCTTCTTATGCTTGGAAACTTTGCTGTCAAACCATTCTTTAATAGCCAAAGGATCTGCATTAGGCTTTAACACCAGATAGGCCCTAGGCAATTCAGTTCCCTCTTCTGGTACATGGAAACCAGTGACTGCACAATCAATCACATCATCATGGGTAAGTAAGGTTGCCTCAAGCTCAGCTGGAGCAACTTGGTGACCCTTGGACTTAATGAGTTCCTTTTTACGATCAACAATATACCAATAATGGTCCTTAGAAACAATCGCAATATCACCAGTTCTCAACCAACGATCATCGGTTAGCATTTCGTTAGTTGCTTCAGGATTGTTTAGATATCCTTTCATAATGTTTGGTCCAGATATCCAAACTTCACCTCTTTCACCTTCAGCAACATCTTCACCAAATTCATCAACYAATCTAGCTTTACATGATGCTGCTAGTAATCCGATAGAGCCAGGATCTTTATGGTTTGAAACATCGGTGATATGAGTAATAGGAGAAGCTTCAGTCAATCCATATGCTTGCATTAATTGCAAGTTAGGAATTCTTTCTTGAACTTGTTCGCACAAGCTTGTACTCAATGGTGCTGCTGCTGATAAGATGACTCTCCAGGTTTTGTTCAGTTCGTTTTTGTATTGATCCACAACTGGATTTTTTGCCAGTAAAACAATAATAGGCGGAACAAGTGTTACATGAGATATTTTGTATTTAACCATGTTTTGTAAAAAGAACTCCAAATTAAATGACTCGAAAAACACATTCTTACATCCAATCAAAGCGGTTACGTAAATATCCATAGTGAGGCCGTAAATATGAGTGATAGGGATTGTTGTACCAGTAACAATATCTTTATTCCAACTGGGCAAACTGCTGATTATTTGTAAGGTATTAGATGTAATGTTGAAATGAGTTGTCATGACAGCTTTTGGCTTACCGGATGTACCAGAAGAGAAACAGAGGTAAGATAATCGGTCCAATGATTCCTCCTTTGTGAATTGTTTTGGAGCTATTCTACCTTCATGGAATTTAAGATCTTCCAATAATTCATCAGTAGTGACAATAGCTCTAACGTCAAGTTCTGCTCCACCGAGTTTCAAGCATTCTTCTGCAACAGCCTTCAGATAAGGACGAACGATGATAAGTTTGGCATCACCCAGTTTGACTTGATGTAAAAGCTCCTGAGGAGTATAAGTAACGTTAGCTGGACTAACAATTGCTCCTAAAGCAAGAATAGCAAAATGCATAGCTGGCACGTATATATGAGTATTGCTGAAGAAAGTTACAACATCATTGTCGGTGATACCATATTTTGTGTGAAGAACGTAGGCTAGTCTTTCTGTAATGTTGTCTAACTGTCTGTAGGATAAACTATCACCAGTTTTAGCATCAATGAACAAAGGTGAGTCAATATCTTGTGGAGGATGATCCTTTACAAAGTGTGCGGCGTTTCCGTAGTAAGGAATAATTTCTGGCGATGGTGATGTGTAGATAGTCATTGTGAAAAAGATAGTTGTAGCTGCAGTTGCGGATGTTGCTTTGTTTTGTTATTGACGATATAGTTTATCACTGACAGTTGTGGTTAAGAGGTAAGTTACTATTAGTATTCTAACGCCAGGAGGTTGCAATTGATAGATCAAAAAGCTCAGTTTCTTTTGCTCTTTATCTTACAACAAGTTACATCTAATAGATATATACAGCAATAAACAACAATCGAGACRCCTGCCAATATATAAAGGCAAACTCAATGGAAAATTAATCTTCCCAGCCGTTCCAAGTTTATTGTCTAATCTGCCTATCTAGTGCTGTTCAAATGGGGTCAACAGAGGGGGAAGAAATGCCCTCAAGTTTTACCGAAACTGTATCTAACAATTAGTAATTGCTTAAATCAATATGTTAGAACTTGAATAATAATCATCACTATTGATAATATTGGTAATCGGAGTCGGATTAAGCTTTCCAGGGTTCAACGTTATTATCAGTGGGAAAGGAAAAAATACCGCTGCCTGATTTCGTCCCACAAGCGTTTTCTACTTAAAGAATAAAATAACTTACTCAGACAAAGGGTGATTACTCACTAATTCAGGTATCAACTGTGCATTGGGAACTAGTACACTAATTATGTCAATGATAGGGTTGATAACTGATTAGCAACAAGCATGAAATAGAAGACTAGGTTTTCTTGATTCGGTAATGAATAACTTGGGGTAATTGAAAATGGTTTACTACGATTGATGATATTTGGGAATACTTTCCTTCAGCAAGCAGCGAATGATGGAATAATAGCAAGAGGTGATACGCGATACAAGAAACTGTTGAAGCAGTTGCGTTTCTGACTATAATGAAGAAGTTGAAGAGTAACCGATATGCCACAAATGTGAAATTTGTGTCACAAAGAGAAAATTGAACCGGTTCCCCACTAAAATTGTGGGTAGATAATGATTACAAACACGATATTCGGTATAGGGATTTGTTGAATCTCTTGGTTTAAAGCTAATAAATTATTGTTCTTATTTAATTAATTGAATACTACAAGACAGAAGACTTTTTATTCATTGGGGTATAGGCACATGGTAAGATATTAATGGTTAAAGAAGAGGTGAGTGTGGGGAATGAAAGATTACCCCACAATTAGATTGTATATTTCGGCTCCGACAACAAAAATTAGAGTTCTGATGCGATCGGTTTTCGGCAGCTACTTCTAGAAAGAATTCAAGAGGGGGGATATACAAGGAGATATGCTGGGGAGAAACGATTGATAGAAAGTGAGAGCAATGTACAGGATTACATGGAACTTGGTGTTCTAGTGGAAAACTAGGTTTTAGATAGACTAAAAGACAGAGATTCTGTTTTATGGGTAAAATTAGATTTGCCCAACCGTTGCAGATTACGGAGTAGTTTGATTTAATGGTTAACAGTCATATCTCCAGAATACCCCCTATGACTTACAAATTCCTATCACTTGACGAACATGCTAAACTGTCAGTTGTCTCACGATTGATTGGATATACATTAACTGCTTTTGATAACAAGTAAATTACTACGTTTTACGGTCAACAACATACTACACGAATTCCATATAGCTTAGAGGAATGAGTTGAAAGAAACTCAATATTATGCTACACTAGTTATACACGTACATATACCTGAACGATTTCATCAGAAAAATGATATCAAACATTTTCAAGTTAATTGAAGAAAAGGCTCGAAAGAGACAGCAATCAAATAACAGAAAAGCAGAAAACCATTAAGTCAGTCATAAAATATAATGAAAATGAATAACATAGTGGCTAAATCTGAGCTAATTTAAGGACTTTGTTTCATTAAACAGAAATTAATCTGATCTTAGTGATGTTATCATTTATTATGAAAGCCATTATGCTTTTGTTACTATCATTTAATTGAGCCTCTGACCTTAATCTTGATCTTAACCATACCTGACTGGTTGACCTTGTACTTGACCAGGGACTCCATTTAGAACATGAACTAATCCGTTTTCTCCATACACTAACGGTTTAAGCTCTCTCGGTTGTTCTCCTACATTAGCTCCGTAGAAAGGTGGAACCTGAGGCAGTTTGTTCAAATCCTCTTTCCCATTAGCACCGTTACCATTGGCATTTTCGCTAACAATCTGTACTTTCACAGGCGGGTTCAATTCAGCTGGCAATGGACCATCATTAGCTCTTTTTGTTGATGTGTCTCCATTAGTGGGTTGAGCGCCTGTTGCACCGTTGTTAGCTTTGTTCAACACTATCTGGGGAAATCTGTTTCGGTAGACACTAGGATGAACATCCACAGGTTTAAGTCTCGGYAAAGGTCTTCTTTGTCCTTCAGGTATCTGTAGTTGTTGTTTTAAAGCATTGAAACGTCCTTCAATCAAAGAGTTTCTTAAATCGAGTTCCAATGCTCTGCTATAAGCATCTAATACATCATTTATCTGATTGTTACAGCTTTCGTACAATACACCTAAATCAAACCAAACTTCAGCCATAGATTGGTCTATCCTAATAGCTCTTGAATATACGTCGAGTGCTTCATGAAATCTTGATAATAGGAAATATAGAACACCAATGGAACACCAGAAGATGGGGTTCTTCATATCTCTATACACTGCCTGTTGATACGCTTCATAAGCTCCTGAGTAGTTTTCTGCTTCCATATAACATCGGCCTAAAACGTACCAAGCATATGACTGAGAAGAATCAAGTTCTATAGCTCTGATCAAATGCTGCACTGCTACTTCTAAGTTTTGAAAGCCTGTATCTGGTAAATGGTACAACCATCCTAAAACCAATAGGAGTTCTGAATTTGTAGGCAATTCTGTGATCAATGCCTCATATAAATTCTTGGCCGCTGAATAGTCATGTTGGGCTTCATATAAATCAGCTACTTGGAGCCATATTTCCAGTGATGAAACATGTTTGGGAGGATTATAAGCAACGTACTTAAAACATTCGATAGCTTGTGGTAATTTTAATTGGCTTCTGTAGATAAAGCCTAGTCGATAGTACACTTCATTTGCTTGTTCAAAATTGGGATCAATTGATAACACTTTCACTAATGCTTCTTCTGCATAATTCAGTGAGCCATATCGTTCATATAAAATACCAATTCCATACCATAATTTAGCATCTTGAGGTCCTGGATAAAACAATGCTTGTTGATATGCTGTATAGGTATTAGCAAGGTCGTTGATTAAGAAGTAACAGTGCCCTAGTGCTGCCCAACCCGCGCCACTTTTGGGATCGATTGATAAAGCAGTTTTGAAAAACTCAATAGCTTTAACAAAATCATCTCTCGACTGATATATTCTACCTAGAGCTTCTAAAGCCTTTGGATTATAAGGATCTCTCCTTAATGACGATTCATAAGCAGGAATTGCTGTGTCGTATATTCCTAATGTTTCTGCGAAGGATCCTATGGCATACCAAGTTTGAGCGGCCTCCGAGTCGAATATTTGGAAGACTCTTGGAATGGGTTCGCTTGGGGCTTGTTGTGGTTGTGACTGTGGAATTAAAGGTGCCTGCCCTTGTAGTTGAGACCGTGGTTGGCCTTGGCTCTGTTGTTGCGTCTGGTGCTGAACTTGTGGATGAATCGCAGACATTGTATTGTTATTATTTGCTATTCTTGATCAATCTGCCAAAATCTACACAACAGTTGCAACTAGTGGTACTCCAACAGGATGAATGTAGCTCTTAATATAAATTCCGTTCCTTGGTATGTGCTATTATTCAAATGAAATCGTTGTGRATGTTGTTTGTTTTTGCTGATAACAATAGAATTTGGTTTTCCTTCACAAGCTGTATCCTTGATTGTGATGATATCTTCTTCTAGGCTTGTCCTATTATTTATCTTTTGAAAAAAAAAAATACGTTTACCATCAATATATCATTGTATATTGATCGACTTTTATGGGAGATTGATTGAACTCTGTGTACGTTTTGTTGCGTTCCTATTGTTGATAGATCTATGCTTCCTTGTGATGAATGATATTGTGCYTTTTGCTACTGTGGTTGAACTCTGAAAAATTCAAATAAAATGGAGAAAGTAAGAAAAACTGGGAAGCTGTTTCTTACGTTACGTTACTTCTCTGAATAGAAAGGTAAACACTTTTGATGATCGAAAAAGTTCTGCTTTGTTTGTCATAAAATGAGAAAGAAAACAAGTTCTCTTTTGTCCGTTCTTTGGTTGGTCGATTCCCTGTTGCTGTTGTTATTGTTGTTGGTCTTTGTTTCTCGTTATTCCTTAAATGATAAAAAACACCTGCACACAACTAAAATCTTGACCAAAAAAAGATGTTTGAATTATCTTTATCAGTTCTGGTTTATCTAGTGTGAGAGATTGAATCATATGTTAACATCATTATCAGAGAGGAGATTGTAGTATAGAAAAAAAGAAAGGAAACAGGCAGTAAGATTGTTTCGCGACCATTTTTACGGAGAGAAACTAGGAGAACTAGTTTAGTGTCAAAGCAGAAATAGGGTTTAAACTGTACGGATTAATGAGTTTGGAGGATGTGGCTAAATAATTTAGTATGTCAAGTTTAATAACGGGATTTACATTTTATCATGCAGTTAGAGGCAAGAAATGGCCTTCTCGTGAGTTATATAAGGTTGGTTGCCCCAGATGTACGGAAGTATCTGTAAGGTACGAAAATATAGAAACCACACCCACACACCATAATTGGGCCAGAAAGAAGGGGAGTTGAGAATTAATCATGACATAATAAAAGAAAACAAAAATTGTATAGTATAGATTTAAATATGTTAATTAATACCTGTGAGTATTAGTTATAGTTTGCTCTGAACTTTTGCAGTTGAAAAAGAGTAAGAGTGTTTACTGTTGGTAGATTAACCTCCAGGACTGTTTGTTTCGACAAGTTGAGGACTGTCTGATCAGATGGGTACATTGAGTAGACAGAATTATTCTTATTGTGGCATCGTACTTAGCATAAACCTGTTCGATGCATTTAAAGTACAATACGGTTGCTCTTGTTTCACTGGATGGAAATATGAACTATATTAAAACCAATAACACTTTATTTATAAAGCTTCTGAAAGAATACTGAACGTTTAACTCTGTCAGTCATAGTCCTCTTACAATCATATGAAAATTCATGAAAAATAATTTAAGACTTCTTATAAACTGATTCAATCAACTGTAGAATTGCCTGTTCTAAGACTAACGTATATACCGTTGGCTTACCAAAGTAGTTTTATCTGTGAGCCCTTAAGAATAAGTTTTTACCGAAATTTAAATCAGATTAACTGAAATTATGTACAATAACTCAAACTCAAACTTCCGTACATATTAGCAAACAGATAGATGAAGGAACATATGCCTCCTTCGAACAGTAATTTATTGCTATGTTTTCATGACATGTCTTTGGTTAGATAGACATTTGATTTACATTGACTTAAATCATAACTTCGTTGAATAATCATCAATCCAGTAGGAAACCCATCATCAGGAAACCTTATTTGGTGTCTTAGAAAAAGTATGTACCAACCCATATATTCCGAAACTCAACTCAATAAGGAGAGGAATCTAATCAATATATTGGGTAACGTAAGTACTATTTGTGCTCCCAATTTGCAATRCCTGTTACAATACTCTAGCTGAGTATTATCTTCCGCCAGTGTTGACAATATGAAATTATGGCGTCGAATGAGCCTCCACTTCATATGTTCGCATAATAATTGTTTCCACAAACGTTAAGAAAAATCTTACCTTGGCCCAATTGATGGATCATATACTCAAATCGCTATTTTTCAATCAATARCGCCAATTCCTTCGAAATGAGWTATATTATTTTTCAATCTCTCGAAATAATACAGAACTAACTTACGGTTGTGATAAAGAGAACCTGCGTATTAGGTCCAATCAGTACACAACCTTCAGRTGAATTTTAGAGCAAGGTTTAGTTCATGTGTTATAGTGTTTTATACCTTAAAATAAGCTTTCTTTATACACATAACGATAAGGTTCATTCCTTCACAATCAAATTCAATTGCTGGATAATGAATTGACGGTATCATGTTTCCTTTGAAGGTTATTGAAAGGCTAGGAGACCAGATAATGAATAAACAGTAGAATCAATCAATAAAATGCAACGAATGTTTTAGAAGAATTCTCGTGGCTTTTGAAGGGGAACATAGAATTTCTGTAGCATACAATCATTTCTTACCATCTCTATGAACGTAGCCATGAACTATCTATCTCTGTTATCTCTGTTGAAAAATTGACTGTCCTATCAATACTTGAATCGCACATGTTATCACGGAATCAGCAGCCTTTGTTCCTCCGAAATATCACTTGTTTTGCATCCTACATAACCATATAAAATATAATGCTGAATGAAAAACAAAGCATCAAATCCTAAAGTAATCTACAGTATTAGTTGCACATTGTTAGTATCAGAACAATCTTCTATTTCTTTCACCATTCAGATTAAAAAGATCAAAAATCCTATAATACGAACCTCCAACATCTCAACTTACTATTGCCAATGAAAACTTTGCAAAATTGATGAAAATTCCCTTTAATTGATCATCTTCGATTGCRTCAAATATAAGCTGTGCCAATGATAAGATTCCTCCACMAAAATCCATCCAAATGGCTGAGACAGGCCACCCAAGAGTGGATTTTCTTCGAAAATTATAAATTAATTGCGGTACGTATTTGCTTGTGCTCATGATAACTTTTATATTGCCAGATACCAATGCAACATCAAGCCATTGAACCTTTGACTTGAAGTCRCTTAACAGTACTATGGCCCCTAATACTATCACCGCTGTCACTACCAATCCCACCAGGAGCTTACCAGCAAAACTGAATTTTTGATTAGGTGCTTTCTTATATCCCCAGAGGTAAACTTGAGACAGCGTTAACAAAGCAAAAAAAAGACCATGAACTGCAAATATAATATCATTCAATTCAACTAAAGGAAACAAAGAGTTTCCCCCAGGGGGAGTAAATCTGAGTTTGTACTCATTTCTCACTGTTGATGAGTAATATAAAAGAGCAGTTGATAATGTGTAGAATAGATAGCCAACTGAGTTAAAGTATAGAAAGTCAACTGATAATCCTTCAACTGATGAAGTAGCGATGTTAACAAGGATTGGTGGATAAAAAGATATACTCTGAAGAAATGTTAGATTACTCAAAATAGTTCTAGGTAATTGATTAAAACCACAATATTTCTTACCCATAGAAAGAAGTATATCCAACCAGATAACGAAGATAAAGCTCCTAGTAGATTCATTACCTATTGATGGTATGATAATCAATTCAATAAAAGAATGGTTTCAACAGAGATATGAATTTGTAAACTGTGCACCTTTCGGATCTTTGGAATAAGTACATTGACCCAATTCAATAAACTCAATCATCAGTCGCCCTCAGAAAACAGATATGTATAAACAGTTTCAAATGATAAGAATGTTTCTTGAATCTCTTAAATCTTCACTTCACTTCACTTCGCTTCATTCAGGAACTAATTCTCACTCTTAGAGCATTCAAAATTGAAGGGATTCTCTCAAAACCTCTTCATCAACATATCAATTATTTCCACCTAAAGTAGCTCGACTTGATGGCCCTTTGCTTTCATACTTCTCCTTATTGAGAGCCGCACTTTGGATTCTCATATTAGATTGAACACCATCAACACTTTATCGGCAACAACCAATCCAAAGTACTATGCCGCATATAAAATTTGATATGAACCTGGTATACTGATAGTTTTGAACAATGTTTAAAGTACATGTTGTAATTAGTTACCGTTATCCTATTTTTCCTTTTTGAGAAAGTATTTTGTACGTAAGATGATTCCAAGTCAATCAAGTCAACGAATGAAACAATGGGAATARTCTTGGTAAGTAGATGAAGTATTGGTTGGTTGAATAGAATGGAATAACTAATGGGTAGCATCGAAAGAATAATTATACAACAATAAGATGTGGTTAAATGAAACTGTTGTGAAGTTAGGAATAGTTCACAGTAGGTATAGAGCATATAAACATGGCAACCATGAGAGCATRAGAGCGGATAGAACCAATGCACGATCACATTTCGCAAGAGGTGTCACTGATACGATAGAGTCGTTAATACCGAAGACATAACAATAAATTGATGTTCTGTGCAATACCGTAGTACCTGTATATATCAAAATGATTAGAATGATTAAATAACTGGATTCTTAAACGAGTCATCCAAACTCCGGCACTTTRCCAATAGGTGTTGAAATATTGATAGGAAGAAAAGGCGGATGTGAAAAAAGGAAGCCAACCAATTGATAACACTAAGCAAACTGCTTCTTATTTGTGAATCAAAAATAACTTTTATATTCACAATCAATTGACTTGCCAAAAAAAAGCCCATGTTCATGATAATTATCACTGGTTATTATGTACCTTAATCARTAGAACGTAATAGATTTTTTGAAGACGTGTTGTAATCAATATTTTACCAGCTACTTATGTGTGGTATCTGGCGCAAAACATTCTTTACCGAGCCTATATTTAAGGTTTTGACTACAGTTTGGGTCTGAATTTCAAAATACCATCTGGTAACGTTAATTCTCCATATCCTTGTCTTCAAGTTTATTGAAAAAATGCAATTCTTTCTTGTAAAATATCGAAAGAGAAAAATTACAAAATCTCAAACTAGTTTTTGTTCCAAACTCCAAGAAAAGATGAAATATCACCCTTCAAAAATTTCCTGGAATATCATCAAATGTGTTCTTATTCTCCCTTTCGAACAATGCCATTAGACAAGGTTTAAACTTTTGTGATGTATATTTGTTCAGCACATGCACTAATACGTCAATCTGATTGATTGACTTATACATCTTCATTCTGAAAAATTAAATCTAGGTTCTAAAGTTTAATTGGTTCCTCTCTTTTTATGCTTAGACGTTTAAGATAACTCAAAGGAATATATATATATATGACATTTATGTAGCAAGAAAAGAAAACTGTAGAGACCGAAATATGCCTCATTTGATCTAAGAAAGCTACATTTGCTCATGTTTTCCTAATAGTTTCTCGTCGTTCTACAGTTTAATTCTTGTCGAATCTTTCACTGTCTTATAATGCTATCTGAGAAATACTGACTTTAGTTGTGAGCAGGATATTGGCTTTTGGGCCCTTCCAATCTTCTTATAAATTTGTATTTTTGTATTATTCTTAGTTCCGATAAATCCATTCAATTTATGATACATTATATATGGAAGGTATTCCACGGAAAGTATTTTAGAATTTAAAAGTATGGTATTCTTGATGTGATTAGTTTTTCCCCTTCTTCAGCCAAATTGTGATTTTTCAATTTCTAGTTAAAAATTGAGACCATATTTTTGTTTAATTTGAAGTTGCTTTTGAAGTGAAATCAAGGAATCAAATCATATTCCTCCAAATAACTTTCGATCTATGAATATCATGATATTATACCTTGTTAGCTAACAAGAAAGCAAGCTGAAAGTTTTCATTGAAATCTGCTTTGTCCGTTAAAATGTTCTTTTAAATTCTCCTCGTAAGACTTTATATAATTGGCAAAGGAAGCGCTGTTTCTAGATGTCTCATTCGCTTCATTTTGAATCCTGTGAGATTATTCTTATTGTACACCTTAAGTTACGTATCTGATCTGAAAGTTGAAGTTCCTGCTGAATCTATAACATCGCAATAARGTTACAATCCCGAACTTTATCAGTAATATTTTAAGTTCATAATCTTGTATGACGACAGGAAGCTACATGAAGTTACATATAATTAGGATTATGTGATCAGTTATTAACAGCATTATTAGGTTAAGGTGGAAATTATGTGCATGAAAAGCTATAAAGTCTAAATGATAGAAATAGAAATACTTGAATGTGAAAGTACTCCTCCACATTTTACATACTAAAAAGACTAATATAGAAACAAAGGCTTTTGTTACATTTTGTATACATAATTACTTAATAAACTTAAAATCATTAAGGACAACGCTTTCCTCAGTATTAGAGAATCTTTTTGAAACACACTTTATAAATAATAATAAGACGTTGTGTAAATTGTAGGGAACCTTTACTATGCTCCAAAACCAATTATGACTATTCCGTACTTCGCATCTACGAATAAATATATAAGTTGAACTATGAATCAACCAGTTTTATAAACAATGGAGCCTTCCAATCAATGGGCCTTGACCTGTTATTCATGAGTTTATTCAAATCATACAGGTCCATGAAATAATTCTATACTATCTCACTGTTTCTGATAAAATATCTGCTTTGAAATAACTTTCAGTAATATATAAATTGGCGGTACTGTTGAAAGATGCAAGTTGATCTCACTGGGCTTTGCTCGGTGTGAAAAGAAAAAGAATCTGAAATTTTTAAGCCTGAAGGTAAGTTTGATTTAGGTTCAAACTACACTTGATTCGAGAGCTAACTTCGATATTCGGTACACCTTGCCTTTCCGCCAGTAAATACGATAAAACATAACTGTAAGGCTGACAAATTTCATTTGAAATCCTAGAAGAATAATTCCCAATACATTTGAGAATTAGGAGCAACAATTCACTCAAAATTTGATTGAACCAGTTGGAATATCAGTGCATGTATCCTTCTGAGTACTCTTTACTTCACACCTTAATTATTAAGTACAGTTTGACACCTTAATTCTATTGGTAAAAAAAGAGTTATAAGTATATTAACTTTTGTTTAAAATAAGTTCTGATCCTGTACTCAAACTATGCTAGTAATTGCATACTTCTCATTTGAACAAAAAGAAACGAGGAAAACCCCAACCATTCCAATGTCCTCAACTCATTAAATGCCATATAAAACTAACTCAACTTCCACGCTTTAGATTCATAGCTAATTTCTATCCCTATGTTAAGATCTGCATACTTAATGAGTTTAACGACCACTCAAATTATCCGAAATGCTGACTATCTGTAAAATTCATCCTCTTCTCCCGCATACATTATATATATTTCTACTACATAAATTGCACAATACCCCAACTTAAGTTTATATTCTTCTGTAACGCTAACAATCTATTCCGCGGTCTTCTYGCACTTCCTATCGTATACCACAACATCTATATTCCTCTTTTGCATTTTTACGTACAACATACAACCTTCGGTAACCCTATGTCAAAATTATTAGTCTCCAGACCTTCCCTGAAATCGGAAACTAGCCCAATTAAAAACCGGACATAATACCCTCGGCAACGGAAACGTTCCTAACAAACAACTTCCATCCCCACACTCTGGTGTAATTTATCTTCTCTCTACGAAACTTGAATATAAATGCGTATCTCTATCTATCTTCTGAATTGTAAAAATCATTTGAGCTACTATTAATTCAAACTACTAGGACTTGAGACTCTTTTCGTTTGGCTCACCAATTTAGTTACGTTATTTAATCTGCGCCTGCGCCGCAGTAATTTCAGAAATGTCCTCGTTGTCAGCCATAGTGTCGTTTGTGCCATTGCGGAGTAATTTAGTAAATTTACCCAATTCGTTAGCAAATCAGCTTTATTTGGCAAATTTAGTGGCGCAGCATGTTGTTATAAAAGCAACTTGGAACTCCGATCGGAAGAAAACATCTTCGGCTTTCTTCGGTTGGACTGGAATGACGAGCGGAAGCTCTGGGCTACCAAACTCTACTGTCCGTTCCGATGAGAATAACAATAGCAATAACATAGTTGAAATCGATCCGATATTTGCCGCCGATATTGGACTCAAGGAAACAGATACGGTTAAATTGGAACTTGTTCCGAATCCACCCGAAGCCTTCACAGTCCGACTAGAGCCGGTGACTGCTTCTGACTGGGAACTAGTGGAGATTCATGCTCAGTATTTAGAAGATCGGCTTATCAACCAAGTGAGAGCGGTTTCTGTTGGCGGTGTAATAACTGTATTTCCTAGTCCCACAGCACATGCAACTTTGACTGTGGTTGCAATTGATCCCGATTTTTCCGGTCCTGTGGCTAGATTATCTCCAACATGTGAGATAATCATTGCACCCAAAACTCGGAAAGCTAAGGAAGGTTCTGCAAGTTCTAGTAGACGAAGTAAAAGCAAAAGTGCCACTGGAAGATCTCGTAGTAGTATTACTACTGCCGCTAAGAAGTCTGCCGAACCAAAAGCTCAATTGCTGCGAGTAATTCCGTTACCTCACCCGCTTTTCCCCTCTGAGCTTTCCAATTCAGGAACTGCTTCTGAAGCTCAATTTGCCATTTTCACCGATACAGTCCCATTACTGCCTATATTAACTTCAGCTGAATTTGTATCCATTTCAGTGGTTTTACCGCCATTTGTAAAACCTCCAAAATACCTTCCAACTGCCGATGTCTCGGATGATCAGAAAAGTAACTCAACAGTAAATCCCCCAGCACAAAAAATAACAGCTAGATTGATTCATTATCCATTTGCACCCGAAGGACAAGCCGGTGTTTCTCCTGCTTTATCAGCTGCCCTTAATTTATCGGGACAGCTCGGAAGCATCATATCAGTACAAAATGCGGGCAAGCCGCTGTCCCGAACTCCAGAGTGCTTAATAATTCATCCCTATATTACTGAAACCAAACCTGGCCGCGCCAGCTCGGGATTAAAGCTTAAATCGGGATCAGGTAGGAATGAATCGGATGAAGTGGAAACCACAGAACTCGAAAAGAGAATAGAATCCCTAAGAATTGACCTGATCAGCTCGGGTATCTTTTCCGCCATTATAACTAACGGATGTCAACTGGCTCCTATTGAACATTTACCGAATGGTGGAGTAATTGAATTTAAACAGCATGATGGTTGGCTCAATTCCGTTTCGAACCGTGATTTTGCTATTGAAATTGGATCCGAAATCCTCCGACCAGTCTCTGAAATCGCCCCTTTCGGCAAAAGCTCCGCTTCTGGCTTTTCTGCTAAAGTTGTTGGATACGACAAACTTCTTCATAAAGTTTTCCGAACCGTCAAAAACAGAAGATTGGGTTCCTTAATTTACGGAACAGCTGGATCAGGCAAATCTTCCGTATTGAAACAAGTAGCGGAACAATTAGCCGATATTGGGGTCCGAGTTATTCCGATAGCGTGTGGAAACATTGGATCAGAAACGGGAATCCCCGGAACAAAAAATTTAATAACACAATGGTTCTTGCAAGCGAGTTGGTATTCTCCTTCAGTACTAGTACTTGATGATCTTGATAAACTTATACCTTCGGAATCAGAACATTCCGATAGTTCTGCAGCTCGTCAGTTTGCCGAGCATTTTCGAAATGAGTTCTGCTCTGTGTCTGGGTATCGGAAAATATCGCTTTTAGCTTCATCATCCGGTAAAGATAGTATAAACTCTCTACTGCTTCAAAGTCATGTACTAGAAGATACCTTCCGAATATTCCCTCCAGATGGAGAAATCCGCAAAATAATTATATCCGAACAGATTAGAGTTCAACAGGCTTACGTATCTCGGAAAATCGATCTGGGAGATATAGCAGCCCAAACTGAAGGCTTTCTTGCCGCAGATTTGAAAATTGTAGTAGAACGAGCCAAACATGAAGGCTTACTTGAACTCTCAGAAGCGGGTCAAATTTCATCTCCGGTTGAAATTTCGGAAGAGAATTTCTCATCGGCGTTAGCTAATTTTATCCCATCTTCTTTAAGAGGAGTAAAATTGCAAAAATCGGCTACCAGTTGGAAAGATATAGGAGGTTTGACAGAGGCCAAATCAATTCTTCTGGAAACTTTGGAATGGCCTACTAAATATGCACCTATTTTTGAATCTAGTCCTCTCAGGCTCCGGTCGGGTATTCTTTTGTATGGATATCCCGGATGTGGAAAGACATTCTTAGCCTCAGCTGTTGCATCTCAATGTGGGTTAAACTTTATCTCTATTAAAGGTCCGGAAATCTTAAATAAATATATTGGAGCTTCGGAGCAATCAGTCCGAGAGTTATTTGAGAGAGCACAAGCAGCTAAACCGTGTATTCTTTTTTTCGATGAATTTGACTCAATAGCCCCAAAAAGAGGGCATGATTCAACAGGAGTTACCGATAGAGTTGTGAATCAAATGTTAACACAAATGGATGGTGCCGAAGGTTTGGATGGAGTTTATGTATTAGCAGCGACAAGTCGACCGGATTTAATTGATTCGGCTTTATTACGACCTGGTAGATTAGATAAATCTGTGTTATGTGATATGCCAAATGTTGAAGACCGAGAGGATATTTTAAAAGCAATATCGGGAAAAATGGAGCTTAGTTTGGACGTGGACCTAAGATATGTGGCACAGCAAGCTGAAGGATTTTCTGGAGCCGATTTACAAGCGTTAACATATAATGCTTATTTGGAGGCGGTTCATGAGAGACTCAATGAGGAAGAATCAGAAGCAGAAGGGAACAACAATGGTGATTTCAACGGAAACAAAAGAGGGAAGCAAGAAGATTCAATTGAGTTTATTCCCATGGGTATCGGATCAAAATCTAACTCGGCCTCCGGATTAGGCTCGGGACAAACTTTAACCAGAAAAGCTGCTCGAGATATAAACCCTTCGGATAGAGTCAAGCTGTATAAACAGATCCAGTCACTTACCGAGAATTTAAGTTATTGGGAGGTTAATCAAAAGCATTTGAAAAGAACAGAGACCTCGTCAAACAATAACCGCAAGATTGAAATAAACTCTCGACATTTTGCAAAGTCATTAAAAGAGACCAAGCCAAGTATCTCCATCTCGGAACAACGGAAACTGGAAAATATCTACTATAGTTTTATCGCAGGAAGAAGTGGTGATATGCCTGATGGTAGTGCTAGTACTGATATTGGAGGACGTACTACATTAATGTAAATAAGTTGAAATTATACATATGTTGCTCAGTGTTATGCAAAAGATAATATATATATATATAGATTTTGATGAATATGATTATAAAGTCTTTTATGAAGAAGCCGAGTGTTTATTGATCGAATAGGCGTATGTTGTTTGTAGCATCAACAGTCTAATAATAGAGGTGTATTAAGAAACACCATGCTTATCTCCTACTATTCAATGTTTTTGAGCTATGACATAAAAGTAGCAAGACCATCAATAATTCCAGTTGACAGTTGCTTCTCAATTATAATAATCTAAAGAATCTACGTGAGTCATTACTGTAAGTCCTTTATTTTAGCTCTTCCGTTTATCTATATATTGGTATCTTCCAATTCTTTCCCATTCAATCTCCAACCTGTCCCCCTTAAGTTACCAATCTCTTGTGGGTTTCTGTATAATTCATGCACTATTTCAACATTGGAATCCACAATTACAACCTAATAGAACAAAAACAAGTAAGAACTCTTTATAACAAGCCACCAATAGCTCCAGACAGTCTCTTATTTTCACCTTAATTCATCTCATTTACTTCATATCTTTCAAATATATTCTATCTCTTCTTTACAGCTCATCATTTATTGCTCCTCATTGTGCATCATCTTCATCTAATTCCAACTCCATTCTTATTGTCGAGATGAGATGTGAAACGGATTGATTTCAGATCTGCTACAATTAATATAAAACAAACTAATAGCGTCATAGATCACTCCATCAAGTTCAATTGAGAAGTATATCTTAATAAATAATTTCTTTACATTCATTCATTTTTATTTTTTCTATTCTTTTAATAATAGTAGAGAATACAAGGATCATTACAACAAATTCTTTACGAAGTATCTTACATGTAAACTTTAATTTTTGTTTTCAGTATGGTCTCAATATATAAAGAACGTTCAGAATCACCCTCTGATTCTCGTTATTAATTCAATACCCAAAACAGGAAAACATCAACATTCCCTTTTAGGAACTTATTCTACTACAAAAACCTAGCTTTCTTTTCGTTTGAATAACAAAACGGCTCTTACAATGCCTTTCTTGTACTCTCACCAAGTGTTGTATTATGCGTTGAAGCACTATTGACCTGCCATTGATGTACCATTGTTTTCTATATAAAAGACTAGCAATTGTTAGCAAATAATCCAACAATTTTCAAGCTGTTGTCTAGGTTTAGTAGAAGCAACCCTTCTTTCTTTTGTATGTTTGTTCATTGTTCATTATTGTTCATTGACTCATACGTTAAAACAGATATATGTTTTCATAATAGTATACTATACTATTGATAGATATACATTTTCCGGCTATTTACAGTCTCCATAACTACCAGAGGGAATCTTCTTGGCAGAAATCGATCTACAAAACATCTCAGTGCAGCATCCATTGATAGATTCCCATGAAAAGCAATAAGGCAGTCGCAGGATGGCAAATTGATGATTCTTCGATCTAATAGTCAAAGTCACGCTAACAAACAATATCTTTATACCCTATCTGCGTACGAAAATCATTCATAAGTCAGTTAATATCTCAACACTTGTTGTATTAGTAAGGATCCGCAAATTTCTATTTTACTTCACATATAATTATTCAGGAAATGACACTGTCAACAGGATCTTCTGCTATTGGCCCTTCTGCCTATGTTAGGAGACATGATAGTAATAGTAATAGTAATAGCAATAGCTCTAGCTCGTCAAGTGGTTCAATGTTTGCTATAACTGAAGTAAAGAAGATGACCAAGATAATGGAATGTGAGGTTGAACATTTTGCTTTTATGGCTCAGGGAGAGTTTTCATGGATGGATCAGCGCTTTTCTGATATCAAAAAAGATATTTTGTATGTATTTAATTGGATTGCTTTGACTGATTTGTCTGAGGAAATGATACTAACATTTGAGTAGACAGCACGAATCAAAACTAGAAGCGGAAAAAGGAGGGGAAAGAGAAGTGGAAAGAGAAGCAGAAACGAAAGCACTAGCGAGAACGACAACTGAAATGATGACGGAACCAGAAATAAGCTTTAGAATTCAATCAACACCTAAGAATGCGACTGATCCACTAACAATACCCATAGCGGAAACCCCTGCTTCGAATACTGGGAACAATCTTTCACCAGATGATTCCTTTGAGCTTATTAGTAAATCTATCCGGAAGGAAATTAGTAGACGATCTGAATTACAAAAAATAACGTCGGAAGATGATTCGGAAACAATTGATAAAGATGTGTTCAAAGACGCTTCCGAAACTTTATCTACTAGAACAAGCGATCAATCCATAGAAACCGGAAAAGATAACGGAATGAATAATGGAAAAGATAGTATATCGGAAATAACTCGGGAAAACACCAGAACTGAAAAGATACCGCTGCATAAAACGCCGAGTTCGTCAAAAAGCTCATCATTATCTTCTATTTCGTCATCTTCATCATCCCCGAAATCTTTCTTTGCTTCATTACCCAGAAAAGAACCACTTACTGCCAAACGGGTGAAAACAGAATCTATGACAGATCCAGAAGAAGAGGCTTTCACTTCACCATCTAAATCATCTCAAGCAAACCACAAAGATGTGTTTTTGAACTTCAAACAACTATCTGCCTCTGAAAATAGTAGCCGAACTGATTCCGAATTCAAACTTTCCCCTGGGTTTTCCGAAGAAAATTTTAACAAGCTAAACACTCGTCCTATTAGTAAAGACGAAGAAGATTGGATTCCTTTACCGGATCCTCCCGCTTCCGCCTCACGTGTCAAGTTACTTTCGGGGGTCACTGCCAAAACAGAACCTCGTTGCGAGGTGAAGCTTCCGCCTCCTTCCGAAGTCGTTTCCGCTCCTACAGATTCCGAACCATCGGTATCCATGTCACCAGTCTCAGCAGCTATGAATAACGTAACATCCACAACAGCAGAAGTATTCCGAAGAGCTAAAAATATGTTCTTTGAATCATCACCAAAAAAAAGTGATGCTAACGCTAAAAAGTCAAAGGCAGTTGTGGATGTATCGCCGGAAAAGGAAAAACCAACTGTGTCATCAATTGCGAGTTCTACTAAAAAATCCGAAAGTAGTGTTTTTTCGAGGCTAATGGCACCAACAATGTCGAGTGCGGCTAAAAATTCCAATACTAAAAGTACCACTAATGATGAAAGTCCAACTCGGCAAAATTCGGCTAGAAATCCCGATAGGATTTACCCTAAGCTTTCGGGCGTTTACGCAAACCGTAAGACGGCATCTCCCGGAAAGTCTAAAATAAAAATGTACCAATCTGGACAACAAGTGGTTTCTTTAGCTAAGCCACTTCCTAATCCAGGGTCTACCTCCAACTCTAATACTGCCAGTGTTCCCGAATTAGGAACTACTGCCATTGCTAAGCCACAGGTAGTAAAATTACAATCTCTACACAAAGAGGAGGACATCCCGCCTCGCCAAATGTTCAGAAAGGTTCCTATGGAAGCTCCGTTAAAACCTTGGCCTATTTCCCAAAACAGGGTATTACCAAATCAGCAAAGCAACAATACGAATGCAAACACAGTGAAAATTAACTCAGCGGCAATACCAAGCAAAAGCTTAATGCCTCCGCTGTCTTCCATTTCAAAAGACTTTAATGATAGATTAAGAGCTAATGCTAATAATAAAAGAACTGCCAATGCGGAAAATGAACCACCAGGAAACGAATCGGTCAATCAAAATCATATACTTGCTGCTCCGATACCCCGGAAAGTGGGATCGAAGTTAGTCCTTCCATCATCTAGCAATACTGAGCCTAAACGACGAAAGACGGAAATATCCGGAATAAATGCTAATGGTAATGGTAGTAATAGCAGTAGCAATAACAATAGTGGTGTGAATAGTGACCAAGCTACAGGAACTAGCCGGTTAGGTTTTGCTAAGCGAGAAACGAGACTATCTAGTAATAGCAACAGTAATGGTGTTAATAACAGCAATACAAACGCTTCTAATAGTAGCAGCACTTCTAGTATTAGTTCTAATGCTAATAATGCACAGAACAACACATCAGGAGCTACGATTAACTCAACCGGTATCAGATTTGCAGGTCCTAATGGACCACCAGCCAGTTTAATGAAAGCAGCAATACTGCATCATCATAAAATTAATAACAATGTAATACCACATGTGGATGGAGTTAAGTTCTCGGGCGATAAGATAAAGTTTGCTTCTAATAGTGGAAGCAATGGTAACAATGGAGGTAATAATGGAAATAGCAATAGTAACATCAACAATAGTGCTAATAATTCAGCAGGTCGAAACTCATATGGAAACACAGCTAAAACACCTGTTTCCAATAAATACTTACCATTTAAGTCATCTAATATTCTTTTCTCAGCAAGCAATGAGCCAACAGTGCTGCCAGAAATTTACTCAGAGTAAGTATTGAATGAATTAAGTTGAGGTTACAATTAACATATACGATAAGGTTTAGCGATTTATTACCATATCGGGAAGAAAATAATATTATCCGTTTAAAGTTATACTCTAATAGGGTTTTCCTATTTATGGTTTTGCTTGTTTAACCTTAAATGGTTTGCTCCCTTAGTTCAACGTTAAGTTAACTGTGCTCTATTTCTTGTTCTTATATTTACTAACCATTACCATTAGTTCTGATGATGACGATGATGGAAGTATTATTAAAGAATGGGCAAACTCACCAGAATTAAAATCATTACTCCAAGCTCAACAAGGTGTTGATCCTGATACTATATTTGGTCCAATTGCACCGTTGCATCTTGAAGAAATATTTAAGAATGCAAGAGTATCAAGATTTAGATCCAGAAGCTCTTCTGCTAATTGGACAGGAAAAGATGCCTTAACAAACCAAGAAATTAATCAATATGCAAGGGAAATGGGGTTCAAGTACGGATATAATCATGCAAGTACGGGGAAAAAGTAAGGAAATGATTTTATGTATTCTAGATCATTTATGTTATCTAAAACGTGAAAGAGAATGAGTATATGTTGGTTATAAGTAGAATAAAATTGTAATGATAATCATGTTGATAACCAAAAAAGCTTCCCTGTATTTTACTGATACTGATTTATAAGGTATTGAATCGTTATACACTGCAATAGTTAATGAATGATTTACTACATAAGAATATATCGCTTCCGGTATTGTTTCCAACTGCCGAACTACTCAACAAAAACATTATGCTACATTATCTGAATGTCACCTCTTTTCATTATATTTCTAGTGCATACCAATTAGTACCAATATATATATATATCTGTAAATCATCTCTCTCATCACTCGCACTAGATCTATGACAATAATTTCAATGCTTTTTCCTTATCCCATTGCGCAATCCACTCTTTAGCCTTATTCTTTGGCAATACAAACACTCTCAACACACCATCAATAACAGGAACAACAACCTTATCACCAGAAAGAACATTTATTATAGGTACTTTCTTACCTAATTTAACTATACCTCCTTTAGTTGTTTGTAGATAGCACTCCAGATTATCAGGCTTGAAATCCTCACTGTATCCTGAAACATCTTCATCAGAATTTTCACTTTGGGTAAACCAAGGAGGTCGAACGGAAAACACATTTTCTAACTCTTCACCAATACTTGAATATTCAGATACGTCTTGAATGAAGTCCGCTCTATAATTAGCTGATGGATATAGTAAAGATAATGGGAGTAACAATATTGACTGGGGATCTTTTTCAGATTCTAACCTAGGATATTTTCTCAGCTCGTCTGAATCGGTATCAGAACTAGTTGATTTACCCGTTGATGTTGTTATCATTGTAATACGTCTTGTCTTAATGGCCATTTCTAAAATATCGCGCTTCTCCCTTTCCTCTTCCTCTTTCCTCAGTTTAGCTTCTTCTAAATCCTTTTTCCTCTTCTCCCTAGCTTTCAATTGTGCTAGTAAAGTCTTTAAAGCATTTTCCGTAGCTAGGTCTGGTTTTTCTGATTCGTTCAATAATTTTTCAGCAAACTGAATGCAATCTTCAGCTTCATCTAGTTTATCTATAGAATAGAAAGCTCTAGCACTTCTATAGAAAGCTTTAATATTATTTGGTTGCAATTGTAAGGATGCTTTGCAATCATTTATACAACGACGGTAGTTTTCTAGTATTTTGGTTAGTGTTATTCTGACAAATTGATCAATAATAGTTAAAACTTCCGTGAGTACATTGAAAATATGACAACATACTTAGTTCTAAATTACATGCAGCTCTGTTTAGATGGCATGCCGCATCGATGTCCGCTATATTACATTTCACTTCAAGTGCTTTGGTGTAATAATTAATCGCATCTTGAAATCGTTTGGCTTTGTAACAATCATTTCCTTGATTCTTAAAATTTGTGGCTACTTCATCAGGTTCACCATCATATGCTAGTGCTTTCAAAGCTTCTAATGCCATGTTCTCTCCATTTTCTCCATCTGTTTCATCAAGCTCAGTCATAAAGAAAGGCATTCGATTCATCGATTTCAAATACTCTTCTGTGCTAGTTCCTGAAAGTTCCCGAAGCTGCGGAGGCAGCTCTGGTTCTCCAAGGTTAGCCACATATCTTTCCGGCTTTTTATAACTATCACACATTTTATACTCTATCAAACTGGATCAATAATGAATGGGAGATCTGCCACTCAATATCTATATAGATACTACTAATCAGCCTAGCTTTTAACAATTTAGCTGACTAGAAAAGCCCAATGCTTGTCCATCAAAATGTCAATAAGCACAAATTTCCAGGTTGGAATTTAAAACTCTGTACTTTCCAATGACAATCAACAACTTTTGATAATCACAATCTGTTGCTCTTTTTTGTTCATCTGTTTTACTTTCTTTTACTTCCCGGTGATGGCCTTATATTAAGTAAAAATTTACTTTGAGACTGAGAACAGTTGGAGTATTTTAGTCTTTAGACATCCCCCAATAAATTGATTATGGCATTAATTAGCAATTCATCTAAGTCTCGAGATCTACCCCATAAGTGTTATAATTATTTCGCGTCCTGCCACTTACTATTTTCCGGAAGTTATGCACCTACCTTCCGGTTATTGCTCAAAAGGACAGAATGAATGAATTCAATTTGATGGTTGGTGAAGGAGAAAGAAAGCTTGTGGATTATTTGCTAATGTTATTGAGGACGCAGCTGTGAAAAAAATAATATGTAGGCAGAAATTGAAAGGAAGATTTGTAACTGCAAGAGATTGGATTGGAATTTGATTATTGGCCGATTTTACGTTTTTGAATGATTGTTATCCATTGAGATGGCACGAAGGTCCACAAGACACGGTATGTAGAATTGGTTGTTTTTTAGGAATCAAACGTGTGGTTCTTGGATTATAGGGAAATATGAAGTACAACAAAATAGCAATTGATATAAACCTTGCGGTAACAAAAATAGTAGAAGGATAGACACTGCTGATCTCAAGTTTTAGCATACTAACAAATGTATATTTAGCGAGTGCAGCTAGTTCAACTGGTAACAATACAGAAAGAAGGAGAAGCACCAGAAGAATCAGAAGGGGACTAAGTGATGATGGAGATGATGATGATGATGCACAACATGCATCTGAGCATAACCGTGATGATGATGATGATGATGATGATGATGATGATGCACAAGATGGAGATGATCTAGTTGATGATAATGCCGATGTTGATGACGATCAAGACCTTGATTTGGACTCTGAACCATTGCCATTAATAGAAGGAAATGATGATAAAGACGAAGATTATCAGGAAGACGATCTCGGTGATGATGATGGAGGAGATGAAGATGAAAGTGGGATCAAAGATGACGAGGATGACGATGAAAATGAGAATGAGAATGAGAATGAGAATGAGAATGAGAATGAGAATGAGAATGAGAATGAGAATGAGAATGAGAATGAGAATGAGAATGACGGTGATGGTGATGGTGATGGTGATAACGATGGTAATGATCAGGTTGAAGAACTGGAAGAAAAGGACGAAATTGTAGAAGAAACACCAAAGAAACGTAAGCGTGGTAGACCTCCCGGAAGTAAAAACAAAACAACATTATTCAGAGAGTCTCTAGGCTTAACAACACCTAAGAARCGAAAGAATGATGATAGTGATGGAGAGGAACCTAAAAGAAGGAAGAGTACTTGGTTAAGAGGCCGTGCTGCTTTGAAAGCAAAACGTAATATGGTTGCAGTACCTGTTGATGATGATGGAAATCCGTTGGAAGTTATCAACGGAGAAGTCGTTTTACCAGTTGATGAAAAAGGGGAAAAAAAAGTTGGTGAGAATGGAGAATTGCTAGGTGGTCGTCAATATAAAGTAGCTACTTTCAAGCTACAGTCTAGAGGTGAGAAGTTATTTGTATTGGCTACAGAAGCTGCCAGAGCAACAGGATTCAGAGATTCTTACCTACTGTTTCAAAGACATAAACGTTTGTATAAAGTGTTAATGACAGAAGACGAGAAAAACTTACTGATCGATAGTGAGGTGATTCCACGGTCTTATAAAGGAAGAAATGTAGCTGCTTTAGCTGCCAAATCGTTTTTTGTTGAATTTGGATCACGAGCTGTTGTGGATGGGAAAAGAGTATATGACGACTATTATGAACATAAAGCAAAAGAATTGGGATATATTCCTGGTGAGCCAGCAATTAATGATGAAGAGATTTTCCCTAAAGCTAATAATGCTGTTGCAGCAGGAACAGAGAATAAGGGCTCTCAAATCTGGCAAGCTCAATTTGCTAATAAAGAGTTAAGAAATAGAAAAGTCAATCTTACAGAAGACAATTGGCTATTTGAGCATGCGTCAGCAACTATACAATATAACTGGATACTGAGAGAAAGAAGATTGGCGAATTTGAATCCAAAAGGTACGCTTGATCCTTACACAGGAATATCATTTGTCCCATCGAATACTCAATCTAATGTCGCTAGATGGGAAAAGGTTGATAATGGAGACGGAACCCGTAAAGTAACATTTGAAACAGTACTGAGAACTCCTAATAATGCTGTACGCACTGGGTTGAGTAAGATAGATCCAAAAGTTTTGTCGCTTGTAGATGATGATGTTAAACAAGAGATCCTTGCTCAACAGGCTCTTGAGAATCAATGGTCTACTTTGGAATGAACAGCTAAGGAAGATTACTGTATTTCCTCTATATACTTACTTACCTTACTCACCGCCTGACCTGTCGTGATTCTACTCCAGAACATCTGTATATTTATTATTTTGTCTGTATTCTAGTAACGGTTTCAAAATCACTGTTGATTTATTACTAATAGTAATAAAGAAGCAATTATATTCATTTTAAAACGCCTTTTTCATGTATGTAGAGTAGATAATTCACTATTCTGCCTCGGTTCTGATGTTTGTCAAGTATGGGACTAATATAGCCTGTCCCATATCAGAGCCCTCCGATTTTAGATCCAAATGTCTTTGGTTCATTCCGGTTTTCCCCTTTCGTATATTAATACTTAATTAGGACCAAGCCTCTCTGCTTTGGTAACACCTATTCACCATGAAAACCCTATTGATGCTAAACTTTTCGGTCTTCAGAATCGCCTCAAAAGCCGTCTCTTCATTTGAGTCATAGAATGGATTCTACCCACCACCAAAAGGCCTATAATAAACTCTCCCATAAACACCATAACCACTAGGTAGAGGACTAACTACTACTTTCATATGTTTATTACTTTTATAGCTAGCTAGCATTAGCATATCAGGGATCGATAGTAGTATACGTACATTTAGAATAAGAATTTTGAGATTTCAGTGCATGCAAACTTAAGTTCAATCGTTACAATCTGAAAGAAAAGTGTCTCTGTTTGGTAACCAGTAGTAACACTGACAGGAGTAGAGCAAGGTCCAATTGATAGCAGATCTATAGCAAGACACGAATTTGACATTTCGGTGTCTAAGCAATCAGTGTATCGAAGTCTATCTCCCAACCTTCTGAATTAATGGTCGCATTTTATCAATATCTATTGACCCCACAAAGAAACCATTCTCTGCCCAACTAACTTCAGCAGTAAGTGCAGGTATACTTCTAAAGAGGATTTCAAGCGTATAATCTAAGTGAAAATACTATCAATCAAGGCAAAATAAGTCAACCTAATCTGGCACAATGGTTGAAAAAGAATCCATCCTCACGCAGGTGTCGCAAGGTGGCGATTATGCCCCAATGACAGATACATTTGATTACAACAACGAAGGAGATATAAGGATGGATGTGAGGGGACAAATGTTTTCTATAACAAGAGATGAACTCATGTCGTTGCCAGAGTCGATATTACTCTGTTTGTTTCCGAATGGTGTTTTTATGGATCCAGCCGGAAATATCATCACTCATATAACACCAGAAGATATTGTATATGTTGATTTCTCTCCTGACTGCTTTGAATATGTGCTGGACGCGTTTAGAAAAGCAGGATCAACGATGGATGTAGATATGGACACACCAGGCGGAACGGTGGATCAATACCAACAAATATCTTACGATGCAGATGTATTAAGGACGAAACCATCAATTGTTGTATTGAGAGAAGATTTAGATTATTATTGCATCCCACCTGAAAAAGGTTATAATTTAGAGAGAATGAGAGGCATCAAGAAGGCTGTTGGTGAGTATTTGGTTGGACAAAACCTGGTATTTGCAGGATTAGGCAAAAACAATGAACTGGGTACTGCAGAGCATCATTTATTAGACATGTTATGTACAAGTGGATTCTCGTTAGATGGTGTATGGGGACATCGATCACTAGAGCCAAGTAAAACGGTTATAACGTCCCTTTCATTAGTATCATTACAAGGAGGAGGAATGAAATCACAACAGCATATGGCACCAAGTTCTGGTGTTGCTCAACCAGAACAACAGGAACATACTACAAGTGTATCACATAAATTACTACTCTTTTGGAGGAAACCAGCTAGAAAGTGTTGGTGGAGTTTAGAAAAAGTTGCTGATATTCCTGATTCAGATGGAAATTTGATCCATGTGCATATAAGAAGAGTGTGGACGTTGGAATTGGTATGTAATTTGGCCTCTTTGACATGGTTTTGTGGGAACGTGGTTTGAATCAGGAATTTTTATACTAACAAAGAATTATGTAGTCTATTTTAGGAACACAGTGAATGTAACTGAATAATTTTCAATCACACTTGAACATAGCTGGTCACATCTGGATTATGGCAATGGAGCATTGATAAGGACACAACATTAGCACTCATTTTTTATTTTTGACACTCAAAACTCACACCACATTTACAATCACATCAGACATAGTAACAACAGCAATAATGATAATATTAATGATAATACTAATAACAGTAACAATAACAACAATAATAGCAATAATAACAATAGCAATGATAAGAGAAGAAAAAATCAGCAATGATGCATTATTATCGGAAAGTAAGCACAGTTTCAACGCTTGGACAAAAACTTGTATACTACAATATAGTATATTCGACAGTTTCAATAACAAAAGGACGTTGATTTTTCGTTTTCCTTTTTCTTATCTTGTTTGCTGAAACTTAGGGCATTTATCACTTCGCATTTTCACCTTCAGAATAATATTAATCATTTCTTTGTCTCCTCATCAAGCTTACTAGTAATAGAATTCAGCCAGTGCTTTATCGTGTTGAATCGCTTACTACTGATATAATAACGCAGAATAGAAATTTCTCTTATTCGTTTCTTCTGTTAACAGAAAAGCGTGGATGTTATAGACGGTTTTATCGTAGGAGGCCCATGAGAGGTTCAATATTGAAATCCTTGTGGTGTGATGAATTTAAAGAGACCTAGACAATCTGAACTAAGGTTAAGGTTTAAAAGGAAAAAGTTTAGCTCTCAACGGTTTAAACTTTATTCTGTTTAAAGTGCTTGGTGAGTTCTTCTCTCTGCTTCCATATTGGTATAAGTGAGAATTTATAATCTAGTACATACTCAATGCCATTTGTCTGTAGATGATTGAAAATCTTCTTATTATAGAAGCAGTTCTCAGAGCTTGAAATGATAGAATTTTGTTAAGAGTTGGCAAAGAAAACGGACGAATTACTTGGAAAGCAATCTAATAACATCTAGTGATCTCTATTTAGAACCAAAATGGACGTCAGACGTCTGAAATTTATAGCAGTGAGCTGATAAGAATCCGCTGAAATATATTTAATTAAATATCAACTTTCAAGTGACATCTAGTAAGGTTCACATAGATTGAAATGTTAGGGGACAAACATAGCAAAGGTGTCTCCCCATTATTTTTTCTGGTGAGAATGACCCATGTTGTAGAATCATTCAGAAATACGATTACCTAGGATTTCGAGTATTCTTGAGCGATTATCATTTATTTCAATCTTAAGAAAATCATTAATCAAATAAATCAAATCAAATCAAATCAACTGGTATATACTAATGGTTTCTCACTTCTCGAATCAGTCAACCTGGCAAGAGATTTACCAATTCAAAAACCAAATCATTCAAAGCTTCTAAATCCAATGTTCAATATAGCTCTATAACCACATCCAAATAGCACTATACTCAAATTCATAATAATGCTAATAATACATTAAGATCTAACAGAGAAAATAGAACATCGATCAAGAAGAATCATCATTAAGGTTCAACACTTCGTAATTCCTATTTCGGCCTTCTTATCTTAATACCATACCGTAAAACTAACTACAATTGATGAAACCTTTATTTCATTAAAGTTTTCTGCTTACTTATTCCATTCAAATAAGGTTGTTCAGTTTTGAGCTGTGGTTTGTCATGTGTGAGAAATCGATGATCTTTACTAATATTGGTATTAGTAATGAAAGCTAATTCCAATAGATTATTCAATAAACTTGAGAATTCTTTCCCACTCAATCAGCTATCAAAGGAAAAAATGATTTTCAAGAAGCCCTTTCATACCAAATTTTGCCATCTAATTGAATTGACTGATTAGTCAGTTCATAGGATCTGTAATTTTTTAATAGTTTACCGTGTTTAGTTCACCCTGATATTCATACAATCATAAGTTTCTTAGTTTCTCATAGTACGCACACAGTGAACATAGGTCTATGCCATGCAAATATAGGCATTGCAACGAGCAAACTCTGTGACTGGACTGAGCATATATAACCTGTTTTAAGTTGTACTCTCAACGAAATAATAGGAAGAACCGGTTGTTGAATTGGACACTGATTCTACACATAGAATTTGAAAGAACGCATCAATTATTAAAGTTTGTTAGTGATTACTAATTTTCTTTTACGGGATAATCAGTTTGCCATTACAAGGCATCACAAGCTATATAACAGGATGGGAATCCTCTCCTTGTCGGAAGAAGGATAGATGCTGATATAGCAAAAAATTAGGATCCGGTAGAAATACTTTTGGTGAATAGTATAATTTTTGCTTGCCTATCGTACGTCGAATTCATAGAGTAATATAGATATAGAGGTATACAGTTGAGAGTCAAGATGGGTAACTACTGGGAAAAGACAAACGAATCTGCGGATAGAGTCGAAGTAGACTTTTATCCCGAAGCTGATCCTAAGGACAGCCTGAAGGATACAGCTCTTTTCAAACCCTTGAAGTTGAATGATTCACTTAGTATCAATACAAGAGTTATGTTACCAGCTATGACTAGATTCAGAGGCTCAAAGGAGCATAATGTTGTTGAAGGGTTACATGATCAATACTATGAACAAAGAGCTGCTGATGGCATTCTCATTGTTTCTGAAGGTGTTTTCATTTCTCCTCAAGCTGGTGGGTATGGATTCGTTCCGGGTATATATAATCAGGAACAAATTGATGGTTGGAAAAAGGTAATTGACCGTGTCCATAAGAAGGGGTCGCTTTTCTTCCATCAGTTATGGGCTCTTGGTAGAGCTGCCTCACCAACTGTTTTGAAAGAAGAAGGATATTCATTCAAAGGARCATCCGCCGTTTACACTGGAGAAGACTCAAAGAAAGAAGCTGTAGTTGCGGGAAATGAATTACAAGAACTAACTATTGAAGAGATAAAGCAGTACGTCAAGGATTTTGCTCAAGCCGCAAAGAACGCTATTGCATCTGGTGCGGACGGTGTTGAACTTCACACAGCCAACGGTTATCTCCCTAACCAATTTTTAGATCCTGTTTCAAATCAACGTACTGACGAATATGGAGGATCTATTGAAAACAGAGCTAGATTTATACTCGAAATCATTGAGGCATGCACTGATGCAATTGGGGCCGAAAGAGTTGGTATCAAGTTATCTCCATGGACTGATTTCAACTCTATGACTGGAGCTAGTAAGGCTACTACCTTCTGCAATTACGCCTACGTCATTGGCGAATTAGAGGAACTTGCCAAAGCTAATCCAAGTAAAAGAATTGCCTATATAAACGTTCCAGAAGCTGTTGGAACTGAATTCGCCATCAAGGATTCTCCTAACGATGAGAAATTTTCTTGTGAGTTTATATACAGCATTTGGTCTGGTAACGTTGTTCGTGGTGGTAACTTCCACAACGAACAAAGTTTGGCTAAGAAAATTATCACTGAGCATCCTGACAGAACCATTTTGGCTTACGGAAGACCGTTCATCTCAAATCCTGATTTAGTTTATCGTTTAAAACATGGTTATCCTTTTACTAAGTACAACAGACCTTTGTTCTATAGTGCTGGTAATCCGAAAGGTTATATCGATTACCCCACATATGAAGAATGGGTTGAAGAAAATAAGGTGAAGAAATAGGTTGAACTTCAATTGAATAGTTGCATCGCTCTGCAGTGACATGCATATTGTTGCCTGTTCTCACATCACATAATGTAAATGATTCATCATGAAATACACAGTTATACAAAATAAATGCTAATAAATTTGCCATGAAATTTGGGAGGTAGTTCGTAGGTTTATTGTAGTTTCATATTAATATTTCGTTCAACGAATTAAACAGCAGATTGCCATTGTCGTTTCCACTATATTCATTTATCTTCCCAAGTAACTTCCCATGAAACTATCATCTCCGAGTTCTCAGTATTAATTCCGCTTTAATTTCCTACACCCACAAGCCCTCCAGTGTTTACTACTTACTAACAATTGTATTTTTTATTCTACTATGTAGCCAGGCTGATTATGGCGGATCAAAGATATTGATTTTACAGTTTATTGTTTATAATAGTACGATTCATATCTTGAGAACTCGGAAAACTAGCAATTGACATCCTGCAAAATAGCTGTCAACATCGAAAGCTAGCAAAGACTTATTTGTTTGAGCTTTTGAGCAAATCATAGCATATCATATGTTTTGCATATGACGAACAGTTCACACATTCATATATTATCACATATACGTTTCCAGCCAATGATCTGATTGATCTTTCACAGCATTTGGAAAACTCGATTCATTTGATGCAGATCACTTCTGAAGCATATTTGAATATACTTCCCAGTAGATAAGGCATCTGACCTCTTGGCCAATTCGAAATGAATCAACAGTCTTCCCTGTTCGCGAAGAAAGCACCAGAAACACCTGATCCAAAAAGACCACCAGCAATTGGATTAGAGATTCTTGATTACGGATCTCAGAGGCTCTATTCGGTAGCATTTTTTGGGTTAATTCAAGCATGGAAATTCTATGATTTCACCCGGATATCTTCAGACGCATCCACAGCTTATAGGGCTGCATTTTTCCTCGAGTACCTGTTATTTGATTCATTATTCATACTAATTCTACAACGATTGAATGTTCCCAAGCTATATTTGAAACCATTTGTAGCTATTGTAATAGCTCTGGGGCTGCATGCATTGACTGCAATGCTTGCATTTGACGTAGCCCTTCCTTTTTCTTTCTTAGGAATAATCGGTCCTTTAATAGGAATCCGTGCTCAACAACCAGAAATATCTGTATCCGGAGAACCTGTGAAAGTAGCAGATGTTATCGACTCAGAAGCACATTTCCGAGGTCGTCATGTGGTACATATCCGACCGGAAGGTACAGCATTTTTCAATCCTTTCGGGGAATCATTCTGTCTCGGATTGCAAGATGTTTATATCCCCATTAGGTTCAATATATCTCAGCCGGGAACATTTGGTGTCTCTAGAAAAGATATAGAAACTGGAGAAGAATCTGTACAGCTTTTCACAGGCATTGAAAAACGCTTAGTTGATTTGAAAGCTAAAGATCCGTTATATACACCGGAGCTTTCTTATTTTAATGTCCCTATTACGGAACCAGGTCTGTATTCTCTCTCTAAAGTTATTGGAAAAGATAAAACAGAGCTAAGATTATTCAGATCAGAAGTCTTAGTTCCTAGTTGTCCTACTGCTCAGATTTCATCTTTCAATCCATCTCATGACAGATGTTCTGGTGAAACCGATAGTTATAACATCCTAGTAACTGGCGTTCCACCATTAGAGGTTCACTATACTAAAGCCTTCCCTGATGGAACCGAAACTGAAATTGTTTTAGATGAATTGAAACCAGAAAATTGGTTTGCTACTCCTCTCTTGAGATACCAAACTGGTCATGGCTGGGCCTATCACTGGAACAGTAAAGCCAAGTTTGAATATGCTTTCAGCCAAACAACTGAGCTTAACTTATCCCTGCCTTTACAAGACGTTGGAAAATACACCTTATCAATAAACTCTGTCGCTGATGGGCTTGGAAATTCAGTTCGCTTTGATAAGACAACTGTGGGCTCTAACTCCAAAACTAACTCTTTCCATGAATCTCCTCGGAAATATTCATTACAAGTGCATCGCAGACCTACAGTTCGATTCCCTGCTTGTCAAGATGGAACCGTGTTGAAGCTCTCAGTGGATAGAGATACTGGCAAACCAAATCCACGTGATCTAGAAGTATATTACTCTGGAGATCGTGCTTCAGAGTATACTATTGAGCTTGAATTCATTCCTGAAGGTGAAAGTTCGCAATCCCAACCTAGAAGTGAAACATTGAAGCTCAACAAGCATAAAAGTTTCTTTTCGGTTTCTGAACCAGGTGTTTATAAGCTGAAGTCTGTTCATGATGGCTATTGTTCAGGATCAATTGCTGAATCAGCCACATGTCAAATAGCCTTGGCTCCAAGACCAGCGGTTTCATTCCACTTTGATAAAATAGTAGATAAATGTGCAGGAGATGTTGGAATGAAAGTTCAATCTGCGTTTGTTGGTTCTCCACCTTTTTCGATATGGCATAAAGTATATAAAGACGGTGCCTTACAATTAGATGGTGAAATTCGTACTGTGAACACTCCAAGAGATTTGAATGAAATCAAACCATCAAAAGCTGGAAATTATACATATGTTTTCTATGCTATCGCTGATAGAGAGTACCCTAATCCAGTTCCATTATCAGGACCTGAATACGAATTTAACCTAGCATTAGAAGTTCTTTCGATGGCTTGGTTCCCTAATGAAAGGAAGCATCTTTCTACGTGTCCTGGATCGGAAGTTACACTTCCAGTGTTGTTCCAAGGCAGACCTCCCTATAAGTTAACTTATGAAATCCTACAGGGAACAACAGCAAGGGAAACGTTTACTATTGATAATATATTAAAAGATAGTCATGATCTAACAATAATACCGGAGACACCTGGAACAGAATATACGATCTCCTTGCTATCGGTAGGAGATTCTAGAGGCTGTGAAACACCATTAACTTCTTCTACCATTATCAAAGTAAGGGCTGCTGTCCCTAGAGCAAAATTTGTTCCCTCTAGTGGCTCAGGAATCATTCGTGGTTTAGAAGGAGAAGCAGTTGATCTCCCAATAAGATTTACAGGGTTAGGTCCATGGGATTTACAATATGAAATTAATGGAGCAGCAGCACGTCTCCGTAGCAAAAAACAAACTGCAAAGATTACTGCCAATAAAGCTGGAGAGTATAAGTTGATCTCGGTATCAGATGGCTATTGTTCTACTAATTTGTCATCTGAGGAAACTATTACTGTTGGATGGGTCCCTAAACCTGGCTGGAGTTTAGTAGATGAAGCTTTGAAAACACAACTCGCTAATAGTGATGCCAAAGAACTCAAATTAGAACCTGTGTGCCAAGGATCAGAACAGTTTATTGATATCAAGTTAACAGGATCAGCACCTTTTGAACTTTTGTATTCTGTTGCCGGTCCTGGTAAATCAGTAGGCAAACAAAGAGCTCAAACGTCAGCGAGTGATAGAACAGCTTTAAGATTAAGTGGCTCTGGCTCACCTGGTGTGTATAAATACATTGTTAATGGTGTGAGTGACTCTGTGTACTCTTCCGATGGGTATAAGAAACGTCTAAATGGAAACGAAATAACGTTTGTTCAAACTATCCGAGAGCTTCCTAACGGTGAAATATCGGAGAAAAACAGCCGGTTTAGAGCATGTATTAATCAATGCCGAGATTTAGAAGTAGCATTGAATCAATATCRATCGGATGGAACAGTTGACTCTTCATTTGTTGAGAAAGTAGGATTACAGCCTATTCCCTATAAATTACAAGGTACAGGACCTTTTGAACTGCAATTCTCTATATTCCACGAACAAAGCGGTAAAACAGATTCCTTGTACATCACGGTTGATGAACCAGAAGGAACATCGACTGAGTTATATGCAGGATTATCTTATGGGAAACACTTGGTTACTTTAGAGTCCATTACAGATATCTATGGTTGTGAAAGAATAAAAGGATCCGAAACTTCAGGTAACAGCGCAATCACAATTTTCGTCTCTGATGTTCCAAAACTTTCTAGAGCTGGCAGTAGTAAAGATATATGTGTTGGAGATCGTGTTCAGTATCAATTAAGTGGTATTGCTCCTTATAAGGTTGTATATAAATTCAATGGGGTTAAGCAATCAGCACAAGTCAAAGGAAATACGTTTAGCAGATTAGCCACAACACCTGGTCAATTTGAAATTGTAGGTATATCAGATGCTGGATCCAGTTGTTCTGTTGATTTCGAAACTGGTACCAGTTCTAATGGTGATGAACTAGAAGTTATTGTTCATGAAGTGCCATCAGTCGAAGTATCTGTTGGAAATACTATGATTTCAGAAGGTGGAGAAGCAGAAGTGGTTTTTCGGTTTACAGGAACACCACCGTTTTCACTAAAATATATTAGAAAAGATTCTGTTGACGACTCTGCAGAGCCTGAAGAAGATAACAGCAATAAAAGAAGAAGAAGGATCCAAAAGAAGAAAAGAAGAGTTGATGAAACATTTGAAGTTCATTCTGTTTCAGATATTCGCGAGTATGAGCTAAGAATTTCTACAAATCTACAGGGAACTTATGAAGCTGTTGAGGTTTCTGACGCTTACTGTTCGGCCCAAAGAGATATCAAATGAAGTAACGAATGAATGACATGAATGAAAACCAAATTATGGATACTTGACATAAACAAGTGCTGATTTATTGAATACTTTGATTTTATAACCATATGGAATGTGGAATTAACATAAATGAATCAGATGAAATGCTCTACTTTTGTTACTAGTGACTTGATTCTATCTCTTCGCACAATTCACGTGTTACACAGCAATTGAAAAGCATTTATTTACCTGAACGTTAGTCAAATGAATGTTCTTTCGTTTGATAGCTTCATCATTACATACAAAATGAATATTAGTACCAAAACAAGCATCAATAATTGATTTAATTTTATTTGAACTACCACTGTTTTGTGGATGACCAATAGAAACGGGATCCCCAGAGACACTCAAGACATGTCAGAGTAGTTGTATCCTTAGAATTCATCTGAGATCTACCATCCATCAAGACCACCATCACGATAGACAATTAATATACTGGTATCGTTAAAACTAATTTGAACTAACTTATGTTTTACTAACTTACTTGTATATGGATTCAATAATGCAGTATTCATCATTAATAAATAGACAATATTGTTTCTTATTCACCCTCACATCGTAAACTAAACTCCCTTATATTCCTTAATAGGAACTCAGTTGCGAGAATGGCTTCATTATTTGCTCCTTTCGGACTCCTGTCTAATCACCAAAGTTAATACTTCAAAAAAAAACTGATAGTTTAGTTCAAACTTAGTTCAAGCATTCCACTAATCCTCAACTTTAATTCTTTTTTGGGCATGGAGGTATTCTTCCGACGCACACCGATCCCACAGCTTCCTTTTTACTTTAATTTATTTTATTCTTTTCTTTCTTGTTGGTGCTTATCAGTAAACTTAATCTCTACCTGATCTAACTATACTTCACATTTCTACTTGACGCATTCAACTCTTCAATTTGTATCTCCCTTTAATTCAGTTTGACAGCATCAATAAGTAAAGAAGGTAAGGAGGTAAGGTAAGTAAACTGATAAGTATTTCGATGTATGAAACTGGCTAGGATTGGCTCCGTGCATCCTCAAAAAAAATTTCYACCACTTCTTATCAATCAAGAATCAAGGGATAGCTAGTACTGAATTATTTATATTTGAAGTAGCTAAGTACTTATACTATACACATATCCATCCTGCTATGATTTATCAATTCTCTTTTCATAGGGTTAATGAATTCATATAATTCCTATTGCAAGATTGATAGCTGCTCATCTTTTAGCATTGTACGGAACTGATAGCAATTGCAATTATTCTGATAATTGAATTTCTCCCTCTGGATGGCCGGCTCATCAAACACAATATACAATGTCCTTGTCTGATAATAAAATTGCCAATGCAATAAAAATTTCAAGTCAAGTTCCTAGGAGAACGTCAATAGTATTTGGCTCTCTTGGTAAATCTGGCTTGATCAATTCAGCTTCTGCTCCTTTACCAGAGCTTTTTATACCTCCTGATCTTACTGTATTACCCCAAACTTCGAACGATCCCTTGCCCATTCATAGAACTATTTCTGACACTGATCCTTTGCTCTCTCCACGTCAAAGTCAGGATCAAAATGCTGCTGGATCTTCGTTGTTGCCTTCACCGAGCCACAAATCAAAATTATCATATGGAACTTCTGAAAACTCTCCTCAAGCAGTTTTAGACTCCTTAGACGAATGTCTGAGTGAGATTTACAACAAAGAACCAGAGCTGGTTAACGTTAAAACAGAAGTTGCTAAAATTACTCAATCCTCCATCCCTCTGATCATCACATTTTTACTACAGAATTCTCTTACAGTCTCTTCTATTTTTGCTGTCGGCCATCTTGGTAAAACTGAACTTGCTGCTATCTCGTTGGCTTCCATGACAGCCAATATTACAGGATTTGCCTTTTTCCAAGGCATGGGTACTTCTTTGGATACTCTATGTGCTCAAGCTTATGGCTCGGGAAATTTAGTATTAGTAGGAGCATATTTTCAGAAGTGCTCTGTTATCGCTTTGATATGTTACATACCCATTGCATTATTCTGGTGGTATTCATATTATTTCCTCTCTCTGGTAGTTCCAGAAGAATCCTTAGTTCTCTTAGCTTCAAGATATCTTCAAACTTTAGTGTTTGGTGCTCCGGGGTACATTCTTTTTGAAACAGGTAAACGATTTGTTCAAGCTCAAGGCATTTTTCAAGCGGGAACGTATACTTTACTTATATGTGCTCCATTGAATATATTTCTATCTTTCTTTTTAGTCTGGGATTCTAGATTTGGCATGGGCTATTTAGGAGCTCCTATAGCTGTATGTATAAATTTCTGGCTAATGGCGTTGATTCTCCTGGCATATGTTGTATTCATTGACGGGAAACAGTGCTGGGGCGGACTAAATATGAAGAGCTGTTTCACCAATTGGTTACCTCTACTTAGATTAGCTATACCTGGAGTTATTATGGTCGAAGCAGAATTTTTAGCTTATGAAATTCTTACATTGGTAGCTTCATATTTTGGTACTGTTGCATTAGCTACCCAAAGCGTTGTAGCAACTTCTGCGTCATTAACATATCAAATACCTTTTGCTCTTGGTATAGCTGCATCTACAAGAATAGCTAACTATGTAGGATCAGGAAATTTTTCAGCAGCGAAACTAGCAACGAAGGTAGGCATTGCTGGTTCTTTTATTGTTTCCTCATTCAACTGTCTGTTCTTATTAGCATTCAGAGAACAAATAGCTACATTGTTTTCTTCTGACCCAGAAGTCATAAAAGCTGTAATGACTCTGTTCCCATTAGTCGCAGTTATTCAGATATTCGATGGACTGAACGCTGTTGCTGCTGGATGTCTTAGAGCTCAGGGTTTACAGAAAATTGGTGGATACATCAATCTAGGTGTATATTATCTATTAGCCATACCGCTGAGTCTGATATTGGGATTTTCTTTCCATATGGAGCTATATGGCCTCTGGATAGGAATAGGAACAGGCTTAGCTCTAATTGGTTCAAGTGAAAGCTGGATATCTTTAAAAGCTGATTGGAATAAAATAGGAGAAGAGGCAAGGTTAAGAAATGAAGAAGAAGAGAGGAGGTTCAATAGCGCTAATATGGGTCGCGTCTAAGTGATTAAGTATCTAATATATAGTTTAATGTCAATATCAATGAATCATTTCAGTTAGAATATGGGTATTCTTGGGAACTACCAAAATAGGGCAGGGAAGAAATTGGTATGCGATTTTATATACCAGAATACCCGATGAAACAAAAATGTATTGAACTCCATTAATCTACTCCATGATTGTCTTGCATAATTGTGATCTTCCCAACTACAACATTCAAGTATAGAATAGTAATTCATTCAGCTGTTACGCTTGAAGTAAACAATATTTCCCACTAAAGAGACAAACAATAATAATAATAATAAAAATAAAACTAGTAATAAAAAATCCATTGACGATATTCCAAACCTTTAACCAAATACTCATTGCAACCCCCTAAACTAATTGCTACTATAAAATAATTCACCCTCGGTAGAATCATTTCTACCGTCGATTATTCGAATAAAGGAAGAGCAATACTACCATCAATAACAAGAATAAGACCATTGTCTGCTAATGTGAATTTTAAGACATTAAGTACTTGTTCTTGTTCTGTGCCTTTGAGGTTCATTGCTACTACCTCATATTTTGATTCGCTACCTTCTCTCTTTCTTAAAACAAGAGTTCTACCAGTTTCTGAACTGAAAACGAACTCTTCTGATCCTGAACCAATTAAATCGCTCTTCAAGCTGTTGTAGTTGAAATCTAAAACAACATGTTCAGCAACAAAATGTTTGATATTCTCTTCAATTGCTTCATCTTGTTCTTGTTCTGACATAGACGAAGAAATAGCGATAGGGAAACTCCATGGCTTCCAATCTAAGTTCTCGACTGCATCGTCAGAAGGAGCAAAAATCAAAGAGTCAATTGAACGTTCATTAAATCTGGTTGTGAGAGAATCATCATTTCTAGTGTATCGTGAAAATATAGTGATAGCTGGATCAACTGCTAAACTGGATTCTAGCAATAAGTTATCCTCGCGAGGCTCAGACTCTTGTTCTTTGATTCCATGCAAGAGATCAAAATTAGCAATAAATTCTCCTATGTTTTCAAGAACCAGGTTTCTCTTATTTAAATGTATTTTAGCAATATCTTCGTCATCAAGGACACTTTTATCTTCGCCGACTATTTTTCTCTTGTTCAAATGCAATCTTGCCAAATCCTCATCATCAATGATTTTTTCTGTTCCTACAACTTTCCTTTTTGACAAATGTAGCTTTGCAACATCTTCATCTTCTAGGATATTATTTGGTTGACCAACAATTTTGGCTGCCGCTAGTTGTGCTAACAAACATACAGAAAGAATGTTGGTGATTTTCATTGTTGGTATTAGAAATGGCGTTTCAAATCGTCTGATCTCAATCTTAAGTTTACAAAGTAGTAGATAATTGATCGTTATTCCAAGAAATACAATAGGCCTTATTCGACTTTGCTTTATTAGTACAATATTGCATTGATTTCATTAAGTCAATATACAAGCATGTAATTAATCATTTTAAGAAGAGGAGGATGATGGAAAAGAAATGATACAAAAAAGCCAAGAACCAGGAAGAATAAGAAATGATTGTGGCATGCAAAAAGGGGGAAGCAGGTAGATGAACACTTAAAGTGTCACATGTGTCGTAGCAGTAAATCTTACCACCCAATATTGGACTTGGATTTTTTGATTATGTGATGATCAATCATCATCATTATATTGGTCACATTGAAGAAAAACGTCTATAGAGTGAATGTTTTACCAATTAAGATGTTACGATGGTTGTTTGGTAGAGAGTTGTAAAGAGCGTTAAATTCAGAAAAATTAATGTTCGTTTCAGGCAAATAAATCAGYTAGTTGCAGCACTGAAAAGTGGTAGCAATTTAGACTAGCTAGATGTTTTTGGGGTAAGTCAGTACAACAGCTATTTACTTGCATAGCCAGAACGGTTGATGATCCCACCACAAGATCTGTTTAATCAATATCAAAAAAAAGCATTCAGTAAATCTACAGCGATTGACAAAACATACAAGCTCGGACTTAGCTTGACAATATCGTTGCGAATGTCTTATACATCAAAAACGTTCCTCCCAGCTTATTACATGAATATAAAATTGTTTTCAATCATTCATTTTCCTCGTTCATTTCTCCTGAATGTCTATCTCTCTATCCTTCTCTTAATGTACGCCCCAGAAACTGGACTTTCTACTAGTTTATTTGTTGAAAGCAGCTTTGACACTCTCCTTGAAAATTTCCATACCTTCGTCAATTAGTTCATCTTCAATATTCAAAGCAGGAACAAATCTGATAGTATTGTTACCAGCAGTGATGATAAACAATCCTCTATGACGAGCTTCAGCAACAACTTGATCAGGAGCTTCTTTGAATTGAATTCCTAATAGTAAACCTTTACCTCTGACATCAATAATGAGTTCAGGATACAATTCTTGTATAGCTTTCAACTGAGCCTTAAATCTCTCTGATTTTTCTTCAACTGCCTTCAAAAATGAACCGTTAGATATTTGGCTTAAAACAAAAGAGCCAATTCTACTACCTAAAGGATTACCACCGTAGGTAGTACCGTGATCACCAGGTTGTAAAACTTCATGGAGTTTTTCGTTGTACATAGTAGCACCAATAGGGAATCCGTTACCCAAAGCTTTAGCCATAGTAAGAACATCAGGATGAGCTTCCTTTGGTAGATAACTATGAGCCCATAATTTACCACTTCTACCTAAACCGCACTGGATTTCATCGTGAATCAAGATAGCATTGTTTTCTTCACACAATTGCTTCAATTGAGTTAGAAAGTCAACAGAGCATTCAAAAATACCACCTTCACCTTGAATAGGTTCAATAATAACACCACATGTCTTTTCAGAAATTACTTGTTTCACTGATTCAATATTATTGATTTCGGCAGTTTTAATACCAGGAAGTAAAGGAGTAAAGGGCTTTTGATACTTTGCATTACTAGTAACAGAAAGTGCTCCTAGACTTCTTCCGTGGAATGAGTGTTTGAAAGTAACGATCTCGATTTTTTCTCCTGTAGGATCATGATTATGACCCCATTTACGAGCAATCTTTAAAGCAGCCTCATTTGCCTCGGTTCCTGAATTAGCTAGAAATACTTTAGAAGCATTGTACATACCACCACTAGCTTTAGTACCTTCAATCAAGGATTTACTTAATTCACCGTTCCATAGATTATAGTAAAGATTGCTAGTATGAACCAACTTCGTTGCTTGATCATACATGATTTTAGCAATCTCTTCGTGCGAGTGACCTAAAGCAGTCACAGCAATACCAGCAGTAAAGTCAATGTATCTTCTGCCTTCGAGATCCCAAAGCAATGATCCTTTACCTTTCTCAAGAACTTGGCTAGGTCTAACATATGTAGGTGCAATGTAGTTCAGTTGATTTGCAATAAATTCACCAGAATGACTCGAAGTATCAGGATCGGAAACAACCTGGACTTCAGGTTTAGTAGAATAGCTCATCTTACTGCAAACTGAGCTTCTAGCTAATCTGTTTAGCACCCATCTTTGATCAAGCACTAAGCCGTTGGTTTTGAATGTATTTCTCAACATTGCGTATAGAAACAATTGTCAATATGTCTGTGTTAAGAAGAAAAGAAGACAAGTTTATATACAATTCTGCACCTGTAAACCCTGGTTTTCCTTCGCGGTAAAATCTACCTTTTTATATATCAACGAATCGAACCTTTTTGGTTTAAATAAACTAAGTGACTAATAGACAGTTTGTTCCTTCTTATGAGTCAAAATCAAAACTAATACAGCCAAAAACTTTAGTTGAAACTAACTACTAAATCAGCTTGATCAGATCTCGGTGTTTCCTTTTCAAGATCAACAAATATTGACTACTAGGAGAAGGGTGTCTAAATATTAACAAAATTCTACTCTGATCAAACTTTTAAGCTCTGCAATCCATTCAGCTTTTTTTTTCTCATAGCAATGAGTCTTTTCAAGGGAAAAGCCTTTTCTCGGTTGGATAAGCGTCTAAGTTTCATGCGTACAAATACTCCAGAATTTGACTGTCAGACTGTACGACAGTCTAAAGTGAGACATGATGTGAGAGAAGGGGGTACTGGGCAGTTTGTAGATGAGCTTGGGAAAAACTTTCGGCTTATTATAAGTTGCAGCATTAATAAATTACTAATGGTGAGAGTTATTTTTCCGTGGTAGAAGATGTAGAATTGAATGGGAGAAGGGAGTTTAAGTGCCTTTGAATCAATTTTTCTTCGCAAGTGTAGAGTGTCAATGTGTACGCAATTAATGGTACTACATACTAATACTTATTTAGTTGACTATGTCATCTTTGTGGTAAAGGAAAATAGTCCAGTAAGGTTTATGCATATATATGTAGAGGAAGAACTCAAAATTATGCTCGTGGTAAATAAATTAATAGGATTGATAACATATGCATAATAGCTTCTGAAATCCATAACCACATAAATACGAACTATATGAATGCTTGTTCTTTCATGCTAAATCAGCTTCTTCAAAGCTGAGATTTGGGCATAAATGCTCTCTGCACTGAGTAAAATAGTAATCAAATTATCATTACAATTCGTAACCAGACTCAATCAACTCTTTCTCTCTCAGTTCTGATTGATTGAATTCACTTTTCTTAGCCAATTTCTATAGTAGATAGAGTATTGTGATATATTTATCAAATCAAGTCTACTCGTGCATGTAAGAGTAGTAATCAGCACGATGCTCCATTAGTCTTCATCCTTCGGCTCATGTTGTATTCGCAATTGATTAATATTGCTCATTAATATTTCTTGAAGAAGCAGGAATCATCATTGAGGTATAAACGATTTTTTTGATGCTCTGAGTCATTTAGAACAGGCTGAAAGCTACTGCTGAACATCGAATGATTGCATTTCTCATCTGCTTATCAACAAGTAAATCATACACACTAGATTCAATATGACACAATGGGCACCACTATCACTTGAAAATGGGCTAGCATTGTTCCTGAGATATGACTTCAACTCAAAGGAACAACTATACGAAGTTCTGTTTACCGATTTCTGTTACGTATGGAAAGAGAGATCGAATAAACAACAGTTAATAGAGAAAATGAACGCATCAAACGGGCTTCTTGACTTGGAGGACGATATAAGCCAAGTTCACTTGCTATTTTCATACTTTACAGATGTATACCAAAATTTAGTATCGGGAAAGCAAACAAGTCAACAGCAAGTCGATTTTCTGTTCAATTTTGATAGAACTGAGCTTCAAGTTCAATTAGAGTATACTATAATCGCTAATGACAGTAGTAATAGACATGGAACTGATAGCAGTAACCTAAACACAACATCAACAACATCAAATGACTTGAAGCTAAACTGGGTATTCAATTGCATGAAATTACCATTGAACGAGTCTTCTGTATTACTGCAGCAGACATTTTTTCGGATATTCGAATTTTCTGAGTTTTGTATTGATGGTCTATTGAAACATTTACTAGAAGTAATATCTAATAAGGACGCAGCTATAAAGGCTTTATTATCGCATATAGCGGATCTAAGCGTTGGGAATATAATAGAAACGTTGAATTCTCTGAAAAAATCATATAAGGACAAAGATTCGCGTTCAAAGAGGATCCTACAAGGATTAGAGAAGTTCTCTGTCAGTCGACTTGATTTCGAATCGTCCTCACACTTTGATTCAGTCAATAGCTGTACCGATATAATACAGTTATTTGATAAACCCCTTTTCAATCAATCATGGGGTCTATTCAGCTCCCTAAATAAGAATGAGAGTAATGGTACTAACAATATTACTAATACTATCGAAGATGTAAATATCGACGACAATACCATAAACAGTACAACAACTGCCAAAGCTAATCACAACACTTACGGCATAAGCAACAGGTTGTCCTCATTTGGTGATAACATAACAGATACCGAGGGAGAAACATCTCAACCTGAAAAAACAAATAAAAAGCACGTACAGGAAAGTCATAAAGATCAATTGCCTCCTGCAACTTCTATGACAGGGAGAAACGCTGGCGATCAGCGTAATTCTATATCAACAGAACAAAAAAGAAGAACTATTGGACAAATCAAAAGATCAAAAGCTGTTGTTTCTAAGTGGGAAAAACTAGCAGGACCCAAAGAGCTGGAATCTACTACTGCTAGTATGGAAAACCCGTCCCTTAGAACATCCGTCAATAGCGCCGTTATTACTACAAGTAAACCAGAAGTTACCGAACCAATAAAACAGCCAAGGACAAGAAAATTTGGCGTCATACGCAGAAAGAAACCATCTAGTTCTGCTGACAGCGGCACATTGGAATCCATTCTACAAGAGTCAAAACCTATCGATGAACCAATTGAGAACAAAAATGCTGTTGAGTCTGAGACTGTTTCCTCAGCAGAAACATCATCATCAACAGAAATAGCATCCACATTACCTGATTTACAATCAACCTTAGAAACGCAAAGCTCCAGCGAGTTATCAACATCCCCTAAGAAGAAGCGTAGAATGAGTATCATCAGACGTCAAAATCCTGTCTCAAATATATCCAATAACATTGGCAATGATCATATTAATAGTATTAGCACTAATGACATCCGAATGGTTCAACAGTCTGAAAAATCCTCTTCATCAAAGAACAGTGCAACTGAGACACCACATAATGAAAAAGAAGACCATTCATCAGAAGGTATTTTTTCTAATCACGACAAAAATGGTGCTTCTGGTAAACTACCAACAGACTCTACAAGCAACTCATCTGCTGGTAATTCTAGTACATCCAATACTAGTGAGCTAGTTAAGAAGTCTCTTGCGATCAATCTTGAGCAAAGGAACAAGAGGATTCTTAAGCAAATCAAAACTAGTAAGCCAGCGTTCAAACCAAGAAAATTTTAATGGGTAATGGTTATCAATTATGTATTATATGTATTATATGCAGTATCAGCTTTATAAACAAGGATTCAATGAATGATAGTAATAGTAATAATAATTATAGTGTCAGCTCTCATTCTTCATACCATTACCACTGGGTCAATGCATTCTTAACTAAACACATCTAAATAACTTTTCAAACACGATATCATGATATTTACAATTAATAGCCATCTATACAACAACTTTCTTCATCAAAATAATCCATCTATTTCTCTCCTGTTGAATCTTCTGCTTCAAACCAAAATTACTACCTAATTGTATCAGTATCTTTGACCAAAAGTCAACAAACTCATTTAAAACCTGCATATCTGTTGGCACACTAACATTAGTAACTTCCTTCTGATGTTTTCTTCCAGGTAGTTGTTTAAAAGGCCTTGGATGGAAATGCGGTGGGAAATAATCAGCAAATACTGTATTCCAATATTTGATTATACATTCTGCTGTAGAGCTGAGATCAGCTAATTCTTTCTTATCATAACCTAAATAACTCAAAGTATCATCTTCACCATAAGCTTGGTGCATGCATTGATCAATACAATTGATTAGCTCTTGGTGTACTTCATCATATATTGTTAAGGCTACTATTTTGAATGGTTTGAAGTCATCTTTTGCCGACATTGTTGTTGATAATGAATCATTGGAGTTGTAATGGTCATTAGAGGTGAAAGGATCTCCAAGTGGTGGCGATGTTGAAGTGCCTGTAAACACTGGTTCAGAAGTAACAGTTTTTTTGAGAGTTTTTCCTTCTAGCTTCTTTCTTTCTAGCTGATACTGCTGTGAACACATTTCAGCTATTTGATTTGCTGTCATGCTTTGTCTGAATGATATTGTGGGAATACCATTAGTTAATGCCTTTAAACATAAGTTCTTATCATCAGATAAAAGAACAGCTAAAGATCTTGTATACAGTGAGAAATATAATAAACAATCTAAAATGGCATCATCGCCTTGTTTCAAAGGATCTACTACCTCTTCCATGGTTTGACCTCTCACAGCACTACTATTTTCAGCTAAGGACCTATAAATCCAGTCATTTGCAAATCTGGCAATGAACCCAAGAGATTTAACTGCCAGTCTTCCAATATCTGGATCATACACTTCTGTTGGTTTAACACTTTTTTTCAGTCCATCTAATTCATGGATTACAACAATAGGGATCACCAGTGTATGGTAAAATGTACTATGTAACCTCCTGAGTCCGTCAAGGATATGAGGATGAGATAGTATGAAATTGGTGTCAACAACCATAACTATTGGTTCATTTGGTTGAGGATTCGTTTGATCCTTTCTGGGACTAATCGGCATCTTAAAGAGAGTGAGATGTGTTAGTAATAGTTGTTCATAGTTGGAAAGTTTCTGAGATCCTCCCAGCAGAAGCTTGGTAGCAAAGATTTTGATATTATTACTGTTTAATACATACCTGGACTTGCTGTGGGATATAAGTAGTATTATTTTGCCTGTTTTGAGATAGAACACTAGATATCATGTCCAATTGATCTTGATCTTCTATATCTGCCATAATTAAGTCACCATCATTATCTGACGGTAGCGACTTGCCATTATTGTTGTTATCATCAGTTGGTCCATTCTCATGATGATATACACTCCTTTCTCTGTTCTGTTCTCTTTCAAGTAACAATTGAACAATTGCTTCAAGATTCTTAACAGATCTGGCTAGATCTTGAGTATTTAGTTGTTGTTCATTATAACCATTCATAATTTGTATGATTAGTTTTAATAATCAATTCCAGACAATGGAGAATGTATATTCAATTGTTTTGAATAAGTCAGAGAGAGAACTGTGACTACACTGTGTATGCTATGCTGCTGAAGATAGTATCGTTAACTACATTTCATGTTCTCAGTTTTATGGCTGTTCCATAAGCAAGGTCAGACAATTCAGACATACAAGAAAATTTGCTGCAAAATAATCGTCATATATCTGTACCGTACACAGTAGGTTTATCTTTTGGTAAACAAGTAGTAGAAAGATAGAGAAACGTTCATTTTTATTCATCACAAGTAGATAAAAAAGAGATTACTATATGTAAGCATAATGTCCGAATTGGGATGTTCCCTACTGAATTGAAGACTATATAATTATTTAGGAAGTTATGTCCAAATTTGGATACATAGTAGGTAGTGTGTGGTGAATTGTTTTGTGAGTATGATTTGATTTGAAAGGACTCTCATGGGAATAGATGAATGAAGACAAGACATGGAGAAATTACGATTGAGTTGGTGATAGTAGAGATTAGATTCTGATACCAAGTGACATGAGGGTCGATTGCAGATTACTTTTGAACTTGGGTATATAAAGGATTATGTAGATAGAGATAGATCTGCATATTTTCTTTTATAGGCTTGGGATCATAGTTTCAACAGAAGAATTCCCCTCTCTTTTTTTTTTTGATATACTACAGGTTTACTATTTGGGATTGAAGCATATCATCTTCGGAACAGATTGCCTCTAACCCACTAGCATCAGTTATACCCTCAGAAATCAGAAAATAGGAAATCTTCTCAGAAATATAGTAAAGAAACACTATCCTTGCGTCTACAAGTCCTTGAAAATCCATATTATACCAGGAGATATATATTTCAACAATTAATTTGATGGAAGACTTCTATGAACAGTGACATGACCAGTTTATCTTAATCTTCTGGCTTCACGTTCAGATTCCATGAGGCAGAGAATATCGTTTTCACGGACAGGACCCTAAATATCAATGTTAATATCAATTACATTTAAAAGTAGACCAGCTATTCGTTTGATTCTTCTCGTACGGAACATACCTTGACGTTTCTGATAATGTTTCTGCTGGAGTCATCCAAGAATTCAACACGAACTTGGGTGACACCACCTCTAGAACCGGTACGACCGAGAACCTTGATAACTTTAGCGAGCTTGACGGGAGTTTTGGTATCCTGATGTCTAGTTAGTATTTGGTCACAAGGCGTAAATAGAATCAGGTATAGGGAACAGTGATTCGAAAACTCTAAAGCGATTGGGACAACAGTAAAAAAACACAAGAGCTGAAGATTGATTCATATCAAAGAAATATTTGTCGCTGATTTTCTTTTATTTTTCTGATGACTGCAAAAATAATGTTGCAAATCCTCCGAATGCTCATTACCTTGTGCTGACAACATTGGACTTCAATACTACCGTATCACCCTATCAAAAATATACCCAGACTTTCCCTTCAATGGTAAATCATGTTGATAATGTTTCACTTCAAAAGCTCTGATATTTCTTCTCTTTGAGTCTACGGTTTACTCATTCACCGTTTCATTGATCGAACCAAACAATTCCAAGAAGTAACACTTCGCCCTGTTTCACTCCTGTTTTCAAATCGTTTACTGCTTCCCGCTGAATATTTATTGAACGTACCATTTTGTCTGTGTATGATATATATTAATAGCTGTGATGTAGAGAGTATGATTTCATATATTTCCTTCAACTTCTATTCGTCCCAATCTCAAAAGTATGTCATCAACACATTAATCCTGCCTGTTATCATCCAAGAGAATAGATGGTGACAATGTTTCGACCACGCACAACTTTGCAATGGTTAGTTGCGACTAGAAGTTTTTCACACAACGCAAAAAAAGTTTCTATTTCCTTTTTCAGAAAAAACAGTCACACAACTATTTATTTGAATTGAAGCTATATATTACGGATTATACAATCTTTTATTTACCGTGCGGTTCGTATCAAAAATGATTATATAATCATTAAATAAGTGTATGATGCAAGCTAACTCATTAATCCATTATAAAGAAAGAGAAAAGATCAATAAACAGAGTAAATATATGATTTAATCCCCGTTAGAGCTAATTGGTTAAATGGAATATATAAATAGAGAAAGTAGATGATATTGAATGCGGTAGTGAAGACCATATAGAGATTTTCCACTGTTGATCCTATGGTACATTTACTCCCACTTCATGCTGCCATTGCGATATAACATATAACATAACATACTAATATACAAACTACGTCATCTAGCTATTATGATGGTATTGCAATCAAGACTGTAGTACTAGCAAATAAGCACTAAGATGTCTCAGAAGTTTTATATTACCTAAGCTTCTTATTTTCCATCTTCACTTTCGTCTGGCTCAATGGTTCCAACTGTGAAATGAATTGCTCACTAACGGTCTCGAAATACATTGTCATTTTACCTATGACTTCATGCTGCTCCTTTATCATAGTATTTAATTTACTCTCTACTAGTTTCCTCGTTTCATTCACTTCTTCTTGCATTTCTTGTTCCAGAGCTTCCACACGCTGAATTAATGATGACCCTACTTGTTCCAACTCCTCAAAAATCTTTCCTCTTAAATCATTCACTAGAGATTTCTCCTTCTGAACGACAAACTTACTCATAATTTTATTACATTTTCTTTCAAATGCATTGTCAATAGCTTCTAATTGATCAGAGCTGTTATTAGACATCTTTGGTACCTTTCCTTTATTCTTTGTAGTTGAACTACTGTACGTGGGTATAAACCGCATGTTATATGTAGTATCGTTCTTCTCAGCTCCARGGGTATAAGTTGTTGGTGGAGATGAAGCAGGTATAATTGTATCGCTATTAATATTGCTGGAAACTGAAGACCGATCGAAGTCATTTCTTTGAGCATAACCAATTTTTGTTTTCTTAACGGCTTGACTAGCATTAGTATTAATATCACCATTACGACTATCGTCAGCTGGATTACTATCTTCATTATATTTAAACCTCTTTTTAGGTGTAGATGCATATTTAATCAGCTTCATATGCTCTGCTTTTTCCTTTTCATTCATACTTGTATCTGACAACTGTTGATTATTGCTAACAACAGACAGAGTATTCGCTTTTCCAATATTACTAGAAATAGATAAAGCGTCAAGATTGGCCCGTATACTACTATATCCATTATTCTTGAGCCTGGGTGTAGAGTCTAAAGCCTCAAGTATAATTTTTGATTTGGTTCTTGTCATTGCACCACTACTATTCATCAAATCTTCAACACGATTGAAATAATCTTCTGTTTCATGACCGCTAGACGGTGTAGTAGAATCAGCCGCCAAACCTTCATTATTCTTATTCAGACTAAAGAATAATGAGCTCAGTTCAGTACAACTATTGTTTGTCTCATTCAAAGCAATAACAGACTCAGAAATACACATGTGCTGGTCTTCTGAAGGCATCTCAACTTCAAGATTGAATTTGGCTGCCAATAGCTCCATAGCYTTGTTGTTCACCAGCTGAAACTGTATAGTAATATACCTATATACAGAGTCACATGAAATAGCAACAATTGGTGCTGATACCTCAGCGGTATTGTCTCCGATCCTCATATAAACAGTATTGGAGCTTATTATCTTTGCTTCAGCAAAATGCTCTAGTTTGATCTCCAAAGGTGAATATGTAGAACCTTTATTACTAGTTAATGAATACCACATGACCATATTACCTTCTTCATCAAAATAAAAGTGACCTGATCTAACGTTCTCAAATTGAACCTCCTGGAAAGACAGTAACTTAACATTGAATAGTTCGAGATGACCTGATTCTCCTCTTTCTTGCACTTCTAATAAGGTGGAAATGTAGGAGAAACAAGCTTCATCCCCAGCTTGACATTTATAAGGAAATCTAGCTGAATAAAAAGAAGGATAACTATTTGGTATCAAACATGATAAAAGAGAATCAGAAGCATTTCTCCGCGTACTAATAATAGTTGAAATGATCTCGATTACATACCTAGTTAACGTCAGATATCGTTGTTCATAGATTATTTCTCTGATCTGCTCAGTGTAACATGTTTTGATCTGCTCAGAGCAGAAACATCGGGCTTCAGAGCCAGTTTTAATCAAACATGATAAAAGTCTAGCAGCTTTCCAGTTTAAGTTTCCAGGTTTAATAATAATCTTTAGTAGTCGAGGTATCAAATTATTTATAGATATATTCCACTCAAAACGTAAAATTGCAGATAGAATAACAAAACCATACTGTGAATAGTTGAATAGTTCACAGATATAGTATAATGAGCAGAAGGCGACAACACTTATCGTATATAGATTTGTATTCATGAATCGTTCTTTACATTCAGAAAACAGTTTATGAATCAACAATAGATTTTCCTAGATCTGTTAGATACAACACTAATAGAGGTATGAATTTAATTGTAACAGTAACTGCAATCAAAAGCATATCATATCTTGGCTAGTTGGCTCATACAGATGATAGAGTTGAACCTATTGACTCATTTTCAACTGATATGAGCTTTTGACAGTAAACCCATCCTGAATGGTCATTAAACCTGTCATTAAATATTAGTAACCAGTATTTATAAATCACCATCGTTATAGAAAAGGGTTGATGTATACTCGTCCACGTTATTCTCAACCAGTTTCGTATACTGGATTCTCAGTTCATGGAACACTGAGATTATTATACTGTCTGAACTGTCGCCAGGTGATTGCGCTGGGTCTTTCGTGATCAGTTCATTCATCGTTGAAACCATGTATATAATAACAATAAAGTAAGTCAATCCACCAGTAGATGTGTTTCAACTGGGTAGGCAGTTATGCATCAAATTGAATACCTAAATATTCATTCAATTCTAATAATGTTTATAGCAAGTCAAATCAATTCAACTACAAAACAAGAGTTCTTTCCTAATTACTACGAACTCACAGTACCCCGAATAATGTGCTTCAAAGAGATCTTTTACCCTATCGACGAATCCTTGTCTCAAAACATAACAAACACACTAATAAACAATCAAACAGGTACTAATTAGTTCAATTCGCACAGCGCTTAAAAGCATAATCCTTGCATCAATCTTTAGAATAATCCCCCTGAAATCCTTATTTATTTTCTCACAGGGAGACAAGACCATAAATAATAGAAAGGGCTCTACTGGAGATTAGTACTCTACCACTTAGACTCATCGGATAGGGGTTTTCTAAAGACTTGAAGGTTCAGGAAGACGTTAGAATAAAAGATTGTGACTGACCAAATGAGTTGATTGACTGGTAACGGGATACACAAGCAACCGCAGTTCATAATCATCTCTATACTGTATTGTATTGTACTGTCATAATGCTTATGTATTCCTGAAGGTTATTACTCATAAGTTGTAATTTTATTTAAAATAGTAAACTAGTTAGCAATCAAAGGACGTGCTTAAGTTTTTATTGAGAGGACTGCAATTGCTGTAGTTGATTATCCACATTAAACATTCAACTGATCTACTTCTAGTTAACTTCCAACTATTCATTATTAGTTATAAATCGATTGTCATTTTAATTGACTGCCTCTCAAGTTAATTAGCATAGCTGGAAGGTGATACTTGAAGTCACCGAGCCAGGATGGATACTTTTGTTGAAGAATTCGAGTCCTTCGGATTTGATAAATCGAAAACCAAGGAAATCATTAAAAACAAGAAAGTAGCTAGTACGCTCAGTGAAGTTATCAAGGAATCAGGACTTAACGAAAGCAAGGATAAAACAGTTATTACCTTACTTCATGCCTTGGCTACATTAGCTAAGGATTCTTCAAAGGAAGTTCATAGATCATTATTGACCAAAGCTATAAGTGATGGCAAAGTTAAGAATACTATTCAGTTAGAGGGTATGTTAAATCTGAATACTTATGTTAGAATTTGTAACTGGGACTCTGATTCTCATAACTATTTTTATACAAGTTGATATATAAACAGAATGAATACTAACTAAGAGCAATTAGCTGGATGGAATTATCTCAAGCAAGCAGGGGAAGATGCTAATGAGAAAGAATTTGGAGAATCAGCAGGGGTTGGAATTGAAGTTTCAAAAGAAGAAGTTGAAAAAGAGATTTCCAAGTTTTTCTCTGAACATAAAACTGAAATTGAAGAGAAACGTTATAAAGCTATTGCGTTTATTATGGCTGGCGTTAAAGGTATTCCTGAATTGAAATGGGCATCTCCTGCATTATTTAAGCCTATTATCGACGCGCAGTTATTAGCATTGCTTGGTCCCAAAGACGAGAGAGACCTTGCCAAGAAGAAGGAAAAACCAAGCAAGGAGAAGAGTAAACCTAAAGACAAACTAGAAAAAGCAACAACTCCTGGTGCTTCTATTCGTTCTATGTTTTCAGAAGGTTTTTTGGGCGCTTTACATAAACCTGGGGAGAATCCTCAAGCTGATCCTGAGAAAATGGTTGAACACTTAAAAGCTACTGGTGGTAAAGTTTTCACTAGATTCCCACCTGAACCAAATGGATATTTACATATTGGACACAGTAAAGCCATTCTTGTTAACTTTGGATATGCTAAATATCATAATGGTCACTGTTATTTGAGATTTGATGATACCAACCCTGAAGCTGAAGAAGAACAGTATTTTGTTTCTATTAAAGAAACCGTGGAATGGTTAGGCTTCACACCGTACAAGATTACCTACTCTTCTGATTATTTCGACAGATTGTATGAACTTGCTGAATTTCTTATTAATCAAGACTTAGGATATGTTTGTTTCTGCACACCGGAGGAAGTGAAGAAAAATAGAGGTGTTAGCGAAGACGGTGGTAAAGGTGGCAAGAGAATTGCATGTGCTTGTAGGGGGAACACCATTGAAAAAAACTTGAAACAATTCAGAGAAATGAGAGATGGCAAATACAAAGTAGGTGAAGCTACTTTGAGAATGAAACAGGATTTGGAGAATCCTAACCCCCAAATGTGGGATTTAGTTGCTTACAGAATATTGAATGCACCTCATCATCGTACAGGAGACAAATGGAAGATTTATCCAACCTATGATTTTACGCACTGTTTAGTTGATAGTTTTGAGAATATCTCTCATTCATTATGTACCACTGAGTTCTATCTCTCCCGCGAATCATACGAATGGTTATGCGATGCTGTAAAGGTATATAGACCTGCTCAAAGAGAATATGGAAGATTGAACATTACAGGCACCGTTTTGAGCAAGCGAAAGATTCAGAAGTTAGTGACATCTGGTATTGTCAGAGGTTGGGATGATCCTAGATTGTTTACTTTAGTTGCTATTAGGAGAAGAGGTGTTCCACCAGGAGCTATTTTGTCATTTGTTGCCTCATTAGGTGTTACTACCTCTAATACTAATATTCAAGTTGTCAGATTTGAAAGCGCTGTTAGAAAGTACCTTGAAGACACTACACCTAGATTAATGCTCGTATTAGATCCTATTCCTGTTATTTTGGACAACTTACCTGATGATTATGTCGAGGATGTTGAAATTCCTTTCAAGCCTGATATGCCTGCAATGGGTATTCGAAAGGTTCCTTTCACTAAGAAAGTTTACATAGATAGAAGCGATTTCAGAGAAACACCTGTTGAAGATGATGATTTCTTCCGTTTGACCCCTGATCAACCTGTTGGTTTATTGAAGGTTCCTTATAATATTGCAGTTACTTCATACGAGAAAGATGAAAAGACAGGATTAATCACCGAGATTCATGCCAAGTATTTGAATGATGGAACTTCCAAGAAACCAAAGACTTTTATCCAATGGGTTTCCGAATGTCCTGCTCAAAATTCGCCCTTGAAAATTTCAGAAGTCAGATCATTCTCACAGTTGTTTAAATCTGAGAATCCTTCATCCAATCCAGATGGATTTTTGGCTGATATCAATCCTGATTCTGAAACTGTTACCGCTGGTGCTTTGATTGAACCTGCATTCCATGAAGTTAAGAACAATTCTCCTTGGCCTGTTCCTGGTTACGAAGATGAAACCGCATCAGGACATGATGTTAAAGGAGCCCCAGAGGCAGTTAGGTTCCAAGCTTTACGTGTTGGCTATTTTTGTCTTGATAAAGATGCAACCGATGATAAGATTATTTTCAATCGTATTGTTAGCTTGAAGGAGTAATGATCAGGTGCAATCTGTTGCTTTTTTTTTTATGAACGATTTTTTGGTTATCAATTGTTCTACCGTGGTTCATTCAATGATATTCATTTGAGTGTAACCTATATACGTATATAGATTTCTTTCCTACCGAAACATTCATATGTTATAACTATCACCAATTAACTCTTAATATCTTAATAATTTATTTTCTCTTGCCGTAGTTGTTGTATTATCTAGAAATTGCTTGTTCTAATAATATTGCTGGAACTACAACTGTACGATTGATGTATCTATTATTCTGTCATCTAATGTTCAATACGTTCTCATGCGGGCGAATGTATTTAAATAAAGTTTCAGAATGCAAACCTTCATTGAATTGTTTTGTTTAGATGATCAACATTTACTCATCGCATTGCTTGTTTAAGCACTTTAGGTTACTGCTACAAAACGAGTTACGCTAAGATTCTATGTCTGTATAAACAGATATATAAAACTTTCATTATTTTGTGAAATGATTTCTAGGATTAATTTGAAAACAATAAGAGTCCTAGGTTTACGGAAGATAAGGTAAGGATTCGTCAGCAGAGACGTATGACCACCATCTAGTTCCTACTCATACTCCGTACTTTCTGATGAACGAAGGATGATATCCTTTTTACTAAACCAGAATAATAAATGTTGTCTATAAACTCTGTAACTAAAAAAACTAAAAAAAAATTGCTTTATTCGCAAATTGTCATGGTTACTAAATAACGTATTTCCGCTAATTTTATCAAGATTCATTCATCAACGAAAAGCCTCACCAACTACTAAGCAACAGCCAACCATGTAAGTCAGCAAAGTATATAAAAGAATATAATCTAATAGCAAACCACAAATTCAATAAACAGCTACTAATAAACAGATCCATTATCAATTTTCATGAACTATTATTTAAAATATTATCTCAATAATCGATAAACATATTCATATCAGTTCATTCTTTCGTCAATTGTTTTCATCTCCCACCCTATACCTCCCATTCGATCAGGATGTTATAGTTAATAACAGCAATTCTTTCCACTTTACACTCGCCCACACTTAAAACAGTTAATCGTCAAATCTCATAATATGTTAGTACTCTTAGATGGTAATATCTATCATGATGTATAGTGTACCAAACATTATGATCAAATATATCCGCCGATAATATGTCGAACAAGATTAGTAGAATTGTATTATAATTGAAATAGATTACATATAATTTATATATAAATCACTAAAAATTATGTAACAGCTGTATTGTTACCTCAACTTAAATCCCATACTTAATAGGAACTACGGACATTTTGTCAGATTCATTGAATTCACTAGTATCATCATCGTTCACCAATCAGAACCCTATTTAGAAAAGACATCAGCGACTCCTTTAAGAACTGGAAAGAAGAAGCCTTTTTCTTTTTCTGAGGAGAGATAAAATAAGCTGAAAGGTAAGCATAAAAAAAAATGTCAAACGAGTGAGTTTGATCCAAGTTATATCAATAAGCAGCTCATTGAGATAGATTAAAGATCAAATAAATAATTATCTTGAAAGGATTGAAGAAAAATAGTTTTTGAAGGAAAGAAACCTGTTAAATCGGTAAATTATTGAAGAACTGATAAGTAGTTAGTTGATCAATTTACCATTCAAGAATTCTCAAGGAATTACATCAATCAATCAGTCAATCAATCAATTAATTAATTAATCAATGATAGATTTATTTACATCAATCAGTAAAAGGTAAAGGTGAAAAGAAAATAGCATTTCCATTTGGAAGGATAGATCAATATTTCACACAACAATCGCATTAGTCACRRAAATACCATACATAAATTATTGCAGAATAATCAATTACTACGCGATTAAGAGAATCAACAGAAAATATAAATTCTCTCCGCAATTGATTCAATTATTTGTAATACATTCAATATACAATAAAGCTGTTATATAAAGGCGCGCTTGAACCAGGATCAATTATATCGATTGCTGTCCAATTTATCGACAGTGCTCATATACAGCAAACATCACCAGATGAATATACATACGAACCGCGATCGATAAATAACAATCTAACACACTAATACAACCGATCAGTCATGTCATCATTAAAACATAAAGAATCAGGTATTATGGAATCTGAAGGTAAGTGCCTGCTGTTTGATAGTGATATTTCGTAGGACTATTGTTAATGCTTCCTTCAGTCATTATTAAAGGGATTCCGTTCACTAATTATTATCTTTATCAATACTAACAAACAAAATTTTCAGAGGACAAGTATAAACAAAAATGTAAAGAATTAAAAAGAAGGATAAAAGAGATCGATACCAGTAATGAAATCGTATCACTGGCAATAATCGGTGCTAAGCAGTCAATCAAAAGACTTCGATTAGAATACACATTATTGTTAGATAGATTGGAAACAAGAGTTAACGGACCAAGTTTTGACTCAGAAATCTATTCAAATCATGATCTACTTTCACCACCTTTATCTCCAATACCCGATCCCGATGGCTCTATATATCAGGCTGTTCGAAGAGATAGCAAAACGAACTTAGCTAATTTGACTGATGATGATTCAATTCCTGTTTCACCTGGTTCAACTAATCCTCATTCAACTATCAATAAAAGATCAAAARCAGGTAAGAGGTCATCGAGGAATATTGTCGGCTCATCATCAATGACTCCTTTATCAAAACTGAAACCATCAGCTATTTCTTCCGCTAATTCGAATTCAATTGGAAACGGGAATGGTCACAATGATAGTGGTTCTACTCCTATTACCAAAAAGAAGAAAATATCCAGAGAAAGAGATCCAAATGCTCCAAAGAGACCACAAAATGCTTACATGAGATTCTGCGATTTGAGTAAGGATGAAGTTAAAGCAAAATTAGAAGCTCAACAAAAGGCTGGAGATGTTGAAGCCCAAGGCTTAGATCTAACCCATGCCCTATCGGAGGCGTGGAAAGAATTAGGGGAAGTTGGAAGAAAGCCTTACTTTGAAATGTGGGAGAAAGATAGGTTAGAATATTTGAGACAGATGGTCAGTTATGTGCCATTGAATCCTACTGCTAATTCAAAGAAGGAGAAGATTCGCGCTCAAAAGACTTTAGATGAACTGGAARGCAAGAACAAGAGAGAGAAAACTGCTGAGGGTGATGACAACAATGCAGAAGCTGAACCTGAAGTACCGGCAGAAGGTGAAAAAGAAGTTGAGAAAGTATATGAAAACGGCGGTGTCAATAGCAATGATGATGCTACTAGCAAAATGAAAGAAAAAGAACAAGAACAAGATGAGGTAGAGACTTCAGCTGAAAAAGATGTTACGAAAGAAGATATGAACGATAACAATGAAGATAATAAGGGGATAGATAAGGCGAAATTTCATAATGAAGAATCAGAAAAACAAGAGGAAAATGCGGATGGTGAAGTAAATGCCGATGAAAAAGAAGCTATAGGAGCAGAATCAAAAGCAGAAGCAGAAGTGAAAACAGAGAGTGAGGAGAAATCTGATGATGGTGAAATTTAGGATGATTAATCAAAACGTATTGATCATTGATATTAATATATATTATGTCATTGCATAGGCATGATTCATACAATAATACTATGGATAGTGGAATAAATTTCATAAATATTGGAATACGGTAGATAATTATTGGATAATCATTATTTCCCTAGTAGTTGTTTCTTCGATACACTCGTATAATATATCATAACTTACATAACGAATCAAGCTAACCAAAAACAAAACAAAACAATCAAAATCAACTACTTATAAACTTTTCATTACAACCAATTTGAAAGCGATTCCTAAAAATAACCATACCATCCGAAACAAAACAAACAAAAACCAATGAATTCTAATTGAAACTTTTCTAATATCTAATATCAGTAATATTATTAATTCAAGTGATCAGCTATTCAACAAAATTGGTACAACTGTTTGGTTCAATCCACTTTCTTATTTTACTTCTTCAATCACATTATCACTACAGCTGGTACCGCTATCTATTCGATTGCTCATATTTTCTGATCTAATATCCTCTAGCTCTACTTCATGCAATCTCACTAGAGTACCATCTTTTTCACTAGACGATGAGATCTCTAGTATCTCCTCTTCATTATCGGTCGTCAATTGATCAGGATATCTACTGGACCATCGATATCTTTTCTTTTCACCTCTCATTTTATGACCAAAGAAGAACAATCCCCATGGAATTACTGCAATACCTGTATTGAACCAGCCAAGAAATTTGAACATCTCAGAATATGGAATAGTCAATACCATCTTTGCAGCTACCAATGGTAAAATAGCAGCAAATAACGACCGGAAAAAAGTTATCGATGAAACTGCTGATGCTGAAACATCAGGGTACAACTCTACAACAATATTCAATGCGCTTTGAAAAGTAGTGAAAAATGCAAACCCATGCAAAGAAAGAACAAAAAAACCTAGTAAAGGTGTAGTATTCTTAACGTATCCCAATATCAATCCACTTGATGGTAACAACAATGATCCTGTAAGCATTGGTATAAGCCTTAGTTCAGGGTAAACTTGTTCTGTTTGTGAAACAAGCCTTTTCCTGTACACAAAACTTGAGAATGCAATAACAAATGACGCAAAAATCATGCCAAGAATAAACCCAGAGTTAATGAATTTATGAGGGTTTTCGACATATCCGTCTGATGGTTTCACTCCACTACAATATTTCCATACCCAATGAATGTGTAGATACATTGAACCAAAGACATAGGAAGCATACATTCCAACCCAAAAGACGTAAGCTCTTGTCAGTATGAAGTACGGTCTCAAAAATATAGAACCTCTCTTCTTCTTTTCTATATCAATTGTGATTTCTTTTCGACCCCTTATTGAAAAATTCTCAGTTTGGCGGCGCAACTTACGACCTAAGTCATTTTCAATCTTGCATACATATGTCTCAGGACAAAACAACAGGCCAAAAGAAGCAGACACAAATCCAAATATCAAAATGAATAAAACAATAGCTTTATAGGAGCCAAAAGTTTCAACAAGGTATTCACCAATAAACGGACCAAAAGAAGGTGATGAACCAACAATCAAAGCAAAACCAAGTAAAGCATCAGCTCTAAAAGCCTCATTAAACATATCGTTCAAAGCAGCACCTGAAGAAATAATAGGAGCAGAGGAAAGTACACCAGAACCAAATCTAAGTAGAACAAAGAGACAATAGTACTCGGTACCGTAAGAGCAACCTACCAAGATAGAAGCAACTAACACAGGTACGAAAACAACAAATTTTCTACCATAGACTTCTGATAAAGGAGCAAATATCATAGGCCCAAAACTCACTCCAACCATAAATGCTGAATTGCTAACATGAGCAGCAAATGATGATATCTTGAAATGCTCAGAAAGCGATTGATCGGCAGCTCCAAACATACTGCTAGATAATTGTGCTCCAACTGCACTAAATGCATATAAAGCTATAGTCATGATCTTCCTAATGAGCGGAACATTATGAGGATGCAATGGAGATTTATTTGTAATCTCCAATTCTAATAATGTTTCGTTACATTCAGTTAACTGATATGTCTGAAAATTATGTTTCTTTCGATTAGACCTATCAATAGTGAGATATGATCGTTTAGTAGGAGTTATAAGACCATCACGACAAACAAAGAAATCCTCATGATCATAACTCTTGGCAGGATTCGCTAAGAGTGCACGGCCATAGGATAAAAATCCAGCTGGTGCGAAAAATCTAGGAATCTTTCTGTGGGCAATCAAAAGCTTCAGTTTCAGCTTTCTTGAAAAAGAATTAATATTCTTATTCCCTTCATGTTCAGTCATCGATCACATATGTTTTCTTCGATTGCCTTATTTTGTTGAATTGCAGATAGCTGGAGGAATGCTTAGAAGTCTGCTTTTTTTGTTTTTAACTGTGAATGATCGAGAGAAAGGCAAATTTCTCAATTTGACATAAATCTACTTGATAGAAGAAACAACTGTGTTACTAATGATAACTACCATCAAGCAGCATTCTTCAATAACAATGCCAGCTATTTGTATCCACATTAGCAACAGTTAGTACCAAAACCATAACCTAGGAATACCGGTAATCATTGTTAAGAAAAAACATGGATTATATAGTAAATATTTTAACTTCTTCAGCAGAACAAAACTTCCAATAACCATTTTCGGTCACAGTTCTGGAGTATTAACTTCAATGAAGTACTCCATATATGCTGCTGTATATAGCAAGCAGTAGCAGGAGAGTCTGAATATAACTTAATTATAAACTGTAGCCGAACAAATACCATGTCACCATTTTATTATACCTTGTCTTTTCTTGATATACCAAACAGAGAATTGGGAAGGCGGAACACCAACCAGTAAATATACATTACAGTAAGGATTGTAAACAGAAGAACATACAACACAAGTATAAATATATATGTATTTTAGAAAACCAAAGTAGTATCCGTCAAATAAGGAACTTCTTATATAACCAATTTAAGGATACCCAACCAAACAAAAGATAAATAACCAAAAAGAAAAGGAAAGATTAAGACATTAAGTTGTTTCTTGGTTTTCGTTCTGCAGCAAATGCTTGTGATTTCCTTTCCTGTAACATGATCTATCAAGAAATAACAAAAATCAATGACCAGCAAGCTTAGAGTCACCAAAACCCTTCGAATCAATGTTCGAATGAATAATGAGGTACCTAATTATAGGAATATCAAATCGCAAAATAAATCATTAATTAACAACTATCTATATGTAATAGTTATAAAGAATGGAATTTCAAACATGCAGGCGATATATTATTTCCTTAATAGATATTAAAACCAGTTAACTTTTCTTTGAATCTATTTCCTTTTCATTATGAACCAATTCCGCTATCAAGAAAGAAAGTAATTGACAAAACAATTTTCTTGGTAACATGCAAATTATAATGACCAGACAACAACGTTGCAGTTTCTTTAAATTGAGATATTCATATCCAACTAAAGATACAATACAGAATATTAGTACTCATAATTGCGACCATGATATACTGATAAATTCCAGGCCTAATGTAAAGTATTAAGATTAAACCATGAAAAAGATAATGATGATGAAATGCTTGAATAAATGTCCATTTTACGTACTACTCTTATCATCAGAAGTAGTAGTGTAATAGCCTTTTTCAAGATCAGATTCAGAATCCAGGTAATATATCGTGCTATTATCAGCTCCTATTTCTTGGTTTGGTGTAATGATATTACTATCTTTGCGTAACCTCTTTTTGAAGATATTCAAAGCACTTGGCCTATCCTTCTTCTTCGAACTTTTTGAATTTGGTAATGATTGCATTGGGATTGATTCATTGACAGGTGATGCAGTTCTTACCTTTGAAATATCTAGTAATTTATCATCAGGTGACTCGTCTCCACTCAATGACTTATATGAGAAAGCGTCATAATTATCTGCCGAGTCAGAAGTATCGGAATCACTTGAAACGAAGCCAAGTTTACTTGTGATTAAACTGAATAACGATGAGATAAATCTCTTGAGTCTCCTAATATAAGGTCCACATAGGAAACAATAGAATAAATATTCTATGGCTAAAAAAGTAAAACCAACAATAAATCCAAGAATAGTAACAAGGATAATATGTTCTCCCATTAACTTAATAAGTTTAGCATCCGACAAATGCCATGATGAACCAGGGGTAGCAATGAAAAAAGAATAGGGAGTGTCTTTATAATCATTGGGGAATATAATTCTTATCCTTTCAGACTCTGGAAGACCCCAACGTTTGTATTGTTTCCACATAACAGATAAAAATAAAGGACCAGTTGAAAACATGATTGTGATATATGGAACCAACCAATTTTTGTTGTATTGTTCTAAACTTTTTATCACCTTCAAAAAGAAAGGATGACCAGGAACAGCACCCATAACATCGTTTGAGATACCAGTCGGAATAGTCTTTCTCACAACAGCATTGTAAACTAATAAATCATCGAGCTTTCTTTGACAGGCGTCATCCAAATCAATATAAATTCCACCATAATGATAAAGAACAAAATAACGAATAACATCTGCTCTTTCAATGTTGTATTTATATGAATCAAAAGTATTTAAAAACCAAGGATAATGCTCCTCAATGAAATCACGACTCATATTATCAGTCCACAGTATATATTGATAATCTTCATGCAAATTAACACAATTTTGTTGGCCTTCAACCCAAACATCAGGAATTGTTTCATTGATGTATGTTTGATGAATAATCTTTGGAATTACTTGAGGTAAGTTTTTGCTGTTCAGATAGTCTTCTGCTGTAAGTGCATCACTGAATGAATCATCATAGATTAGGGTGATTAAATCAGACACGTAGTAAACAGCAAAGAAGACGAACGCGACATGAATCCATATCAAAACTTGTAACTCTTTCCTCATTTCTGATTGATATTAATTGATGCTCGATTGTTGAAAAACTGTTATAGTTGTTGCAGAATAGCTAAATTATAAAAGAAAAGGAAGAAAAGAGCGATGCGTAACGTATGTAGTACTTAGCACAACAACACAATCTTGTTCGTTCTTGATAGATCCAATATTCGAAGATAACTGAATATAAATGAATGAAATTACTGGATGTTGATTATCCAGAAGTTGGAAGTTCAATATTTCGAATAGGACTGCGATTGAACTTATCAATCAAGCAATTGTGCCTGTAAATAAATAACTAATATAATCTTTCGTGGAAGTAGATGCAGACAGACAGCTTTGCACCAAAAAATTATCAATTACCTCAATCAGAATACTCCCAACAAGCTTTTGTTATCTCCCTCTCTTCACTTCAACAAAGAGATAAATTATTCGACTTCTATAATGCGTCCTTGGTTAATTATTTGATCCAATCGATCTCAACAGTAATAGCTGTCTTCTGCTATTCTCTCTTCTCTCTATCACCAAAAGCACAATGATCGCACTCGCTTTTTGTACACTCTCACTGCAACCTAGGTCTAGTCTAGTCTCCTGTTGCTATTGATACTTATTGAACTTTCTTCCTTTTGCTCTTTCTCTTTGTTCTTTTTTCTCTTTAAAACTAAATTTAACAAACGAAACAAATAAAAACAATTCTAAACCATTAACCATACATTTCGACAAGAAGTTCAGGATCAAAATTCATAGGAATCCCCCATCAGATAAACAGATATTTTGTAATATCAATTACTTTAACTAGAAGACGTCGCCAGGACAAAAAACAGGGAATTAATCAGAGGTACACAGTGAAATAAAGTTTGAATTTAAAAATAGGTAAGCGTTGAAAAGCTTTGCAACATACAGGCTGAAGCAGCAAAAATTTTGTTCTGTACGGAAGTTTAAGTGAATTGAATGGATGTCGTGATTTTTAGTAGGCAATTGCATAAATTGCAATACAATATGAGAGAGTTTGAATCTAACTAATTAATTGAATGTTCAAATTTATAATCTTAGTGAAAGAATATTTTAATGAGGACTTTAGGAAGGTAATAATGAAAGGGTTCTCATTAAAATTTGGTGAGATTAATGACCAAAATTGGTGAGAAAACTGAAGAATGTAAAAGAGGCAGTACACCATTTTCTATTAAAGATTCTCAGAGAAAGTAGGTACCCACCACTGCTGGAAAACTGTTTGTGGGGATTCATCGGTACACCTTAAACTTTAAGCTTTTTATCACTTCCAAAGAAAAGCTAAAACGTTACATGTTCAGGTTGTCGTTTAGATTTAGTCAGTTCCATTACATTAAAAGGGAAAAAAGTGCTTAACGTTGTGCTTAACGAATAAAATAGGCGATTGTAAGCATATTAATCAAAGGTGTCCAACATTATTAGAATGGAAATATCTCGCCCCAACTCGTACTTCACCTAATAGCAGATGAACATATCATTTATGTTCTAATGGAGATAATATGTTTAGTTTTTAACATATTTCACTTGGGTTTCCTTCCAATCTTGAAACTATCCTTCTTATTTTCTCAACATTTTAGAAGGTGCAACACACTTAATTTAAACTAAACACAACGTTAAATTATTTATATATGACCATGTGAAATGAATGATTCTCAAAATGGTAAACCTATATATTAGGGTTTATATTATTAACTTACTTAGTATCATTTGTTAAAAAGTTTACTGCCTAACCTCACCTATCACCCAACCTTATTGTTCAAGGTTATAGTTAATCCGTCTGCTTGCACATTTCCTACTATTTTTATCATTAAAACAAACCATTTTCCCTCTTCCTACACATTCATTCCTTAATTTCTCACCTTTCGTTTCAGCAACCGAGTTCGACACCATGAATCAAGAGATAAGTTAATCTAGTTCCAGAATTAGCTTTAATAGGATAACTGCATAAACAGTATACGCTAACCGTAGTACGTTATTAAATTTTATACGTTTTACCAGGAACAATATCTGATTAATTTCCTCGTAAATAGGAAACTAAGAAGGCACGAGCCTCCTTAATTGTAATGTTTTCCCAATGAAGTCTATATTGAAAGTTGGGCTAATTGAGGATAAGAGCTTAGTTGGGACTAGACATGTGGGCATGAATAATTATTGGGCAGTGGAAATGAGTATTTCATGGTGGCCTTTGACATTTTTATTTGCAACCAGAGGTAGAAGTAGAGGCAAATAATGTAGGGAGTCTATAACAGCTGATGGCAAGTCCTTCTTCAGAAATTGAGTAGGTAATATATGAGACAGTGATAGGTGTATAGATGTATGCATGAGTACCAACCATAACTGATGATGCTTATTTACTACTTCCTCACTGTTTCAAGTGGAAAGTGTTGATCACTGAGACTTTTAGTTCATGAAACCCCATTATTGACGGGCGATTTTAGAAACCAATCATTTTGACAGTTACTTCATATATTCTACTCTGTTTCTCCTTTATGCAATCTCAATGGGGAATGCATTAACATATGAAGGAAAAAAAATTATTCTAACATCACTCGATATGTATTGGCAACGAATGACGTATAAAGCCTACTTGGTGAACTTACCTTTTGATCCTGTTGAATTAAACCATCATTTTTAATATTTCTTTAATAATATTTGTTTGGTACTCAATCAATCCATTTCCATAATCAATTATTCTGGTACACATAATATTTCTATGGTATTTCGTATTGCTTATACTATTTGCTACCGATAATAAGCGCACTCAAAGGCTATGTTGTTCAATTAATAAGAAAACATGATAAAGTAATAATTCTCGTACATTCATTATTCACATCAATAACCAAAAGGCTGAGATAGTTTGAAATATTAACAAGTTATGTTCATAGTAGATAACAGCATTGTTGATATAAAGGAAAGATACGGCTGATTGATTGATTAATACTCGAATGCTACTAAATAAATACCGCGTAAACACTAAATAAATCATGAAGAAAAAAGAAAGGAGTGAAGGCCAACAGAATTTTAATCAATAGAACAGTAGGATCACGATTAACATCAAACAGATTTATTTGGATCAACGAAACAAATAAATCTATATTCAAAAGATGTATGGAAATCTCAGTAACTACAGATCTCCTTCCATCTCCATATTCCGCATACTTTCTATTAGAAATTTCCAATTGAAGTAAGTTTTGGAATTTGTTCGGAATTTATCTTCTTTATCCAACTATAAATCAGCCCTTCCTATTCGTATTTTCAGCGTTGAGGCATAATTGTGTTACTTAAAGCATTATTGAGACTTCATGTTCTACTTTGTATTTGCGGTGATACAGAAGCATCCACTATTTCTGGTTTCTTTTCAATAATGATTAGTAAACAAATTGGAGAGAACCTGCTCATTCAAATTAATAGAAAGAAGTGAGTCATAGATTTCTGTACGATATGTAAGTGGTAGGTTATACAGATCTAAGATTCTTTATTTAGATCAATAGCTTATAATTTATGTTTTTCTTAATACTCACATTCATAAATAAGCAATTAGATCAATAGTGAATGTCCAYCATAAATCGAATTGAAACTCTTGGCAACAGTCTTCATATAATCTAGTTTCTCTTTCGTTATTTGATATCTTACAAAGTACTTGCAGATGAGTTGCGTTTTTAAGCTATAGTTTGATGATTTGTAAAGAAAAGAGGTTGGTCATTCAATACTTGATATCATCTAACACTACTGTAAGTATCATCAAATCAGGTTATGACTACCGAATAGTTAATGAACCATCAACGTTTATTTTATACTAAGTGTAACGCCTTTTATGCTACACCTTTGCTTTCGTGTCCAAATCTCTCTTTTCTGTATTGGTAAAGGTAAACAAATATTTTGGCTGATGGGTTAATAAATAAATACCTTGATATCTCATCTTCATACATCCCATCAATAAAAAAATGAGAAATAAAAAGGAGAAGAAAGGAAAAGGTACTATATATATAAATGATCTATAGAATAAGCAGATGTAAAATAATGCCAAGTCTTCTTCTCACTCTATCATGATTCTCCTCCAAATTGAATAAATACTAATCTTCCCTTTCCGTTTCTTCTAAATATCAGGCTTCAGCTCTCAGCCCGTATTGGGTACTCTATTACGAGAGTTTCTCCATCTTCTCATAAAAGTAAAACGGTTGCCCCATATGCTTAACTAATAGTCAAATATTATTCGTCATTTTATCATTTTTATAACCGCTGTATTAGCATATTTTCCGAATCCCGTAGTTTTCGTCTTTTGATTAACAACGATTAGTAACAGTTCATTCTCTTAAATTCCGGAACGAAATCCATGTAAAGAGTTTCAAACTGCTTAACTCCGATATTTCATTGAGAACTGATATTAATTTTAAATCCGAGTTCATATATTAGTTTCTGTTATATAAGAGAGAGAAGAGTCTGTAAACTAAACGAAAAGATAGGAAGGCGGCAAAAGATTGTACATTGGTGAAGTAATAGCCATAATAATAATATTTATAGTAGATATTGTTATTAGTAGTTGATTGCTCTTTTAAATAATACGAAGCAGCCAGCAATCAGCTTGATCTTTCTCTAGTGATCAAAGTTAAGTTTGAATAATTACAATAGAAGGAAGAAGGAAGAAGGAATAGAATAAAAATAAGATAATAGATTTGATTTGATTCTGATCGATCAGAAATTAGATGATAAAAACTATAATCTATAGAGTTGTATAGAAGGCTTATAGAAGGAATGAATGAGCAGATCAAACGAAAAGAAGAAGAGCGAGTGATTGACTGATTTGAGTAAATCGAACGATAATACTTTGATTAGCGTATATTACGAAAAGGGTTAGAAACAACAATCTGCAACAAAGAAAAAAGCAAGGAGAAAACCAGTTTTATTCATCATGGGATTATTACGAATATTCAAGTCAACATCATCAGCAGCTCAAGAAGTCTCGGAAATCATACCAACTTGTGAAAACTGTAGTTGTAATGATGTTGAGAATAAATTTCCTTATGTCATGTACGACAGCATAAGCAATTTATGGCATTCAGCAGAACCTGTTGATATACATATTGTTATACCAACTGCTAAAACTGATTGGATTCACGAAATCACTGATGTTAAAGATAGTCTTGCGAGCAAAATGTATCATTATTTTAAATCACACCCGGACGCAATACCAGGTAAAATCAAAGTATCAAATAGCTCATTTGCTAAGTCTGATTTTTTCTCTGAAGATGAAGAAATACTGCTATTTCCTGCATTTGTTAGAGTCACATTTCCTTTGAAGGAATTAGAAACCGTTATTAACACCGTTCTAACGACGAATACTCCATTGGATGTTAATATTCCAGGAGTGAAAATAACTCCATTACCATATGACTCAATTATGATGTTGTGTTCACATAGAACAAGAGATAAACGTTGTGGTATCACTGCACCTATTATGAAAAAGGAATTGGAAAGACACCTACTGGAAAAAGATTTATATCGTGATGATTCTGATGATCGTGAAGGTGGAGCTATCATAACGTTTGTTTCTCATGTTGGAGGTCATAAGTTTGTTGCTAATTTATTGATTTATAGAAAGAGTGGTGAACGTATATGGTTAGCTAGATGCAATCCAAGTCATGCAAAGATGATTGTGGAAGAGACGGTAATAAATGGGAAAGTTGCCCCAGAATTGGTTAGAGCTGTTGCTGTTGGACCTTCGATAGATTGGTGACAGGTAGTTGATCACAGAACAGGTAGAGGAAGAGGTTTATGGAGTATAAATTGAATCGTTAGAGTATGATGCAAAGTATAAAGGTTAAAGAATCAATTTGCTGGGAGAAAGAAAAGAAAGGGATGTGCAAGATTCATCAGAAAGGAGGCGTTGGATAGAGATTATATAGAGGAAACAAGCTTATATACGTAATAATCAGCATGTCAGAATTTTATATTAATACCTCTCAGAATTCTTCATATATATACTGTTTGATTCGCTTATCTCTGAAAATTGGTAACAAATTATTTGAAAGTCCTTAGCAAAACATGATTTTACTAAAGAAGTGCCTATATTTCATTAGTGAGAGCTAACTTCACGCAAGAAACATAACAAATTTGAATGAATTTATGATTTTAGGTAAAATTCCTGAATATAATATGATTTCGTATATTTTTACTGTTTTATACAACTATGTAAGCAATTTGAAGAATTGAAAAGTAAGTTGAGAGAGAATCAGCAGACAGTAAACAGCTTTCATCTCTTTCAATCGAGTTATTACAAAAATACCGAATTCAATTGAAAATTTCCCTAAGTTTGTATAATAATTAAATACTATGGTTATACTCTAATGTCTATAATTGATTCGTTTCTCCCTTTCCAAAAGAGGACTCATTTATTCAAGAACAGCCCCTGATCTAAAATGATTAATTAATTAAGGATAAGATATAAGATGATTATGATCATTCTTGTAAACCTTTCAAAAYGTTTAGTCGTACTTGCAGATGCTCTTCAGCCTGAGGGACCAATTTACTCTTCAACACTTTCTGTAGTCTAAATGCTTCCTTCTTTATAAAATCATCCTCATTCTTCATTATTTTGCTGATAATCTTACGATAGTAAGTAGAAGATAAATCAGTCTTACTGTTCAACTTACTTAATAGTGCATTAGCTAGATCCTCTTTCTTCTCCCTCAAAAGAGTTCTCACACTTTCTTCAACTTCTTCTAGTCTTCCTGCTTCCGCTGATAAACTTCCATCTAACGTTCTGTATAAACCAGCGTTCTCATTGACAAATTGAATAAATTCTTCAATATCAACTCTGCCTCCATATCTAATGATTTCTCCTCTTGAATTAACAAAAATAATTGCTGGTGACTTACTTATACCATATTCTTCTCCTATATTACTTGATTTCGTCATATCTACTTCCGCAATTATAATTTCATCGTTCTTGAAAACCCTACCGAGAAGTTGATATTCTGATTTCAAAGCACGATCATCATTTGAAGTAAACGCGACTACGCTCGGTTGTGCTTTGATGAGAGATAGGTTTGAGCTGTCAATATTGATCACATGGCTTTGATGTTTAGCTTTAGACTTAGAATTGCTTTGGTCATCAATGAATGCCTTGATAGCACCTAATCTTCGAGGGCCAGAATATTCTATTGGGTTGTTGATATCATTAGGAACAAATAGCTGGATAGTTGTTAGTAATACCTTCAGAGCGAGTCGTAAGCTAGAACGCAAGTGATATAAGAGATCATATAAGTACCATGATTGTACGATCATAATCCTATATGATTACAAATACTGCCAGGCATTTATCAGTCTTCAAAAATATTATGCTAGCATACCTTTAAGGTAGGATATCCTTCAATTTCATATCTTTTAGAGATTTTCCTGTTTTCATCACCATCGATTTTGACTACCAATGTTAGTACATGAATGAAATCATCGAAGTCAATCATTATATAGTTATATCTACCCGGTACCTCTTATACTAGTTTAATTGACACTTGTCATTTCAAGTATTCTAACTTACCAATCTGAATATTTTCTGATGATTCGTATTGCTCAGCCAGTTTCTCAATAGTTGGCATTAATCGTTTGCAGTGAGAACACCACGTAGCATAAAACTGGATAGTGAAAAGATGAGTTAGAATCATCGCTCGTACTATTATACTAATTTGATTGATCATCAATAGAAGGAAAAACTTTTAATCAACATCCAACCACTTTCATTGCAAACTATTATATTCAACTTACGTCTACCAATGTATATTTCCCGCTATTTAGAACAACTTCATCAAAGTTCTTTTCATTCACTTCAGGCAAACTACCACCTAATACAGTCGATAGGAAGACCAATAAACTGGTCAACAATATTACTCCTTGAAACTTCATCTTCCATAAAATAATCTCAAATTCAACTGTTCAACTGTTCACCTATCTGAATATCAATTTCCTCGGCCAGCTCTTACCAGATCCCAATAATGAATGATAAATCAAACACTTCTAATAGTTACTACCTGTCATAATAAGCAAGAGATGAATCATGTTAAATTTGCCTTACTGATTAACCTGATTGAACTTAAATCATTAGTCAGAATTTATGATTTGTTTGGGAAATAAAGTGATAAATAAGGTTTCAGGTTCCTAATAAATTAAAAAGGAGATCTTTACATGTGAATTTTATGCATGAATATGCATATAACTTACAAACTTTATTAGTATGGAAGGAATGGAGTTAGTATTGTTCATTTATCTGATCATACATCAAAAGTGATTATAACTTCTCATATATTACAACTTAAATGAGAGCACATGTGAGAAGAACATTTGGTAAAAACATTTTGAGAATTGTTTTTGATGTTATTAGGAAAAGTAAGTTGGGACTAATCAAGTCGTGTGGGCCATGGTGTGGATTAAGGATTGTGAATACTAAGACTTAAGAGATAGCAGTAGTACTAATCTTTTTCGGTGAACACTTTCGTAGGAAACCTGTAGAATCCTTCAAATATCTTACAATACTCAATGGGTAGAAATTAGCTACAATATGCTGCTACAATTGGTTTAGCCGTGAGGAAACAAATCATATAGCTGTATGAGTGTTACTGAATTTGACTAGTAGGTTCTACATTCAGATTTCAAACATCAATTCCAAAGTAACATATGCATCTCATTCAACTCAGTGTATATCTTAATAATCATAATTCATTTGACTAATCGACTCATCAGCCTGTCAACCTATTTAGCAAAATGTAGTTGCACATTGAACCATTGTCTTGCTTGAACTTGTGCTGGAGTTAAACCAGGAGTTCCATACGTTAAAGGAGAATAATACAAGAAGCAAGCAATCAATGCCACAATTATTCCCACAACCAAAATATAATAGATATTCCTATTTGCTTCATTGCCAATATACAATCTTTGTTTAGGTTTCTTAGTGTATGATACAAGTGATGATAGCTTCATAGAAGTCTTGAAGCTCACAACGCCTAAGAATCTATCTAATCCCTGAGGATTAAACTTATCAGCAAACAAGAATTCAATCATACCACCAGCAAACATTGCAGCAATTAAATGAGCTGAAAAATAGTGATGGAGAAATAACTGTCTTCCCATTAAAAAGAATGGGAAATAATGTGTACACCAACCAATGAAGAAAAATCCAATCGAATTGTATAGCTTGTTTCTTGCAGTGGCAGTAAACAAATCAATTCCTCTTTTGCGTACTAATTGATCTACCAATACAAAAACTAAGAACACAGGCACCAGAGTTGTTTCTAGGAAATAACCAACATAATTGCCTAAGAAGTAAATCTGAGACTTGCTATCTGCTTCTGTCCAGAATGAAACACCTTTAAGATTAAATGGCCAAATGATAGGATTAGAAGCATAAGGATGTTCTTTTGATAACTTGTTATTATGTTCAAACATACTCTTTTGCAATTCAAGGTATTTACTAATGAATGGCAATGTCTTAACCTTCTTAGGTCTATATTCAGCTCTGGCATCATTGAGGCCAATGATTTCATCAAAAACCCATAAATTGGCTGAATCCTTTTGCGCCTTCTTTCCGTTAACTTCCTGCTGGCCATAGCCCCAATCTGGTAAAGGTCTCTTATCAGACCACATAGCAACCTTGGTGTTAGTATGAACCAGTCGAAAATTGATTCCTTTAGTTTTCAAGACACCTCTAGATTTCTTAGCAGATGGTCTAATATCAAACAAAGTATCCGAATATTTTGGGCCCGAGGCAACTTCCTCTGATACACAAGTAAATTCTTCGTTAGTAGGGTAGTATGGAGATGCTACATCGTGCGTCAAAAGATATGTACCAGTAGCGACGTGTTTAAGACGAACCCTATCGTCTAATCTAACAGGATGGCCCAATTTATCATTTTCAGCAAATTTGTCATCAGAATCAGGTAATATCTGCCAATAGGAGTTGGCATCTGATAATCTGTCTGTTAGATTATCATATTGAATACCAGTAACTTGTTGGCCTTGGCTTGACACTCTTCCATCATCATATCTGAGAGGGTAATTATAAAGATGAGAGTGAAGAAAAGCACCAGTTTCTTTGTGTTTGATTAATACAGTATCATAAAAGTTTACTGTTTTTGCTTCTTTGGCTAACATACTATCCCCTAAAGTCTCTTGGAAAGGTAAGGACATAAATGAATCACCCGGACCTGATTTTGATAGTATAGCAAAATGGATATAAAACCAGCCAAGGTAAATGCAGAATGGGAAAAGAATTAATAGATAAAATCTGCTGAAGAATTGTTTAATGTATTTTCTCAGTGACAAGCCAGCTTCCAGGTCTAATAAATTCCATAAGTCAACTATAACAGCAATACCAATAGTTAAGAAAGTGAAGGCCCCGACGTATTTAGTGCTCATTACGCACGATAACCAAAATCCAGTACTAGCAAGCCATTTCCACCAGCTGAAACTGAAAGGTTCATATCTCTGTTGTGAGAATTTGACATAACAGTATAAAGAGGCAGCAACCGAAATAACTAAAGAGGCATCAAGCAATATAAGTCTAGTTTCTGTAATATGTGCGTTATCGAATAAAACAATTGAAGCAGCCAAAATGCTTGAAAGTAAACCAAAACCTGATTCTTTCATAGTATAGAAAACAATGGGAACAGTAATAGCACCTTGAAACGCTTCTAAACTTCTATATGCAAGATAAGGAACATTATTGCGGATATAATTATCACCAATACTCTCGAATTTGAAATCCCCATTATATCCAATGATATAGCCAACAAATGCAATGAGTAATTTTGCAAATGGTGGATGGAGATCAAAAAAATAGGTTCTTTGTAAGTAGTAGGATGCAAATTTACCAAAATGAACTTCATCAAATACAACTGAGTCTGGATGATCTATTCTGTAGAATCTAGTAGCAAACGATAGCACCGTTAGCACTAATGCTGTGATATGAAATGCTTTATCGTCGTTGTTATGCTCGTTTTTATCAATTTCCCCAAGCAAATCCACGCTTTCCTTCTCTGGCTCTTCTTTGCTTATTTTATTGTGGTTTTTGGTGCTATTTAGTTGATCATTCCGGTGATAGGTCTTCTCATTATGATGCCCAGATGAGGCCTTTCGGACCTCTTTTTTTGTTTTTCCTGCCATTGTTGTTGCAATTCTGCGGCTGTAATTAAACAGTGCGTACAATGATTGTTGCAAGAATAGTTGTAGTTTATTTAAGGAAGCAACAAAAAAAGAGAACGAATATGAAAAATTAATTGGAGTAACTAAATATTTCAAATTGAATGCTAATGAGTAAACAATTGAAAAACTAAATAGTGCGTGTTGTTCAAAAGGAGAAGGATAAATGGAAAAATTATTATGTGATATTTTATTTATTATTCAGGAAGTACATTTAAGTATGGTAGGCTAATAGGTTAAAGTTATACTTTTTGCATTTGTATGCATTATTGTACATTTGCATCAAATATGCATATATCCGCAGGTAAGTACGTCTTAGTGCATATTATAATCTTGGCTTATCATCGCCATGTTTACCTATCATTATTAGTAGTATTTTTCCTCTTGATGTTGGCAATTCTCAACGATAGTTAAGAAGAACTAATATATATTTCCGTTGTTATTTGTTGTGGTTGATTATGATATTTAGGTAAATATCATGGCTACTAGCGAATGTGTGCAATAAACTACCTTGCTTGCATTGTGAGTTCAATTTAGTTTTGCTTCTATTCAATCAAATGCCTGATTCCCACTACAAACAAAACATATTTTCATCATTTTTCATTTTTCATTAACCAGTTCTGAAAATAGTCTGCTAATAATTATGGCGCTACTATATTMATTACAGAAAGAAGAACTATACAAGAAGCTGTCCGAGAAAGCGCTGTTATTTTAAGCGAGTCTTACCTTCTATAATTTACTCTAAGGTCATCGCCTACTTCTCACAAATCATAATCCATTGTTATCAACGTGCAAAAGATAGCAACAAGTCCATCTCAATATGTCTTTGGGTTTAGATAAACTGTAAGTATCAACACAATTCACAAAACTCGGCCGTTTTTCCTAGTTTTCCTTCTTTTGTTCATTTCTTACTAACACTCTACCCAGCACTTTGGTTAACTATTTAAGAGGCTCGTACCTCCAATCAGGCAATGATGGCATTGGTCTATCTGTTATTGAGCAATATTCAACTATCAACGACGATGGAATTGCTGTTCCATCCAATATAAATATTCTACCTGTTAGCTATGCTGAGGCTTTGCAGAAATGTGATTCTCCTCCGATTTTGGCTTTCAGGTCCGAAGATGTTTTGAATAGACAAGAAAGACGTAAGCCAATCACCAAAAGGAGCATTGGTAATATCAAAGAAAAACAGAGTATGACAACAATTTCTGAAACAGAGAGAAAAAGCGGAGATCAAACTGTGAATTTCACTATTTCTGAAGGTGAAGAAGATGACAATATATCTTGTAGTAGTAACATCACAGCAACAAATGTCATTCAGGCTGATAATTCGACGTTTGAAAACAAGAACGACAATCAACTAGTTTTAAGTAAAAGGAAGAATAGCAAGAATAGCAACAGCATCATCAATTCTTCTGAAAGACCTGTAAGAAGGATATCAAGATCGAATACTGGTGAACTTAGTATCAGTACATCTACTACAACTGATACTGATAGTGATGATATGTTCAGTACTTCTATGAAAGCTAATAATAACAATAACAATTGCAATTACAATGCCATGGATATTGATAGCGTCTTTAATCACCTCAACAACATCAACAGCAATAACAGAAACGCTGATAGAACAAAGCAACTGAAGAAAAGACCACCTGCATATGAAACCAGCTCATCTGCCACTATTGTAGCTAAGTCATCTCAAAAGCTGAAACCATCAGGGAAAGGCTTAGCACGAGTATTTCATTTTGGTTCAAATAGCAGTGGTGATTCGATTCATTCAACAAATAACCATGCAAATACTACAAACAGTACTGAATCTACTGCTAGTCCTGTATCGACGATATCTCGTGATACTGAAAGGCTTACTGGGAACTCAACTGGTCATCCTCATCATGCACAGCAGAAAGAGAAAGAGAAAGAATCTGCTATTGGTTTTTTCAACCATTTGAAGCTTCCAATGGCAAATAAACATCAAAAACGTGAATCTGGTCGTGATGTTGAAAGTTCTAATGACAGTCTTGACTCTAATAGTATGGTTTCAAGTGATACTAATAGTTACAGAATAAGCAACAACAATACTAGAAACAATATTAATTCTGATGATTTAGGATTGTTGAGGACTGCTAATTCTACTATTGATAATATAATAAAAGTTCCATATGGTGAGAGAAACGATAATAATAGGTTTGATAGTACTAATATATTAAATGGCTTGAATATATTAGATCGTACTAAGAATAGCAATAATAGTAAGAGTGGCAATAGTACGAATGCTAATAGTAGCAGTACCAATAGTAATAGTACTACTAATACTAATAACAGTGCTAGCACTATCAATACTATTAAAACTGGCTCTTATCATAAATATGATTACAGCTATGGAGAAGATGACGACGACGACGACGATGATGATGATGATGACGATGATAAGAAAATCGGTACAACCAATAGCAATAACTATGAGACTAACAATAGCAGTAACAATAAAAATATCAATAGCAACAATAGTAACTCAGAATTTGATACTGATTTCGATACCGATCTTGAAGATAATTCTATGGCAGACCAGTATGATAGCGAAGCTGTGGATTATATTGACTCTGATTTCGAAGTTGACCTTGAAACAGGTTCTGATTCCAATTTCAGTGATGATGAAGACAGTTTAGTAGAAGCCGAGCTTAAAAAGGCTGCATTGAAATTCAAATATGGTAAGAAACCTGACTCTGCTAGTAAAACAAGCGATGATCTCCTTCATATAATATCAAATGACTCCTCAGCCGTTGATTTATATGAAAGTGGGATATCGGGAGCTGGTTTTGGTAATAATAATACCAAATCCAGAAGAGGGTCTAATTCGAAATCTGGAGGTAATACTGGCCTCGATAAAGATAGTAGAATAGGTACTAGAAGGAAAAGAAGGCATAGCACTAATACTATTAGATCATTTGATAGTGCCACCGAAACAGATGCGTACTCTGAAGAGCCTGAAGGGTTGGTTTTTAGGAGATTACCTGCTCAAATGTATGAAGATGGTAAAATTGCTAATGGTATTTCCAATAATGGTAGCAGTATCAATGATACAAATAACAATAATCCTATCTCTAGTTCTGTTGTATCATCTAATAGCGAAACGATCAGTTTGAAGAAACATGCTTCTCTCAGTCAACTGAACACACATTTCTTACGTTCTATTTCTAATGTAAATAACATTCCTGAAGAAAACTCCGTACTGGAACTAAAGGATGATGATTCAGACTCAGCTTGTGAAGAAAGACATAGGGCGCAATCTACCTCTAATATTGATAGAAGAAAGTATTCTTTATCTTCTATTCAGTCAGGTAGATTCAGAGATAGGCTGGGAAGTTTAGACAAAGGAGCTGTTTCTATCACAGGTTCTGGTAGTAATAACAATAATAACTCTGGCAACCGGGTTTTGACCAAATCACAGCTATCCGCTTTATTCAAAGGCTCTTCCGAAAACAATATCCATTCAATACTTGAAAGATACAACTTTGCCAATGGTACAGGATTAGCAAACAGTGAAACTCTTAGGATCTTCATGCCCAAGAGCAATAGTTCTAATGATAAACCCTACTGGACTATTACTGTTTCTCGTGGTTGTAAAGTATGTGATACTATTGGCTACGCGTTGTATGTTTATTGTAAAGAGAATAGGGAGCCGAAATTAACAGAAGAACTGTGTGACATCAACCAATGGAATTTACATATAGTGGAAGACGAAGACACAGGAGAACCTGACGATGATTTCCCGGCTTTAGAAAGGCTTCGGCCTATAACTAGTTATGGGTTTAAGGATTTCACGTTAGTAAGAGCAACACCACAACAAGTTGAAGAGAATGCTGCAGTGACTCCTGGAATTCCTGTTATCCAACTAGGGGAAAATCGTAATAAGGGTGTTGAAGGTAGTGGTGGAAGGAGTGAGACCTATGACAGAATTACTCGTGGAAATAATAATAACAATGGTATTGCTGCTGGTATTGACAATGAAGATATGAGTAGTGCAACTGTTGGTTCAACCGTTGCTGCAACAGCACAACTGAATAAAATATTTCCTATCAACGCTACTCTTCCTACGAATAACTTATTGGACCTTTCGTCACCATTGAATAGCCAGCCAACGTCAAAACCTGTGGAGATCGCAGTTTACGAGTATCCCTTAACTCAATCTAATGATTATTCAACTACTATTTACATCCAAGGTAATAAACCTTTAAGAGAAGTACTTGAACAAGCATGTCGGGATAGAAATTACAATGTGTATAATTATGTTCTAAGGATAGTGGGACATGTTGCAATTTTGGATCTAGACTCTGAAATCTCTACGATAGCTCAAGGAGATCGTTTGGCTATTGAACTAGTATCTAAGCGCACGATTCAACAACAGGAGCTTGGAAATACGCAAAATTATACAGAATCGATTCAGAACACAGTAGAAGCTAATGATACGGGTTTAGACTTATGGAAACTGAAAGGAGATGCAAGAAATAAGAGAAGCATGACAAATATCCTTGGAGGAACAGTTTCAACATCAAATCCTTTCCATATTCATAGAACCCATCGAAATAATAGAAGACTGGGAGGCATTCATACAGAAAGCTTTCAACCGTCAAGAGCAGTTATGGAACAGGCCATTCCTAATCAGTTTTATCGTTATTTCGTATACAGAAGACAGCCCATGTCATTTGTGGGCCGTCAAGAAAGAGTTTTAGCTATTGATGGTGAATATGTATATATTATGCCATCTGATGATAAAACATGGTTTGAATCGCCAAAGACTACAACTTTCCATGTGGGACAGATCAATAAGTGTAAGCAATCAAGGAAAACACCGACTCATTTCAAGATAGTTATTATGAAGSCTGGAGGTCCCAAGCGGTATGATTTGGAGTCTCCTACTGCTCAAGAGGCATCTGAGATTGTTAAAAAGCTGAATATTATTGCTGCTGCGTATAAAGCTAATATTAGCTAGAGGGGTTGAAGAACGAAGGATTGAAAGTCGAGCATGAAGAGTAAAAGATGTAAAATGACATTAGCTTATGAGTATTTCATTGAAGTATCAGGAGTAAGTAAAAATGAAGTACTAGGTGAAAAATCACAGAATTCACATAGTATGAACGGAAGTCAAGATTGAGGGTATGAAAGGAAGAGCTGTAGAACAACAGTACAATAGGTTATCGTAAACTATACTAAATAGTATACTATGTCATAGGAATAACGTTTTAGATCTATTTCAGGATCAAATTATCTTTCGTAAAGAGATATGTTGCTCCTAAGTAATAATGTAATGCTGAACAAATTATAAGGTAATACGCCATAAAGAACGCAGTAGATTTAAGTTACTAATAAAATCGCTTTTGATTAAGGTTTCATGCATAATCGCCAGAAAGTTAAACTCTATACGACACAAAGCAACCTACCTGATAGGTAAATTACTTATTAAGAGAATTTGGATAATAGGATAGAATTAATTTTAGTTGGGAGTACAAATTTTAGTACTTTCTGGAGCTAATATATAGTACCAGGTTTAGTTTATCGATTTTTGTCCGACTTTTATTTATAGCATCTTTTAGGTCTTTCTGAGGATGGGACATACATACAGAGTTTCAAATATCTCATGTGCTTTCAAATTAAAGTTGAACTTAAAGCTAAAAGTAACAACTTTAATTTCTACATCATTTCCGTTTTATTCTCAGCATTATTGAGAAAGGCTATTTCTTTCTTACTCTGCCCGTTCTTTCATTCAGCAATAAACTAGTATTTACTCTACGTAAACGTCGTTTGCAGAAGCATATTTTGGAATTAGTTGGATCTCATACTCAAATTAGGAATAAGGTAAATGTAATAAACAATGGAAGGAAGCAATCGATCTTCTATCGGTCTTTATTTCACCTCAAACTTGGGCATCACGCTTTCCAAAGGATTTTTTGAAGCGTACATCGCCAAATGCCGTTCACTTATTTACGCATTTCCAACAACACAAGCCAATAAAGAAAAATAATATCACCGATCATTTAGCAGAACGCTCACCTGCTGTTCTAACTCTAACAACTTCAACAATATCCTACCCAAAATCAGAAAGCACCGACGGTCTTTCCTTTATCATCGGCAAATTCACCACAAACTTGCACCATTCAAACTGCAAAAAAGACCCTTCCCACCCTCTCCTTATTAAATCTTCTTATCTCCTCTTTATTTAAACTTGTTTAATCGGTCATTGTGCTTCGTCATTTCCTTCTTTGCTTTTATTGCACCGCACTATCACCATTTTCCCTCTTGCACGAATTATCTCCAGTGCTCCCTCCCGGATTGTGTCTCATTTTAGGTACATAAAGCTTTTCTCACTATTTGAGAAACAAAGTTCAGTTCACCATAATGTTTGAAAAAAAATTGATAGACACTGTACAAAGGAGAATCATCCTCCTACCTATCAACAAAGCTATTCGATGTGATTGTGAGAGAAGTAATGTCTTGATACTACAAAGGAAAAGGTTGTGGTTCTATCAAACTCGTGAGGTTTCCAGTGTATTTACGAGTAGGACGCCAAACGTCGAGATGGCAGAGATCAACCTATTGCAGAACTGGAAAAGAATACAAGCAAGCCAAAAGGCAGAGAACGACGATTACAGTCAGTCAAAGGAGAATAAGAATGTAAACGGAAATAGCAGTTCAGTGAAATCTGGGAAGCCAAAAAATGGGGCCCCTGTAAATAAAAATAAATCGCAGAAGAAAAAGAGCAAGATTCAGAATGGACAGTCTTGTATGAAACCTGATGATAGCGACAAACCTGAAGTTTTACGGGTTGGATATTTGCACATAACAGAAGCTGAATCGTCTATAGAAGCACTATCAAAAACAAAAAGGCTATCTGATCCAAACGCTTCAGCGAGTATAAAAGGACAAAATAAACGGAAGCATAAACTTAAGAAGAAAAAAGCTACAGAAGACAGCAATCATGGTAGCATTGTTCCTGGTCCTAGTGGATCAGATGAAGACAACAAGCATYCACCTGTTGGTGCTGGTAACAGTAAATGTAAAGCTGCAACTAAGAGTCAATTAATTTCTGAGAAGAACTTCAGCAGGAGACTGGAAAATTCGGAGCTAGCAACAATGAAAGCTCCATTGCCAAATCCACTATTAATAACAAGTTCAGACTTAGATGTCTCAAGGGTATGTTGTATTATTGGCTATCAATAGATCTATCTGATTATTGTCATTACTTTGTTAACATTTTTTTCTTCGCTTTATTAACATTACTAGAAACGACAGGTGTCTACGTCAGCTGAATCTTCACCTATGAAGAAACAAGATATCCCATTAAAAGGAAACTCCGGGGATTATCATCCCAAAGAAGATAAAATAGGAAGATACTTAGCAATCGACTGCGAGTTTGTAGGGGTAAGTCACAGAGGATCTGAACAATCAGCACTGGCAAGAGTATCTATAGTAAATTTATATGGACACGTGGTACTTGATAAGTATGTTCAACCAGGGAAAAGAGTAGTGAACTGGAGAACTTGGGTTAGTGGAATTCGACCTTCTCATATGAGAGAGGCTATACCATTTTTCGAAGCACAGAGTTTGACTGCTGAGCTCATAAAGGACAGAATACTTGTTGGACATGCTATCAGTAATGATTTGACAGCATTGAAGTTATCACATCCTAAACACATGATTAGAGATACTTCTTTATACACTCCTTTCAAACAGTATAGCAAAGGACATACTCCTGGTCTGAAAACGTTAGCTAGAGAGTTATTTGGTGAGAGTATTCAAAAAGGGGAGCATTCTTCAATAGAGGACGCAGCTATGACAATGAAGATTTATCGCATGCATAAACAGGAAATTGATCAGTTTTATAGGTCTAAAGGATTTACTCATCCTAGTACTTGGTGAATAAGGAAATCAGGGCATGTGGTATTACAGCTTTTTGTTCTCAATCAATTTCTATGATCACGAGTTTCAATACTGCATCATGCGGACCTGTTTTATACGAAAGCTCTTAGGTACTATGATTTGATCAGTGATCATATAATACTAGAAAGATAGGCATTTGTACCATATGCTTTTTTATGATCACGTTATACCTGAGCTCCAGCACAAATAATATGGTTTTGAGTATGAATATGGATAAATAGATGTTGGCCAACAGAAGAGGAAAATATTGCTGAGGTACCAAGAAAGCGGGTAGCTGACTATAAACTATTACCATTATTGTCAGATTAGGCAGGGTGTCATTATGTCATATAATACATACTACTATGAGTTATATCCTAAGAAATTCTATCAAAATGTTGGAGAGGATTGCCATAGGAATCAAATGCAATTCAGTCTGACATTAGAATACTAAGTGTAATATGTAATACACTACTTTGCATATTTCCATTACAACATCAATCATACATAATAACTAAAGCATGCATACTCATATGTGTACAATAGATCTAATCAAATTTATCAGCTACAGCTTAAACGTAATGGCAGTGATACCATTTATGAAATAATCAACAATTGACATCTTAGAATTTTAGGTCGGTATGAGCTAGTTATATCACTTATAAATGTTAGTTCAATAATTCCTTTATCAAATATGAATACAATTCCTGATCTCATACTTAATCTATGGATTTTGCTCTACGGAATTGATTGACGCAACACGAAGTATATAACAATATTAGGAGATACTCGAAAAAATGTTTATAAAAAGAAATATTATATCTATTTCCTGCAATTTATAAGAAATGAGCCATACTAGTAGAAACTATTCCTTGACCCTCCTTCGTTGTCGAAGATACGCAGTGTTATTTAGATTCAAACCCTAACTTTATGATTTAACTTTATTCTTCTTCTGCTATCATATCCGTTATTTTTGAATAATCATTCTTTCTTGAACAAAGCCTCCATTGATAATGATCAAAAGAGTGAAGAATGCAGTTTCTCTCCTTTTTATCCACTTCTACTTAAAGACAGCCAATATGAATCTGGTGTAGAAAATACTGCTGAACTACCAATGTTCCCTAGGAAGTCTGTTTTCTATCACATMTCATATCATATCATGTACTGTAGCCAGAATAAATATTTCATTGGAAATACTTCATCTGATTAATACATCTTCATTTATGCAACATAGATAGCATAAGCGTAAATATATATTCTTATTAATATCGTTAAGTTATGTAAATTAATTAAGTTATTCTTCTCCCTATTATCATATATACTTCTCTAGCAACTACATTATTTATTCTATCTTATTCCAATCGTAATCTCTAACGACAATCATCAAAGAGTCAATATTGTAGTTGCAGATAACAATCGACTTCCCATAACATTCAACTTCGCTAGAAGCTTTCCATTCCTTTGAGGATCATTTGCTATTTCATCCTGCAGTTTACTATAATAATCCAATTGACCCTGTAATCCTGTTGACATCAAGACATTTGATAACACTTCAATGTACTTAGGCATATTGTAAAACCTCTCATCAGCTAGTGATTGGGCAATTACCTCATGAATTAATGATAGTAAATTCCCCGTTGGTAAGGATCCGCACATACTTTTCAATCTAGGTCTAATACCAAAATAAAGCATGAACTTATAGTTAGGAGCATGTTCTCCAATGTATAGTAGAGATAGAATATATCTACATTGCATTGTCTCGTCCGCTGAATCTTTAACAAACAACAATGACGCTGAAAACAAGGTATAGAGGGCCCGTTCTGGTTGTTTGATGAAATAGTCCAAGAGCACTTCTGGTACTCCTAAAGTGCGGGATCCTGCATGAAGACGTTTATTCTTACATCCAGCWGCTGCTATCATATCTTGAAGCTCTGCAGGGTCTCTGACGTAAAGGTAGAGCATGAATAAATAGCATAATGATTTCAAGTCTGAGGTTTCCTTGCTTTTTGGTAAAATATCCTTTGGTATGTTATGATCTCTTAGTTCTTGATCCACTGTTACCTTACGAGCACTAGGATTGATGGCATTATTACCAGCACTGGTACTCTTAGTAATGGCTTCAGCAATACTCGAACCAATATCAGTACCATCATTATGAGTAACAGTAGCAGCAATAGCAACAATAGCAGCAGCATCTTTCTCTCCATTGACATCGAAAATGCTATCATCATAAATAGCACTTTTACTATTACTATAACTAGTACTCTTATTATCACYATCAATATTACCGTTACGACTACCATTGCCAATGCCATTTTCATCGCCAATTCTGCTGCGAACTTCTAACAATGTCCTCAACGTCCTAATAGTACTGTGTCTAGTGCTACTTCTATGCAATCCAGACATCAACATCAAACATATAAAATTGTCCAGATACTGGGGTTCCATTTTGACCCCGCAGTAGTCTTCAATAACTTCAAATCCTGAACTTGCATGTTCTGTTATTAAAACCTCATCGATATTGATTCCATACCCTGCCATTGTTTCTAGAACTGTTCCCACAAGCTCAACTGCTACATTGAACATACCAACGTTATCTCCTTGTGCTAATCCCATTCCAAGCCATAATAATCTACCAAAATATCTTGATGTCGGTGCTAATCCCATGACAAATCTTCTTAAACAATGGACAATGCAGATCTCAAGCTCTCCGGCAATAGAATGCCTAGTTTGTAGGGTTCCAATAAAGACTTTGAGTACCGCAGCTACCAGTAAATCCGAAACACCGGCTTTCGTAATGAATCCTAGTACTAGAAATGCTCTGGCTCTTACAATAGTGTCCCTGGAGAAAGCCAATGAGATAATCCCACTGGCCCAGCGAGATCTCCAACCAGCAGCTTCTGCACGACCACCAACGAGGCCCGCAAACGTCAAAAGAGTCTCGCAGAATTGCTCATAGGCAGAGACTTTGTTGTACACTTCCTTCCGATAATCAATTGCTGTTTGATTCACTCCAAACAATAGTCGCGTCCTTTGTCCAGATAAATCAGTTAAAACATCGTTGATTTTCGATTTGGCGCTATTGGAAAGAGTGTCTTTACTAAGAAATGCATGGCAAACGTTCACCAAAAGCTGTAGCAAAGCCTGACGTAATTCCAATGGTCCAATGTCCAGAAGAATTGAAACAACAAAGAAAATATCTCCAAGAAACAATTCAGCAAGAACCCCGTTATCGAAAAATACAGCAACACATGTTTTAGTTAATACTGTTACTTCGATCCATGAGATATGAGCTACTGTTGCATTCTCTCCGTCTGGTAAGGGCATTCTGGTCACTGCCTTCAACCGCGAAACGAGTTGTCCGCAAACTTCGGCAGTAGGAGTGCAGGACAATATGGAGACCAGACTGTCGGAAGGCTCTTCTACAGCCTCTCTTTCAACTGCTACACCCACAACTTCCCGGACCACCATGTCAGTTAAACCGGGTTCTAAACAGAGTCTAGACCATAAAAAAAAAACCACGGAGGATAGACCTTCTGGCCGAAGTACTGACATTTTAACCATTCGTCGGATAAGCTCTGCAGCTTTGTCTGGACCTAATTCTGGGTCTTGAAGTATATAGACAAAGATATTCTTCATCCATGGGGCCATACAAGCAGCAACTACTCGCGATTTTTGTAGGTGGCATGTCTCATAAGACACTACTGCTGCAGACAAGAAATCATAGGTTAAATCGGGATGATGAAGCGCTAAGGCTTCTGAAATAGATATAACAAAGCCGCTAAGGCCTCGGGGGAAATAAACAGCTTCGGAAGCGAATACTTGGCGTCCGAGATTGAGGTTGAACCGTTTCCGAAGAGCCGAGAGTAATCCAAAGGCACCGGACCGGATTTCAGCATAATCCGAGTCTAGCCCGAGCAAATCAATGTTCAGCAGGTATCCGAGAGTGTCCTGGATCCGTTGAACCGAAGGCGTTTCTTCTATACCAGCCGGATCAGCAAGCTGAGCTTTGGCTCTTCGGAATTCTCGGAGAATTTCTGTTTTCCGGACAGAGCTGAAGATAAACTTACGGTCTAACTCTCGGAATTCTAACGTGAATTCATTATTTTGCCCTGAAGTTCTAGAGAAGTATCCTGCAGAAAGATCGGCAAGCGACAGAATGTCCACTAATCTCACGGACGCCTTCTCGGAACCTAATTGCAACTCTTGAGCGTCTCGCAGTAATATTTGGACAAACCGATCACCAATCCGTAACTGTACAGGTGTAAAAGTACCCTTAATAGGATCATATATCAAACAATCAGGGAAAACAAGCCGAGAATCAGAAAGAATATTTCTTGAGCTTCGCGATAAACTTCCAACTGGTATTGGAAGCTCAGAACCTCCCGATTCTATATCGGTGCATACCCAAAAACTAAACCGGATAAGATATGGCACCAATGAAGCTTCCAGCTGCTTAAACATCTCTTTAAGAATAGGGAAATAATCTGACGAAACATTGAGGAAATGTATGGTTTGACAATTGTTCATACCCTGCTGTGGTGCTAGAGCTTCTAATAAACCAAAAAGGTTTGCTGGTGCTTGCTTAGTCAGCGTTAGTCCTGTGCAGTCTACAACAAAGTCATATTTACTATGCCATAGTTTACTTAGCACTTGAAGCACATGGTAGAGGAAAACAGCTCTATAACTTTTATCGAAATAAAGGTTAGCAACAGAAATAACCACAGCAGGGTATCCAGCAACAGTCGGAGCTTCATAAGCATCTGGAGGTTCACGAGTTAATTGTTTATCCTGAGCAGCCATACGAGTCATGAATTGAAATAGTCTTGATGATTTTCCTGAGTCTCCAGGAATAGGATCTGGTACTGGAGGAGGCCCTAAGATTGTTTCTGGTTGTCCTAGCATTTCTAGCAACGAATCCAACTGGGCTAAATCAGAAACTGATGCTGTTCCTTGRATATTATCCAGATAGTTATTACTTCCTAGATATCCTGAAGCAATAGCTGAAGGAGCAGGCCCTAATCGATGTAGATCATCCCAATGGTCGTAAAGGAAACGATGCAAATATACCACGTCTTCTTTGCAGTTTTCCCAAGGGTTTCCTGCGGTATTCGATCTTTCAAGGCTATACATTGAGTCATTGTCTTTAGACTCTTTTGTCTCCTTAGGCTCTTTAGGAGAATCTTTAGGGTCTATACGAGGAATTGAAGTATCTGTAAAGTCATTAGTGCTGGTACTCCTACTCTTATCCCTATTATCGTGATCACCTTTGGAAATCCTATCTAGAAAACCCATAATAGCTACACTGCTCCGTTCTACGGCATCGCGTTCGCCATCATAAACAGGCTTCTTGAGGGAGAAGAAAGTCGACCCGTTTGCCAAATTCTGTAAGATTTTAGCTAATTGTAGTAGGGATCTCCGTATTTCCTTGCCAGGAGCTTCATCTAGTAGACCCTCTGATTCTGGAGCTACCAAAGCAGGACAGAAAAACCGGAGAAAAATAAAGGATCCAACTTGAATTAATGAAGAGTCCGGAAACTTAGTCTCGACTACTTTCTTGATAGAAGAACAGATAACTCTAAACGATTCCGGAATCAAAGATTCGGAAGAGATAATACACTCGACAAGATCTTCTAAACATTTCCGGAATCTTTCTAAATTCTCCGTTTTTTCATCTTCCGGTATCTTTTCTGGATTCAGCTCGAATACGTGATCTTCGGGGTTAGCAAGAAAATTGCGGAAAAAGGGGCCTAATACGGAAACCAAATAAGCAGATCCATGTCTTCGGGCATATAATGATAGCATTCTGGTAGCCACTGAGTTTCTACGAAGCATTTCTGTTGATCTCAACGACCGTAGAATCTCCTGTTTCACTGCCGCTGTTATAACTGGCAAACCAGCTTCCCGAGCTTCTAAAACATTCAATAATGCCACTGCAAGTCCATCTATTTCACCAGCAGGACACATTTCACATAATGCAAGGCATATATTAGGTCGTTTCACTATGAACTCTGCGAGGGTCCTGTATCTCTCTTCCTGAGTTTGAAATGCTATTGAGCTTGTACCTTGATCGACGATATTAGTGAAAACGTGAATAAATGCTGAACGAATTCTCCGGTCCTCATGGAATCCCAATGGTAAAGCATATGGTAAACCTACATCAACATTGCATCTTAACAGGTTTGTAGCTGCTTTTATGATATTTTCTGACACTGTAGCAAACTTATGCTTATAAACTGAGAAAGCACCATGTTCTAAATCCAATGCTGAGATCTTGCGGAAAACTCTCAACATGAGGTTGAAATAAGAGCAGAAAAACACTGCTTTAGATCTCCTGAGCTCTTTATCAGCACTTCCTAACGTTGGATCAAGTACAATCCCATCCAGCATTAACGCCAATGCTTTTATAGCATCAACAGATAAATCAACATACATATGGTCTAATTCTGATAATCTTTTCGTTGCCTGAGGTACCACAGCAGTTCCTTCATTACTGCTGGAAGTTGCATTCAGAGATGCAGTTTTGATTGTTCCAGGTCCATCTGGCATTTCCTCGTCATCTCCAACTACAACTCTTGCCAAGGAATCTCCAAACCAATCAGCAATCAATCGAACAAACCGATTTCTTATCTTCATAGAGCTCCTGAGCTTCATGGCATCTTTTTCTGTCTCCATAAGCACGCATAGCGAGCAGAATCGGATTTTCAGGCGAACTCCTGTCTGGGAATCAAACTCGTTCAACAATTGGGCTATTTGATACGCCATAGCTACTAAATCAATTGAGATAGCAGTTTGATGTTTTGCACATTGTTCAAACATGGATTTCTGTAATGATATTATCTGATCAAGAAGCAAGCAGTTCTCCGCTAGAAGGTCTTCCCGTTTATAGCAGAGACTTTCCAATTGCCGGAAGACTGTAGGAAATGCTAGTATTGATAGTTCAGAGGCCAACACATTTTTAGCTCCTTCCCGCACAGGTAATGAGGAATCACTTAGTTTTGACACCAAGGATTCAATCAGCTCATCAATCAAAGGCCAAGTGTCTCTGATTCTTATATCTTCTTCATAGTCTGCTTGTAGAAAACAACCGCAAAAAGAAGCAAGAAACCCTGCATAGCTTCTGCTTTCTTTTGATGCCAGTTGCGTATTCAGTTTCCCACCTTCATGTCGACTCCACCGGGAGAAAACTGTACGCCAGGCAGCAAGAATTCCCTCCGTGGGAGTTTTCATCACCATGAAGATATTCCGTAGTCTTTTCTGAACTGCGACGAGCCCCGTGACGACATATCCGGGCGAAACAATCTCTAAATACGGGGCGAGGTTTCGCAGGAAGCTGTTTTGAGGAATCATTGTTGGTGTTATAATTTCTATAGCTAATCCTTCTTCTACAACAAAAGCAATACATTCTCTAGTATCATGTAGCACTTCTAGGTCTGGCGAGCATAGAAGAACTAACAAGCATGACTCTAACGCTGTATAAAGATCTCCTCGTGATTCTGGAGGCTCTACTTTATCCATATCACCATCTGTTTGTTCTCTCAGGTTAAACCGTTTGGCAATAAAAGCGCGAGCTTTTAAAAACTGCAGAATAAGTCTGGTGAAGTCTTTCACCTTTGGTGATAGTAAGTCATATGAAAGGACTTTTCTAGCCAATGTAGCCAATACATATCCTGAAGCTACATAGGTTGTGAATATAACATGGCCTTGATCCAAATGAACATCATCAGGAGCAAATGTTTCAATTCTCCTTATGCCAATGAAGGAAAACAAGAATTGAGATGCCGCAGCTATCACTGAAGAATCATGGTCTCCTAAACAATTTATTACCGGTGCTATAGCAGCCTCTGCTGCTTGAGGTGTCTTTAAATCATCAGCATCGAAGAAGATATCTGGTAATATAGTAAATGTTCCCAGAAGGTTGCAAATGATAGATCTAATAGCTATATCGAAGCCAGGTTTAGACAGCAAACTGATGGCAGTATCACTTTTCGTGGTAAGGATTTCTGCGCTGCGTTGTAAATTCTGTTTGAGATACTCTGAGTTTTCACTGAGCCGCACGGCAAATTGGCTTCTAGCACAGGGAACAAGCATTATACCTTTGTAAACTTCTGCAATAGTGAACAGCAGCCTGTAGTTATCAGAATCACTTCTCATCACAGCATTATCAAGATCGATATGAATATGGGATGGAGGCAATAAAAGATAGGCAACTACCATCTGGGATTTCAAATGAGAAGACAGTTCGTTCATATCGAACTTCTGGCTAAAGACGAAGTTTTTCACCAGAGGATAGAATTGAAGCACTGCATATATTAAAGGGCTTTCAGGGTCGCCCTCGTTGATTGAGGATGCAGCAATAGCAAACGTAGTAAAAATTTGCTGTATGCATATTACATGCCTAGTTGATTTCTTCAATACAGGATTCAACTCGAATCCCCCACTGTTGTTTGGCCCTAACCCAGTACCAATGGAAGAACTTGTGGTAGTTCCAAGACTTGTTCCAGTGGCAAACATCATTCCTGGATCATGAATAGTACCATCGGCGTTGTTGGATATTGTTTTTGTTAACCCTCCTGTAGAAGACAATGGAGATGAAGCCCTATGCAAGGAATGTATACTACCACCAGAACCCACAGAACGAGTTTCTAACGAAGTATCAGAACCTACAACTTCCTCCAAATCCTGTATTATTTCACCGATAAATTTCACTTTCTTTCCATATGAACCATACTTCTTATGGAAGCCTTCTGAATAGTATGCGGCAAATGATGAAGGACATAGACATAATAGTAATGCTAGAAATGGGCCTACTGCGTCAGCAACAAAATCCCGGTTATCTGTAAATGAAAGTATGTAATCAAACAAACCAGAAGCTTCAACACTGACGGCTGATCCTGTTGTAGTACATCGAGAATATTCAGCTGGCCGAGCCATCATCCAGTAACGAATGCTTTTACCTAGGAATGAAAGGAGAATCAATTGATGAGTACTTCTTTTGATTTGAGCATATAAATTCCATATTTCTTTTAAAATCATTAATATAGAAGCTTCATCAAAGAATAAATAGCCCATAAGATCAATAGATGGTACGATATCAGAATCGTTCTGGGTATAGTATTTTAGAGTGTTCAATCTAGTGACAACATAATCTAAAGTCTCCGGCCAGTTGGAAGCGGAGAAGAATCTGATAAGAGCTTCGATATGTTCATCTATCGTTAATATTCTGTCTTTATAAGGATGCTGACTTACTTGGTTAGCATTTTTCTCTGCTCCTGCGATGAAGTTTGCCTCTTCTATTATGCGAGACGTTGATTTAAGCCTAGCTATTATATCTAATGCCTTTTTGATTAATTGGGAAGAAAAAGGTGCTGGTTTAACTGTATGATAAACCATGCTTGGTCGAACCTCCTGCCTCATTTCTGACGGTTCTAAAGCTTCCCAATGGCGCTCGCAACATTCTCTTAACAATGCTAGAATTATTTGGATTGATGCTAACGAATCCCCTGATTTCCTCTTTACTGCAGTATAATTATCTCTCCTGTTAATACTCTCCAATAATGTAATAAATCCATAAATTATATCTGCCTGTGTTTCAGCATTTGGTGCTAATTTCACAAGACATTTTCTTGACGATTTGTACAATGGTTCGTTCTCTATCTCGCTAATGGTTAATCCTGTTTCAATAGGAAGCAAACGTCCTAACCGGCCAATGATGCTTGGTAGTAGTGATATACCTGGTTGAGTTAATGTTTTCATAGTTATTACAACGAGAATAATAATAAATGAGTATGTGGATGAAGATAATTCTCGTTGCTACTTTATCCAATGATCTTTAACCTTTCAGAGTTTCTTGTGATTTGTGTTTATAGCCTATGGAATGGCTTGAACTGAATTGAATTGGATACCATCAATCCAATACCAATAAAACAAACAGCAATTATATTGTAATGTAAGTCTTGATTATTTGCTTTTATTTCACTTTGATTCCATTTTTTTCTTTGTCGCCATTATATTCATTATCTGCAATTGTTTATCATTCTCATCCCTAAGTGTTTATTTACTATGGTGATTCCACTAAGCTCATCATGGGTTTGTCTATCTTATAGCGCTAAAAGGATTGAAAATGATGGATAAGCAAGGAGTTCAGTTCAGTAGACCCTTTCTAATGAAGGTCTGTTGAAGGGCAATTCTGGAGATTGGAATTTAGACTATGATTAGGACTGAAAGGCAGTTCTTGCTAACAGATTGATAATGGATAAGCTAATTATTTCTACGGTGAAAAAAAAAGAAATCCGCGGAGGCGATTGTTCTAGTTTTACCCTTTCTGTTTTTAATTACAGTTACTTGTCTCCTTTTTTCCAAAGTATGGTTTAATGTTTGCTTGTTCATAATTGAAAGCGAAGTTGATTCTATTAAGATTAGCGCATGTGGGAAAAGAGGGTCTGAGTCCCGTATCTAACGTTGAATCGGAAGAAATAAGGATCAAAATCCGGATAATATGCATGCCAAGCTTCAATCTCTTAAATATAGGGAGATACGAAGGAAGGAAAGGAAATAGAATGCGTCTTTCATGTTATATGACAACAAAATTAGAGACAAATAAAGGAAATTCACTCTTCTTTGAAACAATTCATTCGAGTCAAAAATTCGCAATGTTCTCTTTTGTTGATCTGAAGTCAATCTAGTGTGATAGAGGTAATATCTCTATCATAATATATTGTTTCAGAGGCCCTGAATAGAGATTACCCCAGGTTCTTGAAGCCACATATGATAGTGGTCTGGGTGTGCACATGAACTGATAACAAACACCAGGGTCAAAAAGGGTCTCTTCATCATTCAATCAATCAGTTACCTTTTCTTATGTTGGAGAATATTGTCTGTAAGTTGTTGATAGTAGAATATTCATTCTGTACGAGATAATAGTTTGGTTCTAATATTGAGGGTAGAGTTTGCTTGAAATTTAATTAGACCTGAGTGATTTGGCTGAAGAGAGCCAACAACATAATGTAGCATGGTAGTACATAAGCTTCTGGAAGAGAAGGATATCATAAATCAGATGTACTTCCAGGTGAGTTTGTTGGTTTGATGCAATCTGAGCCGAAGAATAATAAGGAATATTCGAATTGAGTCTCTGCTGTCGAATCAACCAATAGGACGCTTAAATCTTCTCTTCTAATGTGTGTTTACCGTCCGTGTGTGACATTATCATCGTAAGCTTAAGTACTGCTCAAGTACTCTTCCCTTTCTTTTCTTATCATCTCCCTTCGTTGATCTCTCAATAGTGTTTTCTCTTGTACTATACGTTTCAAACTATCTGTCTGTGTATCTACCGTTTCTTTTTCTATTGACTTCAATTGTTCCATTTGTTGGGTTCTCACTTCTTTATTTTTCGCGTCAAATCTATAGTATCCGACACCTTTATCTCTTACTTCACTGGCAGCATCATAATGCTCTTCAACGGCTATCTCAGGTTTACCCAGAATCTCTTTCACTTTATTTTCATCTAACTTGAATGCACTTACTTGAATTTTTGGTCCACGAGATACATTTTCGGGTAGAGTTTTTATTTTTGTTTGCCCTGTTTCTATCCTGAATTTCCAAGCTTCTGACCTGAGAACTTTTCTTGGTCTACCAAATTCATCTTCTATTTCAATCTCACTTTCTGCTTCATTTTCAGATGACGACGATGAAGATGATAACTCATTACTCTCTGGAAATGGCTCTAAGTATACCACAGGACTTATCTTGCTTGACTTGAAACAGGTATCATTTTCTTGTTCTATACCATTGATGTTTTCTTGGCTTGATACTCTAAGTGATTGCTTCTTAGAAGTATGTTTAAGTCTGTTCAGTTGCTGTGAATAAACATTATGGGGGGTAGTAGATCCTTCTGATTTGATGTTCGATTTAACTTGTTTCGCCTCTGCAAACTGTTTTATTGCTTTGCTGAGCGTATCAAACGACATAATATATTCTTTTGCTATTATGAACTGATATGACGATTATTGGCTATCGTAGATAGATAGATAGTTGTGTTGACACGATGAGGCATTATATATGACCTTGTAGATGTATCTTATGGATATATAAGCTTTGGGATTCATGGGAAAGTCTTATGATGTAGATAAATTTGCTTTAAGTTAGGAGATATCTGCCTGTAGCGTTCATATCAAATGTCGATGAATTAATGATGGTGATATATTGAACTGGCTCTGATAATGATAATGTGCCTGATTTCTGATGGAAAAGGAAGGATCACGTGAGACTCTATTGTCATCTCCATATGCTCTAAGAAATATCTTTTCTTATGAGCCAACTCTAGCAATGACCAATTATATACTGAATTATTTATCAGGCACGGAAGAGATTATTGAAATTGATTAAAATGATGATAGAATGAATCGAGTGGATGTGTCTGATTATTCGGAGTTTATCTTCAAATCGAGTTTTCCCAGCTTGCAGATGTCTAGAAAGCAGAGGGAATTAGATACTAACGAAGTAATTTCACGCACACTTTCATTTGTATAGGTATCCTTGCACACGACAATCATCAAATCAGGCAGATAATGTTACAATATTTTTTACATTTCTTCTATACATAAATAAACTTTCAATGATTATAGTAGTACTATATATAGATCACGCCTCTCCAAACCCCTTGGCTCCATGGTTTATTGAATTGAACAAGCACGGAGCTGAGTAAAACAGAGAGCAGACAGCCTGAAACAATACTTCACAACTGCAGACCATTCAACTGAATGAATAGAATTGGGATCACAATGCACAATCTACTATTTATACTGGGTTGAAAGTAAATGATTATCTAATACAGCCAAAAAAAGGCTGTCAATACTAATCAATCAACAGCGAATAATAAGAATGTATAGTGCATGCTCTAAACTTATCGAAAAATAAATAGCCTACTATACTGACACAGTAAAACAAATGCGTATGTACTACTTCATTTGGTGAATTTGTTAAATGAACATTAATAAAAAATGTATTGTTTTATTATTTGATGATTAGAAAGCTTAGAAGTCGAGCTTGGTGAAGAACCACTTGTTCTTTCCGGTTTGATATCTTTCTTCGAAAGACTTCTTGATGATCTTCTTGGCATCTTCTCTTTGAGATGGTTCCTTGAAAGTTTCAGTGCTGACGACGCTCTTCAAATTTTCAATGTCCAAAGTGTATCTGGTAGGCATCAAATGGTTGTAGTTGACGACTTTAATGAATGGCTTAATCTTGGTTCTCTTGGCAACCTTCTTAGCACCCATACCCTTGGTGACCTTCAATGGGTATCTTTCGATACCTGCAACTAAAGCGTGAGGAAAAGGATGAGATTTGGAGCCAGCATCGTGAGGCTTGATTATCACAACCTTCTTACCAGCGAATCTACCACGGACAACAATGGCTAGAATCATTGTTAGTATGTATAAAAGGGTAAAATAGACCACACGGGCTAAATGTAAAATCACAAGCACTGCATAAACTAGATATCACAAGATGTTCAATACTTTGAGTCTTTACACTGAACACAACCATTACTATACTTTGAAGCACTACGGGGGTTGTAAAAATAATTATTTGATCCCTAAAACACTGTAGAACTCTCGTTGACAATAGCCACTTGCTAAACAATAAAAACATTTGTTGACATGAATACTGTAACACTCTAACACATTCGAACTCATTTTCCTTTATGCAGCCATCTTTCTGCATCCTTTTATCCAATGAATATTCTAACAATCATACTATGTTGTGATAGTTTGCTGATGTGAAACTGCATAAATGCTTTCGATCTTGTGATTCTTGTTTATGACTTAAAACCCATAATCATTATCATTTTCGTTTTAAAGTCCAAACATACCAACTTTGCCAGATTTTATAAACTTAGCCATCTCGAATGATATCAGTGTTCTTTAAATTGTAACCTCGACACAATCTTTAATGCTGATCTATCAAGAAACCCTTCCAAGCACACACATATATTGATGTATGGTATATGACAATAGAATGAAGTATTAGTTTACTTCGTGAGATACCTTATCCAGGAGTGAGTTCCCTACTGGTAGACGGATGTGAGTGGGTTTGGTGTACATCCTTGATTGTCTCAGTAATTTTCCACTTGAAAGTTTGCGTTGTAGTTAGAAGATATTTCCTAATTTGTCATACGGCAAAAACTAGATACTACGTGATGAAAATTACACAGAAAGTGAGCATATAAAGCCCTATTATAAGAAACAATAAAGATCACGTGATACAACAAGGGTTAATTGATTTTGCATTGTGAAGTACTTGATGCTAGCTGTTGTGCTAATGATATTATTGGCAAATTCATTTCACTTTACACATGTGATAGAATTGGACTCGTGGTTCGAATGATAGCTTTGATTTACTAATATTGCTTTATTTCGATATTGCTATTATGTTATTGCTAATATTATTAATGTTGTATTAAAGATCTAATCTAATACTCCCATATTTCTGTAAGTACGTACTCATGCAGTCAGTTTATATTCTCATTTTACACAAAGAATTGCCTTATCTCATCTCACATCGTCTAGCGTCGTGTGGCCTCAAGCTCATAGATTCTTCAGCCTATCAGTCTCCATTTCCAATGACTTTGTCAAAGCAGACACCCATTCCATAAGCTCAGATCCTAGATTTCCTGCTGAACTTCCACTTGGATTTCCTCGGCCTCTCACATAAGGATCCGGATCAGGAATTTCAACATCAAAGTACAAGTTAGGCGTCGCAATAGTAAACATACCTACTATATGTACATTATTTGCTCCTGTATCCGACCCAGCACCCACCAATCCGTTCTTTTGCATTAACTTGAACACTCTACGCTTAGGAATAGTAGGCCGTTTGATCTGAACTCCCATATGACAAATATTGATCACCACCTTGAATTTACCGTCATCCGAATTCGACCCAGCTGTGCCTTTGATTGTCGATTTGGCAGTGGAAGATGCTGCAGCTATTGTCGATGCTATCAAAGCTGCTGACGATGATCGTGTCTTTAATGTCAGACTCGAGCTACTTCTAAAGTTACCTAGCCCATTGCCATTGTTATCACCTGGTAATCCTTCAAAAGATCTTATTTCTTTTTGTGAACATATAATTATTCTTCCAAAGGACGTGACTACCAGTAGGCGTTTCGACTTGATTTTGAGATACTTCTTTTCCCATTCATGCAAAATACTAGTTCTTACTGCGGCTGCATTCAAATTTTTAATATCCACGTTTTCATAGTTATGCGACGTGATTCTCATTAGCTTCTTTAGCCTTGCTTTGCCACTCTTTTCTTCACCGTTAGCTTCATTCTTTGAGTTTTCAAATACATCATACAAAACAACTGCTGGTATTCTCGTACCATATCGATTACTAATCCTATCATTACTACCTGCGACGGCTATAGTATCATCATCTTCGTCTTCCACATAATTCACCAGTGTTGTATTGGGTAAAGTCAAATCGGAGCTACTGTTAGTTAGAGTTTTTTTTAATGAACTTCCAGTATTGGATCTCTTCAACTTGGCGGATCCCAGACTTGACCCAGAACCACTGAAAGCTCTCAAAAACTTCTTCTTTTCTTTGCCATTAAATTCAGCAGACTCTTCATCATTATCTCCTGCAGAATCATGAACATCACAACTTCTTGAAGTGGTTCTAGCTACTCCACTTCCCGATGAGCTGGAAACAGCTTTTTGACCTAAAGTTGCACCATCAGGAGCATCTATCGGACTATAAGGCAACACATATACGGCTCCAAATTTGAGAATTCGTTCATTTACACTAGTTAATAATGATGAGAGCTGAATATCTGCGTATGACATAGGTGGAACAGCTCCAGTACCTGATTTCACTACTTCAGGTAATGGGATCGAATCAGGAGACGTTGATGATTGGTCGGAAGCCGTGGCAGCCGCTTTTCTTGAATACTCTACAGATTCCACATTGGAATTCTTATTTGTATCTCTCAAACTGAGCCTTTCGACTTGAGGAATATCTGAAGTGGAAGCTGCGACTGAATCAAACTGTATGCTTTTCTCACTAATATATGAACCTGACCCTGTGTTTCTTTCAGAGCCTGTACTGTTTTGTTGGTCTCTAAAATATGTTACTGGAACTGAAGGCGACACAGGAATAGTGGGCTCCAAAGTTGCAGGAGGAGGCGGAGGGGGTGCCACAGGAGGAGCCAGAGAAGGGGGGGGAGGATGAGCAGAATGAGGCGTTGGAGGCATTGGAGTGTCTGCAGAAGATGATGGTAGAGAAACCACAGCAGGAATCACTGGAGACTTTCTAACCATTTCCGAACTCTTTCTTGAGGATCCCATGTTCGACATTCCTCCTCCGCTAACACCTCTAAGGGTAATTCTCATGCCACTGCTACCAGATATAAATTCATTGACAGATCTATCATCACCTGCATTACCATGATGATTTGCAGAGTGGTTTGCATTGTTTTGTTCCTGGATGATATCTTCTGGTTTTCTATTCAAAGCTAACGAAGCAGCAGCCGCAGCATTTCCGGCGTTTCGTGTTTTCTTTGCTGCGTTCTTATTGCGAAGACTTGCCTGCGGTCCTAAAGATGTAGATGCAGGATAAACCCTAGGGTTAGCAGCTTTCAAACCACCGGTAGATGCCGAGGTGACTAATCCAGAAGATGTAGTAGTAGCAAGTGGCAATGCAGATGTTGATATAGATGCAGAATTAGCACTAGGAACAAACGATTTCAACTCAGGAGGATATGAATTCCAAATGGTTTTAGAATCTTTCCAGTTGATTCCTTGGTAAAAAGCATGACGTTGAATCTGAGATACAGTATATCTTCGTTTAGGGTTAGTGACTAGAATATGCTTAATTAAATCTCTGATTAAAGCAGGAAATCTTGGAGGATAAGCATATTGCAGTTTGGTAATCTTTTGGAATATCAGATATTCATTCTGAGCTTTGAAAGGGGGCTTTCCAGCAATTAATTGATAGATAATACAACCATAAGCCCATATATCACAAGCCTTCCCACATGCTTTATCAGTTAAAAGCTCTGGAGAAACATATTCTGCCGTACCGACAAATGAGCTGGCTCTTACTTCATCAATGGGATATCGAACGCCTTTTTTCAAGCTTGAGCTTGAGTCAGATTCTGGTATTGGATCTAATAATTTAGCGGTGCCGAAATCAGTAATAACTATACGATATTTAGAATCCAATAGAATATTTTCCGGTTTCAAATCTCTGTGGATGACTCCACGCGAATGCATGAATCTGATAGCGTCTAACAGTTGCATTCCATAGTAACGTGTGCATTCCTCACTTAATGAACCCAGTTCTTTGATTAAACTAAGAAGCTCACCATTTGTAGCATAATCCAATACAAAATAAAGACTGGCCTCATCCTGGAAAGTATAATAAAGCTTTATTATGCCAGGATGGTTTCCCAGTCTGTTCAATGTATTTTTTTCTATTGTAACATATTTCACTTTCTTCTCTTTAATGATATGCCTTTTATCTAGAACTTTCACTGCATAGTTTTTGGATGATCCTTTATCAGTTCCTAGTAAGACTGTAGAATAAGAACCTTCACCTATAACGTTACCGAAATGGAAATCCTTCACACCTTTTTTAACAATAACAGTTGAAGTTTTACCGCTTGCATCGGTTTCTTGTTTAACGATGGTAGCGGCACCTTTTTCAGACCATTCAGCAGCCGATTTGGAATATTCAGAAGATGCTGCTATTCCATCATAGTTTAACGATGGTTTCATGTTTCCAGCCATAGAAGAAGGCGGTGTTATTGATAATGCAGAATGCGACATCGATATGACTTGATGCTTATAGATATGATAAGAGTAATGTGATGAATAAATGCAATTGAACCGAGCTCTATGAAAATACTTCCCTCAGAAAAATATACCATGAACATGAAAGTGATAAGTAGGCACAATTAAACAACAAAGCCAGTTTGTATGCTTTCAGATGCAGATTCATAGATTATGTGATAAACGAACTGTACGAAATATTGATGCGACAAATAGTGACTATCCTTGGTATTACTCTCCTTGTATCATTTGAAGCTGCTTACTGATACAATTTCAATATACTCAACTTTTGATGACAGATTGACAAGTTCGTTAGATACGTTATAGTCAATAGTCTAGTCCAGTTAGCGGATCCTGATCTGTTGTTGTTAGCTTTAGCTGCAATGCACTGGCTAACAATGAAGCAAATCTTAAAATGAACCAGTTGAACAGCTTAAGATCAATATGTCCTATTAGTTATACTCTTACTATATGGCCAAGCCAATAGATATTATGTGGTATTCAATTAGTTCTTCACTATTTTCAACGTGCTGAAACTGAATATTCAAATTCTCTTTCACAACATCAGCTGGCTACCACTCCTAGGACCTTATTAATGATACAAATACTTGTAGTTGAACTACTCATAAACAGATCACTGTCCTTTCCAGACGTTTTTTCTACCAACCAATCAATCAGGTCTACCATATAAGCTGCTTGCTAACATAAATTAGCATACAGTCTTGGTGTTGATTGCAATTAACTAATCGCCCAACCCAGTTTAGTTGTATCCTTTGTGTATATCTAGCTAATCAAGATAGATACTTTAATCAATAGATAAATACCAGCAACTGTTTTTAGATCAATCACCTAAAATCAAACAGTAATTCACGGTATTAGGGAATGACAATACAGTCAAAATATATTATCTTGAAATCTATATCCTTTACGCATTTTCCACTGTTTATCAGCAAACAAAGGACATTCTCAATCAAAGAAGATGTCGAGGCTGGTGTTTAGGATGAGATGACATGTAAAGCATACTGAGAGGAGAACTGCTTTTGTGTAGACGTACATCATTGCGCAGGAAGATGCGCATTAGTGCAGTATATGAAAGAAGGGTAGTGTGCTAGAGCAGGTAAAGGAAGAACTATAAAAATAGGGTAAATATGCTTGAAGATTTGTTTCAGTAGTTAATAATGAATTTAATAGTAATGAAAACCAACTAATAAATATAAACTGCAAATAGTCTATTGTCTAACAATGAAAGGTACGCATAACCACCTTAGGGAGAGCTTGATTAATGACAAGATGTGCTGCAAGGGGAAACATTCATGCATGCATGAGCGCTGTGTGTATGTGTGAGGTGGGATTGGCGATTAAAGACAGAATAATGATGAAATAAGACAGAAGAAGGCTCTAAAGATAAGGGAAAAGGGACTGAATAGTGATCTGATAAAAAAGATGCAAAGGCTGAAATGATCACAACAAAGACCTAAAACTTACTATGATACTCTGTTTCATTTTACTTATTCAATGATGCAAGAGACTTTGTAGGTATTGTCTCGAGCTGGAACGGCCTACACAGGTACTACTTACATAGTGCTAGAAGATTCGTACCTTATATCTATGCTTTATGATGAAGTTTGCTGACCAGCTTGGCTTATGTTCAACGTCTATAAACAGTACTCACGGAGTGAAAACTCTTAATAAATAGGCTGAAATTGAATATTCTAACATTGTAAACTACAGAGGTTCGCGATTTCACTAGCCTTTCTTATCTCAGGTGGCTGTATCAAAATAAGGTACATTGTAACTCTTACCGCAGGTGGGTCAATTCTGAAAACTACGAGATCAAGTAAATATGAGAATCGAAAGGCAGTTTTATATATAAAGCTAACCTTTCCACCGATGTCCTACTTCTGCCTTTCTTCTCACTTACATTTATTGTTTGCTATTCATATGTCATTCAAACAGTTAAGCAAAACGAGTAGAGTGGAGCAGTCTTTTCGGCTCGGTCATAATCTAGTAGATACTAAAAAGAAAATATAATTCAAGCAAAAAATTCATATGAGTACAATTTGAATGATACTATTGCAAGTGTCTTCTGAAGCTATTGAATGAAATACCCTTGCAATGCAGCTACACAAAGAAATAATACCCATCAAACAATATAGTAAAATATCATGCTACAGCCAACTTTTAGATAATAATACCCTTGTATACGATGAAGAGCTATGGCCATTAACCAACAAAGCCAGAAAAAAGAAAGAGAAAAGGAGAGAAACATTTCAATCTATTATCAGTGAAGGCTCAGACGGCTCTGAAGGCTACAATCCTGATATCTCATCAATACGGGTGTCGTTTCGTTCTCAATTACAATTACAGCAATTGAAACCAACAAACCCGGCTCCAAAACAGAAAACTGGCTCCGACTACGAAACCGTTGATATTGCATTTTCAAACCCAAAGTTAGTATCTACTTATCACCTGAATGATGGTCTCCAAGAGTACTCGCATGAGAGCATATCCAGCCATGTGACCTCGGGGAAAGAAACCAATGCTCATACAGTTTTATATGTACCATCAGACACAGAGAGGATCACAAGTAGTCAAACTTCAAGAACTAGGAGAAAAATACCCTCACTAAACGCAATATTACATAGGAGAAGGTCGTGGAAACTTGTAAAACCATCAGCTTTGCTGAGAACATCTGGGGCAACGAGAGCGAGGTACGTGCCTAGACATATACTTTTTGGTAAATCTGATTCTAGTGATTGCTCTTCTGTTGTGGAAAATGGAGAACTATATACCAAGGATGAACGAGATGTATCACTTAGACATCTTCTTTCCGGAGTCTTATCTTTCTCGAAAGCAGGCTCAGCTAAATCAAACACGAATACCAATGACTCTGAGTCAGCTTCACCTAAAGGCGATATCTTTACTGGAAGTCATGATCCTCAATGGTTGACGTTCGACTCTACTTTGCTATCTAGAAATTCATGTCAAGGTTTACCAATCACAGAAATATTCCGAGAGAAATAAACACAAAGATGGCTATATGTATATAGCTTTAGCCATTAATGCAGTATCAATAGTATTGATATTATCAATCAATACTATATGCCGCTCTCTATCATTTCTTATCGGCTGGACTTTTACTTATCTGATTATTTGATCTAAAATTTGCCTTATCTCGTTACATACACATGAACCTGCTTCCCTTACATAAATGAAGTACATAGATACTCGCTATAGTTCACTGGCTACGAATTAAATAAGACAAGTCAGGTAATAATAAGAACAACATTATTAAGTGACAATCAATCTATAGACCAAGCGTTCGAATTAGTTCAAGATTCAACCTCATCTTCCATCCACCAACCTCATTTCGTTTATCTAATCTATTCTTCTATATTTGGTTACGTAATCTATTAAATCAATATTACCCTCTAATTATATATAGTTTACGTAAACATAAATGTTGAAAGATTTGTAACCTCCAAAACAAAAACTAAAAAGTATGAAACAACATTAAACAAATAGTTATTATAAATAGGAACTTGATAATTTCGTTTATGAACTCAATTCAGTAAGGAAACAATAGTATTATCGAATTTGAACAGGATTTAGGGATATCCAGACCTATTTTTGTTGTATAATAGCGGTCTAATTGCTGACGTTTGGTTAGCATAATAATAGCAATGACAGAATCTACTCCGGCCATTGAGAAGCTCGACATCAAAGGAGCTCATGAACAAGTTGTGACACCCTGGGAAGTCGAAGGGGCCGTTGTTGACGGGGAAGCTCAAGAAATTGATTATGATAAGTTGATTGCTCAGTTCGGTACCAGAAAGATCACACCTGAGACATTGGCTCGGTTCGAAGAAGCTACTGGCCACAGACCTCATAGATTTCTTAGAAGAGGTCTTTTCTTCTCCGAACGTGATCTTAATGCCATTCTTGATAGGTATGAACATGGTGAGCCTTTTTTTCTTTATACTGGTAGAGGTCCTTCTAGTGACTCTATGCATTTGGGTCATATGGCACCATTCATTTTCACCAAATGGCTGCAAGATGTATTTGATGTTCCTCTCATCATCGAGTTAACTGATGACGAGAAATTCTTGTTCAAGCCTAAATTGAAGATTGAAGATGTTAAGCAGTTTGCTCTTGAAAATGCAAAGGATATTGCAGCTGTGGGACTTGATCCCAAGAAGACATTTATGTTCAGCGATTTAGAGTATATGGGTGGAGCTTTATATGAAAACGTTGTAAGAGTTGCTCGGCAAATAACCACATCAACAGCCAAAGCTATATTTGGTTTCCAAGACAGTGATAACATTGGAAAGATCCATTTTGCTTCTATTCAAATTTCAACAGCATTCTCAAACTCTTTTCCCTTCATTTTTGGTGATAGAAAGGATATCCCCTGTTTAATTCCTTGCGCAATTGATCAAGATCCATATTTCAGACTATCACGAGATGTTGCTCAAAAACTGAAATATCCTAAACCAAGTTTGATTCATACTAAGTTTTTCCCTGCTTTACAAGGCTCACAAACAAAAATGTCTGCCTCATCGGAAACTAGTGCTGTCTTTATGACTGACACTCCAAAGCAAATTGACAAAAAAATCAAGAAGTATGCTTTCTCTGGAGGAAGAACTACTTTGGAAGAACAAAGAAAATATGGTGGTAATCCTGATGTTGATGTAGCTTATCAATATTTGACCTTTTTTGAAGATGACGATGAGAAACTTGAAAGAATCTATAACGCTTATAAGAGTGGAGAAATGTTGACTGGTGAATTGAAGATTGAATGTATTAAGGTCTTACAACAATTTGTTGGTGAATTTCAAGAAAGAAGAGCTAAATTAACAGACGAAGCCGTTAGGGAGTATATGAGAAGTGATAGAACTCTCGAGTGGGGCACTCAAGAACGTTTAGTTCCTATCAAACTTAGAGAAAAGAAGAGTAAGAAATGATTAAATTTGTGTAGATTGATGGCTTGAGACTACCTGTTTGCCTGTTTCTATACAATAATAGAAGACCAGATACTAATATAACGATTTGARTAACTTTTTTTTTTGTAGATGAATGAATAGATTTTTAATTATAGTCCATGGTAAAACAGCTATGCTTCTCTTTATCACGAGAAGATTTCTTTTAAATGATATCTACATTTCTACACTKATATACATGTCCAACATAACATTCTCTATATTCAAACGTCATTAAAAATGAAGATAAGGAAAATTGCAGGAACGCCACCAATCAGTTAAATGCTACTTATGATGATTGATGAATGAAACGAATATCTGATCGATGATGATGATGATGATGAAGGTGAAGATGAAATATGATCATAATGAGAAGAGTGAAACTAATGATACATACAACCAAGCCTGATGATAAATCTAGGGCTAATTAGAATCACCGTTTGTTCTGGAAAGAATATACTCTTTAAGGGCAACAATAGTAATAACTTTCAGTTCCCATTTTTCTGCAAACTTGAAACAATCATCACGTCGTGCCATTAATCCGTCTTCTTCTCGAACCAATTCACATATTACTGCAGCTGGTTGGAGTCCACTTAGTTTGCATAAATCAACACTTGCTTCAGTATGTCCGTCTCTTTTCAAAACCCCACCGTCAACAGCTCTTAGAGGGACAATGTGCCCAGGGCGTAAGAAATCTTTAGGGTTGCTTGTAGGATTAGCAAGCTTTTGACACGTCAGAGCCCTGTCTTGGGCAGAAATCCCTGTGGTTGTGCCTTCAGCGTAATCAACAGTAATTGTGTACGCAGTACCATGTCTATCTGTTTGTAACGAGGGATCTAACATATATGGTAAGTCAAGTTTATCAGCTCTTTCTTGCGAGAGAGGAGCACATATGTAACCTGATGACCAACGAACCAAAAAAGCCATTTTTTCTGTCGTGATTAATTCTGCTGCCATAATTAAGTCTCCTTCATTTTCTCTTGATTCATCATCTAATACTACCAGGAACTTTCCAGCACCTTCATCTATGTTAGCAATGCAATGCAAATACAGTAAATGAGTACATTTGGACATCAGACAATATCTTCTTCGCCAATTTCCTTGTGCTTCGAGCTGCCCAAGGACACAAGTTAAAGATATACTTTCTCCCTGATTCCTTGTCACTTTTCACTTAGCCCATCTCATCCTAACTCAAATCATTTCAATATCAACACTTACGAAAGTCTTTCAATGCTTCTTCAATAGTATTGAATTTAGACATTTCTTCTGATTCTACTACTTATAAATTGCCAAAAAGTTCTCACATGTATTAGCAAATAATTATCAGCTGCTTTTCTTTTCATCTAACTTGCTCCTTCATTCAATTCATTTACAATAATCAAGAAGAACAAATGTCTTTCGTGGTTAATCAAGAGCTCCAAGAGGGGAACTTTGTAGCGATTTTCATTCAATAGAATGTGTTACGTACAAGAGTGATTTGATTATATAAAAGTGTGAGTGTACTGAAGCGTTGGTAATAAACGATGACATGAGCATTAATTAGCCATGGGAAGTGAAGAGTGTATGTGTAGTTATGCATTAGTACTAGAAAAAAGGAATATAGTTCAAAGAGCATGAAAATAAAGTGAGTATTTTACTTAACGTAGAAACAGTACTATAAAAATCAGTTTTATTAATTTGTGAGAATAACCATCCGCGAGTGAATTTAGTATTACAGTAGTATTGGAAAAGTATATCTGATCCATAGTACTTCATAGATGTTACATGATGTGACAGTCTTTAGAACTGCCCTTCAACGGTTTTCCTGGTAAAGGACTAAAGATTCTTCGGTACACATTTGACGGATTGTGGGGTGAAAAATTTAATAGCTGGCACCAGGGTCAGGTAAATCCGAGTGATTTAGTAGTAAATCAGACTATATTGAGCAAAACAAGCAATGAGTAAGCTGAAGAAATACAGTAGTTCTCAGCTTAATAGAAGCAACGACAGAAGCTAGTTCAACAAGATAAGAGGGCTAAATATGGTGAAAGAGAGTTAATCCGAGAATGACTAACCTGCTGAATGATTCATTAATAAGCTTACAAATGTTGAGAGATTATGTAATCATAGAATCGAACAATAAGAGTGGGATGACATCGTACTGAGTAATTACCTACTTGGACTGATATACTTTTATATATTCAGAGTTATATTTTCTTATATTCAGTAAGAGACAACAAACATGAGTTATCTGGATCTTCTATGGAACAGGAACTTGTCGCATTTGCTGTGTATTTGATTCGCCGATCAATAAAGAGGGTGCTCAGTAGGTTACCAGCATATGGAGATCAACTGATTTTATATGAATCACTCATTTTGGAATTTTTGGGACCGCGGATAAGACTCGGTTGAACAACTTAAGAACGGAGTTAAGAAGCTACTTGCTTGATAGTACTTTCAATGTTATACACAACTGACGATCAACTGATACTTGCAGAACATGAAATTGTAATTGAGAAACGTAGATATAATATTCATTGGTTGACCGTCTTTTCGAAGCCCTCGTTCTGGAGATCAGTGAGCTTTCTCTCACATGTATACAGTTGATATCTAATAGTTCTTTAGATTGTACCTTTGGATATGTTATTATCTGTATTATAGTAAGATAAAACATAGAGTTTTGATGCGGTTCAATACATCAGGTGGATTGCCTATTATTACATTTTCTTTCTATATCATGCTGATACTATCCCCACGACCTGATATTTGCCAAAATTGTCAGAACATGGTTTGTACTATCAATCACTCTCCTATTTTCATTTTCCAATCGCCAAAAAAATTTCGGAATCTATTTGAGTCATTTTCATCTTTTCCGATATATTATTGTCTTTCACACACCCCCTCACCCCCTCCAATAGTCTTAGCATCTGTCGGATGCTTTGTAACCGATAAGTCTCTGCCTCTCATCGGCTTATCGTCCTTTCAAGGACATAGCTATTTACCACTAACTGGAAGTTCAACGTATTGACATCGTGATGTCAATGATTATTTGACATGTAATCAAATACAGATCGTTTTGGAGCATTTAGTTTTGTCAAAGGCTTACACTATTCACAAGCACCAACTGGGAATCAGGAGAATAAGTTAGTCATCCATCCATTTACCAGGAGTTGCCTTAGAAACATAGAGAACTCAGGTATTATCACCAGCTCGTTGGAATAAGGGCAATCTGAGAATAAACAGAATCAATTGCTTGATTGGAACTGCTAAAGAATTTGTCAATACAATATAGATCAGACATCTGCCCATTTCACAATGAATCGATTATTTGGATCTAAAAGCTCTGCCCCAAAGCCATCTTTAACAGATGCTGTCAATGGAGTAAGTCACCAGAATTTGAACGAAAACATATTGATGTTAATAGAGCATTTACTCTGAAGTAATCAATTAATTTTAAGCTGATATGCCTAGAGCTAGATCACTAACTATGCTTTTAGATAGATGAAAGAGTTGCTACGCTAGACGTGAAGCTAACTAAACTCAATGCTGAGTTATCTACATACCAGCAGAAAATCAGCAGGATGAGAGATGGGCCAGGAAAGAATGCATTAAAACAAAAAGCATTGAAAGTGTTGAAACAAAGAAAGCAAATAGAAGCACAAAAATCAAGTTTAGAGTCTCAAAGTTGGAATATGTCCCAAGCAGCAATGACAACCGATAATCTTCGTAATGTTATGGTAACAGTGGATGCCATGAAGTCTGCCAATAAAGAACTAAGAAAACAATATGGAAAGATTGATATTGATAAGATTGAGGATTTACAAGATGAAATGGCAGATTTAATTGACATGTCACAGGAATTACAAGACACAATGGGTAGAAGTTATGATGTACCAGATGACATAAGTGAGAGTGAACTTGATGCTGAATTGGAAGCATTAGGAGAGGAAATGGAATTTGAAGCTCAAGATGAAGCTGCACCAAGTTATTTGGCTGAAGATTCCTTACCAACGTTTATTGATGAGCCTCCTGAAACAGAGAAGAAAGAACAAGTTACAGCGGAATGAAAGGAGTTGAACTTAGCGTTGATACATAATAATGCAATATGTAAGATATGTCACTYAAATTTTAATCATCAGCTCAATAAAATTTATCTACAGGTTTTAGTGATTGATATTTTCATTATACAGTAGGCAAACGATTTCTGAAGTTCTAACTCTGTCCGATGAACAGCGTATTTTTATGCTGCTTTTAGAAGGCATCTCGGTTCATGAAATCTTCAATTCTTCTATTTTCCTCTTCACTCATTTCTTATAAAGAGCCATAAAATAATTTCCAACACTCTTGTTATCAGTAAGCTTCCATCCATAAGCTGGAATGTATAAACACCCTTGACTCTTAACTACTTCAAACTCATTCTTCTTTTTCAACCAGTCTCTTAACTCACTCTCATTGATGTATTTATAATATTCATGTGTACCTTTAGGTACAACTCCCAATATATATTCTCCCATGAATATTGTAGTGAAAAAGGAAACAGGAGTTCTGTTGATCGTACTAAGAAATAACCAACCTCCTTTTTTCACTCTTTTTAGGCCTTCACTTAATACTTCTGCAGGGTAATCAACATGCTCTAAAACTTCAAACATTGTCACCATATCATATTCTCCCTCCTCTTCAACTTGACTTATCTCTTTCTTCTCATATATTAGCTTATTTCTCAAAATCGGATCTTTCTTCTTATGTTCTTCTGCAAATTTCAGTACCTCATCACTCAAATCAATTCCTCGAACACTTTCAATGAATTTCATTCTGGCTAAGCTTTCTGAAAGAATTCCACCTCCACATCCAATATCTAGTACCTTCAGATCTGAAACGGTTTTGAATACTTCTTCTCTTGCTTTGCTTTGTTCATCGATGATTTGTTCTTTCACGTCTTCTGGGAAGAAATTTAACGAATAACCAGGAACGAATGCTGATATCTTTGCCTGTTCTTTTAATGTATTTAGGATGAAATCCATTCTGAGGAGATTCATTTTATGTAAAATCCTCTGTGATCCAGAAGTGTGCCACCATGTGTCAGCTAGTTCGTTGAAATGGCTTAATTGTTCATGTGATGATGATGTTGAGGAGAACCGCAGGAAGGTTCTACTGCCCAAAGCTCTTTTGAACATGGCTTGAAGTTTGGTTAAAAAAATTTAAGAGATGGTGATACCTCCAGCCAGTTTTCTTTTCTCCTTAAGAAGAGGAAGTTTCGTTATTTAACCCGRACTAACTCTCTCAAATGTTCGTGCTTTGAATTGTTGGTTGATCGGATAGAAAGTACTCAATCAATGAAGGAATAGTAAAAAAACAGGAAACTATGCAATTAGATGGTACTATAATCTCCAGAATTGATTAAACTGGAGAAGATAGGTTACATCGTCATTCCCTTTGATCAAATCAAGCTACCACTTTATATTTTTGAAATATAGAAAAGATATTGGTATTTCAAGGTAGGATTACAGACTTTGAACTTCATAACAACTTCATCTCTCATAAACCCATATATTAATTTCCTTTTAACCACTCATTCTTATTCATTTCATACAATAAAAATTCGGATACTATATAATGTACCAGTAAGTTTCTTCTCCGGTTTGCTGTTTTGTACCTAGCAAACTGGTATATTCTCCTGTACGTCCCCCTCAAAATCTCTCTTCTTCCTACACATCAATGAGTAGGAACAATTAAACAGCTGATAATGCATAATAACAAAGGAATAAAGAAATCTAAGAGAAACTCGTGGGTGAATAAATATTTTTAAGTCTTTCAGCAGTTTGATTGTCTTGATCAAATTGCTTGTTTGCAAGTAGAGAATCAACATGCCAGATGTGGTGTATACACATAAGTTACCTGCCCTACTATCAAGATCAGATTACCATAGTGTTCATTAGGATGGATCAATATTAATGGGAAATTAAACAATCAACGACATCTAAAGAATTAGGAACCCTATTTGTTTCTCACTTACTTCTATTTATCAAAATGTCTGATTTAGATCTGTCGCTACCCTCTTCGCGGGAATCCTCAGGCGAGCCTAATGAATCCTTAGTAGCTACCCGACAAAGACGTAAAAATGCTGGTAATAGGCTGAAAATCCTGCTTCAGCACGAAAATCCTATTGGAGAATTAGCAAAAGATGACGAAGACGAACATGGAATTTTCATGGAAGTTGAAAACGATGAGGAATTTGATATAGAAGCTGAGAAAGAAAAAGCTCGACAGAAGAACTTGAAACGGAAGCGAAGAAGTAGGAGTAGAAGCAGGAGCAGGAGTAAAAGCAAACCTTCAGTGTTAGATTCAAATGCTGATAGCGAAGTAACAAGTTCTGCATCAGGTTCAGAATCAGCTTCTGAGACAGCTGAGGGCACAAATGATGAAGGTAGTTCGCCTAATGAAGTTAATGAAAGTTCAGATGGCTATGACGGCAATGAGGATGATGATGACATATTTTCAGATTCAGATTCGAACAGTGAAGACTCAGAACAGGAAGATGCAGGAGAACGTGAACTACAGAAGTCAATTCGACAGTCGAAAGCAAAAGAGCGAAAGAAGTTTGACATTCCTAAGATTAAACCTATTTTGAAAGCTGATGCGACAGCTAGGAAACCCATACCTAAACCCAAACCCAAACCTCTTACTTTGCTAGATAGCAGCAGAAGATCATCATCAAGGGCATCTACTATCGCGAATAGAAAAAGAGTTGCGGAGAGGTTAAAAGAGTTTGAGTCGAGAAAATCTCGGTATGTTAATCTGAAGAAAGAAGTAGATGTTACATTAACACAGGAGGATAGGTTGCGAGAGGCAGAAATAACGGAAAGGAATAATGTTTTATCATTAACTCAATTCAAAGAACAAGAAACGATTAAGAAGGAGAAAATGAGAAATGCAATTTTGGCTAAACGGAAACATTTGACACAGTTTATCAGGTTTCTTTCCACTTCAAAAGTTGTTGACCCACCAGTCATTAAAACAGATGAGCCAAATACCCTTGGCACAGAGAAAGACCAAGATACCGAGTCCTTGAAAGAAGGTGGTAGAGATGATAAAGCAGATGTTGATGTTGGTAAAAGCAGCAAAACAGGTGATGAAACGGAGACTGTGAAGGGTAGTAATGAAAAGAATGAAGCAGAGGGTAGAACAATTGATAAACCGGTGGATTGTAATACTGAAGAAAACGTTAATGCTGATGATCGAGACAGTCAGGTTAATAAGGATCAACAGCTGAGTGGAACCAATAGTGTAGTAGATATTGAAAATGATAGTAAAAATAATGATAACAACAATGATGATAGAAAAAGTGATAATAATGAGACAGTCAATGACACCCGAGAAGAAGCTTCGACAGCATATAAAGATAAAAAGAGAGAGATTGATGCCGAACAGGAAATAGAGGAGGAAGATAAAATTAATACACATTTGGAACATATGAATGAGAAAATAGAGGTTGCAGTTGCTGAATCCAATGGGAAATTGCCCTCAAGTCAAGTGTCAAATATTTCTAGGAGAACTGATAATAACGACGAAACATTAGTAGTGGAAGAAGATCTGAACTCGAATAATTACGCTGAAATAAGAACTGMTGAGGAGTCCTATGCTGATAAGGAGCGTGCCAGTGAGGACATTACAAGTCCTATTGATGAAGACCAAAAGGATGTGACTGCCATCAACAGCCATACCACTGTTGAGTCTTTAGAATCAACCAGTGAGGAAACTTCAAAGCAGGAAAAGGCTGAGCCTAAAGAAACCAGCGAAACAGAAAATATACAAGTCAAATCAGAAACAGAGCCAAATCAATTAGCCAAACAGGAACATCCTGATGATAGTAAGGAAGCAGATGAATTAGTAAAAGGAAATGAACCAACTATTGTTGATGAGAAGAACAACAATGCGGAACCTAATAAGATAGAGACAATTGCTGAAATTAATGATAAATCTGATGGTGATGAGAAGAGAGAACTTACAGAACCAAAGATTGAAGAACCCGCAATAGTGTTTGGACCAAGCCTGAAAATGGAATATACTACAATCAACCTGGTGGAGTTTCCAGATGCTATCAGTGAGCCCCAAGTCAAAAGTCTGTTATTTGGACCTCAGTCGGTACTTCCAGCATCCAGAAGAGTTGAGGAAATCAATAAAATGGAGAGAATACTTGATCCTTCTTTAGCTTTTGTCAGTACTTTTGAAGCAAGCGCTACATATCAAGGAGGCCGTCAACCAACTCAGAGTAGGATAATGAAAGAAGATACGAAATCTGCTACAGGAAGAGAATCATCTAGAGAGTCAAGCGTCTTAATAACTAGCAACGCTGCAACAGGAGGGCTGAGCTCGACTGCTGAAATTGAGCAGAATAAAAGATGCGTTATTACTGGTACTCCAGCTACATATTATGATCCTAGAACAGGAATGGGCTATTCCTCAATGTCGGCATACAAAGTAATACGAGATGTTGAAAATCACAAATATGCGTGGTCGCTTCAAATGGGAGGTGCATTTATTGGTGGATTTAATAATGTAAGACATGCTAAGGGTGTTCCAGAAGGATTTGACTCCTAGAATTTTGTTTAAAATATAGTTATGGATGTGTGGAACAATGAATACAAATATAATGAGGTACCTGACGTAGATGTTCAACTACGTATCAAAATGTGTAATTTAATTTTTGTGAACAATAGAATATCTACAATCAAGTTAACAGGCAAATCATTCTTTCCCGTAGTTATGAGCCATCAGCCGTTAATGTAAAATAGCTGCATACTGATCAATTAAACATTACACCATCATTAAATGAGTACTGATAATATCTCATTTATGTGCATCCCTGTTATGGGACTAATTAATACACTTTATTGCTTTATGGTTTGATAGGATATACTGGATGAAATTGGAGGGCAGATCTGAGATCTGATTTCCAAATAAACGCTTTTGGCAAATGATATWAGAAACTGCATGACGCGCCTTGGTAGAAAGTATACTTTGTATAGGTTGTGAAATGGAAAAACTGACAGGCAAAATAGAATAGTTGCCTATTTACGTTTGAAGTGAGATTAAAGACATAGGTTAGGAGGAGAAAGGACACACATTGTAATGGGAGATCAAAACGGAAATTAGAGAAAAGGGATGATCAATGATCTTGATTGAAGACTGAAGCATTAATGAAAGCAATTGAAAACGAGTATTAGCAGAAGGGAGGGAAGAAAAGTTCATAGAAGAAAAGTGCTTATTTAATCGATATAGACACTGCATTATTGAAACGTTGTGTTTGAAGTTTTTGGTCCGAAAGTAGATAGAATAGAATTCATAAGATAACGCGGAGCTATATGCGCGATTAGTGAAGGCAATTGCTGTAGCTACGGTATTGCATACAAAATGAGTGAAAGCTTAGATGCACAGGCGAAGGCCAAAAAGTCAGATGAGAAAAGTGAATATCTGCCTTTGCATAAAGGAGATCAAAAGGCATCACCTTCAAGATCAGGCCTTCATACGGTTTTAATACTGTTACTTTCGGTATTTTTGTTCGGTGGATATCTCATTTTGAAGAATCACAGAATATTAMGTGAAGAATATAAACTAGGATATGCAGCTTTACTGGGAGGTATCACCTCATTAATTGCTCAAACATCTATCCAAGTTTTAAAATCTGAAGCACCAAATTTCTCTCAAATACTGTTTTTCTGGGTTTGGGGAGTTGCCAATGGTATCCTATCAGTAAGTATAAGTGAAAAGTTGAAAGAGTTGATGTTGTATGAGTTGAGATAAAGTAAAGTGAGAATAATTGAAATACTAATTGTTGTTTAGTCTTCCTGGTATGAATATCTATGTGCAAAAGAATATCCTGTTCTCTTATCTGTTGCTGCTGATCAATGTGTGATGAATCCAATTTCTGTATCATTATTCACATTCCTCAATGCTTTTTGGAACGACCATAAAATAGGGCCAGCTTTCAGAAAGGTATGTTTTCGATTTCACTATTACGTAGCAATAATAGCTAATGTGCTGATTTGATTTTTTATAGTGCAAGCTGAGCTGAATAACTAACTGCAGTTTTAGAATTATCTGGCAACATTAATTCTGTCGTATTACATATGGCCTTTCTTCTCATTTCTATCCTTTGCAATTCTACATCCACGCCTAATTTTTCCCTGTTCTTGCATTCTCAACTTGTGTTGGAATATAATTCTGAGCCTACTCTAGCATCAGTTTGAACATAATTAGCAAGGTATTCACCTTTTCGGTGGATGTGCCTACTGATACACTACACTTGATTCAGTAGGTGAAATTTTTAGAGAGGCATTTCAAAGTTAGCAGTCGTTCAAATAGCGATTCTATTATCGAAAAAACTGCAACAAGTTAGTAGATCGGGCAAACAGTAATATTATTAATCCTGTGTATACGTATAAAAAGGAAAAATTATGTTTAGTAGTAGATAAGTGGGTACTATTAGCTAGTCAACATTAACTTATTCATTACTTAACTAGAACACTCAAATCACTCGAAATCGGAAAAATAAGTCAATCAATAATTAAGAAAAGCCATTCAAGGAAACTGCATTGTCTACTAAGGTATTTTACCACTTGAGGCAACTAAGCGCATTTGGCTCATAATAGCATATCGTTAATCGCCATTGTTTACCAGCTCGTTTTTATTCATTTTAACTCTTTTATCTGTTCCTTTTTTCTTATACCTTTTTAAGGTTACATAATCGAAAAAGAGATAGTCTTAACTTTCTTTGCATAATTGTGCATATAACCGCTCCATTTAACTCTTCCTTTTTAGGTTAAAACATCCGCTACATTGTATTTTTTCATTGAGAAAGAAGAACTCTTAGAAGAGGGAGAAAGAGCAGAATGTAGCATGAAAGTTTTAATATTCACTAATGATTGTTAAAAAGACAATACGATCAACAAGGCTAATTTTTCATCAAAGAGCAAATGAGTGTCCTAAAAATATTCATCAAAGATGGCCAATTTTGTGATAATTGCACGAATGAGCAGAATACATATTATATCACTTACATCTCGGTCAACTTCCTCATGCATTAGCAAGTAAACTTCTACATAAAATGGCTGTTACTTAGATTGATTCAGCCGCATTTCAGATGCAAGCCGTTACCCGTGAAAAGTAAGGACAAAGTTCTATATGATCGAATTATAGTTCAGAAGGAATAATAATTTGGTTAAGCTCCATGTAAATAATACAATACGAACATAAGATAGATAATGAATGCTTGGTAAAGGTTAAACATTACTAGAACGGTTATACAACCCGATATATTTGTTCTTGGTGAACTTTTTCCTTAGTAGCTTCATTCATTTAGTTTTGGGAATCATTCATGAACAAATGTCAAATTGGGATAGTCTTTTCAGTTCAGCAACTTGAATCACTTACTCTTAATGAAGTATCAAACTGTTCTTTCAACAAGAACAATTGAAGAAAAAATCAGGTTTCACTGAAAACAAGTAGCAGCTGTCTCATGCTAATTCGACAAGCAGATCGATATCAAACTACTTTTGTTATTTAATGATTTATAGATTTTGGTTCTAACGGCAACTAATTGGAGRAAAGCATTAGATCTTCAACAGAATCTCTTCACCACCATGTCAATCGAACAAGATACTTACTACCTAACACCGCACGAAACAGCATTAGCAGTAGCTGCTACTGCTTTGAAGAAAAAGAGGCTGAGGATTGAGACACTATTTTTGAACAGTGTTCTAGCGGGTCTTTTTTTATCAGTCGGGGGTATGCTGTATCTAATGACAGAAGCAGGTGCTCCAGAAATAATGGAAAATAACCCATCCATGGTAAAACTGATTCAAGGGCTAGTGTTTCCAATAGGATTATTTTATGTTGTTGTTACAGGTGTTGATCTTTTTAATTCGAACATTCTTTTCTTTACAATGGGATGCCTTCGCGGACAAACCACAATTTTTGATTTATTGAAATCTTGGTTTGTATCCTTTTTTGGAAACTTAGGCGGTTCGCTAGTATACATTTATCTAATATCACATTATGCTGGTCTCACAACATCACAACAGTTCGTTCAAGCATCTCAAGAAATAGCTATTGGAAAGATTGACGTTACATGGTATAATAATCTTTTGCGAGGTATTGGCTGTAATTGGTTAGTGTGCCTTGCCATTTACCTTTCAATAATGGCTAAACCTTTGGCTACCAAATTTCTTATGATTGTTCTCCCTATATTCTCGTTTGTGGCGACTGGTTTAGATCATGTTGTGGCTGATATGTTCCTGATTCCAGTTGGTTTGGTGAATGGAGCAGATGTATCAGTTGGGAAGTACATTTACAATAGTATTATACCAGTAGCATTAGGAAATATAATAGGTGGTGCTTTGTTCACGTTGCTAGTACCTTTTTATCTCCACATTAAAGTTGTTGAACGAGACAACAGAGATCAAAATCTCCCTGAATATGATGTTCAAGATGAACAACCAGAACTTGAAATGGATTCTCGTGTGGTGAGAATTCAATCAAATATCAAGCGCTCAATTCCTCACATTGGAACTCCGGAACTCGACCTTGAAAAAGGAGAGTTCAATATTGATTCAATTGAGTATGACGATAAGGTAAATGATCACAAATCAAAAGCATTTGGCAGTCAAAGTAGTAGCTCGACCGCTATTAAGTCGCTTTCAGCATAGCATTCAATAACTGAATGTGATAGACTGGGTCCATGTCACTCAATTTACCTCGATTCTTCTTTCATTATCATGGGTAACCTGCCATTACATCACCCTTTATTTACCTACTTTTTTTCACCCTGTATAGACCTGTATCATGATGGCAACAACAAATCAGACAATAAATTGTTAACATATTTGCATTTTAATAATTTATCTCTCATTGTTTTGTATTTTGAAAACACTACTATAGCAATGTTATATCATACAGTCCCCCAACCACATTTTCTGATTAACTACTATAAATCAAATTGCATACTAATATAAGTAAGARCACTACTCACAGCGGTTCAATCAATCAGATAAATCAACGTTCAGGAATAAGGGGTTCTTTCTTCTATATATATGAAGTTCTAGGGCTCATTTACCATAACCATATTGCGAACTATCTATTCAAAAACGGTTTCTTAAACGAAGTTTAAGGGAAATAGAGTTTAGAAATGAAATGTGGAGAACAATGCTTAAAATCTTAAATAGAAGATAATAATTATCACGTGATTCTGAACCCTATTGTTTTGATGATAAAGATAAACATTAAGTCTCCTTTCAAATCTAGATATATGAATTGAGTACAAACACGAAAGAAGTTGGTTTTTTTGAAATTAACAAAAGGTCTTCACGCGTCAATTGAGAGAAAAGGCAAATGAAAAGGCAAGTAAAACAAATGATAAAGAACCAGTGATCTAACTAAAGACGAGCTAGTTCTCTGCTGTGGCGAACCTATCGAAATTGTAGGGTATTCAAAAGGTGATTGACAGTGCTTTGGAAGTTCTGTATGACAGATTTCATTGGGTGTGACGTAGATAGATCAGGCATACATACAAATAGCAACATCTATGTACTATTGAACGATCAATCGGCTTTAGCTGTTAATACTTCAAATGACTGGAAAACTTATTGGAAAATTGCATTCCTATACGTGAATTTGAACGTGTTTTTTGTGTATGTGTCTAGAAATCATAGTGTCATAATTTCCTCACAATGGTTACTCGAAGTTCCCTACAAAAGCTTAAGTTCAATCAGAAGATTGTCCCCAGGGCTGGAAAGCATATAGTTGCCAAAGATGTTCTACAAAGATTAAGGAAGCTTCACGAAGAACTCAACAATCTCGATCAGGATAGCACTGACATTAAAAGTCTGGCTAATGTGGCCAAAGAATTAGTTGAAAAGAACATATTAGAACATAGAGACTCAGGAGTTAGAGCTTATGCCGCTTGCTGTATTACAGAGATACTTCGTTTATACGCGCCTGATGCTCCTTATGATGCTAAGAAGTTGTCAGAGATTTTTAATTTCATATTCGATCAGTTTCCAAACTTATCTAATGAGGAATTGACCTATTGGAGACAGTATTTCCATGCTCTGCAAATGTTGACTGAAGTTAGAAGTATAGTACTTATAACAGATGTGCCGAATTCTGAGGCATTAATTACGAAATGCTTTACTGTGTTCTATGAAACAGCAAATAAAGGGTTTCCAAAGTTAGTCGAACCTTTAGTTGTTGATTTATTAACCTCTGTTATTGACGAATCTGAAGATATTCCTCAAGAAGTAATGAATCTTATACTTTCTCAGTTCATGAAAGGAACTGAAGCAACGAGTAGTTTGAATTCAAGTTCAAACAAAAAATCCAAACAGAAATCAGATCAAAACAGCCAAAGCAATTCAATACTRATGGCAATCAAAAATCCTGGACTGAATTTATCAAAGTCCATTTGTGAAAACTCTACTGACAAACTATCGAGGAAAGTTACACAATATTTTTCAGAAATCATTGATTCCAATGCCAATCCAGATAAATCTATAGATGATAAAAAGGCATTAGAAAATCTAACAAGAGGGCATAGATTGGTAGTAGAATTATGGAGAAATTGTCCTGATGTTTTATCTTCAACATTAGGGATACTTGATACTGAGTTATCGGTTGATGATATGAATATCAGAGTATTAGCAACAAGAACAGTGGGTCAAATATTAGGCATTACTGGTTCAAATTATAAGTTTTACATTGAGAATAAGGATATTTTTATTAAATGGGTAAATAAATTTCATGATTCTTCACCGGTTGTTAGAGAAGTATGGGCAGATGAAGCTGTAAATCCAATGACGAAATTACCTGATTCTATACCTGTTAAAGAAACTGTCAATGGATTTGTTAATTCATTAGTAGATAAGGATGAAAAAGTGAGGTTAACAGCTTGTAGAACTGTTTCTCGTCTTGGTTCTAATTCGATTGTTAACAAAATACGCAGTAAAGAATTAATCTCAAATATTCAAGCTTTAACGAGAGATAGAAGTTTACTAGTAAGAAATGCTGCCATTGAGGTTTTAGCTGAATTATACGATGGTGCTTTCTGGCAATTATATGATGGTGATGATCAATTAGATCAACTGCTGGGTCAAATCCCGTCAGTGTTATTGAACCTGGTGTATATCAACGATAAACAGATCAATGCTTTAGTTGCTAAAGCCTTAAGGGAAAAATTACTACCATTTGATACAACAAATGAAACCAGAGTAAATAGATTATTGAAAGTATTGAAGAACTTGGATTCTAAAGCTCAAATCGCTTTTTATAAAGCATGTTCCTTACAGAAACAGTTAGCTGACTATATATTACAGCTCATTGACACTTGTGAAGCTCTGAATGCTAAACAGTTAACGGATCAGCCACCCATTGATGAATTAAACAAAAAGTACAAGCTTTTATCAAAAACCCTAGCTTTTGTTTGTCCTAATGATATGAACGTCGACGATGCTTTGTCAGATTTCCTACGATTAGACAATAAAAGACTTCACAAATTGATAAAACATTGTATAAGTCCTGAAAGTGATTATACCTTAGTTGTCAAATCGTTAAAAGAACTCTTCTCAAGACTCGATGAAAGTAACAAAAATATCTCCACTGTGTTCCAATTACTTACCTATCAAGCATCCAATCTGTTCTACAATAGAAGCAATATATCAGGAATAATTCATATATCAAATCAAAAGGATGATTCTTTTCAAGAAACTGCTAATGAGTTAATCAAAAATATTTCTAGTGTTTTACCTCAAGTTTTCAGAACTCATACTGTTGATTTGGTCAAATTAATCATCAACAGAACACCTGGTAAAGACGATACAACTAGTACTCTAAAGGCTCTTTTATTATTCGCCAGACAATTTCCTGATAACTTCTTGACAACTGATATCGTTTCACCTACTAATGAAAATCAAGCTTTGAATAAAGATGAGATAAAAGAATGCATTGCTAAAATTCAACAGTTTGCTTTGCTTGGCAATGAAAAAGAAGCTAAGCATGCAGTGAAAATCCTCTGTTTATTACCCGACAAGGAATGTTATTGTTCTGAAATTATCGAAAATTGTTTTCCTCTTGATAAATCGGTAGTCGCTTTTTCAAGTAAACTAACAGCTTTAGGTACAATGTTTCTGACTATACCTGAACTGATTGAAGAATATGCTGGAGAATTAACTAACTATATCATCAAAGAACTATTATTGAAAAACGAACGAAAAGATAATTCTCCATCGTCTGAATCATCTGAATCAGTCAATTGGGTTGAAATTTCCTCTCTTGATCAAGAGTGTAAAGCAAAAATTGCTGGTTTGCGTTTATTTGTCAATAGACTTCGAGCTAGTAGTGAATCAGAAGCTGCAGAGAAATTGGCCCCTTCTGTATTCAAATTATTGATATCATTGATTGGAAATGGTGGAGAAATTGTTCCTGCAAGGTTTGGTGTTACACCACCACACTATCAATCACATTTAAGATTAACAGCGGGGTTATTAGTATTGAAACTAGCTAAAATTCCTGTTTACAATGAAATGATTCGTCCTCAGCATCTTGCCAGGCTTTTATTCATTATTCAAGACGAATGTTCCGAAGTAAGATCAATATTCATAAAAACATTCGAGAGATATATCAACAATAATTTAATATCTGACCGTTATTTCCCTGTGATTTTCTTTGCTGCTCATGAACCAGATGTCGAGTTGAAAAGAAATGTAAAAACTTGGATTCAATCTTATAGTCAACGATTAACTAAAGAGAAGCAAACAGTATTTGAGCATTCGTTTGCAAGGTTAATTCATATGATTGCTCATCATAATGATTTTATTGAAAATTTGAAAGAGTATGAACAGAGTAAAGAAAATGGTGCTAATGAAGAAACAATAAATGAAAACTTGTTCAATGCTTATTCATTATCATTAGAATACATTGTATTCTTCTTGGAAGTTGTGGCTAATAGTTCTAATATCTCGTTGTTATTTTATCTTGCTCAAAGAGTTAAGCAATACTGCGATGGTATTGTTGATGATCATGATGATGATAGAGCTAATCATATTTATAGAATATCTGATTTGGCTCAACTGGCTATTAAAGATCTACATATTGTTAAGAACTGGCCTTTACAGACTTGGCCAGGGAAAGTGAGATTGTATTCAGATATATTTGCTTCGATTGACTCATCTGAAAAGGCCAAGTATATTGCTACCACTGTTTTCATCCATAATGAGATATTGGATAAGTTGGTGATTTTTGTTAAAGAGCGAATGGCTTCGATGGTTCATAGAAAAGCTCAAGAACAGAAGAGGACTATTTCTTCTACAATTGATGATGTGAAGAATAAAGTGAAGCAAGAACAAAATAAGCGAAAGAGAGAGAAGAGCTCTAAAGAAAGAAAGAGTAGCAAGGACAAGAACAAGAAGAGAAGTTTATCTAGTAATGGTTCTAATGTAGTTAGAAGAACTAGTGGAAGAGCACGTAATGTTGTAAGTTATAAAGAGGTATTAGAATATGATGATAACGAGGAGGATGGTGATGRTGATGGTGATGGTAGTGAGGAAGAGAGTGATGATAATAGCGGAATTGAGGATAATAATGATGACGATAATGATGATATATCAGTTAGCTAAGAGTAAAATCAGAATCAATGGGGATGATTTTGTATGAATAATCGCTTATTAATATATCCGTATTATTTATGTATAATAATAATAGTATAACCTGTCTGGTTGTACGTTTCTATGGTTATTACTTATAGTCAATTGAGTTCTTATAGTTTGTAGCCTATATATTATATATGTTTAATCAATTGGAAGTAGATAATTATATTATATGTTTTCTTTTTACTTCTATGCTATAATAACTATTGAGCTATTACTAAATCAGGAAGATTGTGACTATGATTAATGATAAGTTATGATTATGATTATAGTTATGATATAATATATACTAATAATGAATAAATACGCGAAAATAGAATTATAAACATATCCGATTGTCTCTCTCATCCTTTTTCGCTTCTATTCGTTCTCTTTATTCACTCTCCAAAAATGCTAGTAGAGCTTTTTTGCCCTTCCTTTTGATTAAAGCTTTAATACTCTTCAATTCCTCCAATTCTTTCTCTTGGATTACTCCATTGGTCTCAATATTTACTAAGCCATTTGGGCTGTCATTCTTCTCAATAAGAATTCTCTTATTACTCCTAGACCTATGGCCACTATCTACCTCATCAATATCAGTACCATTGGCATCAATATCTTCTAATTTCCTCTTCTTATTAGATATTTGCTCCGAGGTATCAAACATCTTCAAAATAGATTCCACTATTTGTTTAAAATCATCTTCAGAGTTTTGATAGTTTTTCCTAAAAGTATTACTATCGCCAACTGTATTATTTTCACCATATACGTTATTTGATGACTCAGTTTCACTATCTTTATAAGAAAAAAGACAAATATTTCTAATTGCTTCTCGATCACATTGAGGTCTTTCTGCTAATTCATCCAAAGCATCCATAATAGTTTCATTAGTGTATAACGAACTATCAACCGACTGTTTAATAAACTGCTCCTTATTTATTATTCTGTTCTTCTTGACATACTCAATGAAATCCAACTTGATAGTCTTCTCAGGCACTTTATACACTATATTCTCCAAATCGAACAATTTTGCTCCAGCTTTGCTTACTCTAGCTGAAACACCCGTTGAAGTATCAAAAGCTTCGAAGAAAGCTGGTAAATCAATACTTCTGGCTTCAGATTTCCTACAATCTTTAATCTTAGGATTGTTTTTCAGTTTATCAGAAACAACATAATCACGATAATTCCTATCTTCATTAGGATCCTCTTCTTCTATCTCAATGAATCCATCATTCTTAAATCCTCGCCTCAGCATAGTCTCTACCATCAAAGGTTTTCTTAGCTGTCTTTTCTTTGGTAAATCTTCATCGGCATGATTAGGACATTTCCATTTCTTTCCAATTGTTTTAGCGGCTGATAAGGGAGGATTCAAACAATCCAAGTGCCAGCATAAATCACAGTAATCACATTTAGTTAACAGTCTATTATTCAAACCAGATAATCCACATTTGAAACAGAACATCATTTTCCCATCTTTATCGTATAATTTAGCAGTTGGATCATCGTCTTTCTGGAATACCAAATTCTTCGTTGATTTCATGTCATTACTTTGATATTCTCCAAATTCACCTTCATGGACTCCACGGAACCGTTCTTTTACTTTCTTTGGTAAGGAGAATCTAACTGGATTTCTTCTTTCTATTTGGTTTAACAGTCTGCTGAATAGTCCTTTCTTATAGGGCATAGGAGGATGACGCCTTGCATAGCATTCTCTACAGAACCACTCATCTTCCGGTAAGTTATCCTCATCAAAAGGAGGATCACAACATGCAGGATGGAAAGATTTTGGGCATGCATCACAACATAAAAACATACCAGGCTCACCACAAGCTGAACAGAAGTCATCATTGTCTTTAGTGAGTTCATCATTAGCTGGATTATTACTAGCCGTTACCCGTGGTTTCTTCGCCAGATCATCAGGTGGGCCATAGCCAAAAGGGTTATCTCGAGATCTATGAGGCGACGATATTTTCACACCTTTCCTTTTCCCTGTTTTACTCTGGCTATGACTATTACTATTATGACTTTGGCCATTATGACCATTTGGAGTTTCTGGTTCATATTGATTGGATTTTCTTCTCCTGCTTGGTGTTTCTCTACCGTCTATCTCAGCATTGGTGATTATACTGTTTTTCATGTTTAAGATATTTTCCTCTGCTTGAGCTTTCGCTAGTCTTTTCAATGATGATCGAATACTACTTGGTTTTGAAATTTCTTCTGAGACGTCTGTTTCTAATGCAACCTTCAATCTTTCAGCCAATGAAAGTGTAGCGTCCCTAGTGTGAAGTTTATCGACAGTAGAAACGAAATCAGATGCTGGGGTGCCATCCAATGAAGATAAACTACTGGATGAATTCTCTGTGTTGATTCCTTCACTAATAGGTGTTTGTTCTTTTGAGTCGTGATGAGAATCTGGCTTTTCTTCTTGTTTATTGGTTTCTCTTTTATTGCTATGTCTGCCTCTAGTTCCTCTATTTTTAACTCCCCGTGATGGCTTAGGATATAGTTTAGCTGGAGGCAAAGCATCTAAAGGATATCCTGTAATTCCCGGTTTTTGTTCAGCTACTGCAGGTTCCTTCCAAGTTGCTCCATCTGACGTGAAATCTTGCTCGTTTGATTCTTCCCCGCTTGAATCCACACTCTCCTGATCCTGATTACTATCAACATTCATATCTGAAGAATCAACCTCCGATTCAGCTTCCTGTTTCATTGCTTCTTTCGCGAGCCTTCTAGAACTTCTTCTGATGGTCTTTTCCTTCCCATTTTTTCCAGATTTCGTCTCTTCGCCGCCTGAGGACTCTCTTACCTCATCTGGTGATAATGATTTTCTTCGTGGGCTATGGAGCCCTGTGGGGTCTCCCTGTCTTTCAGCCATTATGAGATGAGGTTGGATAGAATGAAAGAGACTGATGATAAACCATCAATTTCCTGTTATTTTCACTTGAGGATATTTTATATCAGAGTAACCTAAAATTAAATTTATCGTTGAGTCCTCCTAATAATATCTTCAAATCCTCAATATATAGCCTAGAGATTTCCATTCAACGACTCTTCACTACCTACCAACAGACCAGACGCGTTACAGAATCTGAGAGCACGAACACCTACTTCAGTATTTCAGCAATGACCCCAAGTATCAATTCAGTTTGAACAGTGACCTTTAGTAGAGCAGAATGCCAAAAATCTTGACAAAAGATGAGATGACCCTTATGATATCTACGTATATAGATGATTAGATAAGGTAGGAATCCTGTAGTTGTGGAAGAGAAGAAGAAGAGAAGAGAAGAGAATCAAGGATCTGTGAGAAGAATGTAAGGCTTGATTATTTAATATTATGTAATCTAAAATAGTTGGGGTAAGCTGGAGATGATTTGACTCGAAGAAGCTGTAAATATCATTAGATATGATGATTTAATTTGATAGAAATAAAGAGGAAATAGCAGGTAAATCATATGAGTTATATTTGAAATGTATTATGTTGTTCTAGGGTTGTTTTAAATGAAGTTTCATCGAAATGGTAATGTGTATATAAGGATGTCGTGGGATAAGTTCCGAAATGATGACCCAGCCAATTTTTCACTTTGGGGTTCTTTTTCGAAACCCAGTAAAAGGAAAACCACCAATTAAACAGAAACTTCTCTTTGAGACTGATTGGATTATAAACACATTGAAGAATAGACAGAACATTAATTTTTTGCTAATGCAGTTCGGGTGTTCATTTCCACTAGCATTTGATATGTCGCACCATTGAAAAGTGTGTAGATAACTGGCTTGAATGTTTGTGCTTCTAATCTTATTTCTTAACTAATAAAAACCGGCAATTCGGCATTAATACAAAATATGGAGTTTCATTAGAAACGGAATAAATCTGGATCAATTCTTGAGGGCAAATCGAATTGAATAAAGGAATAGAAAGTAGATTTATGATAGATGCTATTAAATTGATCAGAAGAGAATTCTCAGTTGATAACTCTCACCTATGTCACCTGTAGAGTATCATCACTATTGAATAGGTTCGCTGGTAAGGTTGTTCTAATGGGGTGCACCAATCAAAACTGAAAAGCACTCCTTTGCTCAATTTGGGTTGAATTTTCTCAAATCTACCGTGTGATAATTCAACATTAAAATGGAAAATACTACAACAAACAAAAATGAACCAGATAACGATCTTCATGAATTTTGATGTTCTTGTGTTTTTATCAATTAAATTGGTATTATTCTGTTAAACTCCAGTCAATACTAGAAACATACTTATGCTGATTCAACAGCCTTCTTCTTGTTCTTCTTGTTGGTCTTCAAAGGTTGGGTAAGCAATTCCTTGATTTCTTCATCCTGGATTGATTTTTCAGTCTTCAACTTGGAGATATCAAAGTTAGGAGCACCGAATAAAAGAATACCATTCTTGGTGATACCAAAAGTAGTATAAAATTGAGCAATGACTTCACCTTCCTTTTCATACATAACGTCGTAAGCGTTAATCAATTCGTGAGATTGACATTCTTGTAAACCCATTCTAGCCTTCTTCGCATCTTCCAAGATTCTGATAGAGAAAGGGAATTGACCTGCTTTGTTCTGAATTTCACTAAAAATAGATCGGGAAGTTCTCAACTTCAATTGATAACTGTTGCCAGTTAATTTGTAGATAGTGGTTCTAGTTTCACCTTGCTTTACCTTACCTTCACCAGTTGAGATCAAAATGTCTAGACCAAAAACTTGACCTTCTTCGAATGTGAAAGTTGAGACGGAAGACTTTTGAGATTCACTGGGGTTAATGATAACTTCATTAGGACCATTCAAAACGTTTCTAGTCTGGTTGTGAGTCAGCATTCCTTCTAAAGGTTTGACGTCAAATTCAGTAGCAACTTTATCAACAATGTTGGTAACATCCCAATTCTTGTTACCTGGCTTGAAAGTTCTCAGAGCGGCTTCTGAAGCATAGTAAGCAGCAGCAAGAGCATCAGCAACTTTGCCGGTGGCTTCTTCTAAACCACCAATGACAATACTCTCAGAAACAATAGAAGCAAAACCATCAATTTGAACACCAAGAGTGATTTTGGCCAGATCCCCCTTCTTCAAAGTAGCATTTGATTCATCCTCAGCAGTCAAAGGGGAAAGATGAGCAGCACAATTGTTGATTGAGATAGAAGTTGGGAAAGCAATTCCCTTGGAAACCGGGTTCTTCTTACTGGTGAAAGTCTTGGCAGTTTCTTCACCAATCCTCTTATCACCTTCAACAGATAAATCAAAAATAGTAGCTCCTTCAACAGCTTTTTCCTTCAATTCAGCCAAAATCTTACCAGCGATATCACCAGCGGCCTTGTATTTGGTAATAACATCAGAGTTATTCAACGTATAATCTGGTGCTAAAATTATGTTATGTTAATATTCATTTGTACTGTTTCGATATTTAAGTGATTACACATTGTGAGTGACATGGSTGATTCACCTTTCATCCTTAGAGCAATCTCCTCTAAAACAATTGTACGTAAATTATTCTATAAAAATAATAAGACAAACAAAGAAGTATAAAATATACCTCCTTCTAATAAATTATAAATCAATTATCAAGAGTTCTCGCTTGCTATTCGTTCTTGTATCTTTTCCAGCTTCTCTCCCATCTCTAAGTCTTTAATCTGAACAGAAATTCACCATCACGGTATACCACTCATTATTCAATTGTATGACACTTACCAGCAGCTTCTTTAGACATTTTTTCTTTATTCTAACAAATTGATATTCTTTAATTGATCATACAAATTTGTATATAACATCAATCCTCACTTCTTTGTTCCTATCAATATATATATATATATATATATTTCTTCTATCTTCAACTTCTCTTCTCTTACTTAGGTAGTCAACTGGTAAAACTCCACTCATCATCGCCTTACTTAGCTTCGCACGAATATAATACACTTAATTCTAGCATTGTGTAAAACTTTTTTGTGGTGTATTTTCTCTCATGCCTTTGCGGTGGAAAATAAAGGTTACCCGGCGAGTACATACTTAGAGTCTCACTTCATTTAAGGAAGAGAGAAGATCTTCCACATTTGTCAATTGAGTTGATGGGTGTGAAAGCGAGTATCTGATTTAAGACAAGTACCTTTTGGCGATTAAGTCGCTGTATGGAGTATGACTGAAAATAAAAGGTTGAAATAAATTGCTGAAGGGTTGGTCAATGAATGAGCCGTACATTGAGTGAGTCATTGAATAGCAAACTAGTCAAGAGGACAATGAACTTTTTTTGAGAAGGTTAACTAATAGAGGCAGATATTTAAGTACGGTAGTGGTTGACCTTTTATTGCTTGTTTTGAAGGTGAGCAGTTGGTAGGCAGTGTATTAAGTGTTAGTGTTAGAGTTCCTATAGGTTAGGCAACAAAGCAAGAAGAACAGAAGAATTCAAAAGATATTTTCAAATATGGGTTTTGAGGTATCAATGAAAACTGGTGTGCGATACTTTACAATGGCCAGTAAAACCCTTGCCCAGGATAAGAGTAGATTCGTTCCCAAATCTGGAACATATCCTAAAGGGTTTTCCGTTGGTGGAATTGCAACAGGTGTTAAGAAAAATGGCAACTCTGATTTGGCTTTGTTAGTATCAGACAGAGAATGTGCTGCCGCTGCTATATTTACTCGAAACATCTTCAAGGCAGCTCCTGTCGTTGTTGATAAAGATATTATGGAAACTAGTGGCGGTAAGGGAATTCGATCTATTGTAGTGAATAGTGGATGTGCTAATGCAGTTACAGGTCAAGGAGGTATCAAAGACGCAAAGGCTATGGTTGATGAGGTTGATAATCTCACCGGTGCTGCTGACGGATCTAAGCATACACTGGTTATGTCTACAGGTGTTATCGGACAAAAGCTTTCTATGGATAAGATTATTCCAGGTATCAGTACCTTGTATAACAGCAATCTAGGTTCCGACCATGACGCTTGGCTATCTTGTGCTAAAGCTATTATGACCACTGATATATTCCCAAAGCTTGTTTCCAAGCAGTTTGAGCTTAATGGAACGACATATAGCATTGCTGGATTGGCGAAGGGTGCTGGTATGATTCATCCTAACATGGCAACGATGTTGAGTTTCTTCGTTACTGATGCAGCAGTTGAACCATCTGCTTTACAAAAAGCTCTTAAGTTTGCTGCTGATCGATCATTCAATTCTATTTCTGTAGATGGTGATATGTCAACAAACGATACCCTTACTGCCTTAGCAAATGGTGCTGCAGCCCCAGGTGAAGCTGATGTGATCACTGAATCTAGTCCTGGTTTTTCTGTTCTACAGAACATCTTTGTTGAATTTGCTCAAGAATTATCACAATTGATTGTCCGGGATGGTGAGGGTGCCACTAAGTTTGTTACCATTGAAGTTACTGACGCTCATTCTTTCGAGGATGCTAAGCAGGTTGCATCCACTATTGCTACTTCTGCCCTTGTTAAATGTGCTTTGTATGGAGGTGATGCTAACTGGGGAAGAATTTTATGCGCCACAGGTTATGCTGGTGTAGATGTTGATCCTTTCAAGACCAATGTTTCATTCATTCCAACGAATGGAACTGCTGAGCTTAAACTTTTAGTCAACGGCGAACCAGAAAATGTTGACGAAGATAGGGCAAGTGAAATCCTGAAAATGGAAGACCTTCATATTTTAGTTTCACTTGGTACTGGTGGTGGACAATCAGCTAAGTACTGGACTTGTGATTTCACGCATGAGTACGTTACCATTAATGGTGACTACAGAACATAAAGCATAAATCATGAGATATTTAGTTGGAATGGTTTATTTGTATTATGATAGAAGCGATACATTAATTTTCAAATGGTTTTTGGGTGAAACATCAGGAAGAACTATGTAATCAATTTGCTACACAGCCTGTGATAAGCGAAAATACTGAATGATACAACCTGATTTGCATTCATTACCCAGTTCATTTCTGAGTAGAACTCCCACACATCCCTTTATATAAAAACGAAAGGCATTATTTTTGTACCGCTAATCTTAAGAACATCTACTTCTCAACAAATCAATAATATTCCATATCTTTCAGTATATTCAACTCATCCTCAGTCAGTACGTACTTTCTAAATTTATATAATAACGTAATCGAATATACCTCTTTCCACTTCATATCTCCAGCAGCTCCCCCCCCCATTCTCTAACACCCAGTCACCTCATATTCCGGAGAAGATATAAAACCATCTTTCTCCTTTCTCAATCCTTTCCGGTTCCACCTCAGAAACTCGTAAGTCATTAGCAGAACGCTGAATGTTCAAACACGCATGTTCCAACTAATAAATAATAACAATTATCTGATAAGAAGGATCAATTGACTAGTAGCAATAAACGCGAAATACCAAACAAAAAACCGGTTTGAAAATTGAAATAATCCTTTGATTACTAAAGGCAGTCTTGAGTCTTTGAGTTTCCGCAACGAAAGATAAATCGCAGTACATTCAATTTATAGACTGGCTGTTTTATGTCTGATAGTTTGTGATAACAAGCCCATTAACAAAACACAGGAACCTGTCTGATTTTCTTGTACTGAGTTACTTGTCAATCACTGTTATTGGAGACTGATACATTGAGTTACTAACTACTGTTATTCAAAGTCTTGTTTATACACCTGTTATTTACCTGTTAGTATTTCGACTATATTCATTGGTATTTTGGATTGAGAAAGTGTAGCGGGGATAAGTACGATTAGTTTTGATTGTTCACCACTGTATTATATAAAGTATCAACTTCATCGTTCTCAAACTGGAAGGAATTTTGCTAATAGCAACTGGAAATAATCTGGTTAGAAAGCATAATGTTCATATTAAGAATCACTGCATATCACGGCATCGAAAACTAAGTTAATGTATGGTTGACTTATGAACTGAGTCTTAGTTTATAATTCATCTTCTCTAGAGCCCAAACACAATACTGAAATACAACGAACAGATAATCAACAAGTGCGCCATGCAATCCCAACAAGCACAACTGCAACAGAAAATGATGGGATTGGCCACTGGTGCCATTCAACCAGAGCGACCAATGAATCCTGTACAAAACTCATTCTCTCAACCTGGAGAACCAGATCCTCAATTCTCAGCCAAGGGTCAACCCAATACTGGTGGAATGACCTCTTATCCTTTGAATCCTTACGGAATGATGCCTGATATGCCAGCACATTTACTAAATATACCGCCACCGCAACTACTAAACGCTCAGAACGAAGCTTTATTGCGATCACATCTTCCGTCAAACCAGAGCATAGGAACACCACGGAAAAGCAGTGTCGAATCTCCAGTAGGAATGAAGTCAGCTTATATGGCTCCAGTAGGAATGGGAAATCCTATGATGCCTCCTAATAGATCAATGGCAGGACCTGTTCCTGGACCGGGCTCTGTTGGTATAATCCAGCAAAATATATTATCTACTGGGCCAATTAGAGGAGCCGTTTCTAATTCTATGGGCGTTTCGGGTTCTGCCGCAGCTGCCGCAGCGGCTGCAGTTGCTGCAGGGAATGTTCCACAGGCTACACCTAACGTGGTTGCTGGGAACCCTGGTTTAGGCAACCCAGCTCTTTCTGGTAGTAACGAGACCATTCAAAATCCTGTTCATTTAAATGCTTTTCCTATAGGTACTCAACAAGGTCCTGCTGGGATCCCTCCAGTGCAAGGTGGTCTTGTGGCACCTGGAGGCCTAACTGGTTCCTCGGGGCTGAACAGTGGTACACCAGCAGGACCGGTTCGTATCCCTGGAACAAAGTACTGGTCTACCATGTTATTAAGGGCTGATAAACCAATTCCACCTGGGTTGAAAGAATATGAATCAATAATCGAAAAAGATCTGGTAAATAGGCAAATTTATCAAAGAGACATAGAAGATTTCATAGATGGGAGAGTCATGAAGAAATTCGGAAGAGATTTCGTTTATTTTCGAGTTTTAAAAATGGCAAGGTTCGGTCTAGATCAAGGGCCTGTGCCTGGGTTACCATCAGGTCCTGGAGGAAGACCCTCAATTTGGGGTGAAGGTTATAAAGGTTATGGAAATGGTTGGACTATTGATAGAACTGAAGTACTTTATCCTAGACATAGAAAGCGTAAGTCTAAGTTACCTCTATTGTCTGATAAAATGTTACAGGATGATTTCGAATTAGGACCTTCAAATGTTGATGATAAGCCAAATAGTCGGCAAGATGTACTGGTCCCTATCAGATTGGAATTTGACCCAGAGAAGGATAAATTCAGACTTAGAGATACATTTGTATGGAATTTAAGTGATAAAGAGCTTACTGTGGAGAAATTTGCAAGGCAAATAGCTGAAGACTTTGATATAGGGTATCAATTTGTGGATCAAATAGCAGCAGGTATCAAAGAACAGATTGATGATTTCCATCCACATGCTTATCCAGATGGGACTGATAGAACCTTAGATGCCGGGAATATCAGTGCTTCACTATCGGCTTCCGTTGCAATTAGAAAATCCAAATCTACAACAGTGCCACCTGAGACTCCTATTTCACCAGCAGGACCGTTGTTATCATCTCGTAATTCTTCTCAGCAAATCTCTGAACGTGTTAAAGATTCAGACGCTAGAATACTAATCAAGCTAGATATCACTAACGGTACCACTACCTATATCGATCAGTTTGAATGGGATATAAACAATCCTGATAATGAACCAGAAACATTTGCAGAAATAACGGCTCAGGAGTTAAATCTTCCTGGTGAATTTGCTACAGCAATTGCACATTCAATTAGAGAACAGGTACAATTGTATACTAAGTGTTTATTCCTTGTTGGTTATGGATTTGATGGTACTACTATAGAAGATGAGGACATCAAGATACATATCCGAAAACAATTACAACCAGAAGATGTTCTTCGACCTAAGCCAAACCTCAAAGAATTTTCTCCAATGTTTATTGAAGTCACCGAATTGGAACTAGATAGAATGGATAAAGATAGAGAACGTGATTTTCGAAGGAAGAGGAGAATGGGTAGAGCTACAAGACGTGGAGGACCTGTATTACCAGATTTAACAGACATTCAGCGAACATTCAGAACACCTGTGAAATCATCCATTCTACCAGGATCGGTAAGACCTCCCATTGAAGATTTACCTGATTATAGCGATGATGTGATTATGTCGGATGGGAAACAATCCTCAGCTGGATCAGGAATCACCACATTTGTTGCTGACGCCAAATCATTTGGTAATCACACTGGAAGCTCAGGTTCCCAAAACGGTCAATTCAGAATCAAGAATGACTTCAGCGGTAATAGTCATAGTGGCTCTTCATCTATTTCAACATTCAGAATCTCCGGTTCTTATAATGGATCACCGTTAAATCTCAGTGTTAACCCAGTCTCGCAACAGAACTACAAGGTGAAGCTGAAAATAGCCCCTGAGAAGCTTGCTAGATTTCCTCGTTTCTAATCGTTAATGTACAGTATGTTATTATAATAAACGGATTTCAGTTTACTCAAGCTATTTACTATGTAAATGATAATTCACTTACAAGCTCAAGGCACTACCGAAACGATTTATCCTGATATAATCTTTACAATATTTTCCCACCATCACACCTCACCTCATACGCCATAAACAGCATGTCTTGTATATTAATCATCTAATCTACTTCCTAAATCTATATATCCTTATTTCCCCAAGAGTAACAAAAATACTAGTTTCGGCATAAGTACTCTCATTATTTGTTTATCTAGTTATTCCTAAATGTTACATACATGCTAGCACTACTCCAACACCCTTTACCCCACATACCATCATCACGTGCTCTTTGCTCTTTGCCGACCCAAATAAAGTTGCTTGCCACTTGACTAAACAAATCTCCAAGATTACCCCCTTCTGTTTATATATTGTGCATATTCTCTACCTGTCCTTCTTTTGTCTAAGTTTGTTTGTTCATGGCCCACTAAGTGTCCCATCATATTATGATGCCTGTTATTTATAATTGCATACAAAGCACTCCATTCTGCACAAAATCGTATTTTATTATGATGTCAAGAAGTAGGCAGATGTATGGAGAAACATAATAGTTAACCATAACAAAAGAGAAAGGGAAACGGAGAATAGAAACCAGAAAGGGTTTAGAAATGATACAACCAGCTTACACTCCTGTGAGCCACACAATAATAGGCTCAGGGGAAAATGACACAGTATTATTTGAAGTCCCAACAGATTCTACAGCAAATAACACAGCGTCACCCGCCAGAGATGTAAGACATGATAACTCAGATGGATATAATGCATTAATTTCATCTTTTGATGACAGTGACGATAGCGATAATGATAGTGATGATCTTGTTGTTCATGGCAATAATACCAAAACAACAAGCAGTAGACATGTTGGTAATGCCAAATACGTTTCAGTAGGGGGAGGATTAAACGATGATCGTGTAATTTCTCCAGAAGATGATTTAGACGTTTTAGACACTGATTATCAGAATGACACGTTAGGTACTTCAGGTACTTCAACGAGTATTGGTACTCAAACCAGATCTCAGGAAAGATTAGGATCTTGGAATTGGGTCAAAAGCAAATTGAACTCTTTCAGTAGAAATTCAGGGGTACAAAGAAGAGCCCGTTATGTTGGATTAGGTGTTGATAATGATGGTGTTTTCAACAACCTAACGGCTAAACCAGAAAGTGCTACTGATGCTCAAAATAGTGAAGAACTACCCCCTTCATATGAAGAAGCAGCAGCTGATGCTACACCTCCTTACTGGGAAGCTACTGTTTTTACACCAGGATTCAATGATGAAGTATATGTTGATGGCCTTCCCGTGGGCACCATAGTAAATTTTGTATGGAATTTGATGGTATCTTATGCATTTCAACTTGTTGGGTTCTTCCTTACTTATTTATTACATACATCGCATGCAGCCAAGAATGGTTCTAGAGCAGGATTAGGATTAACTTCAATACAGTTTGGCTATTATATCCTTCCTGAAGGTTCATTTAGCACAGACTATAATAAGCCTGCACATGTTGATCAGAGCTATTTCCAACCTAATACTCCTTCAAACTATGATATAGACTCAGCCAATGATCCATATGGTGGATCAGTAAGCACTGATATACAACATCAATCTTCAGATAGCACAGATGGATATTTAGCTGCTGATGATGGCTCAGGAACTATGGGTTGGTTATTCGTTGGAATTGGTTGCTTTTTGATTCTGATATCAGTAGTCGATTATATCAGAGCAATCAGAATGGAAATGATCATTTTACGAGCTCCAACAGTAGTTGACATTGAAACAACACAAGAAAATGAAAATGTTCCTGTTTGAATAGGGTTGCGTGGTTTGATTTTTTCTTTCTTTAGTTACGCTTTAGACATGAATTTGAAGGGTTAGGATAAATAGATGATTGTATATATTAATTACTGATTATATGAGGTATAGCTTTATATTGTTTTTTATGCATTAGCATCTATGGTGAATTAGTACTTTTATAGTAGTAYAGATGCTGATTATTGCTTATGATCAATAAACAGTTTTCTGTTTTTAATCAGCCTAAGAGTATTAACATCTTCTCATAGATTGTGAATACGATACCTCCGCTCAACACCAAACGACCAAGTCTTGGTGTAGCGCCTTTCCAGTAGGTCATTACGCCTTCATCCTTCCATACTCTAACGAAACAATTGAGTGTGCTTCCATAAAGCTTCTTACCATCCAAACTCTGCATGCGTGTCTTTACTGTGTCAATTGGCATTGTAGTGTATACAGTAATAATACCAGCAAATGCACCAATTGCAAAAGTTTGGAGAGAACTCAAAGGAGCAGTGCTTCCTCCTTGAACAAGAGTTTTCAAAGAGTTATAACTACCTAATCTAACACTTTGATTTGCAGCTTGTCGTAAAGAAACAGGAACAATTCCAGCATAAATACCTTTTACTCCCATATCTTTGCATAGTTTAATACTGCCTTTAATTATTCCATTCTGGTATTTTGGTTGAGCTGCTTGTTTATCATCGATTAAAGCGGTCTTTATCGCCTCGAAAGGTGTCACGGCAATGAATGATTCCAATAAACCTGCACCCAATCCTGCAAGTACACCTCTAGGTCCTGAAAGTTTGCCTTGATCATCAGCTAGTAATCTTTTTATTGAATCAAACCCCAAAAAACGAACTGATGCTTTCACCGTATTTCCTACAACGAATGCTGGACATCCAACATACAAGGAAGAAATACCTTGAGTCTTTGCTGTGTTGTATATGAGGACCAGCGGATTTCTTGAGGCCTTGGATGTTTTATCAACAAGCTGGAGTCGTGTTTTGGCAAATTCAAAGGGATACTTATGATCACTTTTGTTAGTAACGAAAGAAAACTTAAATTATATCATTCCACTTCGGAAGAAAATACTGTAAATTAAAAAAGMAGCTGTTTCTTTCAGTCTATTTAATCTCAGCGAAACAAGTAATACTCACAGTGATCACACCTTCAATACCTCCTGCAACACCACCAGCAATGAAGGATTTCATAGGATCCGGCTAAAACATGTTAATATACACTTCTAAATAGTTATTTATCCAAATCTTACTTGAAGAAAGTCCACTTTTTTATTCTATAAATATGAAAGCATCAGAGTATAAGTTTTTCTGGAGCTTGCTATAAACAGTTGTGAATCGATCACTCAGATATGCCATTGATTTTACCACCTATAATACATGCCTTTTTATTTCCTTTGTCTCCTGAACTCATATTGAAAATTCAAATTCCACCAAACATTCGGGTTCACTTCTTTACACAAAYGGTTGATGTCGCTTGAGCAAGACATTCTTGGAGATAAAATAACATAAAGACGTTGACAAATCAGTGAAATTTTCAGTCCTTTGACAATTATTCAGTCTTTCACTATTTTATGGGGTTGAAAAAGTATCTGTTATGAGGAGACTTTAAGTTTATTATTTCCGCAATTTGGAATTTCGGAGATTTGATAAGAATTACGGAGTAAATGAATGAATGACACAAAGAATTCGAGTAGGACAAACTGAAGTTTTCAAATAGATAATGTTACAAGAATGGTAAGGATAAATGACAATAAATGGTGAATTATTGTATAGAGGGTAACATATATCCATAGAAGAAAAAAGATTCCAAAAAAAAAATTCAAACGACACAGTCTTCAGATTATAGTACAGTTTTGTAGTGTTCTGTTATGTATCATCCACAATTATACAGCGGGGAATGTAATGTGTATTCATTATGTGTATCATATCCATATGATTAAACATCCTCAAACTCAAGATCATCAAAATCATCATCATCATCATCATCATCATCTTGGAATTCAGTAGTATTATTACTACTGATGTTTGTTTTAGATTTTGAATCATCATGATTACAGTCAGTATCCTTCGTGTCATCTTCACCCAAATCAATCATTGGGGTTACTTCTCTATCTGAGTTGGATRAAGGCTTGGAATCGGTRTCAACATCTAAAAACTCTATATCGGTATCTTCTTCTTGCTTAGTTTTCTCAGCTGAGGAGCCGTTGTTATTAGGATCAACAACGTCTTCAAATTCATAATCTTCGTCAGAATCTTCCTCCTCTTCTTCTTCGTCCTCTAACTTCTGTTTAGCTGCCAATTGAGAGTAGTAAGCAGACAATGCATTCTCAGCCTCTTGATCAATGATTGATTGTTTACTAGCTTCACTATCGTTGACTCCATCTCCAGCATTTTCATTGTTTTCATTAGAATCCTTCGTATCACTCTTTGAGAGTAAAGTCTTTCCAACAGTACTTTCCACATGCCAAGTAGGAAGAGCATTTAGTTTAGCTAATCTAGCCTTCTCGTCTARTTCCATTTCCTTCTGAGCTGCTGAATCCTCTGCAGATATAATATTAACGTTAAGTGTAGCATTCTGAGCAGTTGCAGATGTACTTTGTTTGTTGAAATTATTGCCAAATTTCTTGAATCTAGAATTGGTTACTTGGTATGTTGCAACTGGTTGTGTCGAAACGGGTAGTGCTTTAGTCAGTTCTGATTCAAATGTATTGTCTGGTATGAAAGTATCGTCAACTTTACGCAACAAATCAATCAGTGGTTGTAGGATATTCATTAGCCTTGCTAGTTTCTTTTGTTTTATCTTCGACTGAATTGATGTGTCATCTTCTATTAGCACTACACCACACAAATCGCATAAGAATCCTGAATTATCAGGTGCTGGATTGGCGACAGCATCAATCTGTGAGTATCTAGTATGGCAAATAGGGCAAACATATCCCTGAGGGTTTGCATCGAGCATTAGTTCATCTTTGGTGGCTTTGACAATTGAATGCATCTTCCATTTAATGGCATCTATGCATTGGCAATAATTTATGAAAAAGTATGTTCTGGTAAGTGGTCTGTTCATAGGACCTGGTTCCTTTTGAGAGTGTTGTGTGAGCAGCCGATCCTCACATAACTTGGCACATATTCCTCTCAGTTCTTTCCTCTGTATTCCAACTAAAAAAATTAAATCATCTTCTGAAAGCACTGTATGAACCAATATTGCGTCCATTACTATRACATACGACTTGTCATAGAAACTGCGTGATACAAATTGTACCAGTTGTTTGGTAACATCTTCCATCCTCCAGGTCCTTCTTCACAGAATACCTAGTACGTCACTTCTAGTTTCCCCTATAAATAGCTTGATTATAGTATTCCACTACTTTCTTCGTTCTTACACCCCGTTTTCCCGTGGTATCTACATGTCAGACTATCGTATCTCTTCTTGCTTGTTAACCCATCTGTCTTTCTGTAGATTGTTTCTAGGGACAAATGTTTCAAGCCTAAAAGAACTAAGGATTAATAATATATTACGTAATCTGATATATGATTTTCGGAATTATCATTCAAATGATTATGAAATAGTTACCCGGGCGTCTAGGAAGTTAGAACAATTTACCATCGATTTGATTATTTCCGTTTTCTATCTCATCGCTGGGGAAACAGGATAATATGAATAGTGAAACATTGAAGTAATTCTGATGCTATATCCCAGTATTTTTCAGTGGACAAGCTTCAAGATATTGATTCACCTGTGTTTGAAAATAACTTTCTGAAATTATAGTTGCCTTATACTCACGAGTACGGGTTAATCATAAACAACACCACCTCTTTTATTTGGTACCCCCCTCCACCACCATTTAATCTCTAATGTCATGTGAATTTATCCACTCTAAACTCCATTTTCGCCTCATTAGCTTAATTATTTTGGCCACTATCTTCTCCGGTTTTCTTTCAGTCCTTACCGTCACACAAAGTATTGTGTTGTCTTAATTCATCATATAATCTCATAGGATTAAACTTATTATTGAAGTTACCTTCTACTTTATCTCTAGGAATAAGGTAGTTTAATTTCAATTTCAATTTCAATCAACCTGTATTTCAATTTGAAACTGTATAACGAGATTTATTCAGTTAATAAAGTGAAGTAAGTATCCGCTGGTTCAATAGTAGTTGTAAGCACAGATTATAGCGCACAATACTAGCGCTATCCTATTTAACTCGATTCCAACATTTATTTGACTTTCAAATTGAAAAAATTCTTGATGTTAAGCAGCTATCAACTATAGAAAACAATCGACATTGCTGGCCGGTTTCTGTTGAGAACTCTTAATTGCTATTTGATGGTCGTTCAGGATTAAAGGTTTACTACAGTGTATGGATTGCAAGTCCATTATGTATATCACTATCCGATAACTTTTCATGCTCAATTATGCGAGGAATACTAATATATGTTTAGATAAGCAATTAATTGTAACTCATATATTAGATCATCATGTCATGGCAAGGTAGGGGTTTTTTTTTGTGATATGATGGTAATTKCTATCATGCATCTTCTCTATTGTATCAGTGATTGAGTTCGCATGATTAGCAGCAAATACTAACATATTGTTACAGCATACGTTGATAACTTGATCGGTTCTCAAAAGATCGACAAGGCTGCAATCTACTCTAAGGCTGGAGATGCGGTCTGGGCCTCATCAGCTGGTTTTACTGTAAGTTGAATTGAGCTCAGGCTAATTAGCTTGGGCTCCTGCTCTTCGCAGTTTAATGTTGTGACTCGTATTCGTACTAACCGGTTTAAACACAGTTGGGTGGTTCAGAAATTGCTGAATTAGCATCTGGGTTTGACAATCCAAGCAATTTACAAGCTGCTGGTTTACACGTTCAAGGACAAAAGTATTTTCTTCTTAGAGCAGACGATAGAAGTATTTATGGTAAGCACGATGCTGAAGGAATCGTTGCTGTCCGTACTAAGCAAACTATTCTGATTGCTCATTATCCAGCTGGTATCCAGCCTGGTGAAGCAACCAAAGTTGTAGAACAATTAGCTGATTACTTAATTAGTGTACAATACTAGAGTACATGTTTCCAATCGATATTGAATCTAATTGTTGAACATTCCTTTTGTCTTTAGAATTAATGTTGCCGGCATACCAGTATTATTCGACACATTTATCGAAAGAGGCTGAACTAATATTACAATTCCCTACATAGTGAAGTTAGTATTTGCTTATATAATGTTCGATTATTGGTCTGTCGTATATGCATTTGTAAGTTTGTGATTGACGGTATCTAGAAAGCTAAACTGTACTACTGAGTTGAGTAACTGTCAACATTTTATTATATGTAACTATTATATGTAATAACTGTCAAAGTATTCCCTTATTTGGATACATTTATGGTCCAGGTTTATCAACTATTAGAATTCATAGTTTCCAGATAACCATTCATTCAAAAAGTATAGTGAGGCTTCTGGCTGGTCGTGAGGCACCATGTGACCTGCATCATACACTCTTAAGAATGTAAAATTAGATGAACTTTTAGCTGTACCTATTTGTTTATCGTCCAAGATAACAGGTGAGAATGGTGCCTCGTTGAATCCTTCTTGATCATGCCATTCTAGCGCATTGCTCCACGCTTGATTTCCTAACCAATTGCAAATAAAATCCTTGTCACCTTCATATAATAATACGGGAATTTCATTGTCTAACAATTCAGTAACGTATTGCTGGAAAGGTTTCATTTCATCACCAGTGTTACCAAATGCAGCAAACACATCATCAGAACAACCAGCGTAGGTTTGAACTTCGGCCCCTAATGCTATCTTAACCTCTTCTTTATTCAAAAACTGATCAACGTAATCCAATCCTTTATAGCAATTGTCAGTTTCGGAATCACACTTAATCCGCATATCGTAGTAGTTGAGACCAGTTTTATCAAATGCCGACATGAGGGCATTTTCACAATATAAATTACCAGGAACACAAGCAAACGCATTTTGATATTTGTAGCAGGCTTCGATTAAACGTTTGCATCTGGCATAAGCAGATTTCATTGATTCACAGTCATCAGGTGATAAAACAGAAGGCACCCCTCCTTTTCCACATGCCATGGGCTCATAGTAGCCATACTGGATTCTAGCGTCAGTAATACCATTTCCTATTAACACAGAGGTCAAGTTAAATTCCCTATCTTCATGATTGATTATCTCAGATGCAAATTTAGGAATATAATGACCAGCATATGATTCTCCAGCAATATGGAATGGCAGGGTTCTGTATTCAGGGAAAGTCAAGAAAAATAAAGAGAGGAAAGCGTAAACATCTTTACTTGCAGCAGAAGTTGAAGTGACTGACTCTTCAGAATAGGAATACCCAACATTGATAGGTTGGTCAAGATAAATAACGCTTGCATTGGAGTTCCATGAATAAGGATTATTTACTGGTTGTGCTGCACTATTAATGGATGATGATCCCAGCTCAAACAATAATCCAGTCAACGATGAGCAGCCTGGTCCGCCATTGAGCCATAAAACAACTGGATCATTTACTGGATCGTTTCGTGATTCAAAAAACCAGAAAAACAAATGTTTTTTGTTTTCTTCGTCGACATCAATATATCCTGAATATTGCTTGACATTGTCAACACCTGTGGCAATGGGATTAGGTGATTTGATTCTCAATTGATGGTCGGGGAACTTCTCATCAGTAACAACTTTGTCCCATACAATCTTAGATTTAACTTCTTCGTCAATCTTCTTAGGTTCTTTGGTGAACTTGATTCGTTTTTTATAATCATCATCTAGCAACTCTTCAGTTTCTTTCCACATATTGAGAATCTCCCCGTTGGATAAAATTTCTTCATTGCCAAATACTTCCTTTGCTTGTTCTAGTAATGTGAGTTCAGGTTCTGTGTTCAATGGAGCATGAGACAACATTGATTTCAATCGACCCAAGACACTCTGCTCCTCATTTTTAAACAAATCAAACTTTGGAATATCAATTGCTGTTGACTTCGTTGCGTAAAGATGAATGGCAATTGAGAGCCAAGCTGTGAAGCTGATCTTCATTGTTTATGTCTGATCTTTCTCCTATATTGAAATCGTCCAGTGCAGAAGCTTAGATGAGTTTATGATCTATATATTATATTAAATTTCAGTAGTGCATTTGTTCTCTCCCATCAGATTTCATGTTTGGACTCAAGTATTACTTTTACTCTTTAATTGAATTAAGCAAAACATTGTCACAATCATGCATTACTAAGGATGGTATCAATGAAACACCTCATACACGAAAGAACCATATCACTTTCTTATCTCGTTGGTGGCTGAATAGGGTACCAGCCTTCAAGATAGAACCTCTGTTTGGACACATTCTTATCGGAGTTTCTTGGGGTAGCGTTCAGCATGTTGAGATGAGACTTGAAATGGATGAATTGGTAAGTTAGTATGAAACAAAAAGTTGATACAAACGAGATTATGCTAGTAAATGGAATAAGATAACGAACTTCGATTGACTGATAAACTAAAAAATGTTGTATATAACAAATCTCTGGTACGCCTTTTGATGTATTTTTTCGCTATAATATACAGGGATGAGTTAAGGGTGTTGGTTTTTTGGATGTGTCTCTATGACCTTCTTCTCTTGTGATCATCATTATGCTCACCTCTATCATGAGCATTCCGTTTGGAACCATATGTATTTGAGGAATTGAATCGGGTGAATGCAAATCGATAAGAGCCTCGACTTGTGTCTTCTTCTGCTAAACTTCTGTACTTCGTTTTACCTTTCAACCCTTGAGTTGAATCCCTAACCTGTAAAGCTTTGGGTGGTATCGTTCTGTTTTGGAATTCGTCCTGTTTGGGGTCATTTAAGTCTCGATTGAATAGCTCAGAGTCTTTCTCGCTATAATATGCACCTTTGTGATAGTATTTTTGTATGTATGGCGTGTTTCTTTCCATTCTTTCTTTTTTCTCTTTTTCGATTTTCTTCCGCGCTTCAGCTTCTTTTTCTTCTTCGGTCATCGAACGACGAGCTTCTAGTTCTTCCAGTTCATTTTCTTTTGCTTCAAGTTGCTCTCTTTCTCTTTTAACTCTCTTTAGTTCTCGTAGTTTCCATGCAGCTTTCTCTTGTTCAGGATCTAAGTCATCCGTATCATCCACACCTTGCAAATCTTCTGTTGATTCGTCTCTGCTCATCTCATTTTGTTGCCGCTTTATGTGCTGTTCTATTTCTTTGATACTTTGTTCTTTTAACCTCGCCTTTTCTTGCTCGTTCTGTTGTCCTTTTTTTTTCGTGGCTCTTGATTTCCTGTAGATGTATATGGTTAGACATTTTGCTCACAGAACGGATAAATTTATCTTATTGATTAGCAAATAATTACTTACTTTGAAATGAACACTGGTCGTATTAGTACATTAGAGTCTGATGATTCCGATCCTGATTCTGATTCTTCGTCTGTATCCGATTCTGATGAGTCTTCTTTGCTGTCTGAGTCCCTTTTGTTGTCACCGCTATTTGTTTGTTCATCAGAAGACTCCTCGCATTCGTTTCCTTCAGATTCACTGCTCTCTTCTTTTTGTTCTGTCTTGTTTATTTGTAGCCTATTCCCATTTCCCTCTGTTGGCAAATTCTTATTGCCTGGAATTCCTTGAACCCTTCTATCTTTGGGTTGGCTCTTCACTTCTGTTACTTGAACTTCATTTTCGATTTCAGATCCATTTGAATCTGAAGATGAGTCGAAGTTTGACGTCTGTTGTGCCTTGTCAGCTTTCCCAGGAAAATATCTGGTTGTTTTCTTGGGAACCATTTTTCAACTGTTTTTCAGATGGTCCAGAGATTGTTGCCTTCTCAATGATACACCGGCGAAGAATGGCTCAACCAGAATGGCCTATTTATCATATACTTTTCATCATTCACTTGTGAAGATGACAATGCAGATGCGTATTTCTGTTCACGTCAGCATCAATTGTGTGAATAGTATCTTCTTAAGTAGTGGGTTGCATTTGAAGAATGGTTTTATTGCAACGTAAAAGATAGGTAAAATAGGTAAAATAAGTAAAAGGTACTCAATTTTCATAGCACATTTAATTTGATGTATGAATTCGGAGTGCAATCAAGGAATAGATATCTCGGTTCCACTTATATGCTGCATAGTAGTTGATAACACTGATATCACTATTAGGATCAATGTTTCCAGATTTTCACATGCACATGGAGGTAAGAGAAACTTTTATCAGACAAGTCTAAAGCAAAGGCGTAAGAACAGCATATTATCAAGATTATGATAATTAAAGTCCCGTGCTAATTATTTCAAACAAACAAGCTTAAAAATGAATACGACACCATATGTGATTATCTTATTACTATATAAAATTCTAGATCAATCAATGAGATATTACAGTTCTCCCACGGCAGTCTCCAATCAGTTCTAATTCAAAGCTCCAAACCTTTAGTAGAAAACATTTTAGGGTCAATATAACTTATTAACACCTTATATACCTATGAACAAACTGTTTTCAGCAATTTTTGTATCTTTTTCTTCTTATACTCTCTTATCAATACCTTGCATACTAATAATCTTTTTCCAACTTAAGAGTAATAATGATACCGCTAAGTAATTTTAAGCACTAAGTAGTTCCAAAGTCAAAAAATTATTTCCACCCTCCTCATCATGGTTTATTTACTATCCACCTTTTTTAGTGAGAGAAAAGAATTAATCTATCTAATGTTTCTATCAATTAACCAAAGTAGAGTAGTAGATAATACTAGATAATGGCCTTTTTGTCATAACCTATCTTCACTTTTCCAGGGGAGCATTTTAGTATCACAGTTGATAGAAAAAGGGTGAATAAAGGTTGAATTTACATTGAAATTGATTCAAGATTGCATGGCATTAATAAGGATAGTAATATTTTATGCAGCGAACAGTTGTGAAATAAAGAGAAATAGGTTCAGTTGTTGCTACTAGAAGAAGAAAAGTATTAAGATCACAACAAAGAGAGGAAACACACTCGAGAAAGAAAGAAAGAAAGAAAAAAAGAAAGAGAGAATATTGGAGATATTTGTCACTAATCTCAAAGTTCATCAAATCAAATCAACACATACTGATTATTATAACCATAAAAGGAGTCAAGATATTCAAACTGTACTAAAAGGGAATTTCAGTCATCAATATCACTCATCTCATAATTATAAAAATTCTAAGTCAACATGTCAGAAACAGAGAGAAAAGCTTCAAAACTTTTTAGAGTCTATAAGACTATCAAGGAGATGGTTAGAGACAGAGTAAGTGTTATTGTTAACCTAACAGGAGTGAAGATATGATGATAAGAATATTATACTAATACGAATATTGTAGGGTTATAATATATCGGAAGAAGAAATAAGCTTAACATTAGACCAGTTCAGAGCAACATATTGCAATGTTATGGGAGAGCCAGAACGGAAAATTCTATCATTTCAAGCTAATCCTACACCTGAGGCTGCAGAAAAGTTCCCTGAATTGGGACCTTTATGGGTGGAGTTCTGCCCTGAAGCAGCTGTTGGTGTTAAAACCATGAGAACATTCTGTTTACATATTGCTGAGAAGAATTTTCAGACCGGTATATTTATCTACGAACAAAGTTTGACTCCATCGGCTACTAAATTAATTCCTACTGTCGCTCCAGCCACTATTGAAATTTTCCAAGAAGCTGATTTAGTGGTAAACATCACACACCATGAATTAGTCCCTAGACATATCCGATTGTCATCAGCTGAAAAGAAAGAGTTATTACAAAGATATAGATTGAAAGAAAGTCAACTTCCTAGAATTCAGCGTGAAGATCCTGTGGCTCGCTATCTGGGATTGAAAAGAGGTCAAATCGTTAAAATCATCAGAAGAAGTGAAACCAGTGGTAGATACGCAAGTTACCGAATATGCATATAAACTTGCTAACGACGAGATAAAACGAAATAAGGAAAGTCATATAATATGCATGTAACAGTATGTCATACAATGACTTGTGCTTTCTTCCTTTACATAGAGAAAAAAATTGAAACTGTATAATAATCCTCAAATTAACTATTTTCCAATTATCATCAATCAATGTTGCTACGGCTAATCGCTTATTTACATTTGCCTATCCAATACGTGCTGCTAGTACAGCATCCTGCGTTCCTGTCCACCAGGAAACATCCGTTAGTTTGACAGTACCTACTGGGGCAACTTCCACGCCCTCTGCTCCCAGATATATTGGCCCTATAGTTACCACCAATGTGTTGATCGTAATATCACCATTCTGTGCTTTCCTCAATAAATCATTAATCACGTTAGCTCCACCTTCAACCATTACCGATTTTATACCCAATGCAGATAATTCAAAAAATAAAACCTTCCAGTCAAATCTATTATTGTTATCAACAGGTATCGTTATGATTTTCCCACCTAATTTTTCCAAATCCGATTTTAATGATGCTAGCAACGAATTGTCACTGGAAGTACTCACCTCTTCACTGACAATCAAGTAAGGCGCTAAACCCTCAGCGGTTTGCGCATTTTTCATCACTCTTGAATCTTTATTTAATCCAGATCTAAATTTTGGATCAACAATGACAGGTCTTATTTGCTTCTGTGTGTAAGGGAATCTGCAACTGAGCCCTGGATCATCCGCAGAGAATGTTCCAGCTCCTACTAGAATTGCATCATGATGTTTACGAACGTAATGCGTCATTGCCTTGGTTTCCAAATGAGATATCACTGTCTGAACGCCCGGCTTTGAAGAAATTCGAGAGTCCAGAGAGCAAGCGTAAGTTAATGTAATGAAAGGAATTTGAGTTTCTGATGCAGGAGAATCGGTAACTGGTAGATAAGGCTCTAGGAACGGTTTCAGAGACACTGGTAGAGGGATGAGTGGGGCCATTATAGATATAGAATGATAGTGCTTTTGTTATATGATAGAGTTCTTACTGCTGAACAGCTGTCAGATATACGAACATACTTATATGTTTGAAAAACTATGAAAACTTCTAGTATGGTATTATTCCATGAAGCAATGTTTGATAGATATCACTAGACAAACAAAGAAAGGAAAGAAAGAGATGGAAAGAGATAGAAATAGAAGAAACCTAAAGTCTAGGGCATGATTATAAGAAGATCAAAAAGGAAATGATTAAAGACTATTTCGGATACTATGTGCGATAGAGGAAATTTCGGAAATACTACTTCTTTGATTGATAAAAGACAACTGAAGGAGAATTAAAGAGCGAACAAATAAATGATTCAGATTAATACTAGGATTAATTGCAATTATATTCGAAAATAAAATTTAGGAAGAGTTAATTTCTATAACTTCACTTTCAAAAATATATAGTTATCGTCAAATGTCTCCCCATGTAYAGTCAATAGGCTTTCTTCGAAGACAATGAATGGTTTTCATTGCCCGCTCTCCTACTATATGTAGATCTATAGATAGGTATTTTCATAATGTATGATCTAAAAAATTTTGATTGCTAAGTATTTGGATGATAAACGTATGTTTATTGCCCGAATTCAATCAATCATTTTGAACCAGAAATCAAACTTCCCTTTGTCTATTCATAAGTCTTAGAACGTTAGACATGTTTCTATATATGTTCCTATACGTATGTTAAATCAATTCTTATCAAAATGCTTTCATCATGTATTATCTGCCTTGTATTTGCTTTCTTCTGTAACATAATACAAGATCACCACCTGTTTTCCATAAACGCGTTCTTGTATAATACAAAGTGGCGTGCAAGGGAACTACCTTTCCTTGACATAGTACTTCTAGCCATTCTTCGGGTTTTAATCCATCTTTCATTTCTTGGGTGGGTTTATCAAACTTCTCTACAATGTATTGCAGAACTTTGATAATTCTCAACATTCTATGAGAATTCAATCTGATAGGTGCTCCTGCAATAGTAGGCAACGGTTCTCTTCCGCTGCTATTGCTGTTCTTTTCTTTATCATAGTTTGAAGGTTTCCATTCTTGAATAAGGAAATTCAACTTAGGTTGTTCTTTCAAGGGTATTCTGTCCATTAACAAAACTTCTCCTATCCATTTAGGCAAAAACCTTTCTAGTTTATCGACATTCTCAGAGTACCCCGTTTCTTCAAATGAAAGAGATAACACATCCGTAGCACATGCAGCATCAGGCCTTACTTCTTCCACAAGGATCCGTATTTCTGGTGGAATATAAACGGTGGGAGAAAACTCAGCTGAGATCAATTTGAGCATAGATGGCTGAGCAGTAGATGAAGGATTTATATTATCATACTGTTGCTGTAATCTATGAATAACAGTATAAAATGATGATTCCATATCTTTTGGGAGAATTGATGAAGAAGAATATGTATGATGATGGTGTTGATGATGATGAATATGATGTGTCTGACTTCCATTACTACTGACACTTTGATGTTTACTTTGACTGACAATGGAAGCATGAGATCCAGAGCCTCCTGATGATTCACTAGATGTAGAAGGGTTTGTAGAAGTTGCTCGAGTATTAGTCGAGAAAGATCCCAATGTTGGTAATGCTGTTCTTGTTTCATCTGATTTATTGTTTTTGACAGTAGACTTAGATCTACTTAAAAATCTAAATTTTGATTTCCCTCTTGTAAGGTTAATTTCACTGCCAGTGCTGGTATTGATAATAGGGCTGTTATTGGCATTATTATAATTGCCGCTGCCGTTTCCATTGCCACTACCAGATACTGAACCATTAGTTCCTGTATTATCATCAGTTTGTTTCTTTACTTCTTTCTTACCCACATTTGATATTTCATCCAGTGTATGTGATGAAGATAGCCTCTGAATTAAAGAAGGCTTAACTTTAGCTTCTCTATATTTCCTATCTCTCTCAATTTCAGCCTCCAACACCTTACTCAGCAGATTTCTTATAACCCATTTACCTAGATTCAACCTTTGATCATCGGGAGCTCCTTTGACAACCTCATCGAGATATATTTCAGCATCAAAACAAGAAGATGAATCCAAAGTTATAACTAAGCTTCCTGCTCTTGTAGAAACAGAACACCATGTGATCACACTTTCATTACCAGACAATTCCTCTGCCGCTTGATCAATATCGACTTTGCCCAGACTGCGTATTAGCTTACATTTAACAATATCGAATAGTTTAACTTCGCCATCTGTATGAAGAGTTAACACGTGTTGCCTATTATCTAGTAATCTGTGTTTGATAGCTCCCGAGCTTCCTTCCAATGTTTCAATTGGTGTCGAGAAAATTGGAGCTAACGTCAAGTTTGCTTCACCAGAAATAGGGCCAGTTGGTTCAATGATAGGAGCTAATAATTCGCCAGCGACCGTAACATAATTGGTTATWAGATCAGAAAATTTACCTTCTGAACTAGTTCTAATAGTAACAACAGCAGCATCAGTAGCATTATCATCAGAATCTTCAACTGCATCTTCATCAACTTCACTGTTATCAGATTCTGTATCAATAGGTACGGTTAACACTGTAGGTGCAGGTGTTAAGGAGGTTGTATCAGTAGTTCCTAATAATGCACCAATAATTGATGGACCATCATATATTGAACTTGGTCTGGAACTCAGCTGACTTCTTGATGTTTCATCAAAACATTCTTCAGCCAGTTTTGCTCTAACAAGCCGAGCTTCAGTGACGTATGATACATCGATATCGTTCCATCTATGAATACATGATTCGGAAGTGGTAGCCGTCCAAATCCCATTCTCTGTAGGAAGTATACGTTGGACGGAGTTTGTTTCCTGGAAAAGAAAAGTTGATTCGCCTGGATAATCAGTATGATTGTCTAAAGCCCTCAAATCAGTTTTAAACACACATCCATCCCTATCAGACGAATAAAATACTTCAAGGTTTGGGTCTGAAGCGTAAAGAGACCATACAGGGGCAGTATGAACATCAAACGTTGACAATAATTTCATAGCACTAGTCGACCATAGCTTTATAGTACAATCAGATGAGCAAGATAATAATAATGAGGCATCTTGGGAAAAGATTAATGATCTAATAGTATCAGTGTGTCCTATGAGTTTGGTTATTGAATTGCCACTAGATGATCGAGAACGAGAATCCCACAATTTAATAATTGATTCAGGTCCACCAGATGCAATCAAATGAGATTCTGGAGATGTAGCTAATGTATAAATTGAACCATGTGGATTGTTTCCTTTATCCCCATTATCAAGTTGTGATACTTTTCCTTTAGATGAAGCAAGGTCCCAAGTGATTATTTGATGATCAAGACCTCCAGAAACTATTGTTGAATTGCTAGGATTGTATGCAAGACATTTCACATAATCTAAATGCGAGCCAACTCTGGAGATTTCATTTGTTTCTGGATTCCAAGATTTAATTGTTAAATCACTTGAACATGTTATTAATGTCTCATCATTTTTGGTTATAACCATGTCATTGATCCAGTTACTATGTAGCTGTATATGTGATACATGTTTAGTTGCATTTCGGGGCTTTGTCGATTCAGCAGACGAATTCTTCTCATTTGCTTTCTTGACTTTCTCYAACATACTGGAAATCTTGCCAGTAAGTTTTTTCTCCTTAGCAACTAAGGGAACATAAGGATCATTTTCAAACTCATCATCTCCTGCTTCCGATAACGGATACAACACAGGACTATCCTTGTGTGCAATATCCCAAGTTACAACAGTTCCATCTCTACCACCAGAATATAAAACATTTGGTCTATTTTTGGCTATTTGTAATGCATTGACTCCAAGACAATGTCCATTGCTCTCCGTTGTGGAGTCAAGAACGTAGGAAAGACGACGTCTTGATATTCTATCCATGATACTTCATCAGCTTCGTTATTTGCAAGAAATACTCAATTGCTTCCCTCAAAACTTTATCAACCCAGAAGATAACCTTCTGTATGTGAAAACTACTATTTCAATGTAATCATGCATTAATTCATTCTCAACTGAAAAGACTATTTGACTGATTAGTTGGTTGATAGGTTTCTTGGTCAATCGACACTAATAAACCCAACTAACTGTATGCTACCAAATAATCTTACACTTCTTCCTGCCATTCAAAGAATCAATTGTAATAAATACTACAAAACCGATTATGAGTTTCATATAACGAATGCTTATTATAATTCTTTTTACAATACTTTTTCGTCAATAAACAGCTGACAATGAATGCTTGCTAGCTTTACACTAAAGTGAAACTCGAGGCCTTCATTCAAAATAATGGACTTTCTATGCAATTTCTAATAGTCTCTGAAAGGAGATATGAAGTGATTTCTTATCGACAAGGGGTAATTTGAAGTAAAATCACCAGTGACCCTTTGAAAGATTGCCGGGATGAGTGAAAAAAATGGAAGTAAGTGGAAATCGATGCTCCCCCATAAATGATAATCCCTGCGCTTTCAGTGAGAAGGATTTTATTAACAGTATATCAGATTTGTTAAATTGGTCAATAAGCATTTCAGGATTTTTGTCTTGTTCAAATATTATCTATGCAGAATTCTGTAAGAAATTTGCATGGAGAGAGTATTCTGGAGGGCGGAGATAGGATTTCTCTGCCGCGGTGTGGCACGTGATAATGAGCTACATAAATCTACGCAAGGATAGGCAGATTGAGATGATGCATATCAATAACAGATAAATTGTGCAAATAGTATTAACAATCGTTAAAGATGTTGAAATAGGTAAAACCAGCCGATTTACAAAAGAAGATCAAATTATCAATTACTAAGGGAATAGGAAAACAACAACACGTTACCCTCACCCTCAGCATATCAACATGATCATCATACATTAATAGTGTGTAACTTCATTAATATTGGAATGGAATCAAATCTGTCTATTAGGTTTTTCATGCCGACTTTCAGAACTGGAGATATTGAGCACTTTAATGTTTAGTCCATTGCCGAGAGCTGAACCATATACACATCATTTGAAATCAATTGACTCATAGCACTGGTTGGTGTACATAGGACTCCAAGTCTAGTAGAAGTATCGTATCATTGGCTGAAGTTTTGATTTACAGTTGAAGCAATTAGCTGACTAAATGAGACAAATCGTTGGCCGAATAATCAAAACAGGATACAAGAGATTTCCTAATATATCCCAGTAAATCCAGATTTCTTCATCATTAGATTACCTCAGCAAGTCAATTGATTCAAATCAGTGGGAAGTTCTCCTTATAGTTTTCATTCTAGTTACAAAATAGGTAATTCAACGGTTATAGATCAAATGATTGTTAAACTGTATAACCTACACAACAGGACATATAGGTATAATATTTGAACAGGAATAAAAAACTAGTTAGAATATTGGGACTTTCCACTTTTAAATAAACGAATTGATGTTGTAGTGAATGAGAAAACTTGGAAAATATGATGGTCACTTGGTACAGAAGTAAAAAGACTTTCGATATGAGATAKCAAAGATGCAAATACACCTTTTCTATCCCTTTGCAGATACTTTAAAAATAAATATTCAAAAGCTATCTCAAGCCTCCCTGAATTAATTCTTTCACTAAACTTTCTACGCTAACCAACGATAGTTAATTATAGCCTGTCTTACCTATCAGAACACATTAGAAGTTAGAAGGGAACTATTCCCAATCATTTGTAGACCAATATCTCAGAACGTCGAAGCCCGTATATGGTAACTTCTAATGCCAACAATTAATAAACTTTACGGGAACGAACTCTTTCGGTAGCGTTTTTGAAAAACTTTTAGTACGTAGTTACCTAATATGGATGTTTAAAGGTCAATAGAAGAATCACAGAAACTTTATTTGTCAGCTAAAAATGATTTGTTAACTAGAGCTGTTTATCAATAAACAATGAGCCGAAAAAGTACTTAGAGATTATCTACGAGATGATCTTGCGGATATGATCAGTCTGTTGTTGTACTTAAAAAATTATAATCATTGAGTATTGCTGATTGAAGGGTAATGGTTACTTTCCCGTCCTTTGATTGAAGTCAATGAGATGAATTTATCTACTTTTTTCAGAGTACTATGGTATGTATACCTCACATTTTCAAGTTGTTCATATTGAGGTTCAATCATATGAATGTTTACTAACTAGACAATCAACCATTTATTATGAGTAAGCCACATTACTAATTTTTCAGAGGGAAAACCTGCAAACGGCTATTCTCGGCAAATGCCCTATTCCGGTATGAATTTAAGTTCCTAGCCACACTGATTAATCCTGTTGCGACTATCTACTACAGCAAATAGCCGTTGTGGGAGCCTAGGTATGTCACTGGTGACTCATACAGTTTATTAACACCAACGGTTAGATTGGCTACCACGCAGTGAGATACGGTTGTTATACTACATTATATTATATTTTTTTGTGTTATATTACGTTATGTTTTAATATTATCGTAACGTAATGCTTTGCGTAGTTGGGGCGGAATTGGATTTATAATCAAACTGTCATTTTACGAACTAACCAGGAACGTTAAAGAAATGTTGGAAAATTGATTACAACAACCAACCATAATTTTCAAGCATTAAATTAGATTAAATTGAACTTTATATCTTTATTTTTATCATTGTTTATGATTGATTATAAGAGCAATAGAAGTATACCCGATGAAGGACGGCATAATATACCGGCCTGTCTCACTATTAATTAACTGAGGTAAGTAACAACTACCTTAACTGTGAATATAGTTTCAGGAATATTCTGATAACTCGCTACTTGACTACGGAGACTTTGGTAAGTGGTATGAAATCATTGCTGATCATAATACACCCAAGCGAAAAGTCCCTATGTCATTTAATTAATTAGTATTCGCTTTGTAGTTCAAGATGGTCTGTCTCCAGACTTACTCGCTCGTTTCGTCTGATGAAGCAAGGAGGAAGAGGACTTAACGCCACACGCATCTAATAAGGTTTTAACGCACCTTTGTGGTTAATTAAGGTTCATATATTACTAATGTGGATACTTATACCAAGAGCTAACAGTATACATAACGCATTTAACGGTTTTGAATGATTCATTTTGGAAGAAGTTCCACTTACAAGATAATATATATATAAGGGACTTTCCTGTTTGATAATGATATCAATTACCGATGTGATAAAAATATAAAAGGAGGCAGATATTTTAAGAATAAGCATTCATCAGTAAGCAAAACAAAACTAACTCAGTTGAATAGAATCTCAATACCCTGACACATCAAGGGGCAAAGCAACGCGTACACTATACATACATACGCACTTACCATCAATCCATTTACTACTATAATGTCGATAACTGAGGCCTAYATTCTGGCTTCTAAGGCCAAGACCAAGCTGACAAGAGAAGCATCCAAGCCAGATCATGATCTACGGAAGTTGGTATCACACGCAAATATGCTGGACTATTTAATGGATCACATTAGTACAAGCAATAAACCACAATTAAGAGAATCAATGAATGAAACCATACCGAGAAAAGTTTCCTTTTCTTTACCAAATAGAACACTCGAAACTGTTCCTGAAACTACGATCAGTTATGATTCAGAATACGAAGAAGAAGAATATCTCTACGACTCAGATTCAGATTTCGAATCAGATTCAGATTACGATTTTGATGAAGACTTCATTATCAGTTCAAGAAACACCAACAATGATATAGAGTCGGTTCGAAATTCTTATAGACTTATGCCAACATTAGATCTTGAGGAAAATGATGGTTTGGATTTGTCAAAAACACAAACAATTCCAGGCCTATCTTACTCATCATCCTCCTCTGAAGAGGAGGAGGAAGAAGAAGAAGAACCAAAGATTGAAACCAATATCAGTTTGTCCAGAAGCACTATCAGTTTGAAAGAAGAACCGGAGACTGCAAAAGTGACGGAAAATGTTGATAGTAATCCTATTTCAATAGTGGCTTAATTTCCACTTCATCAACGCATTGTGCTTCGCTATTCATCTGGTTATGAATGATATCAGGTACAAATCCATTATGAGTAACGAATATAGATTCCTTTTTTTTTTGGGCTGGGTACAGAATTATATCACTATTTTTTTCATTTTTTTTTTTTTAACGACTCTCATCATTATGATGTTAATTTTCAGTTATGAATATATGAAATCACGTAATACATCAATCAATTTTGATGAAAACCTCTATATAATCGAYATGTGATTCATTTCAGTAGACTGTCAGTAATATCTCAATGATCTGAGTGATCCATCTCGGTAAGCTCAATTGTTGATTTCTAATGSTAAATATTCTAATCCTTCCATATTACGTACAATATACTTATACCGAACATTTGCACCAAATTCGGATTTTGTATGTCGTTATCTCCGATGAGTCTGGTATTCAAACTACATGTACTAGACATAGAACTTGTGAGAAGAATAGTGAATGAATAATCAGAATCAAGGATGACTGTTGATTAGGCATAAGTAGAGAGACGTTATTACTAAGATATCAGGTACAATAAKTGCCTTTCAGAATGAGGTTTCACAATGAGGTCAGTTTACATAAGCAGCAAAATGCTCCTAGAATATTCAAAGATTATGACAGGTTGAAAGAAAATGATGAATTTGATAATTTGTTGGAATTGGCGTAATAAATATATAAGAATCATTGAGATAAACAGTCCATCTACGAAACAGTCCATCTACCAACACTAATAATAGACAGTTTCCACAATATGGTTTTGTATTATTGTTGTTCTGTACCTTGATGAGATAGATGTACCTTGTTGGAGCGAAAGAAAATTACCTATGCGAAGTGCTTCCAGTCTCGTGATCTGATACACTTTGGAGAGTTCTAAAGTTAGCTCCAAGAGAAGAAAGATAATAATATCTATATGTGTTTATCAAACTGGTAAAAAATATACTTCTATATTAATTTAATTGTTATTGTTACTATTTTAAATACCTTCTAGGTACTTTTTCAAGAATTTCCAAGGCAATATTCAAATTACATAGTTATTATCATTCTATACGTTATATTACATTATGTTACAGTCCCACCCTCGAACACTATGTAGAACTAAGCTCCGAGGCTGAGTACTATGTTAAAGAGAAGCTATGCAACGAGGTGTGTAATGATCTGGTCAGGAGAGAGGTATGCAAAGAAGATACAGGTTCTTAACGTGGAATATACCTGGACTCAGCGTAACTCTTATTAGAAGGTTGCATGCACCTCAATATTTCATTATTTCATTAGTTACCTACCTTTCATTTCAAACTGGCCAAATTATTATTCTTTTCTAATCATCATGTACCAGCATGAAGACATTTGAGCTTGAAAGGAATGGTCTTCAAAGTGTATAACCATCTAAGCATACATGCTATAAGATAATTCACAAATAACAATGTTTTGAGATGACCTAGTAAATCTCGTTATAACTATAAAATTGTCAGTTGCGGTTTTTAAATTCGTAACATAGATATTTACAAGTATAGTTAGATAGAATTTACAATGGCAAATTTTCTATAATCAATTGAGTTGGAGTTCAATTGCGCATCCTTTAGAATTCCCTTTTATAGAGCATATTAAATAGAATATTCTAATAGAAAAGAAGTTTAAGATGATATATCCCGTCTTTCGAATGTTCTACATAGTAATTTGCCACCACATGTTCAGATACGGTGGATGAACTGGAATTGGTAACGACTTTTCCGTATTCGCTTCCTGATATCGCTTCCTGATATTGAGACACATTCTATATAGCTCCATACAGAAGGCCCATTGTGTAACATCAAAAAGCGAGTCATTACTACAAAATGTTGTAAAACGAAATCAGGGGTGGCACACTTTACTTTTTGATTTAAAGTATTAGAAAATGGAAYAATCGAGGAAAAATGGCAAGTTAATTGAAATGTAAGATGGAAATCGAAACCAACGAGAAATCAGAACTTGTAGTAAGGGAATTACCGTTCTTCTTCTTACATTGACGACACACACACAGATGCATAATTTCAATTACTACTGCTTCAGTAGTAGATTACCATTATAGCATATAACTATAACCAATACCTTTTTGCAACTACTGTTCTCTTTATTACGTAGTAATAACAAAAAGCTACAAAGCTACAACTTTCCAGGTAGCCCTAAACTAACTCCTCTACCATAACCTCTTTTTCTCCAAACAAATACTTCACGCAGCAGCTTTTCAACCGCCTTTGAATCTACCAACTGTACTGTACCTTCTCTTCTCGCTAAAACACCCATTTTTTCATATTCATCAATTGCATTTTTCATGGTTTCACGACTCAATGCTTCGTAGTATTCAATCTTTCCCTCATGGAATAATGTGCGTGCAATTGTTTGAGCTACAAACAAGAACTCTTTATCCGTGAGTCTTTCACCTGTACCAAGACTGTGTTGTATTGCTAAAAGAACTACCCAATAAGAATCTACAAAGGGCCAAAGTAAACAACAAAAAAATAAAAGAGGGAGTTTGTTTTCAATATCTAAAGATCCCGAGAAAAGGTTCATTAGACTTCCTGTTGATGAATAAGGATATGAGTAGGTGTCAATGACATTTCTTTGTAATAGCGATCTCTCAACAACAATAATTCCCCTTCTGAAGTCGTGTTTTACGATGTTATATCTAGAAAGTTTTACAATTGTTTGAAGGAGATTAGCAACTATTCCATTAACATCATAGATGAACTCTTTAGAAAGTAGCTGAGACAAGGATTTCACTTGATTTTCAATCAATTTCAAATCCAATTCAATTGTTTCTTCATTAATTGACAACACAGCTTCAGGTGGAGCATCCAYTGAGGAAGTGGCATATACCCAAGAGACAAGACTATGCAGCACCACACAAACAATACTCTCCGAGATGAATAGATGTATCAACATATTTCTATAATATGCTAATTGAAAAGAGTCAACAACGCAGTAAATTGGTTCCAGTGTTGGTTTGATATGATCATTCTTTTGAACCAAAGGTTGCAACCTGGATTTTCCTATTATATAAATAATATTATGACCCAACACTCCGACAGATTCTTCCACCATTTCTTCCATTGTGCGATATAAAGATTTACTATTCACCATATCCGAAAGCTCAAGCTCATTATAATTGAACTTACCTAGTGCTTGCATCAGTTGGTGCACTGGTTCTAATATAGATGTACCTAAATTTCCTCCGTTACTTAGAATCATGAGAACAAGCCAAGTGCATTTTATCACCAATTCTTTGTGGCCAATTCCGACCATTCCATCAACAACAATTTGTTTTTCAAGATTGTCTCGAATGTTTCTTCCACCACCACCATTAGCAATTCCTTTACCGTTCTCATTTAAATGACTCGAGAGGATTGTTCCAACTATGGCTGTGGGCATAATGATGCTAATCTTGTTGATCTCATTCAACACTTTGTATCCTAGAGTGTTCAAGACTTTATTAAACTTTACTTGACTGATTTCAGGTTGATTTATCATTCTCAGCTCTTCTTCTCCATCGTGTGATGCTTTTTTCATCTCCTCTTGCAAGAATTCTTTTAACAACCAACCAGAACTTAACCGAATGTCCATTCGACCAAACCCATGTGAGAAGTTGAATTCATATGAATTGTCTGAGATCCTCTTTGAGGTTTTATTCCCATTATCAGAAAACATTATATCCAATCCATTGAAGAATATGGATTGGAATGATTCAGATATTTTCTCACTGCCTAACAGCTCACTCACATATTCATTAGTTTCTAGTACTTTATCATACTGCGTCGAAATCGGCACTATATAAGCATYATTTGACTCGTTTATATAATAATTCCCGTCCGCTGTTTTATCAAATGAAAAGCTCTCCAAAATTATCTTCAAAATTCCTAGTTTAGGTGGAAGAAGTTTTCCACTGCGTGATCTACTTCCTTCAATGAAAACCTCAAAATTTATCCCTTTTTTCAGAACAGTAGAGATATATGACTTCAAGACTGTTTCGTATACATAATCTTCCTTATCCAATATGCTAGAGCTGTTTCCACGTTTTATCCTAGAAGTATGCTTTCTTTTGATAAAGAGAGCACCGATATTCTTAAGAGCTGGACCAAATATAGGAACATTTAGATTGTTACCTGCCACAACCAAGGGGAGAGATATATTGAATCTAAAACATAGAACGTGAACTACCATGTAATCGACGTGTGATTTATGGCAGGGTATGAAAATCAACGATTTCTTTTCCTTATATGCTTTAATGGATAGTTTTTTCAATTTCATCAAATCCTGCTTCAAAACGAACACTCCCTTGTTATAGAGCTTTGACAACGCCAAAATAACTGCCACATATGCTAGTCTTAAAGTATTTATATGTTCGAACCCACATAAGATAGAATCTCTGCCCTGTGGAGTTAGGTAGTTCTTGCATTCTCTTTCCAACCAACTCTGGACAACTTCTAAGCGTTTATTCATATGATAAGGGTCAATCAAGGAGTTCTTAACCTCTGACTCAACAATCTCTTTACTCAATTTGCTTAGGGTATCCGTTAGTCGTTCTGATTTCAGTATTGAGTCCGAAAGATTAGAAGAAAATCCTTTTGACATAACCTTAGGGCCCGTTATATTCAGATAACTATTGCTTAGGTCATTTCTAACAGTACTCTCTTCACTCTCTTGACTGGATGGATTTTCATCTTTCAACCAAACCATTACACGCAGCAGATTTGATAAGACTTTTATACAGAAGGAAGCCTTGTTACTTTCTCTACTTCCCGCGGGATACTCTGGTACCGGGAAAAAGCTCATTTGTTTTACCTCATTTTGCAAATCAGTATCTAGTTCTGAGTTACTGAAGTCAAGATCAGATATCTCATTTTCATTGCCCAGTACTACTGTTGGCTTGCTGAAGATAAACTGTAATAAGTTGATTTCTGTCGTATCATTTCCATTGAAATCTAAAGAAGATAGGGCCATCTTTATTCCTTGTAACAATTAATGTAGGAAATCAATAAGCTAGTGTCTGTATCTTTAATCTGGTTTCAGCCTGTATTCCCTATTCTTGGTACATCAATTTCTTTGGATATGGTCACCTTCAGCTTCTCCTTCTCAGCTCGGCAGGTTTTAAGATATACAGCCAGGAAGTAATTATAATAACGATAACTGATCTTGCTTTTATGAATGATAAAGATGTAATCTGGACAATGTAAAACCTTCTGATTATGTTCATCAATCATGTCAATACAATCAGGGTTTCATGCTCTCCATTTCGTTCCTCGGATGCGTTTATTTCCAATTCTAGCTTAAGAGGCTACATGTACATAGTAAATTAAAAGTAAAAAAAAAAAAGTCTGGAGAAGTTGAAGAGTGGAGACCAAAAAGTTGGGATACTGGATATTTACCCCAGTAGCGGATCAGCAAGTACAATTAAGAGCTTTTCACTTTCGTTAGACAAAGTGTAAAAGGAAATTATTTAGCTTTGATGTTTCTCATAAAGAAATGATTATATATTGCAAGATTTGTCTTGCAGAGTAAATTGGAAATGGAAAGTTTGTGTGCATAAATGTGTTTTCAGGGGTTGTTCATGTCCATATCAGAAAAAGTGGGAAGTATGTATGTATCGTATCATTCAGTATATATTTCTATCTATTTACATAATAAGCAACTTGTTGAATATTTTCTTGCGGCAGCATGAAAGCATATACAATTTTCGCAAGGACAATCAATACAAAAAGTCGATAAATACAACCAGTGAGTCCCAATCGTCTGTCCATAGAATTAGGGTAAACTATGGCTTAGCAAATAATGAGACACTATCTCTCCTATTGTTCACTTGCATGTGTAAAACAGTCAAACTTACATTTGGTTTCTGATGTTATGTAATCAGTAAATGTATCAGTGAGCACAATTTGTCTGATTAATTTCTTATGACGTGGGGCACTTTTTGCTATTTTGGTAAACGGGAGGACAATCATTTTCTTCTAAGAATCTAACTGAGCTAAGATATAGCCCATTGCATATTTCTTACTCATTCAAAACATACATTGAGGAAAGTGTCGACTGTTCTCAATTTTCTTCTGTTTGATTTGGCAGATTACATAATCCGTTTGAGTTGTCTCCCTCTTTACCCCTCTTTCATTCTTGGGAATTGGAAAGAAGTCAAACAATATATCGACTCTCTATCTTATTCAAATAGAATAACTTACCACATAGCTGAATTTTCCTCAGAATTTCTTTCTATTCTTTCATTTTATCCAAACACATCCCAGATATGGTATCTCCCAATTCAAAGAGAAGTTGGCAGTGCAAGTCTTAACTCAATGAAACCATTAGCATAGAAAATTTATCTTTATCCATCATCTCGTAAATATCCCATTTCTATCCAAAATAGCTCACAGTTTACACTAACACGTGACCATTTGGTAGGATTCACAACAAAATTCACACCACAGAGAAATCTTAAAAGGTGTTTTAGTATCACTACCTATTAATAACATTACTTTTTCGCTGCAAACCTATCGAAAAGGCGTTGAGAAAAAGCGATCATATTGAAGCTAGGTTGGATTTGATGTCAAATAATAGTCGATTAACTTGCAACTCAAAGAATTCTGCTTGGATTGAGAATTTGAAAATAACTGTTGGCGTCAACTGGTTACTGTGATTGTTCGTATAAGCAAAATGGCAGATCAAAAATACGACCCTCCAACTGGGCCACCTCCGAACTGGGATACGAAATATCAATCATCAGGACAAAACAATTATGCTCCACCATCCGGACCTCCACCAAATGCTGGTAATGATAAAGGACTATTCAGTAATCAACAACCGCCGCAATCATATGGCGGATACAACAACTATGGACCTCCACCTCAAGGCTACGGTGGACACCAAGGCTATCCTCCACCTCAAGGCTACGGTGGACCCCAAGGTGGATATTATCAACAACCTCAACATCCCCAGCAACAACCAATTTACGTCCAACAACAAGGTGGTGGCGGCGGTAGTTCTGCTGGTATGGGTTGTTTGGCAGCCTGTTGTGCCGCCTTATGTGTTTGTTGTACTTTGGATGCTATATTCTAAGCGGACTAGAAATCAAGCGATAACGAATTTTCGAATGCCGGAAGAGAGTATTTCAATTAAATGAATTTCGATCACGGTTGTTCACCTATTTACTAGATGGAAATTTTTGTGTTTTAATAAATTATCTGAGTATCAAGGATGGTTTTATATGCTTAGAATGTGAATTGATGTAATCATTTATATGAGATAGAGTACTAATAAAATTAATCTTCTAACAGGTTAAACAATTGTTTGATCACTGTTTACTACAATTGTTGATTGCTCGTAGGTTTATTTTTAAAAAAGGTATCAAGAAAGACAATTCTATACTCCAATTACAGAGACCCACGCACAATATTAGAGCTTCTTCAGAGGATGCATTAGAGGTACTGATCATCCAATTACCTCTAAAATGCCATTGAAATTAGACTGTTGAGTGTGAACTGTAAGAAGTGTAGACTTTACCATCTGAATGCTTCTTATGCTATTCATTAATCTGACAAGATCTTGTAATTTCATGAGTACAATGAGCTAACAACGCCTAATTCTTTGTTTTGGTATCATGTCCAACGAATACTCGTAAGTGATGACATTCTCATTATTATCGGCTTAATTATCAAACGAACAAAAAAAAATGTTAAAAGACCTTAGAGGCCTTAAAGCATAGACTGATCTCACAGACATCAAATCCTCGAAGAAAAATTTGTCAGTAAACTTTGTCTAATAAAAAAGCTTACTTCAACAAAGTTCCAATTCTTTATGAAAAGCCCACTAGAAAAAGTATTGAAACTGATCAGTATCAATCAATCCAGTGAATCGTGTCTCAAGGTAGATGTAAATATAAGCTCAGTCGTTTGAACGCTTAGGTTTTCGTTTCCTGTTTTGATGCTTCTTATTCTGAGATGAATTGTCCGTTTCACTGACTTGGCTTGAGGAACTMTTTCCTTTACAACTTGGGTTATCGGTGATATCTTCTGATTTGGGTTTCAATCCAGGTTTAGATGATGGTTTCTCAGGTTTTTGGCCTTTCTGGTCTGATCTTCCTGACTCTTTTTTATTTTTAAACTGTTTTCTAGAGTCTTTCCTTCTCTTGTTAACCGAATCGTCTTTTTCTGTTTTCTCGGTACTCTTGAGATTTGTTTGATCCCTATTCAGCTGAATGTTTGTTTTAGAAATGTAGTTGGCATCTGCTTTTGATGAGCTTTTCTGCTCAGATATATTCGTTTCAGATAATTTATTCTTAGATTGTCTCGTCCTCCTTGATCTTGACCTCGATTTTGACGACACTTTATTCATAGTTGAGCTTTCTCTTAAATCTTTCCGGTCATTTCTATGTGCACTCACATTGGCATTATCTTTCTTCGATTCTATATTGTTTGTCTTGTTGCCGTTTCTTTCTTTTGCTCTTTCTTTGGGCTTATCTTTCATTTTAGATTTTGACTTGGTCTTTGGTTTTGATTTAGATTTTATCTTTCCTGAGCCTTTTGACTTATCTTTTAACACTTCTCTTTCTTTGCCCCTTGAGTTTGATTTGAGAGATTTGATACTCCTATCCAAAGCACTCTTTCTAGCTTTTACTGCTGCGTTACCCTTACTCTTACTCTTATCCTTCCCCTCTTCTAGAAATATTGTATTTGCTAACAAAAACATACGATAAACGGGAGAACTAGTTATTTCACCTTCAGTAAAAAATTTAGCATCTACAAGCTCACTCTTTGAACCAATAGGACCTAATCTATATTGAATGGGTATTCCATATTGTTGATACCAAGCACTATTCTCTTCTGAATTTGAGGATACAAACATATCTGTGTTGAGTTCGTTTCTAAGCARTTGAACTTTAATAACAGTACCTTCATTTATGTCGTTCTTGATTTTGTTTTCAATAGATTGTTTTAATTGATGTTCTGTTGAATGAATATAAACTGTTTGGGAGTTTGATAGCTTTGAGTACAAATTGTGAGAAGATTCTTCTGAATTGTTTAAAACAACAAACTCTTCTCCTTGCTCTTTCCTTAAAATTCCTGCATCTGCAAGACGAGTCTTGATCTTTTTCATTTTATCGTTGTCAACATTGCGACCATTTCTTTGCAATATCAACCCTCTAGAATCTCTAACTGGTGTTAAAGGAAGTCCTGGTTTTTCCATACTGTCTTACTTGAAGAACAAACGGTATAATAAATTCTCTCAAGTAAAACTACCCTCTATCAGTTAGAATAAAATGACTCTAATATGATCTGTGATTTTCAGCGTTAGTACTTAATCGAACATAGAATGGTTGATTGGAAGATATGAGATGTCTTCTGGTACCTATATCTACTTGGTTTCTGGAGAGCAAAGCAATGTCTATGGAGGAGGAAACTCTCACTAACTCATAAAACCTTCCTAAATAGTCCACTCTGTTCTATTTGCTAATAAATCGGCACATTGATCCTCCTATCTTATTTCTCTTCAACATACAATACAATGGTTTCTAATTCCAGCGAAAGATCATGTTATTGCAAACCGTCAGCTTTAAACCTTTGCCTTTCTCTAGTTGATCATTATTTACCAAAAACAACCTCTTTCAATCCAGTTTCCTTTCATTCCCATTCGACTTGTTTATTCTAAGTCATATACAATTCTATCCTTGCCAACGTTAATTCCTCCAGATAAGTATATTGGTTTGATGCTTCCACCACCTGAAGATGAGCTCCATGGTAAATAGTTTCCGAAATATTTGCTGTAATCAAATAGCGGAGACCATGTGGAATGCCTAAAAACGAAAAAACGCAGGGTGCGCAACATAAAATAAACAATGATATTGATTTGGTTTCTATACTTCTTATAATGTTCATATATGATTATCTATACAGATAAATATGTATTTGTTTCAAATTAGGCTGTCGAGAAGGTAACTAGAAAAACTCAATAGTGACCATTTCGACCCACATTTGATTGTGTACTGCGTAGGCAGATCTTGGTAGATTTTGATTAGACATTGAAGATGCGTATCATTGATGTTCAAACTTTGCTGAACCAGATCAAAAATTCTACTAATGAATACACTCAAAATCCACAGAAACTACTTGAATTGCAACTAGGACTTGATACTTTGTTTACATTTACCTTGACTGACGGTCATGTAGCATCTCTACAAAACAACATTATAGAGGTAAGTCAAGTGAGCTGATTTGAGGTTAATGGTACCTCCTCGGTAATTAGTAAACGTGGAATATTATTTCTTACTCGATTGCTTTTATTCTGTTGTTTATCTACTAATATATTCTAGAATAAAATAAAAATCGAGGCGGTTATTGCAAAAACTAAGTTTTTTGATGGAGATTGGCCATCATTTGATGCTTTAGTTAAAGAATACCTAAACTTCTGTAAGAACGTCAATCCACAAGATGAATGTTTGACTTTTGAATTATTGGAAGCTATATTCTCAGTTTTAAGCTCATGCTACTCTAATAGCATTGGTATTCTATTCCAAAGAGTTTTAAAGTCAATTATCAAATTGGTGGTCCCATTATCTATGAAGTTGGACGATGTTTACTCTCCAACATTTAAACAACCCCCGAGATCATCAAGAATAGCCTTTCTATTGAACAACATATCCGGTACTATAAGGAACGATCGAAAAATAGTAGGAAATGATTCATCTCCAGCGGGGCAAAATATTAATTACAGTGGTAGCAATATACCACCAAAGCAACAAAAGCTCTGGTCAACGAAGAAAGGGTTATTGTTTTTTGTTACCAATCAGCAGTTTAGAATATTCATGCATAATAAAACTTATAACTTATTCAAGCCTGTATTGGCTGCAATTGACAACACACTAAAAAATTCTGTTGACCCATCTTCCGTGAGCAAACGTCAAACAAGTGTTGATGCGTTTGGTAGATACAGCCCATCTGATTTGAAGTATTCTGATTATCCGAAGAGCGAAATGATTGAGTATCGCTATGCAATTGGAAAGTACTACATACTGGAATACAACTTCTCCCAATCTTACAATCATCTGTTCACTGCTTTTAAGGAAATATTGAATGATGTTAATGGAAATTTAAATGTATCAAGTACTAAACGAAACACTAGACGAATCCTGAGGTATTTATCTATTTGTTCCATAATCAGAGGCATTTTACCCAAAAGGCAAACTCTAGCAGTATTTGGGTTACAGGACGAAATACTCCCTTTAGTTGAAAGTGTGAAGTACGGAAACTTTGGGCAATATATCACTCATATAACCAATTATCATCAGTATTTTCACAGCCATGAAGTGCTAATATTGATTATGAATACTTTTCCTCTACTAATCATGCGATCTTTAATTAGTCAGTTAGCAAACTTTCAACTTAGCGTTATGAATAGTCATGAATTACCTTATGATTTGATTAAGCATGCACTATTATTTTCAACTATACAGGGCGCAGAAAATGTATCTGGCTTCTTCGTCCAAAATGGATTTCAAACCGGAAATACAACTAATGGGATAAAGCTACAGAATAATCTCTACGGTTTGAAGCAGCTTTTAGATACCATTCTGGGTGCTAATCATACTTTCGAACAGGAGTTGAATCTTGTTCCAATGTCAGGACTATTACTAAGAGAGTCTCTAGAGGGTGCTGAAAACAGAATTAAAGGACAAAATGACGTTGATTTAGAAATTGAGGGTTTATGTACTAGTCTTATTTCTCAAGGATATGTTCGTGGTTTCTTGTACATCAAGAGACGAATGGTAGGTCTTAGTAGGTCTGATCCGGTTATGAATGTCAGTCAATTGTTCAATAAGAAGTACTCAAAGCCTATACCAGAAGAAGAATGGATGCTTCATTAACTCAAAGTTATATAAATGGTTGTTTATTGCAGAAACAAAACAAAGATCTTTACCACTCATTGTATCCTATACCTCCAGTTTGACAGTCTGCAAATCATCGTCTATGAATTATAATGGTCCTCCTACCACGCGGGTGCCCATCAGTATGCTTTCTACTAACCCATTTCTGCTCATCAAACAGTGTATTCAGGCACTTGTTGTATTTTATTATACCTATACGTACATACAAATATATTAATTTATTCACTTTGTGAACTAATCAATTTGATACCTCTTTTAGAATGCACTCACTCTGTAGCTCTTCATTAGCTTCATATCTTATCAAACAAATACCTACGGTCTAGTTTACCCACACTATTATTATGTAATCAAAAATATGCATGTTACTCACTTTTTTCTGCTCCATTCATCCGGGTAACCCTTGAACGAAATGAGACGTCAAAATACACCATCACTCTATGCTTTTGTCTGTCTACTCAATAGCGAGTAGATTTAAAGCCATGTATGGTTGTTGTGAGATTGGACAACCAGATAGGACAGACAGGACCTATAGAGGGAGACTTTCTACTAGTAAATGGCGAACTCATTGCACACACATAAATGATAAGAAATTAAAAGTAAACTTGCAAGAAGCATTAATAGAACATTGTTTCAAGCAATTTATTATAGTAAAACGTGAGTAGATTTGTAATACAAATCAGCATCTGTCGTTTTGTTCTGGTTTGTATTGAGAGAGGTGGTCTAACATATTCACTCAGTGAGAAGCGAATATAATAAAGGTTTAGTTAGACAGGCAAGCAAAAGAAGAGCTTGTTGATAAAGTCATCGACTCTCCTTCTGGCTTTTCAAGCCAATCAAACCATCCTATTATTGAATAAGATTTACATCGGTTAATACTCATAATTCATAAGCATAGATAGCATCATTCGAATTCCAATATGCCAGAACGAGGCCCTGACCAATGGCTGGAAGAGGTGAAAAAATGTGAACCTCTACCAGAATCTGATATGAAACAACTATGCGAAATGGTTAAAGAACTACTAATGGAGGAGTCGAATATTCAACCTGTGCAGACTCCTGTGACAGTTTGTGGGTAAGTGTTACTGAGTAAATGAAGATATTCTGGCTTTGAGATTTGATCAATCATGGATTCGCTTTTTTTTCTCGACAGCAGTTACGGAAACAGCACTAACATAACCCATAGTGATATTCATGGTCAATTTCATGATCTATTGGAATTATTTCGCATAAGTGGTGGACTTCCTGATCAAGTTAATTATATATTTTTGGGAGATTATGTAGATAGAGGTTACTTTAGTTTGGAAACTTTCACATTGTTGATGTGCCTAAAGGTGAAATATCCTCAACGAATAACGTTAGTTCGTGGCAATCATGAATCTCGTCAAATCACTCAAGTATATGGGTTTTATGAAGAATGTTTGAATAAATATGGAAGTACCACCGTTTGGAAATATTGTTGCCAAGTATTTGATTTCCTCACACTTTCCGCTATCATTGATGGTAAGATTTTATGTGTTCACGGAGGACTTTCACCAGAAATTCGCATGTTGGATCAAATTAGGGTTTTAAGCAGAGCTCAAGAAGTTCCCCATGAAGGTGGATTCTGTGATCTTGTTTGGTCTGATCCTGATAACGTTGAAACTTGGGCTGTTTCATCTAGAGGTGCCGGTTGGCTGTTTGGAGAACGAGTAGCAAGAGAATTCAATCATGTGAACAACTTAAATCTAGTTGCCCGAGCGCATCAGTTAGTGATGGAAGGGTTTAGATATCATTTCAAAGATAAAGATGTGGTGACGGTGTGGAGTGCGCCTAACTATTGCTATAGGTGTGGTAATGTCGCTAGTGTAATGAAAGTCGATAAAATTACAGACGGTAAAGGTGGAGATTGTGGGCCAACTTTCAAGATATTTAGTGCTGTACCTGATGATACTTTGAAAATGGCTCCCCAAAAAGCTTCCAGAAGCGAATATTTCTTATGATWTTATAGAAAGGGTTATTAGGACGTTTTGTTTTCTTGTTTCTTTGTTGTATTTATTCAATTCATCTATTCGATGACAATTTTTTATAGCACTGGTCATTATATGATTTATGATGTTATGATAGTACGGATTATATATTTATGTTTCTTAATGTTGATTTCCTCAGTACTTTGTAACTATTTGATAAACTACACTCATTTTACCTTTTTACTCCACAACTTGTGGAAGTACAATTGGAATATGCATAGAATATGCGTAACAACTTAGCTCTATGATGAGATTGATCCAACTACTGGTAGTTTCAGCTGATGAATTCCATAATAATCTCATAGTTACAACAAAGATATTATATTTATGTGAAATTTTATAAATTTAAATACATATATCAAAAGCGGAGACAGACAATTTACAAAGATTCACCTTTGGCCAACTTGGTTTCACCGTATTTCTTGATTCTGATAGCTTGAACAGCAATGAAACCAGTAGTGTCTTGAGGTTCGAAACCTTCTAATTCATCCATAGAAGATTCAGTAGCATCATAAAGCTTTTCGGTATCAGAGTATCTACCTAAGATGCTGAAAGAACCTTTATATAATCTAGCTCTGACAACACCATTGACAGTTTCTTGAGAAGGAGGAATCATTGATCTAACATATTCACATTCGGGAGTGTAGTACATACCATTGTATAATTGACGAGAATAAGAAGGAGTGACAAAAGTATCTCTAATGGCTCTGACTTCACGGTCCATAACAAGACCTTCCAAATCAATGTGGGCAGATCGAAGGATGGTTAAACCGGGAGTTTCGTAACAACCTCTAGACTTGATACCAATGAATCTGTTTTCAACAATATCGATTCTACCAACACCATTTCTACGAGCGATCTTGTTAGCTGTAAGGAAGAGCTCAACGGGTTCAGTAACTTCAGTAATAGTAGCACCGTTATCATCAGAGTACTTCAAGGAAGTGGGAATACCCTTGTTGAAAACTATAGTAATATCTTCTGGTATATCAGGTGCATCAGTAGGATCAACCGTGAGTTTCCACATATCCTTAGGAGGGGTGGTATTGGGGTCTTCCAAAATACCTGCTTCAAAAGAAATATGAGCCAAGTTTTCATCAGTTGACCAAGGCTTAGCTTTAGTTTGAGCAACTGGAATGTCCTTTTCAGCAGCATACTCTAGGAGATCGTTTCTTCCAGCAAATCTGTTGAAAAATTCAGGATCTCTCCATGGAGCAATGACCTTGATGTCAGGTTGTAAAGCATAGAAACTCAATTCAAATCTAACCTGATCATTACCCTTACCAGTACAACCATGAGAAACAGCAAAACAGCCTTCTTCTTGAGCAACCTTGATTTGAGCTTTAGCGATAACAGGTCTAGCCAAGGAAGTTCCTAAAAGATAAACATTTTCGTAGATAGCATTGACTTGGATGGCAGGGAAACATAATTCCTTGACAAATTCTTCTCTAACGTCTACCAAGACATATTTCGTAGCTCCAATCTTCAAAGCTTTTTCTCTAGCAGCATCAAAATCTTCTTCTTGACCAATATTGGCCATAAAGGCAATGACTTCGTATCCTTGTTCCAATAACCAAGCAAGGATAATGGAGGTATCTAAACCTCCAGAGTAAGCAAGACAAACTTTTCCCTTCGACATTCTGCTGACAATTATATATTTTACTATAAATACAATATAACTCACTAATTATAATGCTATATTATCAATCAATAAGAAAAATTATACCTGCTGACAAATAAAAAATTCAATTGATTATTGCTCCTAATTATGATGAAACTAAAAATCAAATTATCAAAGATGTTCAAAGAAAAACGTCCAGAGGTATTCCTCCTCTGTCGATCACCCTGAAAATTTGTTAGTTAGTTACTTTCCTAATATGGATAGTCAACCAATCGAATTTTTATGGGAGAAGTTTTATGAATGAATTATGAATGAACTATGAGTTGAGGATGGAGATGTCAAAAAAAAAAAAGCAAAATTTCAATTAAAATGTTATGAAAGATATGATATTTTTGGGAACCTTTGAATTTTAGCAGAAAGTGAAGAAAAAAATTTGTATTATTCAATCATTACTAGTTGCTAGTTGATATTTGATTCTTACCATGTGTTTTGAGTGCAAAGTTTAGGGTGATCTGCATCTACTGCAGGATAGGAATGGGATGGGATGTATGACAGATAAGTCAGTTAACAAAATTAACAAAATCAATTGGATTAGAAAATATAATTGTATCATTGTTTTCTAATTAAAGTGCGGTTTCAAATATATGTAAACTGAGATAGTTGGTAGCGGTTGATATAACCTATTGTTCTATATATTTTGTTATGTACGAAATCAGTGTATGGTTATCAGCTTCTCGTTCTCTTATCGTTTACTAACCTTCAAAGAGGAACTTCAATGTATGACTCACCTACATTTTCAATCTCTGAAAATGATTGATATTATGAATAACCCCTTCCTATGGTGTTTGTGTGTTTGTGTGGTTTGTTTATATGATTACGTGATCATGTATACACGGCAATTGAGTTTGACGCGAAAACTTGATATATGATTGTAATGAGAATCAAGTTACTTTTCATCTTCTTATACGCGCATGGCAGAAATGTTAAATAACCAGAAAACTAGTGCGTTTATAGATCCGGTCTTATAATCATTTTCAGAAATCAAACAACATTCAAAATGTCCCTCAAAGTGTTTCTAAGATCACCAAAAGCAACTCTTCCCACTCGGGGTTCCGTATTATCGGCAGGGTACGATTTATACTCTTCGGAAGATAGTCTCATTCCAGGAAAAGGGCAAGGACTAGTATCTACTGATATCTCAATTATTGTTCCACCTGGTACTTATGGAAGAGTGGCCCCCCGATCAGGTTTGGCTGTCAAACATGGTATTTCCACTGGTGCTGGTGTTATCGATGCTGATTATAGAGGAGAAGTGAAGGTTGTTTTGTTTAACCATTCGGAAAAGGATTTTGAAAGTATGTTAATGGAGTTTAATAAATGCTCCACGGTAAGTTGAATTCGGCAAATACTAACTTATTAATAGTCAAGAAAGGTGATAGAATTGCCCAATTGGTTTTAGAAAAGATTGTTCTCGCTGACGTAGAATCTATCTCTGAGGCTGAACTTACGACTACTGATAGAGGGGCCGGTGGATTTGGTAGCACTGGTGTGTAGACTTATAGATTAATTGACTATGTTATTAAAACTAAAACCATGATTTCAAGCACATTCAAATAAAATTGTTTTAGCGCCTAGAAAAGGAATACGAATAGTATGAGCAAAAGYATCGATTCCTTAAAAGTGTCTATCCATTCTCATAGCTTAACCTACTTCTCTTCCTCTTGCTGACTTTACGTCTCTCTCTACCTCATCTTTAGAAGCTACTATTTTCAATCCAGTCTTATGTCCCCCTCCCTGAGATCTCTTGCAAGTGAACAGAACATATATTTTCATTATTACAGTATCTCATTTGGGACAGTTTTGGTGTTTCACTCACGTAACAATTGGGGTTGGGTGTTTCTATTTCGTGTATACAACTTTGAATTGCAATATGATACGGGATAAGCAACTGTATTCATCTCCAATCTTGACAAAAAATAATAATAGCGGACAACAAAGACACGAAACCATAGCTCTTTCTTTTTAGTTGTTGATTCCATTCGTGTTTTTTTTCTTTTACTTGACATTAAAGCTGATATTAAAGCTGACAAGTTATCAAACTTGACACCAATACACACCAAAGGTGAGATCGGATTGAGAGGTCGGAGAAAAAGGAAGGGAGATCGACGACATGACATCTCTTAAATCTTTCATCAAAAGCGTTAGAAGCGCCAAGACAATAGCGCAAGAAAGGTCTATCATTCAGAGGGAATCGGCAGCTATTAGAACCTCGTTCCGTGAAGATTATAGTGATGCTGGTATTAGAAGAGAAAATATCGCTAAACTTCTGTACCTCTTTACCCTAGGGGAAAGAACACATTTTGGTCAAGTAGAATGCTTGAAATTGCTTCCATCACCAAATTTCATTGACAAGAGACTTGGTTATCTTGGAACTATGTTATTACTTGATGAAAATCAAGAAGTATTGACATTATTGACCAATTCACTGAACAATGATTTGAACAGCTCCAATCAGTATGTTGCAGGTTTGGCTCTATGCACGCTTGGAAATATCGCATCTCCAGAGTTAGCTACAGACCTTTATACTGATGTTGAGAAATTAATATCTAGTCCAAATCCTTATTTAAAAAAGAAGGCTGCAGTCTGTGCAATGAAAATTGTTGCCAAAGTTCCTGATTTAGTTGAAATTTTTACTGATAAGGCTAAGCTTTTGTTACAAGAAAGGAACCATGGTGTTTTACTTTGTGCTTTATATCTCATTAGTGAAATATGTACTGTAGATCCTGCTCAAGTTCAAGATTTCATTGAATTTTTCCCGGTTTTTGTCAAACATTTGAAAGCTCTTACTTCTTCTGGCTACTCTCCCGAGCATGACGTGGTGGGTATCACTGATCCATTCTTACAAGTACAACTTTTACAGACAATGAGATTATTGCTAGAGAATTTGTCGCTTAATGAAGTGAATGAAATTGAAGGAATTGATAATCTTAGTGATTTGTTGGCTCAAATCGCTTCCAATACTGATTCATCTAAAAATGTTGGAAACGCTGTCTTATATGAAACAGTTAGAACTATATTTGGTATCAAGACTTCTGATTCTGGTTTAAAGGTTCTAGGTATCAATATTTTAGGAAAATTCTTATCTAATAAGGACAATAATACACGATATGTAGCCCTGAATTCTCTTTTGTCTGTTGTTGAGTTCGAACCTTTAGCTGTTCAAAGACATAGAAACACAATTATTGGTTGTTTAGACGATTCAGATATAAGTATCAGAAGAAGAGCGTTAGAACTATCGTTTGCAATCATCAATGATCAGAATATTAGGGTATTGACACGAGAACTATTGAACTTTTTAGAAAGAGCTGATTCGGAGTTCAAACCATTTATTACTACTCAGATTGCTATTGCTGCAGAAAAATTTGCTCCTAACTTGAGATGGCATTTTGACACATTGCTTCGAGTTTTGAAACTCGCTGGTAGCTTTGTTAATGATGATGTTGTTTCTGACTTCCTACGACTTTTGATGAAAACAAAGGACAGCAGCATGAAACAATATGTTGTCCAGAAGTTATATGCCGCTATTCAGAAAGATGTTTCTCAAGAGTCATTGACATTGGTTTCAATTTGGAGTATTGGAGAATATTCTGATTTACTTTTGAATAACAATGGTAATATATTTAAAGATGAAGACGAAAAAGAGTATACAGTTACTGAACATGATACAGTTCAATTACTTGAGACATTAATGCTAAACCAGTATGCTAGTGATAATGTTGTAATGTATTGCTTGAATTCATTGATCAAGTTATCCATTATTATTCAAGATCCAAAAGAGCTGGAAAGCATACGCAGATTGATATCAGCCAAATCTAAAGATATTAATGTCGATATTCAACAGCGTTCCGGAGAGTACTCAGTATTGTTTTCTCAACCCATACAGCTTAAAAGAGGTATATTGGAAAAGATGCCTGCACCTCCCAGAGCGAACCTTGCTTCTAATACTCATAACAAAATTTATGAGTCTTCAGGACCTACCAATACAAATGCAACTACTAATGCTAATTCCAAAGCATCTACAATTGAAAGCAAGAAGGCGCCAAAAGCTTCAGAGCAATTATTGTTGGATCTAGTTGGGGGAAATGATACCCAATCTAATAACTCTACGTCTGAACAACCTGCGGGTAATTCCATTGATTTRTTATCAGATTTRTTGGGATCAACAAGCGTATCTCAGAAACAAGTTTCCAATGTAACTAGTGTCTCTGGTGTACCATCATCAAACTCTGATATATTGGGATTATTTGGATCTGTAAATGGAACTGGCTCAGTTGCATTGACATCCCAAGAGAAGAATCCTGTTGTCGCTACAAATGAAAAGTCATTTCAAGCATACAAAAATAATTATTTCACTCTATCTTTTACCCCACGTGCCAAGACTACACCTGGATCTGTTCAAATTACGATTAATGTATCCTCATTGACATCAACACCTATCTCTAATATCAATATCCAAGTGGCTGTTCCAAAAACTCAAAAGCTTTTACTGTATCCCATCTCTAGTTCATCTCTAAGTAAAGATAATGTTACAATTACTCAAGGTATGAAGATCACAGGTCCTGAAGGAGCGAATGTCAAGTTAAGAGTACGACTAAGCTATGTTGTCAGCGGAAAGACAGAAAATGAGCAGTTTGATTTTGCCAAATTTCCTATGGGACTGTTGTAAATAAATGCCTGAGTTCAAGAATCAGATGGAGTATATATTATGTTAATAGCTACACCTATCTATAAACGGTAACATCACATTTTATGTAGTGCTGTTTCATTCAAAAATAATTTCCTCGTTCTTAATGCGCTTTCCTTTTCTGGCCATGATCAATGACTTGACTATACAGAGCTTCATCCATGTTCGCGGTACTGCCCTAATTGATTCGAACTTCTTGATCAGCTTCGATAGTGGCTACATCTGGATGGTTTCTGATAGCATTCGCAGTGACCTCAGGTAATTTGATACTAATGAAATGAAATACAATTTTAAAGGTTAGTTGAATGAAGCACTTCATTATTATCTCGATGGTTCCTTTCACTCGTTTTCTTTAGTCAGCGATAAATAACCAACCAAGCACTTACGCGAATCCTTTAATGAGGTTGTATTCGTGAATTATTTCACCTCCTTGTGACTTGAGCTCATTCTTGAATCTGTCGTTCAAGTAGTTAGTATATCAACTGAAATCTGTGCTGTCCTTGTTAATTTGCCTATCAATTCCTCGTCTATTAACTGTGTGAATACTTACTGTGACAATGACTCGTCAGAAACAGAATCTTTCAAGGTTACCTTTGAATCGAAATATTAGTTCTCCCATTCTTCAAAGCACATTATCGCACTTCATAGTAAATAAATATAGCAACTGGCTACCCTCTTTTTTAATCTCTTTCCATCTCTCACCTTTCTCATCAATTCACACACGTACAATAAATGATTTTTTGYCTGACATCTTTATCTTCGCTATTAGATGTTCCAATGATAAATGTCTAGTGACTTTGTTAAACAATTTGATATCTCTGAACTCAATTGCAAGTAAATTATATACTATCTTGTTTAATCTTTTTGAATATAAACTAATTAATTAACATCCGATTAGAAAGATAATAGTAGAGTAAGTAAAATAAAGTAAGAGGCGTTCTCTTTATAGTAATTGGGTTTCATCATCTCCCCATGTCTTATCAGGGGCAAATGACGTAGTGATAAGGATTATAGGTTGTAATGAATAGAGGTGCTGTGCTTTTACTGTTAGTTATTTCTTTCTATTATTAACAATAACGAAGGTGAAAAGCTAGATACATATCTTTAGTTGTATAGATGAATTGTGACGATATTTGGAAGTATTTGCATAAGATTTAATTTTTGAATTTTGAATATATTATTGGAAGGAGTATGTACCACTTGGATTCAAGCAGTTCATTGACTGTGTGTTTTATGTATCATTTTGCCTTAATAGTAAAGCGTGATGAGTGTATGAGATTATAGTATCTTTAAAATAATGAGGAAGAACAGGCGAATTTTTTATATCAATTGTAGCAAAATTTACAGAAACACAGTGAACTGATATGTTTTGGCTGGATCGGCCTGACAGAAGTATTTCGTTCCTTTCTGTATAAACTAAAACTAACCCTGCGTGGACAGGAACTTGCCCGGCTATAGGAAATTTCTAGTTTACATTCTACTTCAGCATGAATGGTTCTATACTGAAAATTCATTTAAATTATCCGATGATATACAACTCACGCAATGTTGGGTTGAATAGTATTTTATTCCCTTGGAGTTTTACTTAGAATCTGGTGTTTTGGAATTTAGTTATCTGCAACTAATTATTTGGATCTAGTTGATATGATGTGGATGTTTTTGTTGATGAGCCCTTTGCTCTTGAAGAACTCTTTATGTAGGTAGCTCGAACGATCTGCTGCAATGTAACTCGTACTGATACGCTAAAGACTTCGGGTAGGTAACATGTTGAAGACATGGCTTTTGAATCTGATTGTTAAATCATTTGGTATGCTTACTTTTGACCAAATGAAACGTGGTGTCAAAGTATTTTGATATAGCTAAAAGTCTTCTACGACAGCGGTTCAAATCAGTTCTTGCCAGTATAAACAGTATTGACATTACTTTGTCTAGTTTATTTATCATCGCTGAGGTTGTATCTATGGCAATGAGGGGCGACGCTTTCTTCATCTACTCTGTTTTTTTTTTCCATTTATTTCTTATCGAATCTTGACTTTTGCATGTCTATCGTCTCGTCTTTTCCTTTGCTTTATTCAAACAATCATTCCATTCTTCGTCGGATTTTTGACCACTGTAAGCTTTAATCAATTTATAAATTAATTCGAAGTAGTCAAATCTTCTTAACTCATTCTCGCGTTTCCACTTCTCTCGTTTCTCTAATTCAATCTCTAGTGCTATGTGGTTGTTTTCTAGAGCGTAAACTACCCTCTTGTCTTTGATCAATGCCATTACATTGAATCTGATCTCACCTAAAGGGAACATCGCAATTCTATCTTGAATAACTTTGGATAATATTTTCAAATAATCATCATATGAATCAAAGGAACTATGTCTAATAGGAGCATCGAGTAGTCCATCTAACTCTATTACCGCATTTTCACTGGGAGACTTTGTATATGCAATAAAATGATATAATCCATCGTCATCACTTGATCTAGGTTTGGTGACACTTTCATCTACAAATGCTGTTGGATTTGAAAATGAATTATGAGTGTTACGAATGAGATCGGAATTGGAGATAACTTCGCCTTTCATATCAGAATCAAATAATCCAACAAACGATTTGAATTCCTTGAGACTTTCTCCTATTTGAATATCACCTTTGTTGTTTTTGTGGACTTCCGTTTCGCCGTATTGTATGTCCTCTTTCGTATCTGTGTCGATATTCATGAGAATATTGAGTACTGCTTGTGTTGCACATGCGTTCTGTATTTTCTGTTTGGCAAAGAATATACCTTTGTCCCTTTGTTCGTCGTCAGAAATCCTACTTAGATCACCATGTGCACTATAGGCATAATCTCCATATTTGAATAGTAAAACCAGTCCATATATTTCTGACCCAATTGATTTGAGACTATCATAGTCAATGCTCAGTAATTCTTCAAACTGTAGACCTTTGACTCCTAGTGATTCAATTAATTCAGTAAAGACACCCTGTATATTATTAGAATAAGCAACCTTGATGTGAGTTTTAATTTCGGTCCTGACTGTTTTACCGCTAACTGGAAATGCTGGATAATACACTACCTGTTACATGAGATACTTACGGAGTCTGATTCGATTGTGTTCCATCCACCGCTTGACATGATTACCTATTCTAATCAATCGAGATGGATTAAAACTGGAGAAGTCTCAGAATTGACTAAGGACAAGCAAATCGATAGTTCTCAAATCAAGTATAAGAGGACAAATAGCACCACCTATATTACATGATGGTAATCTAGTATGATATTCTAATCGATGTTTATTGATACATTAGAATGCCTAGCTCTTTGGACAACTAAGTGGCTGTTCATTGCCTCTCTATAAATTAGAATTATGGGTGTTAGTGCTGATTTATTTGCATATGCTTTGTATTTTAGTATCTTTCAATTTCCCTCCTTTGGTCGCCTTAGTGGGAGACGCGAAACCCATTTTTAAAACATTGAGCCACTGATTAACTAGAAACTAAGAGCATATTCTAATACTGATCACTGTCAAGCGGCAATCAAGAACAACAATAATACTGTCTCCTATGATAATAACATAGATATATTTGTATCAACAGAAATTGACGACATGTACGACTGATTGATATCCATACCGGTTTGACAGGAAGATCAACCGTGCTGAATACACGAATTGAAGACCCAGAGATTCAAACCTAGGTCAGCCAACAGAAGTTAGTTAAACTAGCTAAGAAGGTGTCCAGATACTTGGTTTTATTAGAAATAAAACCCTCTCACATATTAATATTCGAAATCTATCTATCCTGTTTCAATTGATGGACAATACTTCAGTATCGCAGAAGCTACTATTATCACCTATGACACATCAACAAAATAGCATAATAAACACCTAGCAGAAAACCAAGGAAGTCAAAATGAGCAAGAATACAATACCAACCAATAAACAGGGCGAAGAGAAAAATAACCATCGCAACAAAAGTACTTCTCAAAGAAGTTTTAACGAAAAGCTATCAGAGCTACTGAAACCGTTTCAGATCTATTTCAGGGCAGCATTTTCACCAGGAATAGGGATAGGAAGGGTTGAAGAAGTTTTTAAACTATTCAATCATGCAATGTTGGATTATTCGAACGAGAATATTCAAGAAACGAGAGTATAGCTTACAGAAAACAGGGTAATAGAATCTAGAGCTAAAATGAAAGCTCTATTCCTATACCTTGTAGCATATTCAAAATGTACCATACTGAAAAGAAGAAGGAGACTAAGTGTCCTTTAACTTATCAATGATATACTATACTTCTCAATGAAAACGAAATATAGAACTTCGGTATCATATGAAGAGAAGATATTCATAAGGTATTTGAGAGCCAATCTAGGCGCTCTTCTCACACATTGTTATGCATGTGAAAGCAATAGAAAGAATCTATGGTCACTTGTATAGCTTTGGCTAGCTCTCACAATTATTCCAAAGCCGTTGTCAGTAGAATTATCAACAGAAGAAAAAATTCGTCAGAGTAATGGAATCTAGAAAATACTCATCAGAGGCATCAGAAGAAGCAAGCGACTCAGAAGACCAATTCGATATAGATAACGACGATCAAAACAGTTGTCTTCATATATTCAATAACATCATAAAAAAGAATGACAATCTGAATAACGAGCTGGAGTCACTGACTATATATTTACTGCAACGATTGCCGCAAACTGGAAGTAAACTTCAAACGAGGAATAATGTCTCACAACTACCAGAYCTTTTTACTGTACCTGCATATTTAGGCTCAAAAGATTATGGATTTTACGATCAACCTGCCAGTACAATGCTCCCGTTGATTTATTCACAGAAAACCACAAACAAAGAGTTAACAATAGACCCAGATGATGTTGGACCACTGAACCTCATGACCCATGGAAATCGATCGTTGTTCCCTCCAGCAAGTCCCATAGGTTTGAAATACGCTAATTCAACCAAAAAAGAGTTAGCGATCCCACCAGCTTTACACAATGCCATGAAGAAATACTACAAAGGTGTTAATTATTTTCTTGGTAAAACTCCAGATGGGGGTGACTCTAGACCACAAGATCGAACGATCAATTATTTCTATGAACAGCACCAGGAGAAGTCTATGGAAAGAGATATGAAGAAATAGAGGGCAGTATATACGTATGAGGGATGGACCAAACCATTTTATGAGAAGATTGAAGAGAAAAGAAGACTTGTAGTTAAAAATAACTATGAATCACAGAAAGTATTGCTCGAAAGTGCACAGAATAAATGAGGAGTTTATTTGGATCAGAAGATGAGCTAAATTAGATACTCACCATTAAAACAATCATGTGAGAACATCCATGAAGATTAACTTGAAGTAAATAATCCATATAGGATTGAAACAGTCAATTCTTTCTCTCGTCACTATGTCATGAAAATTTATACTATGCCGCATTATGCAAGCTGATCTTAACCAAAATTAATATTGTTGTTCGAAGCCTACTCGTCAGCACCGAAAGATAAGAATCCTCCGCGTCCACTATGTCTGGAAAAGTAGTCGAAATCAACACTCACAGCGGTTGCCAACATAACTGCCCTTTGATCGTAGTTCATCATATCTCTCTGACTGGCAAATCCGTGTCCTAGATCATATTGTTCTTCCATTCCTAAAAAACTCTGTTGTGGGTCCATACGTATAACATACACACCAGTATCAGTGAAAAACTCACGCCCTAAACCAACCCAATTCCTATCAACAGATGCTAACACCTCACCATTTCTATTTTCAACAGGGAAAGAGAAGGATAGAAAAGGAGCGTCAATCTTACCAAATTGCTCAAACACCTCGTTTCTTGGTTCATTATCCTCACATCTGAACAAGTTRTAACGCCGTCTCCATAAATGCCATGACTGAACTGACTCTCCAACTACTAATTCATTTGTGGCATAATCTGATGATTGAATAGGCAACATACATTTAATGTGAGAGTTAATAAGTGAAAATCTCCGGGAAATTGTTAGCAAGTGGTTGTCATTCACGTCAGTTACTCTCACTTTAAATGGTCTATGCAATCTATAAAGTTGTCTTAATATCACCTTAGCTATACCAAAATCCTCTTCATACATGTAACCAATAATACTACCACTAACATCCATAATAACGTATCTGTTAGCCTGCTCAAAACCAAGAATTACGTTCATCATCTCCAGTTGTCTCTCTATCACAATTGTTGGCTGAGCCAGTATACTGGCAATAGGATCGCTGTGCGTGATGAGACTGTTATGAGTCAACACATCACCAGACCCATAAGTATATTCCACATGCGCTTTTCGTGCATGTCGGGCCTTGTCAAAAACAGTTGTTCTCGCTAGGTTGTGTTTGCGATACGTATCAGAACGATCATAGGGTATACCTGTTAGTGGCGAATAGTATCTTCGATTGACGTTGGTATAACAGTCTCTGATACTTCTACCAAAGGAGGCAGTCCTGCCAAAAAACAGGCTACTGTAAGATGAAAGAAGAGGTCTAGATCCAACAACCCCTTTCGTGGCAATATTCATCATAGCTGTTGTAAACTTCTTGCTAATTTCAAACTGATGTAGTCAGAATGCTTTATATGCGAACCAACCAATAGATAGTTAGTGTTAGTCCGTATGAACCTTTCATGAATAGGCTACTGACTAATGGTTCGCTTGTGAAACTTGAAAGTATAGCAAAGGAATATACTCCAAACAAGTACACATGACAAGAGTATTTGTCTCCTTTTCAGYAACCACAAGTGTCGATATGTCACCTAAAAGCCATCATTTATCTGTCACATTTATCTGTCAATCGCCTTTATTTAATAATTAAGTTGACTGGGTATATGCAGTTACCTGTACTATAATGCAAATACAAACTACATGTGAAATGTAGTTTGTTGAGACATGATAAAGGTTCTGAAAACCCCGCAGTATTGCGCTCATTAGTGAATATTTCAGCCCTAAGTAATTGTGAAAAGTTCAAGTTTCAACATCGAGTGAGGAACGGTAAATATGATAGAAAAACAGAAAGTAAAGCTGGTTAGGGCGATCTGAATATCCCACTTTCCAAAGAAGTTAACAACTATCATTTTGAAACATCAGCAGAGACTCTAATCTGCCAGATTTGAGACTTTGGACTATACTTCAAAGCGTCATTAATATTACAAGATTGGAGCTGTCATCATGTCTCTTCTATCTCGAACACTTAAGCCAACTAAGGTGAGCCAGACGTTAGGTYTGGCTAGATCTATTCATCTCCCACCTACTTTAAAGAATGAAGAAGTGTATCTCAAAGAAGGTATTTCGGGATTGTACTCACCAGAACAATTCAAGCTTGCATGGAAAGATTACCAAATACTGGTAACCACTAAATTATCAGGTTTAACCAGCCAAACTGATAATGAAACAAGATCCCCAATGCATATTATACAAAGYACAAGCAGAGATCCTTCAAAAGCTCACGTATTCAATTACGCATCACAAGCTTTCAACAACCACTTTTTCTTTGATACACTGTGTCCTGCCAATTCAGGTGGTAGTCCATCAAATCTTTTTTACACCCTCAGATCAAAAGTCGAGGAAAAATTTGAATCTTTAGAAAACTTCCAAAACTATTTTCTCTACAAAGCAGATACATTACCAGGAAATGGATGGGTTTTCTTAGTAGAAAGACATGATAAAAGTTTAGATATAATTGGATGTAATAATGCTGGTACGCCGTTTGATTTTGCTTCTAATCATGAATACGATTTGAACCACGGATTCAGCGAAAGCGACTACTTAACTGTAGATGAGAACAGAAAGAAAATTCAGGAAGGCCACAAACAAAGCAAAAAAGTCAGAGATTGGACCATCCCTTTGTTAGCTGTTAATGTCTGGGAGTACGCTTATGTTAACGATTACGGTCCAAGTGGTCGCGATGAATACCTGGCAAATTGGTGGAATTGTATCAATTGGTCTGTTGTCAACAGTAGAACCTTTGCATTATAATAGGTCTGTACTTTCAATCAAAAGATAGCAGCGTTATATTACGCAGTGCCACTTTTGTTATCTCTTTATTTTCACTTTGTACATAGTATCATTTGGCGTTCATTCCTAAGCAGGAGCTTCGAATAGAGCAGCTGAAACATTGAAAATGACTATATTACGTAGGTAGCTTGTCAATCAGTGTTTTATAGATTGTTGTAACTTTATAACGACCAGAATTTGTAAGAACCGCCTGAGCWAGTTTCACAGTAACTAGGTCAACTAGWTTAGGTAAAGGATTATAATACTCTCACATTCTTTTAATACTTCATTGCACCTGTGAAGAAAAGTAGTATGTATTTTGTAACTCAGTTTAATTATGACTAGTGATACAATGATGATTCAACAGAAAAAAGGAATAAAAAAACTGAAATACAATAATCGAAATGTCTCCACCATACCACACTCATTGTTGGATCAATTGAGCGGTACCAAAAGATTCCTCATCATTTTCATCATKTTCTTGATTTTTGAGACATTTGAGTACAATCTCACGAAGCTTTTTCTCTTCATACCAATTAACACCCAACCCACTCACTAAGCCTTCTATGAAATCAGTCAAAACATCGCATTGCAGTTTGGATATTTTCAACATATGTATCTGCTCACGTTTCTTTGATTGAATCTTTTGAATGTCCTTACTCAGGGCAGGTTTACCAGATTTTCTTTTCTCCGTTTCAGCTAAACCATAGGAGCTGCTATTTACTATCGTACGTAAAGACACCAGTTTCTCATTCAAGAGCGAGGCAGATCGTTGATTGGCAGCAAGAATCTTAGCATTTTCTTGTTTTATAAAGTCAAGCTCTATATTTAGCGCGACCAATTCTTGATGCGCTGTTTTAAGGTATGTCGTGGCTAAGTCATCTCTTAATCCAATTGAATGTAAAAGCTCATTTTCACGCATTGTAACATCAGGGGATTGATGAACAGAGTTCAACATAGGTATAGTCATGAGAGTAGTATCAAAAACCAAATCACGAACTTTGAACATTCTGTTCAGACTGTCCACTAGACCATCTAGTTTGTCTAACTCGTTGATATATTTCGAAGCTTCCATTTGACGGAAAGTATCATTTCCGCTTTCATTAGAATCATCATTGTGAAAACTCGATTTCTTCTTTTTATATGATTTGTTAACGGACGACGCATTAGAAATTAGAACCTGCGACTCATTGATATTAGTGCTAAACTGTTCTCTAACTACCAAAGGTCTACATTCTTGTAATGTTAGAACTGATGCATCTATATACCTTGATCCGTTTGTATCACTCATAGGGTTGCTTTCGTCCTCGAGGTTTGCCTTTGTTGTAGCAGCAGTACGTGCATCCAAAAGCTTTGCTAGCATTTCATCGTGCTCTTTACCCTTCGCCATTTGTATATCAAATTGCTCTTCACTTCCGTATTCTAGAATTGTAATCTGTTTAACATACATATTCAGCACATGGTATAGCTTCACAAACTTTGATTCTAACTGACTTATGAGAACACTGTTACTGAAATGTGAGTCGAGTTCCCTACTCAATGATTCCTGAGTAGGCAAGACTTTTTCATCACATTTTCTTTTTCTTGAAATAGCACCTTCTGTAATAGATTTGATTATGTTCTCTTTTTCAATCAAACACGGGACTCCAAACTCCTGAGTCAGCATGGTCTCATCAATGATCATGTCGTAAATCGACTTCTCAAAGTCTCCCACAGACATTTTGTTCAATATAAAATGTGATTGAAATCTTATTCAATATATCTCAATAATTTGGTCTTTGTTCTGCAAATTGGTTTATCTTGTTAGATTCAAACTGGAACTCAGTATATTAAGAGATGCCTGACAGTTAAGTGAAACCATGGCTTAGTCTCCCTTCTACTCAAAAAAATTGCTGTACGAGCTGATAAAACAAAATAACAATAATAAGCATTCCTTCGAATAAATTAGGATAAAATCTTACTTGATCTGTCTTTGAGATGAAGATTAAGTAACATTTTTTGTTTGTACCCTTGGTTACCTATGTTACTTATCAATTCAAACAACGGCTTTATAGATGATGAAAGTTGTACGMGTCTTTATTCGCACAAATGTGTACAATAAAAGTTTCCTGGCTCACAGAACTTCGTTATGTTATACCAACCAGTGCTCTGACATTACTTAATAATGACGAAACGGTTCAACAAAAACAATGTATAGAAATTATAGATCATTTGAAGTAATCAATGGTATATTTTCTATGTTCTTGTGGTTATATTTCCCAAGATCATCGTTTACTTCCGAAGGGTGCTGATAATCGGATTATTAGACTATATATGCATRTACATGCAGTTTCTAATGCGTATACATACATATGTCAGAAAAAAATACTATTCATGGCCATATCATAAGCTTAGAGGGAAGAATATATGTAAACCTACCAACTTTAAATTATCTTTTCTTATATTACTTATTGCAGCAAAAGTGTGCAAGATAACTCGGCAGAAGAGATCAAAATAGTGTTCAGTCTTGATAACAGGTGTCTCTTGTTTCAATAGCAATCGAAAGAGAGTCGTTTTCGTGAAATAACTAATAAACATTGTTTACTATGCTGAATGAATTGACTTCTGTAGTTACTCTGTTTTGGGCTCGTCTATCAATCAATCTAATCAACTTTCTATCCAGCAATTTGCGTACCTTTGAAAGTTATAACTGTTTCAACGATGTATGAACTTCCTAAAATATATAGCTTTCCTCCATTCTTCACTAGACAGCCAAATGAACAAACCTGGAAAGCTCAGAAGTCCCATTGGATCAACCTAATACTGTCATACTGTCAGTATAACTGCGTATGGGTTTTGAGTGAAACAGGACAGAAAGAATCACAAGGAGTAAGAATTGCTCAGGAAGATGGAGATATCGACAATACAGAAGAAATTGGTTCAACAGGAGATCTAGTCACAATTAAAAGTCATGCTGAGGATGAGAATGAAGATGAAGAAGACGTTGGTGGTATCTTTTACAATTCAGAGATTAATCGGCAGTTAAAGCGAAGTGTCATTAGAGATATCTTTAATACGATGGTCAGAAATGGAGATGCTGATTGGGTTGATATCACAGTTAGAGGAGACAAAAAGAAGTTCAACTTCTTATCTACTAAACAGAAAGAATCGAATGTGACAGGAAATGGAAGCATTGTAGTATATTGGAGAAAACCAGAGGCATGGGCGACTATTATCAGCAATTGGATCGATAAAACTGGTCAGAATGGTGTTGTACTCACGATCTATGAACTACAGACTCAAAACATTGACCAAGAAGATGACGAAGAAGTTGAGGCATTACAATTAAGCGGAGGAAGAGATACTTCTAAAATACGGGGAATTCATGAAATGGTTTTATTCAAGGCCTTAGATATTCTATCCAAACGAGGGAAATGCCAGTTCATGAAAGATCAACAAGGTGAAATAATGGGTGTCAAATTCAAATAAGATATTTCTAATTCCCAAGCTCAGGTTAGGCTAGTATTCTACGATGCATAGGAATGCAGGAGTGGTAAAACTAATTATGTTTTCCGGAACTACGGCTTTCAATTGTGATGTAACAGCTAGGTTCTCTTCCACCTAAAGTACACCCAATGTATTATAGCAAAAGTATTTTTTTTATCGAAGGGGACTCGAAGTCATCGAACATCAGAAAATAAACGGTACCTTCGTGTATTTTCTTATAGAACTTTTAGGTCGCTCCAATCCCTCTCAACTTACTCATACAGATAAGATTTTCCAATATTTGAAGTTAAGTTAATTCTCTAACGTGGCTAAAGACAGTCCTTTCAGTATAGCATCTATTCCTCGCTTTGTAGCTTCTAAAAGGTCCGTTCCCCAAATCTGATGATACAAAAGAGGAAATATCATACAAATTCTATAAAACTTTTTGCCTCAATAGAAAGACTTTGATTTGGCTTTTCCTCAGAAACTTTGTTGTGATACTCATCAGCATCAGCTAATCCATTACCTATCTATATATTTGATGATTGATGAGAAGAAACTAACTGGATTTAGCTTGATTAAGGTCATCATGTAAGAATATGCAAAACAATGCAAGATACTTTTTGGAACATACAAACTACCAACCTTTATCATTCAAAGATTACATAATCGTAACGTCTCATGAAATGAATAATAAACAAAAGATAAGGTTACTATGAATAAAAAAAATTTTTGGCTGGTACAGCATAGAGATTAACAATTATTTTGTGGTGAGAGATTGCTTTCTTCTTCTAACACCAATTAAATGAATATACATAACAATCTTTTCACATATAGTTTTATATTCTTTTTTCCTTTCTTCCCCTTTGAATTTGTCAAAGATTCTGGGGTACACCTGACTTGTCGAATTATTCAACTGTATTGATAAAAAAGCCATAATCGCGTAGTTATTTTTTTGATTGTTCTTCAGTTGTAGTCTTTAGATAACAAAGACTTATTTGAACTAAAAAACTGGAAGAAAAGCTCCTCAATTTCAATATGAAGTACGTTGTTGTTTCTGGTGGTGTCATTTCTGGTATCGGTAAGGGGGTTATAGCCTCCAGTACTGGTTTGATTTTAAAGACATCAGGACTAAGAGTAACTTCTATCAAAATTGATCCTTATATGAACATAGATGCAGGAACTATGTCACCTCTTGAACATGGTGAAGTATTTGTTTTGAATGATGGTGGTGAAGTGGATTTGGATTTAGGTAACTATGAAAGATACTTAAATATCACTTTGACAAGAGACCATAACATCACAACAGGCAAGATTTACTCTCAAGTTATTGAAAGAGAAAGAAGAGGTGACTATCTAGGTAAGACTGTCCAAGTTGTCCCCCATATCACAAATGCTATTCAAGACTGGATTGAACGCGTTTCCAGAATTCCTGTTGATGAAACGGGCTTAGAACCCGATGTTTGTATTATAGAATTAGGAGGTACTGTTGGTGACATTGAATCTGCCCCTTTCGTTGAAGCCTTGAGACAGTTTCAATTCAAAGTCGGCCAAGAGAATTTTGCATTAATCCACGTCTCCCTTGTTCCCGTTATTAATGGTGAACAGAAAACTAAACCCACCCAAGCAGCCATAAAAGATTTGAGATCTCTGGGTCTTACTCCTGATATGATTGCCTGCAGATGTTCCGTTGAATTGGACAAACCAACCATTGAGAAAATTTCGATGTTTTGTCACGTTGGAAACGATCAAGTTTTAGCTATTCACGATTTGAATTCTACTTATCACGTTCCGTTACTTCTATTACAACAAAAACTTTTGTTGACTCTTCGAGCTCGCCTACGTTTAGATGCCATCAGCTTGACCAGTGAGCGTATCGAGAAGGGTGAAGATTTGTTAAAGAGGTGGAAACAACTCACTGTGAATCATGACCAATCATATGAAACCGTATCAATTGTTCTGGTTGGAAAGTATACCCATTTACAAGATTCTTATATATCTGTCATAAAATCACTGGAACATGCTTCTATGAGATGCAAGAAGAAGCTCAACCTGATTTGGGTTGAAGCCACTGACCTTGAACAGGACACATCTGTCGGTAATAGAGTTAAGTTTCATAAGGCCTGGCATGATGTTTGTTCAGCTGATGGTGTATTGATTCCTGGTGGATTTGGTTCTAGAGGTACTGAAGGAATGATTGCAGCTGCTAAGTGGGCAAGAGAGAATAAGATTCCTTATTTGGGAATTTGTTTGGGATTGCAAATTGCCGTTATCGAGTTTGCAAGAAATGTCTGTGGATTTAAGAACACAACTTCCATTGAGTTTGATGAAAATTGCGAAGATCCAGCGGTTGTTTTTATGCCTGAAATCTCCAAGGAAAAATTAGGTGGAACAATGAGATTAGGATTGCGACCTACAGTTTTCCAAGAAGGCACCGAAAATTCAAAAATCAGAAAGCTTTATGGTGGATCCGAAGTTGTTCACGAACGTCATAGACATAGATATGAAGTTAATCCCGATAAGATAGCTCCTATCGAAAAGGAAGGTTTGACTTTTGTTGGAAAAGATGAATACGGAGTAAGATGTGAAATTTTCGAACTGGAAGATCATCCTTGGTATGTTGGAACTCAATATCACCCTGAATACTTATCTAAGGTATTAGAACCTTCCATTCCATTCACTGGTTTCATCGCTGCTTCTGCTGGAATCCTTAATACGGTAATTGATGAAATCAGCAAGAACACAGAAATTGGTAAGAGCGATTTTTAGATATCGTAACTTTTGAACTTACTTTGTATAGAAATTAATATCATRTCTTACATTAAATTACTTCAACAATCCGAATGATACTCTAAGTTTTCAGTTATGCCTCTATGGTCGGGAAATCGGATCTATGCCAAGTACTCATCTCTTCCTAGTCAGTAATTATGAACTCAGTACCGACTGTACTACATCATCTCAATAGCTACAACCCTTAATCCTATTACCATGAGTAAGCCAATATTCATTAGCACTATACAGTTAACACATAAAGACTATAAAAACTTAAGCAGAAAGACCAATTACACCACATGCTGGTCTGCCACCGGCATTACCAGTCTTAAGAGAATCAGGATGGTCACTCTTTCCTAAATCATCAGTACCACTGTGGATAACAACAGTACGTCCAATAATAGAGTTATCACCAAACAAAGTAACTAACTTATCAGTCTTAACACCGTCGGCAACACCAGAAGCGTCAGTTTGGACGTTACCTAAATCGCCAACGTGTCTAACTTCGTCTTCGGGAGCTCCGTGTGTCTTTCCGAAGGGGTTGAAGTGAGGACCAGCTGAAGTACAGCCATTCGTGTTGTCACCAAATTGATGAATGTGGAAACCACGGAGAGCATTGGCATCATTCCCAGTGATCTTGTATGAAATAGTGGTAGGCTCAGAAGCAGATGATTGTTCAAAAGTAACAACACCGCTAACAGAAGCGTCTCCTCTTAAAACAGCAACTAGATAACAAAGTTAGAAACAATACTACCTCGACAATTGCTTCATCTATATAAAAAATCTCTTCCAATAGTTGGTTTTATCACTGGGGTATTGAAACCAACTTCTGCCGTGCCTAAAAACGTGAGCACTTTTCTGATTTGCCTCTCAATTCCTAGATGTCTTCGATAATGAACAAAGCGTCTTGAAACTTACCAGCCTTCATTTTGATGATTTGATTGAGTTCAAAATTAGTATTATTCTTATTTGAACAATCCTTGTACAATAAACGATGTAATTCGCAAAGAAATCAGTTAATGGCATTCAATTGTAAGTCGTTGTGCATAGGAAGAAAATACAGGTGGATGATGTTCCTTTTAAATAGAACAGTCACGACATGTAATATCAATCGGCACTATCAGTTAATCCCCTTGTCAGACTTTAAGTTTCCCCCAACTCAATTGCATTTATTCGCAAACCTTCCAAATATATCATTCAAAGGAAATCCATCAATATAGTAATCCCTCATTTTGCTTTCACACTCTTAGCTTCAATAGAATTGATACTTCTAATCAAATTTGAATCCACCTATTCTCTGTTTGCTCTTGATTGCATGATGCTCACAAAATGTTGCGTATGTGTCTGTTCAGTTTGTTTAAATAGGCCAGTAAATTTCCCCACTTATCAGTTTCAATAAGTGACAAATACTTGTCACAGAGCTAAGAAATACGCTTCTTTGAGAAGACATCTGAATGTCCTGTACATTAGACGCTTAGTCAGCCACGGGAGATGGGATCAGAAAATGAAATGCCATTGGTGGTCATAATGTCTCACGAGATACCCCTCTAGCAATCTTGAAGAAGGCTAGATCTCAATGTAAGATGAGATGTCATCTTAAGGATGGTGATAGAATCGAGTTAAATCAAACCAGGAAGGCAGATGGAAAGATTTATAGGTTGAATAGTTAATAGAAAAACGTTGAGAAGAGGATAATTTCATGCTTATCAATGCTTTTCTTCTAGCTAGGCAATGATGTAAACAAATCCTCAGTACTTTATCAATGCTATTAAGGAATCCAGAAGACAAACAAAGTAATGGGGGAAACTAGCAAACCAAAAAAAACAAGTCTTCAAGTGGAACAGCACAAGTTATTTTGCAGAGATATAATTTTTTTCTTCTGCATATTGTGCAGCATTGAATTTCCAAAACCAAACTACCATAGTAGGTATGGTGGAAGTGAATTCACTTCCATCTTCTCCAAAATCTGAGCCAACTATTTGGTTCTTCCTCCTCTATATAATTGATGTCCTTTCCATCAACAATTGTCTCATTTGCCTTCTCATTTTGAGTAGGCTCTGGAAATGAGAAAATAACATACAACGTACTGAGAGTGACCGTTCCAGCAAATAGCCAAAAGAGTAGATTCGACGGTTTCTGAATCAACTTATCTAACCTCGATTGCTTAGTTGATGAAAGGAAAAGAAGTTTCATTTTAATTGATAAAATCTCTGGAGTCAAATCAATAGCCACCGGGAAAACTAAATAGAGAAATAGCATATAAGTAGTACCAGATAGATATCTTTATAAGAGTAATCAAACTTGCCACGCCATGGTACAAAATGGACAAACAGTATTCGATTGAATCTGAATGAGCAGTTTTATGACCGATAAGGTAACTAACTAACTAACTAACTATGCCAATGAGATAAAAGAGGAAGTAGAATAGTATTTTGCTCAAAACATAAGATAGCATAATCAAAAAAATTTATATTACATAATCTTTCAAGGGGAGGAATAGATGGTTGAGATAACTATCCGGATATTCTTTCTCCTTTTTCTTTTTTTTTCAGTTTCATTCTTGGTTCATACATTTGAAAAATCGATTTTCTTCCCCTGCGATATGTGAAGCTGAAGTTCAATATTGGTGAATAGAGTGGTTTAGAATGAGAAGAACATAATATTATAGGCAACAAGAAACAACGGTCAAATACATTTTTTTCAATCAAYAGTTTGGCCTTGGAATTGACTACATGCTGTAATTCTTCACATATATAATTTGTAGCTAAATGAAGTTCATCGAAACAATCTCTGCAGTACTACTACTTTTGACTTTCGTCGTTCGAAGTAGGGGAAAAATACTCAATGATACTAATTTTTATGAACAATTGACACGAAGTGGAAAATGGAATCTTGTGAACGTAAGCAATACTATTTCCCGGAGTTTGAATGTTGTCGAAGCAGCAGCAGTTTTTTTCTGGCTCCAATGAAACTAACACTAATCCTTAGTTTTATTCTACTAAATGTGGACATTCAACCCAACTAGAGCCCTTGTATGACTACATAATGGAAATATTTGAAGACCATCCAGATATTGAAGTTTCAAAAATTGAAGGCATAATTAACAAAGAAGTGAGGAAACGGGAAAACGTCATTGCCTTTCCAATTGTCCGATTATATAATCCTTCTGGGGTCAATGTCGCAGCCTTAAAAACAAAGAGAACTGCACAAGATTTTACTGACTTTATTTTCGAACACGCAGGCATTCGTCCTACTTACAGAGAAGAAAGTTCTCTTTTATTAGATGATCTTGACCAAATCCGTTCTTTGCATCAAAGTGGGAAAGATCTGTTACTAGTATTTTATGAGGACGGCATTTCCAACTGGCAATTGGTATCGACAAGAATAGAAAAGGCGATAAAATACCTTAATGATCCTGAAAAAGGCAATATAAAGAACTTTGAAGTTGTATTCATTGACGCTAACTATCCGGGTGCCGATAAGATCAAAGATTTCTTCAAAGTTCCAAGCATCCCAAATATTTACTGTAAGTCGAGCTTTTTCTTGTATAGGCATTTCTATTCCCCGAAAGAAAGGGAAGAAAAAGGTGATAGTTTTGATTCATAGATCAGATCTCTAACATAAACTAGATTATCAATGTGACTCAGAGATCGTTGAACATTATACTGATAATATATCCACTAAAGGGGTGATCAACTTTATTTTGAGCAAAAAGGATAGTAAAACGGGATTCCTCAATAGTCTGAATGGCTGTTTACAAAAATTAAAGTCACTTTTCCAGAAATCAATTAATGAATTATAACTTTCCTGAACAAAATTCGAATAATTTGTGATTATTTATAGCAAAGCGTTTGTAGATTAAATTTATCAAAGTTATCCCAGTTATTACATACACAACCAAAACTCCCCCTAGGTATACCCCTAAATTATTCAGAAGATCTGAACAGATGCCATCTTATAGTATTATTTCAATGGAAGAAATTCTGCGAGAACTCAGCATATATAATTTTTTTCATTATTTGAGTATTAATTTTCTTGCCATCATGTTTTTAATCTATATTCTGTTCTCTCTATCTTATGTCATCATTGACGAACATGATGAGACTTGAACACTAATTTTGAGAACAATGCACCCAAGCACACGAATTTGGCTATTACTTGAAGTCTCCTTCCATTAAATAGTGGTCCTATTCTCATTATAATTCTTGTACTTTATCCATGATTCATTGCCTTCGGGCTACATCATATACTAGGTGTTCCATCTATCAAGAACAGCACAAAAAAGTTCTTTGGCTAATAGAAAACCTCAATTTATGTCTGTACTTATTAGTTGAGTTGTTGGCTGTGTTATATCCAATTTTACAAAATGATGACCACACAAGTTTCAAAAGAGGTTACACACGGACCAATTGAGCATCAATTCAATCCCTATTCTGACAATGGAGGAACTATATTAGGAATTGCAGGAAAGGATTTCGCTGTTTTAGCTGGTGACACTCGACATACTACAGGGTATAGTATCAATTCTCGTTATGAGCCGAAAATATTCGATGCTGGAGATGGTATATTAGTGACAGCCAATGGTTTTAGTGCTGACGGCAATGAACTTGTGAGACTGGTGAAACAGGAAGTAAATCACTACCATTACAAGTTTCACAAGAAGCTTAGGATGAGCAGCATAGCAAGATACATTCAGCATATACTATATAACAGAAGATTTTTTCCCTTATATGTCCACACGATTATTGCTGGATTAGATGAAGAAGGACGTGGATGTGTTTATTCATATGACCCGGTTGGATCTTACGAAAGAGAGCAGTGCAGAGCTGGTGGTGCTGCTGCTAGTTTAATCATGCCATTTTTAGACAATCAAGTAAATTTCAAGAACCAATTGGATCCAGAAACCGGTGAGAAGAAGAAATTTGAGTACCTTGAGTTAGATGAAGTTTTGGCTCTAGTGAAAGATGCCTTCAGCTCAGCAACAGAAAGACATATCCATGTCGGTGATGGGTTAGAACTTTTTATTGTCACTAAAGATGGTGTTAGGAAGGAATATTATCCTTTGAAGCGAGATTAGGCAGATAGATCGTATAAGCTCATTTTTATCAAGTACGCGCAGAATTTATGAACTCCTACTGTTTTGCTGTAGTTGTAGTTGACCATCCGTTAACGAAGAAAACCTAAACAAATAGTCCGGAAAGTATTCCTAATTTCAAATCATCCTTTGGTTACTACAATTGGTACTTTTATTTATTTCTATGCTAATTCAAGTATTTTATGCCGGAAGTTCAAACTTCAATCCCTTCATAACTTTGGTGTAATACACGTAGAAGAAGTCGGAGTAAATGACTGTCTGAATGAGTCCAGTGACAAAACTTAAAACATCAAACCTGCCAGTGCTGAAGTACCTATAAATCCAGTTTGGAATATAACATGCCCTATAAAATCCTAAGGAGAAAATGTAATGGGTGGTGATGGATTCTGCTTCCCCTGTGCGCTGAAGCATAAACAACTGAGGTAAAATGGCAACAGATTCGAGCCATAAAGAAAAACTCCAAAGAATTTCAATAATGGTGAATTTATAGTTGAATATGAGTGCTAATATGGCTGATCCACCAAGCAAAAATTCTACCCGAAAAGTGTCAATTGTGTTGTTCGCAGTAGACGCGCGATACTTATTCTTCATCAAGTACAACACGTAGCCTGAAGAGCCAATAAAAAATATCTTCATGACCGTGTTATAAAAGGATATGTAAGGACCTGTAACAATGTCCTGATACCTTGTAACAAACACAATGAAATAGAGTAATTGTGTCTTGAAGGAAACTCCACTTGTGGATCTGCTTTTTGTGATCTTTTGAATTAGTATCCAAATGGATACAAGATGGGAGATATCTCCAAAGAATCTAAATAAATTCATTCTGACTGACTGATATCTGTCTTCAAGCTTTGCTTAAATTTCAATTATATGGCTGGACTATGCGATTGAAAAATCGTGGTTAATCGACAGGCCTTATTATAAATGTCAATCGTTACGAATGAGTTGTTATTTCTATTGGTGAGTGATTAACTGAGCAGTCTTTCATGTGTTAATTTGACGAGCTTGTAAGCTTATCATTATCTTATTGATTGAACCAATGAATTTAAGTAGAAACACAATACAATTAACAATAGATCACATTGAAAGTAATGAAAATACCTTATCCACTTATAATACCGTAGATTGGATTCAGAAGATAGCAAAGCGAAGTCAATATATCCATTGCACTTGTTGAATAAAAACTGAGTTGTCTCTGCAAATGCATTAGTGATTACATCATCTAGTACATTAGTCAAAGTTTACGATTACGTTAATCTAAATAAATAGCTTTATGTCTATGAAGAGATAAGTTGTTAGATTTTTCGAATTAACGAATTGACATAATGGCTTAGTGTGATGGGACCAAATGAAGAACGGTTAAGAGTAACTTGATAATATCATGAATCGACAGATGGCCAGACATTTTAGATTGACCATTATGTTGAAGTCAAAAATAGTAGGGTTATATATGAATTAGCAAACCTGTGCTACATATTACAAATACTGAACGCATACATTGATCACCGTCGTAAACTTATTTGTATTTTAGAAGTATAAAAAATGAGGAAAATTAGACTATTTATTTCGAGGAATGAAACATTATTTACTTTACTATAGAAACAATAGTAGAGGTAGGTTCAACAACAGACTCCACAAGCTCAGTATTAATTGTATTCCACAAACTAACCAAAAAAAGAAATAATGTGAATTATTGGGAATCTCATAGGAGCTCAAGATTTTACAGCTTCAAAGTTTCAATTCAAGCTTTATCTTCATACTTAATAGGATCCCAGGCGACAGGATCATAAGCAGTTGGATCTTGTAATTCGTTTACATCGTCTTCTTCGATGTTGAAATCCCAAACGTCGAAATTGGCTCTTGCGCGGTCTTTGTTTGCAGTTTTTGGTAAAGGAATAAAACCAGCTTGCAAACTCCATCTTATGAGAATCTGAGCAGGTGTTTTATTGTACTTCTCACTTAATTTTATAACAATATTGTCATCTAGTCGTTTACCTCTAGTTAARGGACAGTATGCTTCTGCAACGATGTTTTTTTCCTTCATGTAGTCAATGAGGTCTGTTCTCATTAACCAAGGAGATAATTCAATTTGATTGATAACTGGTTTGATTGATAACTCTTCCCACTCTAACAATTCTTGAATATGGTTAATTCCGTAATTTGACACACCAATATGCTTGACAATTCCTTGTTGTACTGCTTCTTCCATTGCCTTCCATGTTTGCAATCTCAACTCTCTATTGGATTGAGGAGAGTGAATTAATAACAGGTCAATATATCCCAAATCTGCGACTCTTTCGAAACTTTTGGCAATTGCCTTCTTAGCCTTATCGTATCCTTGATCTGTATCGTATACTTTTGTTGTGTAAAAAACATCCTCTCTTCTTGCCCCTGAGGTATCCTTCAACCATTGAACAATTCCTTGACCACTTTCCAATTCATTACCATATACTTGAGCACAATCAATATGACGATAACCAATCTTCAATGCTGCATAAACAATATCCTTAGCCACACCTGTAGGTGTCTTATAAACGCCCAACCCAAGTGATGGGATAACTCCTCCATCAGATAAAACGATACTCGTTGAAACCATTTTTTTCTAATTGAAAGTCGATAACATAAACTGTTGATATCGAGCTTACTATAATCTTTCGAAGTCAAACTAGCAACTGGAATCAATTTTAATTAACATAGTAAAACAACTATCTAGAAAAAACAATTGCAGCAAATAATTAAAAGAAGTGTGAGAAGGGTCTTTTATAAACTTTTGATTTTTATGTTATCAATTGTTAAATTCAGACTTACCATGCGGAGAAATAAATTACCAATTGGGTCATCGGAAATAGTTGCATTCGCTTCTGGAGTATCTCACCTTGTGCCCCTACTATCGACATCAAACTTACTTTGTAATCAGATTTCGTTTTATGACTTCTATGATAAGTAGACAGGTGACACCAATTTAATATGCTAAAACTATTGAAATGATGTATCATTATAATAATAAAATCATTCAAGTTTATTAATCTGTAAATTTGGCGTTTCAAAGACATTCAGGTAATGATCAAATTTGGCAAGTTTATTGTGACAGATCAAGTGAGTGAATATTGTAGATACATCAATAACTAACTATACTCGGAGCATATTCTTATACTGTTGATTCATGTTCCATTTATTCTAACAAAACTACCAAAATTTGTTTCAAATTTATTAGGTATTTCTGGTATGTGCCTTTAGAATTAGATAACGAAACATCATGAAGTGCTTGATAGCTGAAAAGACCCACCTGGTTTGGTTACTGACTAACTAAAATAAAGACAACCAAGTATTCATTTGCTTTGGTCAATCTGAAACCAATTCTACCTGGTCATGTYCTTGTTTGTCCTATAAGACCTGTGCAACGATTAAAAGATCTAAAAGTTGATGAAACTGTTGATTTTTTTCAAACAGTTCAGCGGGTTCAACAGAAAATTGAGGAAATATTTGAGGCACAATCAATGACCATAGCAATTCAAGATGGTCCGTTTGCAGGTCAGACAGTACCTCATTTACATTGTCATATCATACCCAGAAAAGTGGATGATTTTGAAGGACGAGTTGACATGATCTACGAGAAAATGGATTCTGGTGAATTTGATSTTAATGTTGGGTTCTCTAAGCTCAAAGAAMTTGCTCAAAAATCTAAACCAACAAAAATTGAGGATGAGCACCGTCAATCAAGATCGATGGAGATTATGATTGAAGAAGCTCAAATGCTAAAATCTAAATTTGAGTAGGCATTAATGATTAYACTAATGCAAGAATAAATTGAGACTACAGAGTATCAGAATTGGTTACATCTGAATTCTTGTTGAATTACAATGAAATACTATGTACATACGTGATTCAATATCACTTTCTTTATAAAACCAAATGTTAAAAGCGCGTTTACTAACGTCGTTCCGTTTATTCGGATGAGAATCGATTGTTCCATTCAGTGTAACTAGCTCTTATTGTCCAAGCCCGCTGTGCTTGCTTTCAGGTGATGTTGTTACAATCGTTGTTGTTCTTCCTCCTTCTTTTGTTCTTCTTCTTTCTTCTGTCTTTCTTCAAGACGTTTCTGCGCTCTTAATTTAGCCAAAACAGTAGCTCTCTTTCTTTCACCGCCGCACTTCTTCTGGGGAATCTTGAACGGTCTCAATTCCACACCCCTCCTAAATTTGTCTCTCCATGMCAAAATGTAACGTCTAGTCTTGGCTTCTATTCCTGCATCTTTCAACTTCTTCGAACTAAGTTTGAAAAGCTTTTCCCATGAATCTTCAAAAATCTCTGCGTGCTCAATCGTATTCCTGCCTATCTTAGTGAGAAATGTTTTGACGTCTGGAACATCTGATGTTGGAGTAGGTATAGGGAGTTCAGCTGTAGGGATAATTGGTTGAACAGTATTCTGGATTTTCACTTGGGATCCAGCTTTTTTATCAGCATCGTCCGTTGCTTTTACGGGCTCTGTAGAGTAGAACATTTTGAAAGGACTATGAACATTTGTCATTGATGGAACACACTTGCTCGTTATGCCAAGTGACTGGTCTCTGGCAATACCAACACATCTTGATGAAAGTGATCTGAACATCTTGTTCCACGAAACCTTCCGAATTTCAATAGTAACAACCCTGAATTGTCTATTTGGTCCCTGATATCGTCTCATGCAATGTAATAATAGTTTAATTCAATATTCATTCCTTGTATTGTAATTCATATGTATTTCACGTTCCTGAGGTGTATCAACCATGACAAATTAATGAATTCTCAAAGTTGAATTTGTTAGGAGGGTAACACTTTATAGGATCCAATCATAAATATGTATATATACCTGTGATGAGACACTATATTTCTTGCACCTGAAGATGTTACTGTTTCGGTATATGTACAGAATGTGAGTAACTATAATATAAATTAAAATGATTGAAGGCATACTAGATGGAAGATGGGTTCGAACGTAGAGTAGAGTAGGTGAGAGCAGATTCCAATGGCCTGTAATCTTAGAAACTAGCATCCTGTAAAACTGTAGCCTACCTAGGTCTTTATGTTTCTCTCAGCGTGATAAAGACTTTTTTTATTTACCGAATCGATGATCTGAACATGAACAGCTTTGGATAGCTTGAATAGCGGAGCTCATCTCATATTCCATACGGCAAGGTTTATAGCCTAAGTACTAACCTTCCAATCACATGAATACAGCCTGGTCTTAGTTCAACGGGTTTACAGTTCAATATACATAATTGAACGGGATAAAAGTATCAAGAATATTCAATTCACATTTGGCAAAATTCTTCCAGACGAATGATATGTAAAATTACTTATGTTCAGAATCAGCAAAGGGTTGATAGTTTATCGATGATGATGATGGTTAACATATTTAAAGTTGGCTTTGGAAGAACCCTATTAAAAAATTGAAGATTTGACTAAACTAACGTACATTCTATAGAAGAATTTCTCTTAATCTTCTCTAAAAGTAAATAAATAGTTTCTCATCGATTTATGTTCTTGATTACTTCGCTCAAGCAATCATAGTCGTATGTTTGATTCATCCACTTTCCTTCTTTAATCTTTCATGTGATAGATAGTCACTGTTTGAAAAGCAACGGCTCATAGTTCTGGAGATCAAGTTCCAAATTTCAATTGTTATCTTGACTTTCTTCCTTTGGATGATTGATCAGCTATATAAAAGAGTAATATTGYAACATGAGTAGTCAAGATTCAAAACAAAGAGCTTTCAAAAAGATGGCTAAGTTCAAGCTTGTTGGCCTTGTGTCTAAGTCGAACAAGCTGAACAGCCTTTCCAACAGAGAAGTGCCTGCCTGCAACAGCAATTCACTGCTTGTCGATTTACCAAGTGAAATTCTCCACATTATAATTGTTCATCTATCGGCACAAGAACGCTTGACACTTGCATCAACTTGTAGGTCACTGCATGAGATTGTTTCTAAGAAGTACATTTATAACAATGTTGAGCTGAGAAGTAAAATCAGCTTATTCAAGTTCAGAAGAACAATAACTAGAAACAAAGAGTTGGCTCAGTGGGTGAAAGAACTCAAGGTTTTTCGCCCAACCCCTGAACATGGGAATCAAATGAATATTGGGAGATTGGGATATGCGTACAATGCTCCGACAGAAGGTCCACAGGAATCTTACTCTGATCTTCTAGTGACGGCTATAGAGCAGTTACCTGAACTACTGCAAGTCGACATAAGAGAATTATCTCCAAGGTTTGAATTCAGTTCAGCTTTATCGTATCTGAAGCGAAACGGAGTTGGGGAAGAACATCAAGGGCATAGAAGGAGTTCTTTAACCCAATCTAGAAAGTTAATCGCGTCTATTTTTCAATCATCTTCAATGYTGAAGCTAGAAACTGATTCAGCAATAGACGATGACGAAACTATCATCTCTCCAGGACTAGATTGTCTATGCTTATCCTCTGAACCAGGTTGGAATATTCCTTTGAGGTCAAACCTGTTATGGCCATTCGGATTTATTAAACAACTCAAGCTCACTAATATGGTCATAGATTCTGTCTCATTGAGAAAGGACAAATATTTGCCATTAGTCCAGCACGCTTCTACTGGATATGATGATCCGCGTACAATTACAACAGACCCTCTCAGTCGATTATCTTCACCAGTACAGACTCTTTCTTTTCAGTCTTGCACTGTAACGAATAGTGGAAGAAAGTTTATATCCTCGTACTTCAGAGAAGTGATTCTATTGAAACTTAATAGACTACGGTCACCATTTGACCTTGCTCTTGTTCAACAATTCAGAAGTCTCGAGCAGTTAGAAGTAGATATGGGTTCATCTATTTTTACGAACGAAAAGTGTTCATCTGAGCTTGAAGAATCAGAACAAGAAGACCAGTTACACAATGACCAAAATAACTTGGAGCTCGGATATGACGGGGTCATCGGCTCAGCAGCTTCAATATTTGAATCAGCCACTCGAGTTGGCATCTATGGGCATGTTGAGAGATATAATGGCTCACGCCTGGTAAGCGAATCGCTTTTGGGATCTATTGAACACTATTATACTATGCCTATTCGTGGTTCTAACGCTGGGGAAAACGAAAAAGTGCGATTACCCAATACAAGTCCAATTGTATTTGAGACTCAATTTTACCGAAACGGTGAGTCTCTACTTCCTTTATTGACATCTATAACGCACGCCCCAAAACTAAAAACTGTAGTATTTCAGAATGTGTCATTTATATCTCGTGAGCTTCTTTTGGGTCTAGAGTCATATGATGAGTTTAATATTAAAGAAGATAATAAGATTGCTGAGCTGCTGAGAGAAGAAAGACGTGAATTCATTCAAAAGTTTATGTATGAAGGTCATGGCTTTTGTGGTGTTGGTTCAGACACGAGCATAGACTTTGAAAGTGGAAATGCTTTTGTATATTATGACAAGAACAATTTCAGTATGTGTGATCATCTAACTGAAGAAGAGCAGCACCTGATACTTGAAGGATATACTGAGACCTACAGAAGAAAGGTGAAAACATGCGCTAAAATTTTTGCCAGCTTTACGAAACTTTACTCAAAATTTGAAGAAGTCACATTTGTTCTAACAACAAAACCTCCGATATATAGAAGACTGATAACAGAGAAAGCTATTGACGATGAAATAATTAAATATAGGGAAACAATGAATAAGAAACTACAAGTGGAAAGCAAGTTCCCCTATAAGGTTAGTTCTAAAATCAATATCAACTTACCTAGAACTAATTATGAATGGTCTTTGCTGTTTCAAGAATTGGTGAATTCGAATAAATCTTCAAGTTATCAGCATACAAATACAGTCATCAAAGTTGTTGATTGCGATGGCATTATAGTTTATAAGTCTTGACTAGTTATTATACTTACGTTTTTAATGTTCCAATTTATATATTGTATTTACAGAGGTAATTTAATTTACAGTATGAACGACATCTGAATCATTAAAAGAAAACGAACAATATCCTAACACTACTATTTATTGTCAATGTATCAGGTCAAAAAATTAAGTGAAGAATGTGAAGTCTGCCAATACATCATTAGCGCGAAATCTTGAATCAACAAATCGACTGTTTATTTTGTCAAGTTCTGAAAGACAGAATACGATGTAATATTGGAGTGAAAGCAATACTGGTACAATTGTCAAATCTACATTGAGAAAGTATGTTACAAATTAAGTTTTATTTTATTTTATAGTCCCATAAAGTTTAGTAGACGAAACCTAAGATCTTACCAGCAACATGCTTTCTTCTGGCTTCTTCGTGGTCCATAATACCGGCGGAAGTGGTCAAGATGACGAAACCAAATTGACGAGAAGGTAAAAGGTTGGTGACCCACTTTTCAACATCGTTAATTTTAACGTTGAATCTTGGAGAGATAACACCGCACTTGTTGAGGCGACCGTTCAATTGAATGACGATCTTACCAGATCTGTGATCATCGACATATTCGAATTCACCAATATAACCTAGTCACCCGTTAGTAAATCKATTTTTCTTATCAATTTTGGAAAAGAGAATCAAATAAATGTGGTAAAAACTACATTCAATTTTATAAAATATTTTGAATATAAAATTGTATAGCGACTTGTTTTACCTGTGATTAAAAAAAAATCACATTATTCTTCCGATTCATTAAAAGACAAGTAGAACCAGAAACTTCTCATCCAGTTATCTATCGGTGAAATTCCAAAATAAAATAGAATAAGTATTGGGAGAAGAAAATAACTTACCATGCTTCTGCATAACAGACAAAAACTTAATGATGACCTTAGAAGATGGTCGGATCAAGACCTGTCTCTTACCGGTCTTTTCGGCATTGTTGATGGCATTTAGGGCATCAGCTAAAACGGAAGTTCTGGTCATTTTGAATCTATTAAGTAGTTAGTAAAAAAAATCCTTATGAACATGAGTGTCCCAGTTGGATTCATGATCAGTAACTCTTTCACTGAAATAATGAGATTTGAGGAAATCGGATTATAACAGCTACGTCAAGCAGGACTAGTCGAACAAGAAGTATCTACAACCCCTAGAAAAGAAATCAAGTCACATTTTTCAATGCTGAGAACTGAATCCCATCATTACTTCATGGTCGTTGGTCAGGCCCCCAGCGTRCAGATTTTCTCGTCGTCCAATACACAAAACAAAGCTTTCAGGAGATTTGAAAGATACTAAGTCTTGGAAGGCTATATTCCAAGTCAAACTAGTTCAGTTTTAACCCTGCTTCTATGAAATATTTTCGTCCAGTATCCTTCACATTATCCATACAACACTCCTTAATATTGAATAATAAAACTCTGGTGCTATAACTATTCACATACAGATTATAAGTGGATGCTCAAAGTTGATTCGTTGTTCGATTGTATTTTAAGTGACTCTCCTAGATAATTATCGCAGTGAATTGTCTGAAATATGTATATTATTTGGGAGATAGAAGAAAAATAATGTAAATCCTTTTTTCAGTCCAAAGTGTAAAAGAAATGAAAAGTTGAATTTGCGTGGGTTTGTTATTCTCACATTTAACATAGTAAAGTTAAGCGTGTATTTTACATCACGGTGTCAATGTCACGATCGGGTAACACTCTCCTTCCTCTTAATGGGGTTGTTGAGCACATTGCGTCTCACTTTAAGGACGTCTCTGACCCCAACTACAAACCTAACCTTCCCATCCATATACCGCTTCTTATTTGGCAAGAGGATATTTGACTGCTTATTCCTTGAAATGATTAGGATCGTAACCGAATAATTATCAAAAAACCACCTTTCTCTAATCAACCCACTGATTTCATACTACTGGTTTATTCTTCTTTGCTTATTCACCTTTTACGAAGAAATTTTGGATAATGAGCTATATTCGAGTTCAGTAAACGCAATGCATTATTGACTTTTTCAAAGTCCTCATGACGGTAAAGTAACTACTACTTAACTATATATCGAGGGTTTGACGATGTACCTTACTTTTTGTCGGTACCATAGGCCTTGGTGGAATAGTGGCCATCGATGACAATTATATCTTGAGGTCTATAGTCATATTTCTCTGAGAAGTAGCTTTCAAGGATGCTTTCAACACCATCTCTATATCTCTTCTGAGCATCAAGGGACGTTCCAGAGATGTGTGGCGTCATAGCATTACCAGCACCATATTTATTCTCCATTGTTCTCCATGGATGATCCTTGGGCATTGGTTGAGGATAGCATACATCACCACCGTATCCTCTTAGTTGTCCTGATTTAACAGCTTCGGCTACATCTTCAGCAACGCAAATAGCACCTCTAGCAGTATTAACAAGCCAAGCACCTTTTTTCATTTTGGAAATGAGTTCCTTGTTGAATAGTCCTTTTGTTTGCTCGTGAAGAGGACAGTTGATAGTCACTACATCTGCTTGAGCGACCATTTCATCTAGATTTTCGACACGTCTTACACCAACTTTTTCTTCTGCTTGCTTTGGTAATGCCTGGTAGTCATAATAAAGTAGTTCTTTGGGATTAAAAGCTACAAGTCGTTCCAAAACTCGATAACCAATTCTACCAGCTCCGACAGTTGCGATGACTTTTCCCTCTAGATCGTACGAATCTTTGGCTACACCTGCAACATCCCATTCACCTCTGATTATTTGCTCGTGAGCGGGCACAAAGTTTCTTACAAGAACAAGCATTGTCATTATAACATGTTCGGCTACTGATACAACATTCGATCCAGTGACTTCCAATACTGCAATTTTTCTTTCGTTTGCAGCGGTCAGGTCGATATGATCCGAACCGACGCCTGCAGTGACACAAAGTTTTAAGTTCTTCGCTTTTGCGATTCTTTCCTTAGTAATGTAACCGGGGTGAAATGGAGTCGTAATCAGAATTTCGGCATCCACAATCTCTTTGTCTAGGTCAGAGTCAGGGCCTTCTTTGTTCGAAGTCGACACTAAGGTGTGGCCCCTTTCTTCCAACCATTTTCTGAGACCAAGTTCGTTTTCTATACATCCAAACAGGCCTGGCTCATCATCAGCATGACTACCAGCGGAGTACAGAACCATAAGTACCTTAACCATCTTATTATATGTTCTGAGTAGTTAGTTGTATTCAATATTCTTTTGTTTCCGAATTCACCTTGGTTTTTATTACAAGTGTTTTCCTTGTTGCTTTGTCTTAATTTTAACATAAAGAAGAAGGAAGGAAGGAAAGGGGATCCATCCAAGACAAAACTACTACAATCTTCTCGGGGTTTGCCCTTGTATTTATAGTGATCAGTTTCATCATTACTCCTTTTTGGTTGTCTCTCCTTTCATGCCCTATTTCTCCTAATKCTTCAACTCAGTTATCTATTTATTGCTTGATCCGCGCTTAAACTTGGTATGCAACTTGATTGATATATGATATACTATTGTAGATGGAGGTACTTTCTGTATACTGATATTCGGCAAGGTGTTCCGTGTTAATTAAAGGGCCAATTCGTCATGCTTTGTGAATATTTTGTCCCAATTTTGAGCTGATATCCCCTTAGTGTAAATAGTGTATATCTTCTTTATATTATGCTTTTGGCTTACCTATAATAAATGGTACCATTCTAAACTCTTTCGACTTCCTTTTAAGTTTTAGCTAATTGATACGGTGTTGACGAGTTTACAGATGTACCCCTGATTATCCCTTTGTTCTGTTTTAAGAGTATTTCTCTTTATGTATTTAATGGATAGCACGGATGACAACCCCTCTTGACATCCCTAAGATGGTAAATTTTAGAGGCCCGTTTAATCTATTGTTTGATTTCTATAAGGGACACTTCGTCATTTGATAGGGTTAATAGGTTTGTACATGAAAGGCTTACCGCATCTGTAGAGTTTCCCCACAATATTACGGATCAATCTTCCACAGAATACGAACTTAAAACTTTATTTGAATTTTTTTTTTTTTCTTTTTTTTTTTTGTTTARCTGATCATTGTATCTCTCAGGAACCGAGCTCCTTTCTCGATCGATAACAAATTCTGGTATCCTTCTGGTGCCTAAATAAGTTTCTGAGAGGTATCTTATCTCTGAATAATTTTTTTTGTTCCTTTTTTTTTCTTTTTTTTTTTAGACATTTGTTTTTGGTATCTCGACTCATTAGCAGCTTGAATCAGTAGTGGGGTATTGGTTTTTGTATGCAATGTTAAACTGTTCTAATCCACGAGAAACGAACATAGTATATGTGTAGCGTATAATATCCAAATTGGTAATGCTCCAATTATTTTGGCGCTGCAAAACCATGACATTGTATACGGAATTTCATTGTGATTGAAGACCAATAATGTATCCTGCTCAGAACGCAGTACCATTGTTCCTTGTCGAACATATGATATCAGATTTTTCCTACTTACAAAAATCAGCAAAGTCACGTGTATACTTATGCCGCAAAATGCTTTCTCTGCCAATTTATTAGATGTTCTCATTAAATTCCTAAGCTCATCATTGATCAATAGTTGTAAATCAAAAACCGACCACAAGGAACCACAAGGAGGCCATAACCTACAAAATATATAGTGACTCTCCATTAGGAATACGATGATTCAACTGGCCCCTCAGCTTTACTACTAAGAGGGTTTCACAAGAACATTCCACATGCCACTAATTGTTAGTCTACTTGAACATCAAGAATTCACAAAACATCAATAACTACACATTGATTCATGATCAATTCAAATGCAGGACAGAACAATTGAAATATTTGGAGATCTAGGATTATACATACTAGAAAGATGGAACAAACATCAGGAATCGAAGAGTTTCGCGAGTTTACATTTCGAGAAATCAAACCACCGTGTGTTCAACTATCTCGGTTTACTCTACTCCCGTCATTCGATAATTACCAATCAGAGATAACGCAATCGCTACAAGAGATAGATAGAAAGTTAGAAAATGCAAGAATAAGGCTTCGTTCCGAAGAGTTTGGGCGAAATGATGAACCACCACTTAGTCCTTCTTTTGGTGACTATGTCTTCCTTCCAATTGCCCCTCTACTCAAGAAACAAACTCTAAGCTCTGACATAGTAAGCCTATGTTTCTCTATAATTGACAGCTTGGTTGAAACTTGTTGGAGGTACCCTGGAACTTYACATACAACTGTGTTGAATCAACTTTTGAGTGTGAATTTACTCTTCATGGCCGGTCCGCCAACACTTATAGACGTGAGCATGAAGCCTCTCGATCTAATTTCTAGGGGACTGAAACTCAACATGACCATATTGCAAGCCATATCAAGAAACAACACGATATATGAAAATAGACTCAAGAATCAAATGCCTCAGTTGGGGTATAATGTTACAGTTTTATTAGAATGTGCAAGCATAAATGGAAGTTCAGACATTCAACAAAATGCTCTAGCTATATTACTATTTGTAGTAAGTGATCTATTGGAAAGAAATGGTGATCTGCTAGCTATTATCCTACCTGGTATTGTTTCAAAAATTACCAAGGTGATAAACAGCAAATATGAACTAAATTCTGAAGCGACACAGAGGACGACGGATGAAAATGATGGGTTTCCCAATGAACTTTTGAGCTATCGCCCAAAAACTCACTATAACGTTATCTCAAAGTCATTTTCGCTATTAAGTAATATAATAAGCAGTGTGTTTCCCGACAAAGATTTTCCAGAAGTATGTTTATCACAGAACATTTCTTTGAGCACAATCAAAGCGTCAGTCGAGTCTTTCAAACTGCAACAACAAGAGCACGAACAAAACGTCAAAGTATTCAATGACCAAGGTAGAGCCAAAGGAATTAGAAGCGTATCTTGGTTGAAAGCGACCAAAGAGCAAGTTCGAATTGCAATTGGATCGGTAATTCATTTCAGGGCTCATCAGAAATCAGAAATACAGCTCAGCGTACTGGAATTCTGTAAGAAAATACTTGAAAATTGCATATACACCCTAGATACTTTGATACCAATTCTTATCGACTCAATAATTTTCATAGCCTCATCAGCCAATAGGAAAGTGGTACTAAGTATAACAAAATACATCGAACATGAACTAGCTGTATCCAATGAGTTTCGAGAAGTTTTAATGAGTAGGATCCTGGAATGGATAAACTCTCTGCCAACTTTCTCTTCATTTTCCAACGAAAACAAACTACTAGAGATAATCAGATGCATAACAGCCGCTTTCAATTTCATRATGAATCACAAGCTCATTTACCCGCACCATGGATGGACCGAAATGATGCTTTATACGCAATTACTTAGGAACTTATCAGGATGCTTGAGATTTGAATCAAGTAAACAGCTCATATTCAGTGACAATCCGAGCGATCAAAAATCCATTTTAGAAGTATTGTCATTTAACAATGAAGAAGTAAAGCAAGAATCAACAATAGTAGATTATAAGACGTTAGGTTTTAATAATTTTCCTAGTCAAGATCTTCAGGAAGCAATATTACGGTTGTTTGATGCCATCAGCACTATGCCTTTGGATTCTTTAACTTCATTTGTTGAGGTTTATAATGAGCTGGAAGAATCTGTCAGTGCAGATTCTAAGATTAATGTGTTTTTATTGAAGTTATACACAATCCGTGGAATTCTCAGAAGCACTAAGAACGACACCTTTGAGCAAAACGATAATAATTTGTCCGAATGGATTGAGCTCGATGAAAGCGATGTCCAGGATAAAAGTGGTCTGTTAAAAAGTTCTGAAATCCAAGAGTTTGCGTATGAGCTTTTTGATGAGTTTAAGCATTACCTCAGCGAAGAGCAGCACACCTTTGGCGGTAAGGAGACGACTATAGCGGAAATAAACACTCTTAAATTCATTGCCCTATCTGGTTTGTATTCATCTATACAGATTTTAGGAGACGCCGTGCGAGATGAACTTGCCGAAATCATGTATTTTGTCGTGGGGTTCATGGGAGATGAGAGTATGATTGTTAGAGAACAAGCGAAAACATTTCTATACAACGTTGCTCTATCAGCAGGCTATGAGTCACCTAAGACTCTCATTGTCGAAAATTTGGACTACTTAACTGACGCAATATCAAGTAAGCTAGTATCTTTGGATATCACCCCTGAAATACCCGTTTTTCTTAGTTTATTGATAACTTTAGGAGGACAAGAAGTTTTACCTTTGATGGATGATATTATGAGCTCCATATTTTCCGTTATAGATAATTTCTATAATTACTCGAAGCTTTTAGAGAACTTTTTTGCTTTCTTCGGGTACTTCATAGAAGAGTCTCAGAAAATATTGAAGAAAACCAATGTTGCTATCTGCTGGAATCAAGAATCAATACAAGATGAAAACTCTGAGAGGACAACAGTTGAAAACATCAGTGGAAACTTTACAAAGACATATAACAGCTTCCAACAAAAATTAGAATACATATGCAAGACGGAAAATTCATACCAAGGAACGGAATACGAAGGCTATGAAGAAATTGAGAAGGACATTTCGAAATCGCCTTCAAACGAAGAGGAGGACCAAGATGTATCTGGCACTGAACTGGCGGAGAATGATGAAATACCCAAATGGGATTCCAAAATATCAAAAACAAATTACTTCTTAATTAGAAAAATTGTAATTTATTGTGGTAGATGCTTGGGACATCCTTCTTCCAACCTTCGTACAAGACTGCTTCGGTTGATATCGTCTTCATTATTTATTCTTTCAAGTAGTGAAATGGACTTCTACCCTCTACTAAACGAGATCTGGCCTCTTGTTTTAACAAAGAAGTTTGATACTGAAGTCTCCGTAAAGGAGGCATATATCGAGTGCGTAAGTGCTATGTTCGAATATGGAGGTGACTTTATGAGCACTCGGCTGGAAGAGGTGTGGATTGATGTAAGATTTCAGTTATCTTCATTCTTGAAAGCATCAAACAAGCCTTTTATCAGGTCCAAATCGTCGTCCATGAAGACTCACTTGGTAGAAGTCAAAGAAAAACCAACTATTTTGCTTCCTATAGCTTCAAATGGGAAGGTTCAACTATCAGACAACAATTCCAATAAACATAACATAGAAACATTACGGGAGATCAACTCKTTATCATCTATTAGGAACCAAAGTGCGAACGAAGACTTACTGGTTGAATGGCCTATTCAAGATTCTACTTTGAATTGCTATATCAAATGCTTAACTTCCATGATGAAGACTGGTATTGTTCGCAGGACAATTGCAGAATCGATGATAGAGACAACAATGCAATTAATAAGACTCGTTCAGAAAAGGCCTATTGATACACGAGGCATACTTTCAGAAAACTTGAATGAATTGAAGGGTTATTTGACTACCAACTATAATGATTTAATGTCCATTCACGACTTCGGAATGGTGTAATCTCAGCAGTATCTGGTGTCTGAAAAATCATGTTTTCACGGAGAAAGTGCATGACATCTACATAGCCAATATATATATATTACCTTTCATAGAAGGCCTTTTTAGGTATTAAAGGAATATATGGTAATACAAACATCTATTTTCAAGTTCAATCATTATTTTGTGGTCATATATCAAGCACGTATAAGTTTTCTAATAATAATAATAATAATAATAATAACAATAATAATAATAATAATAATAATAATAATAATAATAGTAGTAAATACTTCACCAAACACGCCTTAATTCTGTATATCTATAACATTTAGTATTGTGTGTTTAATTTAACTATACAATGGTTTGCAAGATGCAGTCATGTCAGTCGCTCAAGGTAATACGAGTTACTAGCAACCAAAAATAATCATTCAGTATCTATGATCAACATTATCGTCTGCATCAACTTTAACCATCGGTCTATACTCACTCTTCCACATTTGTTTCTTAACCCATTCCAAGCACTCGTCATGATCGTCTGGAATTTGGACGTGTTCGAAATTTGAATTGGGCATAATCTCTTGGGAGACTCTTGAAACACCATCATTCACTGCTGCTTGAATGACAGCAACTGCTACAAGAGCAGAAACCTCACGTATATCTTGAACATGAGGCAATAATCCTCCGTTAGGATCTTGTAAGATAGGAGACAACTTAGCTAGTTGGTCAACAGCTGCTGCAATCATATTATCTGTAATACGAGATGATCGTGACAAAACTGCTCCCAATCCAATACCAGGGAATGTGAAACAGTTATTATTCTCTGAAATGACTTTTCCATTCACTGGCTTGAACGGTGATCCAGTAGCAATCAGTGAATTTCCTTCTGTCCATTCTAATAAATCAGCGGGAAAAGCTTCATGTAATCTAGTAGGGTTACTTAGAGGAAATATAATAGGCTTTGGACAATGTTTGTACATTTCCTTAACAATCTCTTCTGTAAAAGCTTTAGGTTTAGTAGAGCATCCAATCAGCACATTTGGCTTTACATTTTTGACGATTTCATATAATGAAGTGGAGTCTACTCCTTCCCACTCTTGATCATTCTTTGCAAATGGTTTTTGAGATGGAGACATAATATCAGAGTCCTCCATGGATCGTAAAAGGAGACCAGGCCTGTCAACCAAAAAAATCTTGTCTCTAGCTTCTTCAGCCGTTAAGCCATGGGACATAAGATTTGCAACAATTTGATCAGCTACCCCTAGACCCGCAGAACCTGCACCAAAAACTACAACTTTTATGTCCTCCAGTTTCTGCTTGGTAGCGATCAAAGCGGCCGTGATTGCACTCATCACAACAGCTCCAGTGCCTTGAATATCATCATTGAAACAAGGAACTTCATTCCTATACTTCTGTAAAATATTTCGGGCATTTTTGACACCGAAATCTTCGAAATGAAGAACTGCAGATGGGTAGTTTCGCTTTACGCTTTTGATAAACTTATCTACGAAGTCATAATACTTTTCTCCTCTCACTCTCGAAAACTTATTTCCCAGATACAGTTCATCATTATATAAATGCTCGTTGTTTGTTCCGACGTCTAAAACAATCGGGATGACTCTACCAGGGTGAATCCCAGCACAAATAGTCATTAGAGCTAACTTCGCAATTGCAATTCTGACACCACCGACACCTTGATCTCCAATCCCCAATACACCTTCACCATCAGATACAACAATATAGTCAACATCGTTATTAGTGCCAAACGATTTCAAACGATCATCAATCTCCTCTGGCTTTGTAATGTCCAAAAAACACCCCTCAGGTTTTCTGAACATGTAAGAATATCTCATAATTGCATCTCCTTCCGTAGGAGTATAGATCTAATTATAATGTTAGAAAAAGCTCTGGAGTAACTGTATGAAGAAGGTCCATACTATATATTACATACAATGTGAAAGATCTCCTCGATGTGTCTTCGGACAAGCTCATAAAAAAGAACCTTGTTCTGAATTCGCATACTTGTGCAAAACTCATTTTTTTCTAAATCCGAGCCAAGTTTTTGAAATTGCTTATAAGCTCTTTCAGCCTGTTGATCTACATCCAAATGTTAATATAAATAGAATATCAAACTGCCGGCTCCTGCTTGCAACTGACTTATTGCTCACAACACTAACTCTGGCATAATCAATGGAGCTCGAATCATTTCAATAGAAGAAAATATTTGCTCAGCATTTTCATCCRATGACGACTTTCGTTTATTATTTTCGTCAATCTTTTGATCTAGAAATAATCAAGCACAAAGCTTACATGACAAGTACCAGGAGCAAGAACAGCGAGGCAAAAAGCCGAAAGGCGATAAACCAAAATGTACTTCAAAATTGGAAGAGGTAAAATTTTTTTGATCACTTACCTAAAGTGTTGACAGCACTTGGTAAAAGGCCGTTCAGACCAAAATCGTTTCGCTCTTGTTCTGAAAATGCAGAACCTTTGTTATATAGCGGTGAATTCAATAGACTGAAACCCTACATCGAACAACGTGTTAGCATATAATAATACAGAAATTCGGAGACAATATGGAAACGTATATGCTCCAGAAGATTTATTTCACATATGCTCAACATGAGCCAACCGCTGCTCTCAATATAATCTGGGTATGTAATTTTCAACTTACGGATAAATGACACTCAATGGGTCCTTCAACAGAAAGCTTTGAAACTTTGGGTGCTTTGAGCTTGGGAGCACTGGTGGAAAATGCAGTGGCTCGAGGTCCGCGCAAGTATATGGAGAAGGAAATTCTCCTGAAACCTCTTTCACTAATGGTACGAATAGCATCGATTGTGCTTCTAGAACAGCCTAACATCTTTAACAGCCTCAACATGAATCATAACATCCAACGCAATGGGTTAAGATCAAATCGTTGATTAAACAGCACTCCTAACGAATTACTCCATCGAAATCTTTCTCCCTAACCTTATAAATATTTTCAGGACTTTCAAAAAGAAAGGAAAGCAAAAAGTTAACAATGAAGGTGCAACAACCTTCATCAACTCCATTATCACCAATTGTCAGAAGCAAAGTAATCCCTTCCTCTCCCATTTAGGAAATCGCTTAATGTGTGATTCCCAAAGAATAATTAAAATTGTATAACCGAAGTGGGAAAGAGCCATTCGTTCCTCAGTTATGTTATGTTGGAGATCTATCATCGAGTATGTACGCTAACTGGGCAGGAGAAAAAATTCATTCAGGATAAATAAATACTGCAGCAACAACTTTTTTTATCAAAGTACCTTAATTTTGCCATTCTCTCAGTTTTGATATTTTATTGTTTGAACATGGAATAATATTTATTCACTCACTAGTTAGCTGCAGGGAATTTCAGAAGCCAATGTAAATTTATGAGTCCATGTGTACGCGTACAGTATTGGTGTACTTGTGTTCAGCTGAGGCTGTTCGATGGATAAATGGCCCATTCCCAAACAGTGTCAAACAGTGTTCAAAACAGTGAATCGCCTTACTTCATATAAGTAAAACTAATTGTTCATCCGATTTTCTGTAGAGCAATCGAAACTGTAAGGTAAATTAAATTATTACATAATAAAATAATAAAATGAAAAATAATCATTCTAGATCTGATTTTTGAAAGTTTAAAGTTTGAATTTAAAAGTTAGCTTGTTGTTCCACTTATCTGAAATAATGAGGAAACAATAATAGAATGATAGTTATTTATTATTATTATTCATGGTAGATCTCTTTGCTACCTGTCTTGCATGGCTTTGTAACAAGAAGCTACTGAAGATTAACAAAATCGTATTCCATCGTTTTCATATCGGTTCATATCTTAGCAAGCAGTTTTGCTTTTAAGAAAAATCTATGAACACTGTTCGAATTTATGGATAGATCAATTTTTTGAACATATCTGGATGACACCTCGATAGATGCGATAATTGGCTGTTTGTGATTGCTTTTCTTCTGTTTCCTACTGATTCTTCCAAATATGACTCGAGATAGTAAATACGAAAACCTTGAATTCTTCTCAGACATTTACCCTAATAATACTCATCTAACTTTTCTCAACTCTCGAAGAATTGCATGAAAACAAACCAAATATTCATATGAAAGACATATACAATCACTCACTCATCATCGTCATCTTCAATAACGCGTCTCTTCTTTCTGACAGAAATAGCCTCCGATTCTTGATTTACACTTTCCTCTTTCAAGGGTGAGGTGCTATTATCCAATAGATTATCCAAATCATCTTCTTCACTGTCATAATTCGCATGACCATCAGCTTTCACTTTCCTCAATCTGCTTGCTCGAATTTCATCCTCATCATTTTCATCATCATTTTCATCATCATCGTCATCATCAACAATAAAATCATCCGTTTCATACTTATCACGATATGACTTTCTATCGTACATATTGTCAATTTCACTCTCATTGTGCAAATCTCGGCTATATTTACTAAAACCATCAGTTCTTTCCAGTTTCTCTTCTTGGGCTCGTCTCTTTTGCTCCAGTTTCCTCCTTGCTTTCAAATTCAGTTCTTCTTGTCTTTCAGCATCTTTCTTTTGTTTTTCAGGATCATGACTCGTAATAATGTTACTTATCAATGAGACCTTTGTGTTCTTATCAATCAAATGTTTTGATAGTCTCAAATGTGTTTGGGACGACATAGACACTGGGACAAAGCTCAAAGAAGATCCTAAATGAGCAGACGCTTGTAAAATTTCCTGTACTTCATGCGACTGAGCTAGATATGTATCCTGCATTGGTTTGGATATTACATCAAACATCTCGCTGCCTATTCTTAAAGAAAGAGACCCATCCGACCATCCGATAAAATGCGCATTAGACTGCTTAGTCACTTTTCCAGTTTCGTCCTGAGTATATCTCCACCGTATAGTATTCTCTCCAGCCAACCTCCTCATAAATTTCTCATCGTTGGAAAGGTCACTTTCGTGCTCCTTCTCCATCTCCAACTGTTCTAAATATTTTGCATGATCGAAAGGAGTGGGAGCCACAGCGAGAAAAGCTGGCATTCGCACTATGGATACCTGAGTGAAAAGTTAGTATCACGCAATAGTTCCGTAATTGATCAGTAACAAACATCCAAAATCTGTATTTACTTACTCCGTCATCACCACTATGAGAAGAAGCGTGCTGAGGAATGGAAACTTCTAAGACCTTCTCTTCTATCTCGTCTTCCTGTTCCTCTCCACTACCGTCGTTCTCATCTTCATTGTAATTGTGTATCTGACGAGGAGATCCTGGTATGTCATCATCCTCATTCACAGATCTACACTATGTTAGTTTGCTTATTCAACATGAGTTGAGTTCAAATAGGATCTAATTCACATACCTCTCTTCTTCACTATCTTCACCAAATAAATCTTCTACAGTGTTTTCGTTCTGTTCCTCATTTTTGTTCAGGGTTTGTTCTTGACTTAGAACAACCTCATTCTCTATTTCGACACTCATGATATCGAGTTTCAAAAGGATGGATTCCTCAAACAACAGAAGAAATATTGTTCCGAATAATATATCAATGAATAATTAAGTATTTTTGTCATTCTCCTTCTTCGAAAATTTGATTAAATAGATTAGAAGTAGGTAAGAAAGTATGAGTGTGACTTTCCAAAAGAGATATAGGTTGTTTTCAATGATACCACATACCTGATTTGGGACAACAATATCTTACTCTATCATTGTACATATTAATAGGTTCAAACCATCATGATCTCGTATGCTCTTTCTTCAATTAGAGCGATATGACTGACCAGAGAGACTAACCAAACAATAAAGAGGCAAAAAAAAGAATCATGAGCTCGATTGAATTGTTTCAACTAAAATATGGGAGCCACAAATGATGACCGATCTTTGAAAGTAGCTAAGTCTTTATTACATAAAGATCAAGAGCTTGCGAGTAAGAACATTTATATTCTCACCATTTGCGGCTTTACTCTATCAAGTTTGAGCTAACATGAGAATTCAGCCTTTCAAAGAAAAAAACTTGTACAAGATCTTGGTCACCTAGTCGAAAAGTCAGAGAGTGAGCTTTTAGACAAGTACGTCAATAATAAATATTCAGTTAGGTATTATTTTCTGAGAAATCAAACTAACGAAAAGATCTACTCAAATACATGGAACCGATGAGCTGATAACAGTGCAAAATGAAAACCTTCAAGTTAAGTTAATGGATCTAATAAAAGCTCGCAAGAGAAGTAGCGTTCAAGTTGAACAAGCAAACAAAATTCTCAAAGTATGTACGTCTGATCAAGTGAGTACCTTTCATAACCTGATCTAATATAGCATAACATAGGAAACAGGAGATATTCAACACTGGGCAGAGATATTGGATCAAAAAATAAGAATTACAGAATTTGCGGTAAAACTGATTGCAGCAGATTGAAGATTAGAATATATTTTGTAAGTATACATGCAATATTATAGCTTTGATGTGAATATAGTACTTTCTGAATGTTTATATGAGTATTTTATTACTTGGGAGGCCATTGATCGGAATGCATCCAACCTTCGTGAATAATCTTTACCGCATCTGCAAGATTCAAGTTTTTTTTCAACCTTTTGTTTTTCTCCACTAGATTAGCGTATATATCTTTGTAGTAATCTTTCTGTATGTATTGTATAGATGTTTCAGCAATCCTTCTTTTTATATGGTCCCTGACTAAAGGATCCAAAGAGTCRTTATTTCTTTTTGCCGACCGTGGTATCCCAGTCCAAACTTCCCTTCTACGTTGCCAAAACTCCAAACCACCTTCTGGATTGTTTCTCAGATACTCCAAACGAAGRTCACAGCTTCCATTAAAATCTAAACCTAAGGTGTCGAATTTTGAATACAGATATCGTGAGCGGTCATCTATACTTAGACTCCSGCTCCCATCAAGTGAGCAGGGTTTTGCAACCAACTCATCTGTTTCTGGTAGAATCGCTGAAGACTGAATTGGATTCGCTGCTTTCAAGCTTTGTTCCTCATGAAATTGTCCAGAGTGAGCGACCATTCCCCCTACTTCTGGTTCTAACAAAGTCGAAGAAATAGAAGAATCTGAGTCAGAATTTAGGAATAACTCACCAAATACTTGCTTTCTCGAGAGATGCCTAGATTTCTTCTTGTTAAGGATACTTTTATGATTTTGTTTGTTCCGTGAAACAAAAACCTTGAAGAGAGAAGTATGAATCTTTGACAGGAAAGTACGTTGTTCTGGAGATCCTTTGGCTTTGCCTTTGTCATTATGAGTAAAACATCTGAGCACTGAGCGATGAACCTTTGTAGAACTTGTGTGAACTTCAGTTACCATCGAATCACTCATTACCCTAGCTACTCGACTAAGAAGAATGACTTCTTGTGATCAAATCCAGTGCAATGGATACTGATCCTTGAGTAAAAGTTGGTGATTTCAGTGCATAAAAGATTTCAATGCAATGTACCAGTATCCGGTGAATGATGAGTGCWATGCAAGTACCCAGGGAATAAGGACAGTTCAAAATATTGGAGTAAGAAGTATTATATACAGCTCATCAAGTACCAACTTTTCAAAGTCACATAAATTATAGAAAAAAATATATATCGTTCATACCACCGCATGGTATATGTATCCACTTATATTTCTTATATGAAGCCTCGCTGACTAGTTTGTTAGATTTCCCAATCTAGAAGGTAAGTGATGGATGTATTTGAGACTTTGACTTCAAGTTCACAGAGTTAGTTTTACATTTAGACAGGGTAACCATATGAGCATGATTAACGCCTAATCATTCATATGCAAATATCACGTGTTTAATTRTGTGGTAGTGGCCAATTACTCCTTACTTGAGGGGACAGTATGCATTAATATGCATAATTATGTATAAGTTTAATTTAAGTTCYCAGTACTGTAAATTATGCAATAAAGTAGTGTAGTGTATAAAAAAGTGTGGGTTTTCTGAGACAGACTCCTTTTTGGTGACTTTCTTCTCTTCTCTTCTCTACTTACATAACATGGATTAACTAGGTATTACATACATGGGTACAGTGACAGAAATATGGTGATGAATTGGTGAGTTTTAAACAGCTTGCGAAAGATTATTTGGTGAGAGTATGAACGTTGTGATTCTTGAGACTACTCTATTGGTAAAAGCTATGGCCAAGAAAAGAAAGTCTCAAAACAATTGACTAATATTCACCAAGAAATCTTTGGCAATAGGATCATGGTGATGAATGATGTCATCGGCTAATGGTACTCCCATTGGGATCTGTCATGCTGCTGTATTATAAAATATCTTCTGTTTGGCATCGCGTGTATGCATACATTAGAATGGAATAAATACTACTGTTTCATAGTCTCTTGATTGGTTTGGGAATTTTCTATAATGTAATTTGCTACCTACTTTTTTAAACAACTGGTGTTCAAACGAAACGGTGAAACGCTGAAGAAAACAAGATAGTGATAATTCTAACACTATCTAGTTTCGTATCTTCTTCGCACCATCCATTCTTGTCTGAAGTCTGCTTATTGTATATCTACCATATTTCCATTTCACTCTTTCGACAATCCTTAACTCTTTTCAAGTCTCGGAAGCAATTTCTGTAGATCCTGAACTAGTAGTTAGTCAAGTCATATCATATCATCACGGTATTCTCAGTCTCATTTGTATTTCCGGTTTTGGAGTAATCTCATATATTAGTGTATATATATATATAATGGAAAAAAGCCTAAAAATCGGGCAAATCTCAATATGGCCATTGCAGCTAACTCAGAACCGATGTTTCTATTTTTCGGAATTGTGTAGAATTGATTAATCACTCAGTACTTTGTTTGCCTCTATATGAAAAAGCCAACCAACAACTCCTTCAATGAAAGGAAAAATTCCCTTGYTCATTTCCAAAGGAGCATTTGCTTCCCTAAGAAGAATTAGTAGATTGTCTTTTAACTGCGACAGGGATAGGCATTGAAGGGTAAATTATGATGCATAGTGCTTCTCTTCAACTGCTTTTCTAAGAATCTCGTAGTCTTTCACGCCTACCCCGAGCCTCAATTGCTAGAGTACATTAGCAAGCCTGAAACTTGGTAGCGTCTTGATATTCCATTTAGATATACTTCCACGATTTAAACTGCCATACACTTATCTTTGATGTACCATTTATTCTCTTTATCTTGGACAGATATGAATGACCTTCAATTGCAAAATAAAACCTATGGGACAACTAAACAGAAAGTGCGTTCACTATATGTAATGGTAGAGTTTCACGCGAATGACAGAAGCAGAATTGATTTTTTCAACTTCTTTGTCTTCCTTGATTTAATTCTGCAATTAATAGTTTTATTGGAGTGGGATTATCATTGTCATTAAAACATTTAACACAAACCAGCTATCCAATACATTTTTGATTCCCCTCACAAAATTGATACATGACGACTCTCCGAAAAGAAGCCTGGTTCTTAATACCCTTCCCTGTTGCTCCGCCCTCCTTTGAAGAAAGTTTAATTAATTGTGATTCTATGATATTATTCAACTCTATATTCTTCCTGAATTTGTTGTCTTCACTTCGTAGTTGTGTTCTCCAATTAGCAGTCTTTTCTCTCTGCTTTACCACGATTCTTCGTCGGTACCCCTTAGGCGCTGGAKTACGGTTCCATTCTTAATCACACTATTTATCCAGTGATCTGCAAAATATTCTAACACATTGATGAAAAATGCAAGCCTGAGCATCCTCTTCCGACATGCATTTAAGATTTATTTATAGAAAAAGAGTCTCTTTTTGCACAAAAGGAAGAGAAGGTGAAAGAGAACACTTAAGTAGTGGGCCGCCTCTAGTCGTTTGGTTCATCTCTTTGAAAAACAAAAGTATTTCGGCAGCGTCAGTATGATATGATAGTCCCAGCTAAATTTGATATACTATTTTGTGTAAGTCAACGTTGCTTGCCTTGCAACAATATTTTCAGTTTTGTACTTAACCCCCAAGTGCTGAGCACATGATTGTACTGCAACTATACCAAGCTACTAGACTATTTTAAATATAAACTGCTAAATACATAAATGCACCTATATAAACTGGATATTTAGAAGGTAGAACGAGATAACGCCTGTACATTCTTAAGCTTCAAAGAAATGTCAGAATGCGAAGCAATCCACTGTATACATATCGTAGACCATTCTTCTTGAAGACTCGAGAAAGCACCAATATATTCAGATCCATGAAAGATATGATTCCACAGAACAGGACTTTCGAAAACAATATTTAATGGGTAAGGACAAGGATTAATAAATCACCAATGTTTAAGAATGAATCAGGATCYAATGAAAGAATCCTGTAATTATTTATATTTATAACCACACATTTAGGGTCTCAAATAATTTAACAAGATTTGGTTTCTATAGATTTTCTTTCAGCTGCTGCGGCTTGATTATGTTTTCAACTCAGTCTAGTCCAGATTGCAGGATGGTAAATATTGTTAATTTTCGAACTATTGAAGTGCTATGTTTAGGTTCTCATTTGCAACAACAAATGCTTGCACTGACCGTTTACAGTTCTGAGTAGAATTATTTGATGTCTATTCCCTTTTCTTCTTCTTCTTCTAATTGTCTGTATCGTATGACCCACTGACAATAGCGTAGAATATTATGGTTTAGAATAGAATCTAAGATATCTGAATGAACAGAAAAGTGCTCACAACGAGTTATTTTTTCCAAAGTTCTAGTACGTAAATAATTACGTATTAATGAACGTGAAATTTCTAATAATGAAAAAGAAGACCCAAAGTGCTAAAGTTATATATGCGTAATGAAGGACGGAAAGAAGGGTAAATTACAAAGATAATCTAATGGCCAAGAAACATGATTGGTACAAGGTCTACTATAATTAAACTAGCTTTGCATGCCACAGAACAAAATAAGTGCAGAGTAGAGTTCAGACAGTTTTTGGCTCCCGAAATGATAGCAATACAATCTAATGAGAGCGAAAAAGTACCAATACATTCGGTGGAAAGGAGTCGAAATTCAGGTTATATCAATTCAGAATGGGTTAATATACTTTTTGGGGTAGCTTTTTTCCATACTTTTTCTTTACTTAGATTATTTATTTAAGTTATTCATCAACCACATTTGATGGCCGGTAAATACATACTTGTGGTCACTGGTATTATCGAGAAGGATATTATTGCCATGATACATACCAATAATTACTAAGGTGGAAGTTTAGTTTAGTATCCTAATGTTGAAAGTTAGCATTATATGGAAGTATTCTGGGACATACGTCCACTACATTTTAGAATTACTGTTGATGTATCCAGGTCACAGGATATGAATTATGTAATACAAATAATATAATTATAATTCTAAATTGTTACCATTATGGGGAATCATAAGTCGTTGCTCAAAGGTCTTTGAATTAGAGCAATATTGTGAATGGGCCTATTTGAATATATCTGAAATACAAAGAGACTTATGTATTGGAGTAGGTAGATGAAAAAAAAAAGATGGAAGGAAACAACATCAGTAGCAGAAGGTCCCCATCTACTGTGTACTCCCAAGACAGAGAATCATTAARAAACAGGAACAGTCAAGTCAGTAAATCAGTGATTCTTTCTGCATGAATGGCTTGAGTGAACTGGAGCTACTTGAAATCTTTTCATGTTTGTGAGTACACAGCAGAACAGTGGAATATTCTTCAACTAGCCGATATATTCGAACATTCTGCTTTTGTTTAGTACCGCCCATTGGAAAGTACTACTATTTATACAGGCATATAGTATATAGTGGGGATACAYAAAGCAAGCCAATTGTTTCAGAGACGTCTAATCTCTGTACCACACATGTTTTCCAAGGAAATAAACATGCTAAGAAATATCAGGAAATACGGGGATTGTGATGAGAATTTCCCAACTTTTGGGCAAGTACAATACAAGTACAACATATGTGAACACAAATTTATAGATGCAAATTCTGAGAACCTTCTCTCTTTACCTAATTCATTTTGTGGTGCAAGGTTACTTGTGATGGAACCTATTAGCAAGTGATTGATTAAAAGTAGAAGGAACGATCTATCCTTAATTACAAGCTATTAATTCACCAAAATGCAGGCATATAATCATGTTTTACAGTAGAAAAATGAGAATGAAACTAGGAAATTTCATTGGGTAAGTTTGTTCACAGACTTGACTTCTCTTCGGAAACTATTCAGAAGGACATTCATTCAATAGTACTGCGGAGAGCCAAACATAGTCGCTCTTGGTTCAATTTGGAGATGTGAACTGAGGTTCCAAATCTGTGTATTTGTATCCTTCTTCTTATATATCGGTTTTGTATATTATAAATGATTCCCCTCTACTTGATGTAATACTCACTTTGTATTGAGCAGATAAATTAAAGTAGTAAACTCAAATCTATTTGATAAAAGAAAAAATATCCAAAACTATGTATACGAATTGTTACATCCACAATACTGTAATTCGATTTGAGAGTAGTGTTACTTTTTAGATTTCTCGACTGAAACGTAGGAGACGTATTTCATTTTTTTTTTTTTCTTTTAAGATAACATTAGAACAAAGACAGATTACCCCTCAGTTATGAGAACTATCTGTAAAATCTAACGGAATAACTARGAATACTTATCATAGGTAAATATCAGAAAGAAAACGTTATAGTCTAGTTATATAATTGCTTACTGCTCAGAGTTTGGGTTCCATGTGTTTGTTACATGATAATTCACCACAAACGACTACCGTGCAGTAAAAGCAAAGAATGCAACCTTATTTGCTAGATATTAACGGGATTCCGCAATTTCTGCTATCTGAATTTAAATTAAAGTAAAACAATTACCCATATAAAACTAATTCTCAATTTGATGTCCGATGCTGAGTCGGGAATATCTGATTTAAAAAAGAAAGTAATGACTGCATATTGTGGAGTCTTAGAATTCTCCGCCAGCTTGTGAAAAATATGAAGTATTGTTTCCCAAAGCTTAAAACCTAATTTCAAACTATAATAATTCGTAAGCTTTCTTGTATCACTCACTGCCTTAAAAAAGGGAAAAGAAAAAAAAATTGTTAATATTGATCTGCTAACACTCGTATTCCTATAGTAAGTAACCTTATTATTCACATGCATGTATATTTAGAATACAACTTTCTTGTTCAACATTATCTTGTCATTTTCCTTTGTACTAACGAATTCTTTCACCTAGATCTGATCATTAAAAAATGAAATCAATACGTAGATCGACAAATATACATTTTTTAGTCTGGCATCTATCTATTTCTGATATTGATAATACTTACAGCAATCGGCATTTATTTCTATATTTATAATAATTAAAATTCTGAGTGATGAAGATTGATTCTGGATTATCAAGCGAAACAGAACCATACTAGGATTATAAAGCAATAGCTCCATATTCCCACTTAATATGCCAATTGTGCGTAATGTATTTGATTGATACCATTGGAAACTATTCAGAAGAGTGGAAGCAAAAAAATAATAAAAATAATAAAAAATAATAAAAAAGTCTTAAAATATTCTCTTTATAATAATAAAGAGAATGACAAATTCTCAAATGTACTAACTAGAAGTATCTTTTAGAATATGGAAGGTTCAACAATAATAGCTTCAGAGTCTCTTATATTGTTGTTACAGCACTGGTTTTTCAATAGAACATTTGAAAACTCTACTTGTGTAAATAACCAATGGTACATGAAGTTCTTCCATTTCAAAATGGGTTACAGCAATTATTGAAGACAAGAATGGCATCTATGAATCAAGATATAAATTTCTGCATAAACTCAAAGAAAAGCGTAGCCTACCCAAATTGGTTTATTATGCCGAACTGAAAAGAATCAATTAGGATTAGACATAGACAACTTTTCTTAGATAGATTGCTTGTTTGAGTCCCATACAATTATGTCATATGCAATGGCCACATACCTTTGGGGATTAGAATTTGTCAGTATGAAACCGGTGGTATACATACTTAGAAAACATGTGGGAATAAACATCTTATGTATTGGGTAAATTTAAATCCATSCTTATTATTTTCCTCGCAGTTAAATATTAATCCTACAGTCTACAAACGTTTATTCGATCCCCAAGTCTTCTGATCGTTTACTGAACTAATTGATACAAATTGCAATTCAATATTATGAACTAAATCATAATTTTCCTATTCAACTTCATCATATTTAGAAATAACTAGTTACGAACAACGAGTTACAAATCATTCACTTGATATGTGATATAGCGAATAGAATAGGCAGATGAGCCATTTTCCAAAGCATCCCTTAAAAGGCTGAAATTACTTAGAGTTTTTTTCAAATCTAGAATCCTGGAGCATTATCCGAAGAAAAATTCCAACAAAGTACATACATAGTTAAAGGCTATTGAATTTTTCAGGATACTTATTTATGGTTTTTCTCGATCTGACCTGACACCAGTTTCTTGTAAGGCCTAGAGCCAACAGTATTTACCCTCCTCTATGCTTSCCTCTATGCGCTTCTTTCTATAAAGAAATGTAGATTCTCTTGCTGTTAAGTTGGTTGCTCTCCTTCTTTCAATCTATGCATTTTAACTTGTTTTATATACCTGTTTCCATAAAATTCAAAATACCAGCGAAAGGCTATAGTTGCGCAATAAAGAAAATGGAAAAGGGAGAGAATATTATATGGAGCTTTATGGCGATTTATTTATTTATGGAGTAAGGTGCAGGTACATGGGGACAGTAATCAGAAAGGTAAGTAAAGGTAATCAGGAAGGGGTACCTCATATTTAGTTTCACGTTATCTAACGGTGAATTTAGAAAAAAAATACCTCCTTTCTATGCGGTTAAATTCTATTCACGTAGCTGGTGAAAGTTTGACTAGCTAAAGGAACTATAACCTTAACATTGAGATCTACTTGAAGGAGCATTAAGAGAATTAGCGATTTGCTCTAAAGTAGTAACATCAACTACTAATCTCTTCTTAACTTTCTTGATATGAACGACATCAATGCATGTTTTATACAAACGTTTCATCAATATTTGCACAGGATTTACTCTCACTGGAGTTGATCTGAATATACCTGTCACTTCAAATCGATCACCCTCACGACAAGAGTCCACTAATTCGTCATAAACGCACAAAGAGACAGATTGAGGTGTCTGACCGTCTGGAATATTATCAGAAATCTCTTCAATCTTGATTACTTGCTTATCAGCAAATGTTGATCCATTGTGAACAATTTGCATAGTATTTGTCTGCCCACATTCAATTCTAGGACGTCTAACTGCCTCAGCAATAACTCCTCTATCGATTTGAACGGTTGGTTGTATGTATGATCCGCCCACACGGCATCTAAAAAAGGCAACTTTCATATCAGGAATAATAGGTGTAGTTCTTAAAGTCAATCCTTTAACAACGGCAAGCTTATCAATCAATATCCTGAGAATCCAAATCTCTCATATTTTCAACACCATCAAAGAATATAATATGAGGACGGGCTTTATAGAATGTTCTCGCGATTAAGTCTGAATCACCACCGATYTCTAATGATATGATTAGGGAAACAATAGTATTTTTAATCCTTTGATTCCATCACTGGGGATTACTTCTTGGGGATAGTTCTGTAATTAATAGAAGCCAATTCTTCTCAGTCATTCTACTGGTATAGATAACCCCCGAAAAGCTATGGAATCAATAATATTACAATTTAGTGTTACAAGCCAATAGAATTCTCGTTTCTAGTTTCATACCAATACCAGACTGAATTGGAATCCTTATTTCCATTCTAATCTTTTCTTTGTTTTGYATGTTTCATATCACAGCTAACGCTTATAATTATGCTATATGTATTACTTAGCTCCAATAAGACTTAGCGAGCGTGCAGCATTTTAYAACTTCGTGGAAAAATAATATATATTTCCACAATCTTTTTCATTTAAGAATATTACAGAATGAACTGCGTGCGGAGATAGCTCCTAGAACTATCGTTATTCTAGATTATAATATACATAATGTTGGACAACAGAATAAGATATTTATAGGCGACATTGTCATTGAGTTGTAATCTCTGTTCTTGTGCATTTATGTAACGAATTACATAGATTACTACACTACATATTGTAGTACTAATATCATAATAATGCTGGAAGCACATTCAAATAAAGAATGGAATACGCCTGGGAAACTATTGTCGGAACGGAAACCTAAGCATCTTCATCCTCAATTGCAGTGTGCCTGCAAAAAATTGTAAGAGAGCAAGGCACATACATGCTTGCTATATCCAATTCCAGATTTTAAGGATAGATCAAAATTGTATGGGAAAGCGATCCAAAGAACATACACTCAGTGAGTAAATGATTCAATTAACTGGTTACTTCTACAGGAGAAACAAATTTTCGAAATAACAGTAAAGAAGTTTATGTTTTGAACTATTCATTCTCCATAATCGAAAATGGATCTAAATATAGAGCAAAATAAAATAAATCTGATACAAAAAAGAAAAACTAAAATTGCAGTAAAACACCGTTTTCAATCAACGTTATGCTATGCTCCGTAATTGTATCGGTGTTGGACGTAATAAGTCTACTAGAGTCATTTTTGATGTTCAAATTGTAAATGCAACCATCACAGGTCTCACTTCTATAATTAGTCATATAAACGTCTCATATATAATTCTGATGAATCAATTAAATGATCATATAAATGAGCATTTTGGTCGCTGGAATACTACTACTTCCCATACAAACTAAGTTTCCATTCTGAATGATATAATATTTTCTTCTCATATTGCTGAAGTACGTACGATAGGAGGAGGATCGGTCTAAAAATCAAACTCAAAATACAAAGTTAACGTCTATGTACTCTTATGCATACGCTGCATATATACGATATAAGTATATAATCCTCTAAACAGTATAACAACCAAGCTATTTACTAATCACTCATGACATGTGATAGTTCACACGTGACCCTTTCCTTTTCAACTATTTATTATGTATTTACTTTACTATTCCTATTTGTACTTTTCATAAATGTACTATTGATATTGCTGATTATTTGCTTTTACTTTTTATTAAGGAGAAAAGAAGGAAAAGGTAAAAAAAAGAAAAGACAACTACTAGTGTTTTTCTAATTTTGTTTTTATTTTACAGAATAATAATCGATTACCCAACCATTCAATTGTGCCTTGCTAGCTCAATCGGTAGAGCGTGTGACTCTTAATATCTTAGTAAGAATTGAAGTCATCACAAGGTTGGGGGTTCGAGCCCCCCGTAGGGCTTCTTTTTCTTTTTCTTGTATGTTGTTAAGTTTTAATAAACAAATCAATTGGAGGTAATGCAAATTCACTAAAAGTAAATAAACTTCTGTATAGTTTCATTTCTTAWTATGGTCTGCAGGCTTGATTGTGTAGTATAGACTGAAAATTGACGTAGCTTGAAGTTAAATGATTGTTGATTAGTGGACATCTACATCTTCATTGTCTGCGGTTGTATAATTCTTTTTTTCTTCGCCGTTAGACGATCTGAGGTTGTTTATACTTTGATAGCAAGTCTGTCGTTGGAAGAATGGCAAATACACTAATCAACAACTATATTGTTGCCCTGTCTGGGGGACAAGATGAGCAATTAGTTGTTAGTAAATCAATAGCCAAAAGTATGGATGCTTTTGATTTGGTCGTAATGACATTCTAGGAGAAGGAATGCTCGCTCATAAAGTTAGAAGAACAGACAGATCTATTGACTGTGACTTTCTTCTCCCATCAGGATCATGTTTTGCCCGAATTATACAATAAGTTGTATTCATTAACTAACCATGCAATTGAAAGAAATCGATCAGGGAGAGGTCAAATTAGTAGAACTTGTTRCATCTTTACAGAGATTTCTGACTGGCGATGATGATGCTCAAAGGAATAATGGTATGTATGAACGAATATTTAATTAAAACAAAACAAAACGAAAAGAAGCAAACAGAAGGGACCTAGAGGAATTGATTGATTGTGATTCAATCTGTTGTAAATCATCCAATGATTACAACTCTCTCTTTTTTGCACTAGTTTCTTTACTTCACCTGTTCATTCGTACTTCAACCAGTCTGTTAATGATAGATTATACTTATTAGAAAAACGATAGCTAACCAGTCAAATAGCTATAAAGTGTATCAGCGATGTCCTTTCCTCTCTCTCGAAGAAAACACTTACAAAATCTCAGAGTAAGTTTTGTTAGCTAGTGATTTTGATATGATCTGATATAACATTGAGAGTGGTCTTATTCTTTGTAATTACTTAAGGTACTGTTTTAGTCTGCAGTATTTTTCTGGACTTTTTAAGAGATAACTTTTATATGAGATGCAGCTATAAAAGCTAGCTCAATATACATTGTTCGGAGCATTTTCAAATGAAATAGTGTCAGAGACTCGCACAATATCATTGTGTATTGATCGGCAGTGAATATTATTTACTTCATCAAAGTCTATATGACGTATTTCTGTTGATCTAGTTATTTGTTTCTTTTTGAAACATCTGCGTGCAAACTCGAAGTTTGCAGTTACAAAATCTCATTTGTTATGGATTAGCATATTAGCACATGCAGTATTGTATATTTCGAAGTATCGTCTCATTAACATATCATTATAGTTACAGTGCTCTTGGAATTTTCCTACGAAAAACTTCAAGATGATAATTGTGTTGAGAGTGCAGTTATAATAGTAACTTCATTGTGTAAAATGCAAAGCTTCAATGCTAACTTCATTGAAGGAATTCTGAAAAGGTATGTTTCAGTTTTGAGAGCGCTGGATAGATGGAATGATCTGTTATATATTGTCTTCGATTGACTGCAAAATGACAATGGTTGGGAAGGCGTTAAGGCTTTCAAGTTACATTATTCCCGTGTCTTGGGGTACCCAACTAGCAGTCATTACATTTATTCGAACAAAGTAATGGCATCTGGCTTTCTTTGAGTTGATAATTTCCATCTTCACCATGCAMTAAGAGTACTACTGCAAGTATGGTGTTAGTGTCCATGATTGTCTATTTCCTTTTTGCAAGTTATTCGTCTGACATTGGCTATTTTGTGGTCGGCTCTTCAGGAAGTAACCCCTAAGCCATCACTTAAGAGTATCATTTATTTTGAGGACTATACCCGTCTGAAAGCAAAGTCATCATGTCTCTTTTTGTCTTTCTCTTTTCTTTTGTACCTGCTGCGTTATTTCCTTACTAACACCTTTACAGCTTTGCCAATGAACTAGACATCAAAAGATACTCTCATGCTACAAGATTACTTGTATATAAGCTATTGGATATTTTCGTTAATCAGTTTACTTCTTGTATGCTATTTTGTTCATTTATGGGTTGTGACCAGAAGGAAACTCAGCACGATTGAATAGATTAGGTGTGTGGTTTCCTTTTGTCTACAAATAACATTTCCTCCTCATTTTGTTTGCACGGCATATATACTAACACATCAGATATCCAATCAAACATCAACATCTTTCTAGATACATATATACTTCTTACCTCAGGAGAAAAGGATCCGAGAAACCTGATGTCATTGTTTTCAACTTTTTATTCAATTATTACCAAGTTATCCAACATTTCACATTATTCTAACCAGCTATTTGATATATCATTTTGTTATTTCCCGATCACATTTCAGCCCCCTAGTAATGATCCTTATAAAATCTCTGGCGATGATTTGAAAATAGCTCTAAGAAAATGCTTGACGGGAAATGATATATTAGCTGAGTTGGTTATTCCCTCACTGATAGAGAAACTTGGCAGCACAATTCCCAGCGTCAAGGAGGATGTTCTTGATAGTATGATAGAGGGTACTGCAAGCTACAGTAAAGAGATTTTGTATCAGTACTATGAAGATATAGTTAACGGCGTCAAGTATGAGATCATTCATGGTTCAGGACAGGTTGGAGATGATGATGAAATGGTAGTTAAGKCTCTGAAAGTATTTGAAGAGTTGAGTAGAAGATTTAGTGAAAAGGATAAATCAATCAGTGACAAGGACGCTTCCAGTACAAATAATAGTGAGACAGATTCTACCATAATTGCCAGTGATAAAGAGGGTATATCATATTTAACTTCATTCCTGACTGCTATCTTGAAAGAAGCATTGCCAGAAGTTAGAAAGCTTGACGGGCAAAAATCAAAGGCATATTATCTGATTCTTAAAAATTGTGCTTGTGGTTCTATTGACGCTTTTAATTTCATTCTTGACAGTGTATTTCCTATTCTCTTTGATGTTTGTGGAATCACGTCAGACGATAGCAGTAGTGTTTATGCTGATGGTAATGATCTTAGTACATATGATACTCCTGCTGTTCTATCAGTAGCGAAACAAAGGTCGTTAGTTGAATGTTTTAATATGATCATTAATGTTTTGCCAACAGCTGTTAAGAATACTCCTTCCATTCCTACAAGTTTATCAACTTCTGTCACTGTTGTATCTCCCTCTGCGGACTCTATCGTCAAATATAAAGATACTCTTCTTCAATTACTTTCTCAACTACTCAATGGATCTTCTAACGTTGAGGTTTCTTTACGTGTCCAAACTATTGAGCTACTGACAAGTATCTGTCTAATCGAAGACCTGCTTGATGATTTAGAAATTGGAATTATTATTCATTATTTCAATACTATCATTGTTGACAATGAGGACAATATAAATACCAAGGCAGCTTCATTGCACGGGCTGGTGAGAATCTCAAAGAATAGGTCGGATTTAATTATCAACAGCACCTATCCTTTGCTAATCGAGCTATTCAAAGAAAGTGAGACTCAGAAAGAAGAAGTAGTTGACATTATGGAAGATAGAGATAACGCTGTAGAAGTGTCATCTTTAGAAAATAGTAACAGCAAGAACCCTACCCCGAAGACTCTTCTTAGTAGTCGCAACAATGACATAAGTATCTCTCAACAAGAGATACTTAATAACCTATCGATAGTTACCACAAATCAGGTGATGTTTGAAGTATTGGCTGTTAGGCTTTTGGGTCATGTTACTATGAAGTTGACTTCTAGAGAAGAAGTTTGGTTGAAAGAGATCAATATGGTGTTGAAAGTATTGTTGGAAATAGTTAACAAGTTAGTGGAAGCTGGAAACGAGATCCAAAATAAACTGGAGACAGATAACATTGAAGAACGTAAAGATGCTGGAAAGGCGTCGGCTTTCCCTCAATCCGCAGAGATACTCTCTAAACCTGTGAAACCCAAGTCGCGGGTTTACCCAATGACCAATATATTTCGGGGTTTATTTCCTAAACTGATTGAGATAGCAGAAAAGATGAATACACTATTATCACGCAAACAAGAGAAATGTAATAAATTGGCAGAATATGAAGCAAGATCTATTATACTCGAACTTGAAAAATTGGTTGGTTTCTTTATCAGAAACTCTGACGAAAAGATTCATCTATTTTACTTTGATCAGGTGATGTCTAAGCTAGTGAATGAGCAAGCATCAAACTGTGAGGTGATTATAGCTTCTGCTTTTGCTGCTGTTTCGATGAAAACAGATTTCACGTCATCGTTTGAACAACATCAAACTTCGCCTATTCATATGCTTCAGGCAAGCGTTGATGTTCTTGGAACTGTGGACAATGCGTTTTCTCGTATGGGTTATCTACAATTTATAGCTGTTATTTCCAATAAATGGGTTAAAAGTGGGGATGATAGTAGTCTTATGGTGGCTAGGCTGATGGATGAACTGAGCCGTGAAGTTGAATTTGAAGTTGGTAACACTTTGAGGCTTGATATGATCAAAGCACTGGAGATATTATCATGGGTAAGTGTAGATGAAGAGCTTTGGTAGTTATCAAAGGTAGAAGCTAGGATATGTACAACATCTGCTTGGTGTTCATATTGAAGATAGTGTTAGTCGGTTTTTGTAAAAGGAAAAGCAAATGTCCTCAAGTTTTGATTTGCAATAGTAGCTGGCAGCTCAGTTGTGAAACAAAAAGTGTAGTATCATTGCTATCTAGCACCAGAGAAAACTGTTGATTGTTTATTACTGTAACTTTTACAATTCCTCTAACTATTATTGTTTGTATCGCTGCTGTTGATCATCTTCCTTCTTCTTGTCATTTTGATTTGTTAATTCTGTTAATTCTTTCTTTCATTATACTAACTAGAACTTAATAGCTATGCAAAGGGTTATTAATCCGGAATGATAAAACTGTCAGCAAGTACATTACAACAATAATCAAATTATTACCAGACGATCAAATGGGCTCCTTTGCAAGTAAATCATTGGAGATGATTATTGTCGATAATGACATACTTTGCAAAGAGAACAACTTGATCTATAGACTACTGTTCAAGCAAAAATTCTTCAATCTAACTGTAGATGAGATTTTAGGCGGGTTTAACAATCTTAATCCCAATGGTATGTATCTTTTGGATTATATAACGCGATAATGGGCCTATGTTTAAAGGCTCGTACTCCAGATTTACCCACTTTGATCTGTGATCAGACGTCTCTAATTGCTCTACACTCCATATGAATACTAACCATCTATCATTTTCAAGCTCCTGCAAGATCCAATTATCTTACTGCACTGTCGTTGATTCTCAAATTCATTCCTGATTCAATTAAAATGCCAGAAATCGAAAAGGTATTTCCCTTGTTACTTCAAACCATATCTCTCAACAGTAACTCGAATGCAAAGGCTGCTGCGATAAGAATGATTACGCAAAGTATCGAGGATCCTGAATTGAACTCTTTGGCCGTGACTCATTTACAAACTATTATCCCAAATATGTTGGATAGTAGCAATAGTAATAGCTGTTCTCTCATCAAACTGGAAGCTATTACCTGCCTTTTGGCCATGGCTAGAAATGTTTCTATTACTTCGATGGAGCCATATAAAGTAGACATTATCAGAAAACTTGGTGAATTATTGAGTGATGGTAAAAGGAGTGTCAGAAAAGCTGCTGTTGATTGTAGACAAGCTTATTATGAGTTGTAACTATGTGATAAATGTACGAAATTGTGTTCTGTGTTGTAAATTCTACATACTTGGTATATATAATATGTTTGAATTATGTATTTATTTTATTACGTAACTACAACCACATTATCGTTCTATGCAATGTATCCCTTCTGTACCTCTTATGTTACACTATTCGACTCAATTTGTAAGTCACCGAAAGTGATAGCAACTCGACGTTCGAATAAAGAAATGCAAATAAATGCTCAGTGAGGCATTTCAAGCATTCCAGTCACTCCAGTTCAGTTGTGGGTCACAGTATTCAGCTTTTGATTACTTCTCATGGTATATTTGTTGGAGTTCTTATTATTGCTTTAAACAAGTTAGGTAACCCTTAATAACAAGTGCACGTAAATCTTCAATTGTCGTCAAGTTGTATATATCTCTGTAGGTTGGCCAGCTGGGGCGTCAAGATATGCATGGTATGGGACTCTAGTTCAACCAAATCAATTCAGTCTAGAACACCATTAATATTCATGATTCAGTCAAAGTCTGGAAACACGAGAACTAACTTCATGAAATGCATGCAATCTTCGAGGGTTTCACTTGAAACTTTATTATTCTGAAAATTTCCAGGATACATCGCTAGAGTTGTAAAAGTGCTGATGCGAGCGACTCAGATAAGCTGTCGATCAAAATTACACGTGCTTTGGTTTTCATTGTACAGTAAGCATTGTCTATACCAGTCTACTTGTTATTTTTTTATTACTCTAGTTATTCCTCTTCTTCCTCGCTGTCTGACTCATCGTCACCAAGTCCGACTGGTGCAAGCCCTGGTGTCAAGCCAGTGTAATTACGAACAGGTGTTCTTCTAACAGAACCAAAATCTCTGAACCTTCTCTTTTCTGAGCTTTTAATTCTCTCCTTACTCGTTTCTCTGTTCAAAAACACCTTTTCTTTCTTTTCGTCTAGTTCACTCGATTTTTTACTCATTTCAACGACTGCTCTTCTGTTAGACCTGATCTTGGTCTGAAGTATGTTCATCACTTGGTTCATCTTGCTGTTGTTACCTTTCAACACATTATGGCCTTCATCATTCATTCTCCTTGTTTTTCCATTCTTTCTAAGTCCTTCTTTAGTAAGGCTAATCGACGCTGCTAATTGAATATCTTCTTCCTGTTCATTCAATCTCTTTTGTAAGGCTTTGCGCTTTCCTTTTTTTCTCTTTTGTATTCTCTTTAATTCACTTTTTTTCGGTAAAGAAGATATAATAGCAGATGTTGTATTTGATTTGATGTTTGTATCACCAAATGACGTACCGAATACCTTCTCCAATAGGTCGTTGGTTTCGCGCTCCGCCCGTAGCTGAGTTTTTCTAGATGAGTATGCTAATTTGGCCATTGTATCACAAGTTTATGTTAAGTACTTAGACTCGTAAATTAGGAAACTTTCGTATAGCCTCATGCAATCACAAGAATTCCAACAGTTTCTTCCCAGAATCTGAACGACCGTTGTTGTTTTAGTTCACTGAACAAAATTACGATTTTGATAGTTCTTGCTATCTACTTTGAAGTCCTTCCCATATTATAAAAAGTTTTCATGTGTAGTGAAAATATAAGTAAAATTCCAGATTATGTAATCTATATTCGCATATCTTATTCGATGATGTAATCAATAATGACTCCCTAAGTCAGATAGAATGACGAGATTCTTCGATCAAATCAACTGGCATATGTTGTTAAAACCGAGACTCGTAAATACAAGTATTGAAAATTTCCAAGTCAAGTGATAAGATTTATGAATACAACGATATAGCCATATTTCCACAAAGTAGGTTCTCAAAGAAGAGATATTGGCAATAATAGTTTCATACAGCTCAAATCTTTGTGGAAGGACTTCATCACTGTGTCAATACATTCAAACATACTTTTCTTCATGGATAAGAAATCGCAAAAAGGCCGTCGTAAAATTATACATACACACAAACACGGAAAAAGTGATTGTATTCAAATTCGTATTCATAGTCCTATATACAGATACCCACTTTTAGTATCCGTTCAACTTGACCAGCTGCCGACTCGGACCTAATTTCGGAGGTAAGTTTCTGACCCGCAAGGCTTCAGTATTTTACATTATTTTTATTGTACCTTCTCCTCCATACCGACTCAAATTCATTGGGAGAACACAATAAAGAAATCAGTAGAATTATTTACCCACAAAACCAAAACAATCTTGATAAAGTATCCATGAGTTGTTGCAAATGTCTTCATTAAGTAGTGACCAAATCCGAAATAGTGGTTCGTACTTGGGCATGCTACCAAGCGAACATACTAATTAAAGAGAGGGAGTTACACCGAAGAGTACCGAGCTTCTGTAATATGTATGGGTTGGGGTCAAACTCGGATCAAAAGACGGTTCAATCATTGATGGAACTATTAGTAATAACAATAACAGTGGTTGCTTATGGTAAGGCAGTTCCTGGAATATTCCATAAAAGGAAGATACCCCTCAAAGATCCAGAATAAGGTTTACAGTCAAGCGATACTAAGTTCACATTCTCAAATCTTTTTGTCTTCTTCTCTGTAAAGATCGAGGAAGAATTGAATTTACTTATCAAGTTGATTTGGAATAAAGAGTTGAGAAGGAGAACAGTTATTCATAAGAAAAGGTTAACATCCATCATTTAGTGCTAGTATGAAATTTTAACGACAGGATCTCTTCTTTGATTGGAACTCATCGAAGATTCAAGATTTCGAGATATAAAGTTAATGCTGCCCCACTTCTYACATCTCATTCTATTGAGATACATAAACTCTAATCTTATGTGGAACCTCTAGTTTGCCCAAATCAGGTTCAACTTCAACTAAAGCCTCACAGATTTTTTCATTCAGTATGATCATCCCACGGCTGTACTTCCTCTCACTTATTTGGAAAGTGATTTGATTAAAAATGAGTTACTATTAATATAGAGATAACGATCCAAGTATTAAAACCTCTCAGTTTTCACATTTTTCTCTAATGCTTTCAACGCCTTTTACTATAAGCACGACAGGAATTGCCTTTCAAATATTTTGGYGGTTTAAAACTGAACCCCTGAGTTTTGTTTGTTTACGGTTTTAGTTAAATTTCAATCGGGTTTAGCCACAGGCTAATTATACGTTTGCCTGGAACAGTAAGTGAGAGACCTCTTTCAAAGCAGGTTCGAACATATTCAAACATCGGATTTATCTAAACACAGGTTTTCATAAGGTACCTTAATATCACAAGATTGTTCTACATTTTTTGAGGATTGCTGGTAGAATCGACTCAGCTAAGTAAAAGCAAGTTTTTTGTAGGAACAAAAAGGATCAAAACCAACAGACTCCAATACAGCCAATAAAAGAGTTCTCGCACTTCAGCAGAAGAAATAATACATTCAATCGACATCGCAAACACCGCCAATTCAAAAATGCCTCAATCTATCTTAAGCGACACCTCAGTCAATAGTAATATACAAGCTAATGATTTAAACCCCGAACCCTTGAATGTCACCAGCACTATTGAGGCAAATGCTACTAACGCGGACGATGCAACTACAAGCTCTTCCAGAATTGAAAAAGTGTACAGCCATGGCGATAAATTGCATTTTGGCAGGCATTCAGTTTATAAGAACGACATGCTTAATGTTTTAGGATTCGTTATTGGTGAAAATAACACAGTTTTCCCTACAAAAACCGTTAGAAAATTTGGAAACCCTTTACCACTGGGCTATTCAGCTTTCTCGCTAACATTATTTGTTTATTCATTAACATTAACTGAAGCTCGTGGTGTCAAGTTCCCTAATATCATTATCGGCTTAGGATTTTTCTATGGTGGGTTGGTTCAAGTGTGTGCATCAATGTGGGCAATGGCAACTGAACGTACAGTAGAAGCTTTCTCTTTAGGATCGTTTGCTGCTTTCTGGGTTGGGTTAGCTACAACATATACACCTGGATTTAGTATTTTGGAAGCTTACGATACTGAAGTTGAAGAATTCAATGCTTTGGGATTTTTCTATTTGTCATGGCTTTTTGTTGCCGTGGTTTCATTGCTTACAAGACTCAAAAGTTCAGTTCAGGAATTTTCATTTTACTTTTTACTGACGCTTCAATTTTTGTTGATGACAATTAGTACCCTGGTTCAAAGTGTTGGTTGTCAGAAAGCGGCTGGAGTTATTGGTGTCATTGGCTCTGTATCTGGATTTTTATTTGCATTCACTAATTTATCTGATGAAAATAATACTTGGTTCAATATCAATATCATTCCTTTGCCTTTTTCCAACAAGCCAAAGTTGAAAATTTGATATAGAAGGTGTTACCTGAACTGGCAAGGAATGATTTCAGAAGAAGAAGAAGAAGATGAACGGGAATATGCTGGTTGGGTTGAATTAATGAAATATATTTGGTTGAGGAAGAGAGATTGATTGATTAAGAGGATGTGAAAGCGAGCAAGAGTAAGATATTTCACAATCTCTTACATGACATGAAATGACGATTTATTACAGAGATTGGGTATAGATAGGGGGTATAGATAAGAGCATGGATAGGAAAATAGAAAATTGACAAGTAACAGGATATTGATATATATATATTGTGTTAACCCCGTAAGCACATACTTGGGACTTGAAGGTGGGTGTACTCAGCCAGATGGAATAGAACAAATTTAGAATCTCCTGAACGCTCAAGACAAAGAAGCAAAAAGACAAAAGGGATATAGAACCAAGAGTGAACCATTCTTCACCTTGCAAATTCTGTTGCTGAATAAAGACGGAATATGAGTTACATTCGAACAATCTGTCAACTTTATAATATAGATCTGATACTGCACTTGTTCTATTATTGATATTCTTCTGAAAATAGTACAGGGATTTATATTCACGTGAGAAAACAACTGAATGCTATTCTTACAGCTATTTGAACCTACAATGATGATAGTACATAAAAAATAAAACAAAAATAATAACATAAAACCTTGCAGATATAAAATCAAGCTTATAGAACTGCACCAGGCATATAGTGACTCTTATATGGAATATAAGAACTTTCAGGGGTGTACAACCCAGCATACGCGTTATAAAATCCAGTAAGAGCTAAAAAAATTGCAAAGTAGCCACTTGATTTCATAACAGGTGTGCTTCCAGTAAAATAACCAATCGAGAGTAATAAAAATAAAATATCAATAAGAACGAAGAGAATAAAGAATGCCCATGTAGATTTCAAAGTTAATGAAGTACAGAAAATCGAGAATAATGTCCAACATAAACAATACAAGCCCATTGCCTGACTGAACTCATTTGCATCAGTGTATGAGCTGGCAATTCCAAAGCTATTTGTTACGATTGCACCGAAAGATAGCCAGAATCCACCATATGCACCAAAAACCGTGGCAGCAAATGTGTTTTCAACAGCTATGCACCAAATAGAAGCAATGGTAAGTCCCAATCCTCCAGTGAAAAATGCCATTCCGTTTACGATATTTGTGTTCGTTACACCACGGGCTCTAACTAAACATAGTCCAATTAACAAGGCCGTGAGAGAGAATGCGGATAGACCTAGTGGAACAGGATTACCAAACTTTCTACTTGGAACTGGATTGCCGCCAGGATTCAAAGTACCACCAAAGGCTCTTAATAGCTCATCCCTATGGTAAGTATGAGCTCCTAATGTCACATATTCGTTGTTGTCACCTGAGGTTGTAACACGAGTTATATGATTAAGGTCAGGTGAATTATCAAAAGCATCTTCAAGCTCTGAACCCGAAGCTCCTTGTCCTTGTTTTTCTAGGTCGTCTGACATAGTAATAGCATATATCTACTGTAGAATTAGTTGTAGTAGGTTGATCTGAAGAAAGAATAAAACGGCCAAAAAAGCTCCGATAGTTTCCATTCGACAGCACTGAATAGATAATTTTGGTATGAGTGTTTTCAGTGATAGTACTATTTCAAAGTAAAATAATTTATAGATTTGAAGTTATAAGTTAGAAGACAAGACTGGATTATAATCATAAGCTCTTATAAGAGAAGTAAGGAAAGCAAAAAGATACGGGATTCGTAAGGATTTTATACATTTTACGATCGGAATAACTAATTTATTTATGAGAATAAGATAACTAGCAGGGAGACAACTGACTGGAAACGCTTCATCAAAAATTCTACCATAATTATCGTAACAAATATCACCAAAAACTGTTTGAAAGTAATAGATGAATAAAATTCAGGGTTAGGAATGATGAGGAAATAAGGTTCAGAGATTAATCACGTAAATGGCAGGTGTGTTGATTAGGTTCAAACTAAAAGCATTATAAGGTTTAATAGCTGGCTTTCCTAAAATGAGGACGAAAAAGAGTAAGTGTAATATGGTTAATTTCATGGGAGAAAAAGTTGATGGGTTTTTGGGTATGGGTGGAATGACGGAGAAACCAGAAAAGGATTTTTATCATTACAATTAAAGGTAGGTTAATGGGAATAATCAAAGTTGTGATTGTTTATTGGAGATTTGGAGTTCAACAGTGTGAGTTTACTAGGGTCATTTGGTGTGATTAGTGCATTCCTATGAATCTCCCTTACACTCTAGATGACTGTCATCGCACGCTATCTGGAAGACTAAAACTGATGTTGATACCTACTCGCTACTGTGATTATTATTGTCCTGTCACTCAAGACATTCTGATATATAGTGTGACATTTTATTCACTTGTTTATAGCATTACAAAAAGTTTTCTTTTGCCCAGAGTTTGATAATTTCATTACATTTAGAAAGAAAACTCAATTGCAGCCGTATTATATACTACAGTCGACAGACTGTATTTTTGGTTTCAGGATGTAAATCCCTGTTTTCTATATTCGTGTTTGTTGAGCCATCACTTTAGAGCTGCCTTGTCATGTCATTTCACTTATTTTTCGGACAGATTGGGACAGCCTTCAAAGTGAGCTTCAACAGAATTTTCAATCTGATAAAATGTAGTTTMAAATCTAACAAAAATCAACCGTATTAGATAAAAAGAGAAACTGCTACAAACTTGATGGCCTTTCCTTTTTTCTTTGGCTCATTATATTATCAATAATATAATACCTGCCAATCGTTCAAGTCTTTTGATTCATCTGYCTTCCGTTATGGACATTCGATACATCAAATCTGATCATCTTTCGCTCGTATGAAATATAAGACAATAAGAAGCCACATAAGCAATGCAATGTATGCATGTTTTGGACAGGAATGCATTAACTGAAACGATTTGGATTCAGTGACTGAATAGACAAAGGATAGATTTCAAGACATGAATCATTTCGGATGTGGTCTGTTTTTATCACATATCGATTGGCTCTTCGCAAATTTATTCTGCTAGATAGTGGTGCCATAATAAMTGCTCTAAAATCTTAATGTTTTACTGAGTTCGTAGGCTACTATGCAACATTAATARAAGGGCGGTACTTCTTGAACCGTTACGTTACTTCACTTATTTCATGATTTATTATAATCGTTGATAAGAGAAACCATATATCTCTTGCTGTATGAATTCCTTTTTTATTTGTCTGTTCTTTTATTTGAATACATCAACATCCACACTAGACGTCTCATAGTAGAAAGATGATTATAGATCATGTGATCTGTAACGAATCGGATTCTGATATTGAATCACTTTCTGCCTCTCACTTCTCTTCCATTCAACGCTGATAACCCTGATGGTCCTTTGACATTCATTCTTCAGCTATTTATTATGCTGTGATAAGGTAGAGCTTTTTCAAGCTATTCTATCAATCCAAAAAATCCCAGTCATGATATTTCGTCATGAATCGTTAAGAAAAGCATTTGTGTAGATATAAGTAATGTCAGATTGTCCCAAATCAAACTATTAGTACTTTTCTAGTTCCGATGTAAAAAATTTACCTTGATTGTGAAACAATATCTCCTCGAAATCACACCAGAGTTCTGAATGTTGGTTGAAATCCCGAAGGACAGTATTCAGTTCCCTCCTATGATACTTCATTACTAGCTAGCACTAACCGGTTAGCTGTGTACCATATCTACTTAAAATCATACATTGCCAGAACTGTGAATCACAGGAATACAAGACACATGAGATGTCACTTAATCAACCCTGCTACATACAGCTTTTGACCCCACACTTTTGAAATCAATGAACAATAGAGGATGAATACTAAGAAGCAACCAAGCAAATCACTACCCACCTTTTTTTTTTTCATTCTTGCTATCTAATTAATTCATCGCCAGTCATATAATGGCATGCCATCTCAATATGGGGCTTTCTGGCCAATTGAGTTTGTAATCCGGAATAAAACATGAACTAAATTGTGAATAATCACCCTAAGTAGACTTTATATTAGGGTTTAGACGGCTATAATTAAGGTTGAGAGCTTATTCCATGCATACTCAAGGCAGAAAATGTCAAAAAGATGTAACATATTTAAGTTATTCACTGTTCTGTAATTGTGTAATGGCTGTATTAATTAGTGGAGTAATGCTAGATAATATTGGATGATCAGAAACAGGATTTACGAGATTTACTAATGAATAGCTTGAAATTGAGTTGATGATATGATATACGAAAAGCATAGGTCCGAAACATAAAAATATAATAATCCAGATATGCTCCTATGAGAGACTTCATATTATGAGAGTAGTTTAAAAAGGTTTAACATTGTAGGAAAATAGCTTATAACTACTACTAAGTGAGAAACGAAGATCAAATTCCACTAAATTGTTCAAGTGAAAAATGCTTCATTTTATTTATCATATATTTTTCCAATACCACCCACCAGTGATGTATCAATATGATTTTCTCATATGCAGTTTATCCGAACTGCAGTACTTGCTATCGGATAATCGCATTATGCATAACAAAGTATCGGATAAGAAAAACAAAAAACAAAGCATCAAAACTTACCCTTGCTYCACAATTGAACCAACCTGCTGAAAAAAAAAAGAGAATGAATTACAGCTTGTTTTCTGAATAACAGTTAATTCAATTTGATTAGGTCCTACGGAAGTTTTTCAAGCTTTTCTCTCCATATTCTCGGTCTTCTTCAACCCTTTGGAATACAGGTTTAAACCGAAATAAGGTTTGTATAAACCTTATGGTTTTGAAAGATTTGAACGTTTATAAAGTGGTACTTTTTGTACTCCAGTATGTTAAATGAGACTATAAATAGGGTCAACTACATTCAAGTAAATTTAATAGAAGTTCTATAAAATAGGTGCTGGTTGTGGATTCATTAAATGTTATGCTGATGAGGTTAAGAAAGATCTAATGACTGTAAAGCCCTTCTAAAATAAAAAATAAAAAAAGTTGTACCCCAGATTTCAAGGAACTTTATGTAAATTCAAAATCTTAGCTAATTCTTAAGTTTGATAATAAAATTCTATTTCCATCCTAGGTATTATGAGAAACAGGATAGGAATTTATATGATTTTGATGAAAATACTTCTGGAATACAGATAATCTTTTGAATTCATAGAGACTATTACCTTTAAGTGATTTCGTTTTATATTTAGAGGATCAATCAAATAATCAGAATAATCAATAAAAACAATTAAACTTTCAAACGGCGGTCAAAATAAAGTTTAGCTCTATTTATCTATCCAAACATTATTTAAATGTGACTTTATAAGCTCATCATATAATATTTTCCGATATTCTCAATAGACTAAAATAATGGCTCTACGACCTCCATTCAATTATAGCTACACCACTTTGCTAGTACACCCCTATGATAATAGTCTGAAGGGAAGTAATAGCGGTTGCAATTTCTCGAATGCGGATCACTGGACCAGTACGGAAACAACCAGCTATGAATTGCGAGTCCTTGGCGATATTCGAACAGGTAGCCAGATAAGGGTTAAAATGGCGTAAAATTTCACATACAACTTTCTAAGAGCAACATACTCCACACGTCAACAGCATATATCCAAGTCACTCAGCTTCCATCTTCCCCTCGGCTTTTCTTCCAATCCAAACTTCCAGTTTGCCTTGGCAGCATCCGTTCTTCTCGCTCCACAATGTCTCCTTGTAACCGTCTTAACTCTGCTTCTTCCGCTTCATCTTCTAACCTTAGTTTTTCCTTTTCCGCCAATGTAAATCTGTTCCGCATCTCTTCCGTTAAAAAACCTAACACCAATTTCAATTGTATCTCATCAATTTGCTTTCTCGGTAATAAGTTGCTACCACGCATATCAACATACCGTCTTGTAACATCTACACATCCATCTACCCCAAAACCAACGACATATGACATCTTTTTACCCCACCCATTGGTATATAATCTCGGATGATCCCACGCTTCCTCACAGCTATCAACGTGTACCCATTTATTTTTATAATAGGAGAATATTTCTGTCCACACGTGATCTTCCGCATTCCAAACATAGCGGATACGAGCGCCTAATGCTCTAGCTAGGAGGGCAAAGCAATTGGCCCACTCCCCGCATCTTCCCTTCCTTGTTTGGAGCAGGATACGAGGTGAGTTGTACCTTGGGAATCTGTAAATGCGGGAACAAGAGGGACATTTGTGTAGCTCTGTGTTTGTGGTCCCATATTGAGATTCCTGTTGGGTTGGAGGAGTAGCTGATAGGATTTTAGTGGGGATCTAAGATAAATGTTAGTGGAAGTCAGAGTTGGTAGGAAAAAAGAAAGGAGGAACAAGTAAAAAGTGGGGCAAATGTGACTCAAATTTGGCTCATCACTTTCATGAAAGTAAATCACCTACTTCGGTATATCTTTCTCAGGGGGGTAAGTTCATTTATATTAAAAGATTGAAGAGGCACCGACGGATAAGACAAACTCAAACTCCATATTACCTGATAACACACATTAAACCTTCCGATTTTCCAGCCACAAATACATAGTTAGATCTGCTCCACTGTAAATCTCCCACTTTACAATACAAAGCACAAACATACCTCACAATTTTCGCATTTCAAGCTATCAACCCATACAAAAAAGTCATTTTTAAACCATTTCAATAACTCTTGCATTACACAATCTTGGTAACCCCACGTTTCTATTTCCTTTCCGATATTGTCCCGCCTTTTCTCTTCCTCTTTTCCAAACCTTATCTCTGCACTCTCATATATTTTTGCCAAATCAATTACTTCCAATGCCGAATCAAGTAACTCTCCGTCTTCATACTGGAACGGCAATCTAGAAAGAGACTCTAGTTTCCGAGCAAATGCCGATTTGAACAACACATCGCGTGGGGGATAAGAAACCGCAGAGGTCCTTGGAGGGATTCTTGGAGGGATTCTTGGAGGTGGATGATGACTGGACACCGTGGAGATCGGGAGGAAGGAAGTGGAATCTAGAGCGGAATCTAGAGCGGAATCAATGTTATATTCGGGGTGTAACCAGGGTTTAAATACTTTTTGAAGTTTGCTCGATTTAGTAAGCAGTTGACTTATTTGAGAAGTCAGTAAAGCTATATCTATTTCACTACTCATTTTGGAAACATATTGTGGAGTAGAGCAGGTTCTTTCTCTAATTATACTTGGTGTCTGAAAATTGCGGTGATTAACAAAAAGAATACAAGAGGCAAAGCCAGGATTAAGTATGAAGTGATTGATAACTACTTTATATATAGATATGAGTTGTATTATTATGCACATCGTATGTATGTCATGAAGTTATTTCTTTGGTAATGGGACAAATAATTGGACTAAATGTCAAGAACGCAGACACATGACAAATAAATACAACTCATCTATGAATATCACAAACATGAATGTCGACAACATGTTTAATCCCCAGACAAGTACGTTCGTTATCTGCTTTCAGAAAACGATAGCTACTAAGAATTCCTTAACTTCTCACTCGTTTCTGTACTACGCTACTATTCTGTGTCTTTTTGATTATTCTGGAATAACCAAAACGTTGAAAGCGATTCTATGCAACCTTTTACTATTTTGATACGGCCAAAAACACGCGTTCAAGCCACATAAGTTGTGGTTATTGTCATTGTAACATCTTCTTTCATCGAGTACATCGCACCTCTTGGAATATTATTTTTTATGCAACCGTTTCCCAACTGCTGTTTCCAATACCGGATGCAGGTTGTCTGCCACCAATTCATATAGCCATCTATGTGCCACAAATATACACTCCAAAATGGATCATGAGCGCTCGGAGACCCCGCTGTCTATGGACTCGATACTTGTCCAAGCCATAGAAATGGATGAAGTGTTAATGCCGCTGCGCCTCCCGAGAAACTCGTCACCCTCAGTCACAAATCCTCTTTTCAGACCTATATTAAGGCCAAAAGAAGAGTTTCTACCCGATTACACGCCACAGCACGTGAAACGACTTGGATTAGTGATTCTATTTTTGACCTGGACTACTTTCATTACCGGAATAGGCTTCATTTTTGGCTTATGGGCACCTTTAGCCGAAGAAAGTATTGTTATTTTTCGTTCGATAGGACTAGCTTGGCTGGCTAATACTATCTCTGCTGTTTTAAGAAGTGCAGATTTCCTAAACAATCAAGGAGACTTCCCAATGAGAAATTATTATCCTTGTTTAGTATGTCTTACTGCAGTTGTGGCTTGGGTCTGGTGTATTTGTTCGTGGATGGGGATGAAGTTTTTCCGACATGCAAAAGGTCCGAGCTGATTTGGGTAATTCTAGGCGGAACCGAAGGGGATTTGGGTGGAGTTAGAGGGTCATACGTCRTTGGCACGCATTTAATGTGCACTAATGAAGCGAGAATTACACATAGTAGGTGTAATTGTGGCCCGAAAATTGCCCGAAAGGGAAGAAGATGCCAAACAGGTTAGTTTGGTAGCTTTTTATACCTATTAGGCTTTATTACGAACTGCGCGGCCCACACATGAACACGCCGGTGTGTTTTGTTTACTTTGGCCTTTACCAATTTGAGAATCAAGCCAAAGTACTTAATGTTGTGGTTGCGAGTGTAGCATAATACTCTACGGTTTCAAGATTGTTTCTTTTTGATTATGTTAATTATGTTGGCAAATCGAAAGCTGCTCCTATGTGTCTTGGTTCAGTTCAGATTATAAGATGTACCAGATACTTGCTTGCGCGCTAAATGATAGAAAGATGTGGCTCAGGAAAATAAAGCCTAAATTTTATTTATCAATCAGAACTCTGGTTATACATTTTCGGAGTTAAAATTACAAATTTTCAGTCTACTAGAAAGAATTAACTCTATATGAAAGGATTGAGAAGAAACTCGGTATTCAATTGGCTACTATAGATGGACAACAATTTGCTATGGTCATAGTTATATTATGGGGCAAAAAGTTGTGGCTCTGAATGACTACTATCCTATAGTTTTGTACTTATTTTATTATTGGTGCGATTATATTTAATCCGATAAACCACAATAAGGTAGAAGTAGGAAGTATGTAATATAACGGTAACCTTTCCAGATTTCATTCTGGACGTAATACTCTTACACATATATATACCCAATATAATTCTATCATTTCTTTTGTTTTCAATTTATATACAGAACTTATATGCCTTTTTCTACAGCTTATAGAACGGAAACAATTTCATACCTCTTCTTACCAACTCTCAGTAATAATAATCTATCGTCGACTAGGTAATCATTTTCGAAAATCAGGGAATCGGAAGTGTCGATAATCTTATTCCTCTGCAAGCCGGAATAAATTGAGCCAGCTTTTAATAATCTCTTGGCTTCCGCTATTTGGATTACTGTTAGTAACCCAAATGATAAATAATGAGGATTTCACAATAGTGGAAAAGATGTCAGAACAAAGAATGATAACGGAAATGATAAGAARGGGAATTAACATATTGAGGAGCTTCGGAGGAGCTTCGGAGGAACATCGGTAAAGATAATAATAAGGAAGGAATAGGCCTCACAACTTTCAATTCTCCGTTTAGGCAGAACACCCAATTAGTCTACTGCAATCAGTCATTATTCGAGACTAGGCCTCTTCTTGAATAATCCCCGAAGCTATTCTTTTACTCTCATACCTAAACAAATCACTTCCGATATTTTCTTATTCCTTCTGAATTACCACCCCAGGCATCTCGGCAAACTCTGCTACAATCCACAAAAGACAAATACATACATCTTGACACACCCAAGACCTTAACTAAAACATCACTCCATTTTTTCCCGTTTAGGCTGTTAAGTTTTATCTCTTTCAATAAATTCTCTTTCCGAAAAGCCTCAATAATCTGATCGCTAGTAACAGAAGAGGTTCCGTTATAATTTCCGTATAAAACTTCGGAAACGATAGACAAATTATTACCAACTCCTAAGCCATAAAGTAGGTCACAGAACTCATTGGCCAATACCTTTTGTGCAATCCGAGCTTCGGGGTTCTTTTTGTGGTTTTCCAAAATTCTATTTATTTCCTCTAATGGGAGAAATGTGAAGATTTTGAGGTATTTTCCGACATCGGCATCGGATGATCGAATAAAAAACTTAAGATAAACAATAACGTTAGTAAGAGAATGATAAAAAGTTTAAATAAATACAAAAGATGCAATAACGGAAAGAGAGGCTAAAAACCCAAAATAAATGAGTTAATCGATGTTGGATTCTAGATTGTAATTAACGAAACTCCCGAAATTACAATAATCCGAGGTTCGTGAAATGAGTAYCCGAGATGGCTTGACCCAGAAGGGAATCTGGTCTTTTTTTGTTATTATCCTTCCCCGATTCAGATTTCCTTATTGAGCAAAGTCCGAAAAGTTCCCATTCTCAATCAAGTCCTAACCTCATTACTCCATTAGTCATCATCTCCGCTTATTACGATCCAAAAGCGAACATACTTGATACAAACTAAAAGGAGGAGTAACCTCGGGATCAATAAATACTGCATTTCCCATACTTTTGCCAAACTTCTCTCCATTGGAATTGACCAATAATGGAACGGTCAATCCAAAGGCTTCCGCATCTTTCGAAGTCTTTGAAAATACCCCGCTTTCTTCATTACCGCTAACCTTAGAGGCTTCCAATAATTTAGCAATGAAGTCGATCCCGGCAGTGATATTACCCCATTGATCACTACCTCCCACTTGCACCCGAACTTCGTCATGGAGATACATGTGATAAAAATCGTATGCTTGAAGTATTTGATAAGTGAATTCGTTAAATCCTAATCCTGATTCGGATTCTAGCCTTCCTTTTACAGAATCGCGAGCTAGCATTTGCCCTATTCTGATAAACCTTCCATATTTAGCAAGAAATGATAGCATTCCGACGTTCTTCCACCAATCATAGTTGTTCTTAGTTTGGAACTTTCCGGGAATAATCTCATTTTCTGATATTGGATAATTTCTACTTTTGGCATAAGCTACCCCATTGGTGAAAAATTTCTTCATTTGGGCTTCGATTCTAGTCACATTTGTATCCTTTGTGGAAACATTCATCGGATCACGTTCCGTGGAACGCCCCGAAGGATCTCCGACTTCGCCCGTTGCCCCGCCAACCAAGCCGACGATATTGTGGCCTCGGATGTATAAATGCAAAAGCACAAGGAGAGGTAATAAGTTTCCCACATGTAAGGATTTCGCCGTAGGGTCTGCGCCACAATAAATAGTCAAGGGCTTTTTACCTAATTCCGATTCAAGTGATGGGCTAAACTGGTCAGTTTCGAGTGAAAAGCTGGCTGAAAAAATGAAAACAAACGTTATTTGGTTTAGCAGTTACTGAAATAAGTCAACAAGTGTAAACAAATAGATCTTAAAAAGCAATTCCAACCCACAAGCAAGAACAATAAACATACCTTGTCACCATAGATACCAGCCCTCTTTTCTTCAAATAGGAAATTATCCCGCTAGAAATGGTGCCAGATTGAATAGGGGCGGGACTTGTCACTAGTGATCTTAGCCACACTTTCCTAATAGGAACCAAAAAGCTCTTTGAGGGGTTGAGCCACAATCCACATCTGTTCTTAATACAACTTCTACCACTAGCACCAGCTGTGGGGATACGTCTAATAGCCATAGTCATCATGCTGAGCAAACTAATCTAATGCTGCAGATACGAGTGGCGCAGTCGGATGCCGTTTTGCAACTTTGCCGATTCTACTAAACATTTTCTGAAATTTCGTACAATTTAATCCGATATTCTTCTTATATATAGCGGTGAGATCATTTTGTGTTTAAGAAAAATGGAATTGTGTGTGCTTTTCTAATAGATCAAATTTCGGAAACGATGCCGAGAGCCGAGGGGGATTAAGAAGATGTAAAGTAGCAATTTTGCCGACGAAATTTGAAAATTATTAACCTGTTTCATCACTGATGATTTGATAATATCTTGTGATAACCTCTACTAAATGTAGCATCGTATTACCTTATCCTTTATAAACATTGTCCTCATTGGCAAGTCACCCTTTCGGTCACTTTATATCCCTCAAAAATCTAACGGCGAAGTTAGTAAAGACCTTTTAGAATGAATAAGATTCTCAAGGGTTTAAAAATATTGTCATGTGATCAAAAGTAGATCAAATATAGGCGTTGGAGGCGATACTGGAAGAGAAAGAGTACTATAATTCCTGCAAAGGGCTATAATTCTATAGCATTTTGAAACTTTTATGTAATGTATTGCTGGGGTCCAAGCTTTTTTAAAGTGAATAGCTTTAGTACACGATACTCTATATAAACATAACATTATAAAAGTGTTATTTTTATGTATTAGCTTAAGTATAAGGAAGTAAAGTTAGGATTCATTTGAACTTTAAGATTGATTCAATACATCGCTCAATATAAAGACTTTCCTCTTATTAAGCGAGAGTTTAGCCTTAACTGAGTTTCTTCTCTTCAACTGAAATCCTTAGTATTCATTTACTGTGAAACAACGCTCCAATTATAAGGTAGTGGTGGTTGATCAAATATTTAGTGATCCAGTACAACAGTAAGCAAGAAGTAAACTGTAAAGTAGATTGAGATAGTTCATAATATGTCATATTCGGAACAGTGTCCCAATTACACAACTGCTACACTGCGATTCCAAGCAATGTCTACGGTAGGGACGAAATGTGATCCGATACTTCTTTACCATAGTTTGTTTAGTCATTGCTTTGTACCTTGACTTAAATTCAGATATTACCATCTGAAATCATCCTGATTTTGTGTCCCGTAAAAGTGTCCCTCATCGCTATTATTTCTGGTATCAGAGCTATCATGACCATATCCCGCTACTGTAGCCCTATTACGACCAAACTTCCTCATTGAGTCTCCTCTAATCTTTGTCCTCGGGCAAGAAAATGAGGCGAAACTTCTTGTAACCAACTGAGCTTGATAGCAGATACATTTCTTGCGTATCCTTTACTTGTAAACACCTGTTATTATGTTAGTACTTGAAGCAATTTTCGACCTTCTCTCCATGCTTCTGTCATGCAATATCAATCAAGTACAGAAACATCAAAACCCAAACTTTACTTACGTATTCGGTATACATTATAGCTTCTGATTTCAATCCGAAAATCATTGAAGAAGGATGGATTGAAATCAACCGGTTGTTCGCTAAGGTTCGGTAACTTCTATCGGGTAATCCAATAGCAGCATTATTGATGAACCCAATTAGGAAGCATTTCAGTACAGATTCGATGTCAATTGAATTCAGCTCACAATCTGAATCACCTCCGGCATCAGAATAAGCTTCCTCACCAGATCCAGTATTAGTCTCAATATCAAAATCATCTCCTCGACTCCTCTCTCTCGAACGACCATATGATTCATTCACATACCCCAAAATCTGATCCCGAACCATCTCAACATTCCGCAATCCCCGAACATTAACTCCAACTTCTTTACACCACGATCTTCGTTCTTCAGGCTTCATCTCCCGATATCCTTTATAGACTTCCCATAGCATCGCCAAATCTCCAAACTTTGCCCCCAGCGGAAATCTTTTCTTTCTAGCATCATTGATTGCGTCTCGATCATTATTTGATGGTGTAATCAATAAATTGTCCACCGTAAGACATGAAACTATATCAACAACCGGTTTTAGGACATTCATTTCTTTTGCTTTCAACAATATAGCAGATAAATTTGGCGATAATGGTAGTACAGACATTTTTCTACCAAAATCAGTTATAACACCAGAATCGTTCAACGCTCCCAAAGCAAATAACATAGTTAAAGCTGAAACTATGCTTCCTTTACCAGGTTTCTCCAGCCAGGGCCAATTGATTACGTCATCAACATTCATTGCCTTCAACATCAGCACTGGAGTGATAACATCATTCCGAAGAATTTCAGGCTCGCTTTGAGCTGGTAATGAATTATATGTTTCTTCTGTGTATAATCGAAAGCATTTACCTGGTGCTTCTCTTCCAGCTCTTCCCATGCGTTGTTTAGCTGAAGATTGAGATATAGTAGTAGTAAATAGTGTAGCTAATCCCAATTCAGGTTTCCATATCTTTATCTTCCGCAATCCAGAATCAATCACATATCTGATACCTGGAATGGTGACAGATGTCTCAGCTATATTTGTGGCTAAGATAACTTTGCGTCTTCCTTTCGGAAGCGTAGAGAACACTTGAARCTGGTTGGCTGGAGATAAAGCAGCATATAAGGGCAGAGCTACTATCAATGGAGCATCTTTTGGCAGTAGGGGAGCGAAATGGTTGAGCATTGTAACACACTCGTCGATTTCTTCTTGACCAGGGAGAAAAACGAGAATATCACCTGTTGGTTCAGTAGTATTTACTTGGATTATGGTTCTGACAGTAGCATTGAGCAAATCATCGATAGGCTCCACCAGGTATTTCCTTTCCACAAAGTACATTTTACCTGCAACGTAGAGAATTGGAGCGTTATTGAAGAATTTACTAAAAATATCAGCTTGTAAAGTTGCGGACATGATCACCAGTTTCAGTGGCGGAATATCAGGTTCTTGCTTTCTTTTCTCCATGATTTGTTTGAGGAATCCCATAAGCATATCAGTGAGGATACTTCTTTCGTGAGCTTCGTCTAGTATTATATAGCTATAGCGCTGTAATAGAGGATCATGGATAATTTCTCTTAATAGCATACCGTCCGTTAGATATTTTATGCTTGTATTTCTGCTTGTGATGTTCTGAAATCTCACTGAAAAGCCTACTTTGGTTCCTAGTTGTGACCCATCTTCTTCAGCTACACGCTTGGCCAAATTCATAGCAGCAACTCTTCGCGGTTGTGTTATTCCAATAGCTAAGTTATTGTTGAAGTTTTTAGTTCCTTTGTTATTGTTTCTGTTAATGTTAGAGCTTTCCTCCTCTTTTCTCTCCGCTCTCTCTAGTTCTTCTATTATGAACTGAGGCAATTGTGTTGATTTTCCTGAACCTGTTTCGCCGATGATAATAGTCACTTGGTTGCTTAGAATATATGAAATAATAGTATTTTTGCTTTTATGTATAGGTAAGTTCTTTCTTGATTCCAGTAAGCGTTTTGCGTTGTCTTTCAATTGTAGTGTTTTGGCATAGTGGTCAAATGGTTTATCAAAAGTAGTGCCAAGGACAAAGTCACCTCCCAGAGTTTTGTCTTCGTCATCAGAATGAAAATCAACTGTTTTGCGATTTGAATTCTTAAAAAAGGTCTCCATCGGTGGATTAAGCTGTCTAGGAGAATTCGCTATTCTATCTATTGATTCGTCTATTGAATGCTTTACTTGCTTTAAGTCTGTGTTTGATTGGCTTGGAAATGGTTCACCATTTTGAGGCTCATCAAACTGGAAAGATCGGGATTTTACCCCATTGTCAGTTTGAGAATCATTTTCGACATCCTTCTTGCTTTTCTGCTTCTTTCTCCTTCTTTTTCTGGCGGGTTTCCCGTCATTTGATCTATCATTTTCTGGGTCTTCGGAAGTGTTACCATTCGAAGGTTCATTACTAACAGTAATATCTTCAAATACGATCTTCTTAGCCATATTAAAAAATAGTTACAGTAAACCGCTAGCTACTATTTACTATACAGATGAATACTTTGAAATTGAATTTAGTATGAATATTCTGTTAATGAAATGTTGAAAAAAGTATCTACCAACAATGAAAATGTTTTGGAAATCTTTTGTTTAAGGTGAAAACATTCTAAATTAACGTTTGGTCCACTACATATCCATGCATGGCAAGGGGTGATTCTGGATATCCTAAGTCGTTATGATTTAAGTAATGACAAAGAATGCATACCCAATTGAGAATCTGCTCATAGATAAATTTTCAAGAGAATAACTCAATCCTTGTAAGCAGATAGATTGCTTAGCTGTTGCACTATTTGGGGTACTACGTTCAATGATGGCAATAGTGTTAGAGTGAAATCATGTTGAGCTAAATTAGGTTTCAAACCTTAATACTATCAAGCTGACGAGCAAAAACGAAGTTCTTCAGGCTGTCATAGGTTAAATTCTCATTTGATTAATAGTTCTATAAAAATTAAAAAAAAAAAAATATTGTTTACGTTTTATTAGTATTATAATTAACAGAATTCTAATTGCTTCTTCGTATTCAAATCAACTCCCTAACTTGTGGGCAACCATCTTAGGTTGAGCCTTTGATTTTCAAACACCATATAACCACTAGCTCATAAATCTAATATCTCACAACATATGCTTCTAATTATCCCAGTAAGCTTATCCTACTAAGTTATCAGTCATAATATATCAAGTACAACTTATTTTTCACTATTAACAATGCTATCAACAGCAATACTCAAACAAACGCATCAAATAAACACATCAGATAATCATGTATTTCTCAATAGACTCGCCCAAATTCTTCTCAATGACAGGAATCAGCCCATTCTTCAACTCAAGCTCGATGATTTCATTATCGGTTTCCAACAATTCTGTTAATACTGGAATCAATTGAGGCAACAAATTCAACCAATGATCAGCAAATGTCTTGTAAACAACCTTGAAGATCTTCACTGTCAATAAGATCTCAGTGCTTCCACAAGTGTATTTCAAATGTGAAAGTAATATTTGGTCAATCTTTTTGATATTCTGTTGATCATCATTATTGGCGATGATTTCAATGAGAGATACAACTGCTTTGATCAACTGCTTGCCAATAACCATTTCAACGGTTGGCAATTGATTAAGCAATGCAACGCTTATGGCATCGAATCTTGTCGCTGACTGCCAGTATTGTTCTTGATCATAGGTAAATCCAAGCTTAAGGGATGTATAAATTAGTTTCTTGAGCAATAATTCATCACCTTCTAGTTCTTTTTCTTGCTCCTCATATTTGTTCAACTGATCTACTACAAAATCAAACAAATAAGTATAATAGTTCGTGATAATACTCTTTAATCTGTCTTGTAGTTTTGTCAGGAATTTGAAAAATGAAATCAACTTCTTCTTGTCTGAGCTGCCTTCTTCAATAGCCCATCTGACAATTCCTGCAAACAAAGGTCTAAAAGTCTTGTCGTTCAATTTCAACACTATAGCAATACCCAATTTAATGAACTCAGATTCCAAACTATTGGTGATATTGAAATTGAATATTCCAATGCTTCGGATTTCAAATGTGCGAAGTAAATATCTCATCAACAATGAAGACTGTTCAATCACAAGTCGTTTATCACTCTTTTCAACACATTGACTCATAACGTAATGGTTCAACTCAATGATGTTCGACACTTGYTTGACATCTACACTACTCAATCCTTTTTCTCTAGCTTCATTCATTCTAGCGACAATATAATCCCATGATTTACTTCCTGCACTGTATAAACTCTTGAGTTCACTATGTTCTACCAATTCGTTAAGAATTTGAATTTTCACAGCTTTGAAACAGGTTCCTTTATACACCATGAACAAGATTTCGCTCAAAGAGGAGACCAAAAATTGTGGAATACGTTTGATGCAACAACCAATCAAAGCAAATAAAGACAACTGAATAGCTTCGGATGATTTTTCTGAGTTAATAACACGGTTAAAGATTTGGAAACCAATAGGTACGATCTTGGGGAAAAATGCGATGATTTTGACACCCATAAGTTGTATAACTGTTGTAATACATGAAATAGAAGCAATAATGATTTCTGGATGTTGATTTTTAAGGCCAACGTCTCTTGTAAGTAAATTGAGTATCTTAATAACTAATTTATCATTTAAGTTATGACTGAACTTGTTCACAATAAGATCTAATGTCTCTATCGATACTTGTACAACTATGACGTCCATGGATTCGTTATCCGGAGTGTTCTCAATGTTGGCATCAACACTTTTTTCTACTATGCTCAGTAAAACGCTTACAGCTTCAACAGCGGAAGCCAATCCATTAGCACTATCCACCAACTCCAAGGAGATTTTATTCTTCAACAACAGGATTGCTTGCCTTCTAAGTACTTGGCTTGTTTCTTGGTTTTCGACTGAGATCAGGCCTTTAATGGATTCGACAAACTCTGCAAATGGCAATAAGTTGAGTACTGTGGCGAATAAGTCAAAGAGGTATTTCTGGTAATCCTTTTGCATTTGCTTATCCTCCAACGGCTCATCATTAATCAGAGACAACAGCGAGTTGAATACATTTTGAAATTGTTCTATGACAGTTGCACTTTCGATTCCGTTGTCTTCAGCAAATACCTTTGCTATTCTGAATCGGAGAGATTTATAGCTATTGAAAGAAGTGTTGGTACCGACTGCAGATGAAACCGAGGCATAGGAAGGATCGTCAGGAGTGCCAGAGATGATTTGGTTCAGAAATTGCAGCATGTAGCACTTGAGGTTGATTAAACTGTTCGAGTCCATGCCAATAACACTAGTAGAAACAATACTTCGTTGAAGGAACTTATTAGTGTCTTCAGAATCAGAATTAGATGATTTGCTGGAACTACCGCTGCCGTTGTTGCCAGTAATAAATGGTAATCGTTTCCATAACTCAATATAGTTGATAATTGATTCTAATTGGTCTTTGATTGAAAAATTAATAAAAAAAGCTTGTGCAAAGTCTATGATCATTCTAACTTCCATTTGTTTATGTCTAAGGGAAGCTTCTGAATATTTCTGACTAACCAAAAACAATGCTTTACTGATAATGAAATTAGCACTAGCATTGGGATCATCTACACTACCAGCACCACTTAGTGATCTAACTAGAGTAGTGAACAAATGAACTCTTCTATGACGAGGAATATGAACGAATGCCGAAGTAAAGCTAGACAATAGGAATTCAATTTCATCATTCTGTTCCCTCTCATTCTTGGTACTATGTGCTAATGCAGGAATCACCTTCAATAAAGTCTGCTCAATAGCATGGAATGAGTATTCATCGTCTTGTCGAACAGTATTGGAGCCCATAAATGTGAAAATTGGCATTACGCTGTGTAAAACAATCAACGGTGATAATGTAGCAAGATTGGATATCAATAATAAAATCCTATTTTGAATCTGAGGGCTTTTAGTACTTCGCAAAAAGCTCACTAATGTATCGATCCTGATTGTAGATAGATCAACATGAGGAGCAGTAGTAGTACCAGAAGAGGAGTTATTGGTGCTTTCTTCAATATTTTCAACAATACATAGCATAGCAGCAATAACTGTTTCTTGAACAAAATCTGCAGGCATGTTTGAATCTGCAAGTGATAAAGATTCACTGAGAATAGTGAACAGTTCATTGAGAATCAAATTGCTCCTTTCTACGTTCGCTTTATAGAGAGAAGCATTTGATCTTTTTTGAAGAAGTTCTAGAACCACGCTAACTTTACGTAAGTGTGTTTCTGCAATGATTGCAATTTCCCCGCCTTGTTTGAATAACTGTCTCGAAGATGTACTGCTTCTTCTTCTTCTTTTAGCAGCAACAGCAGCAGCAGAAGCAACATTGTTTGAATCATGAATATTTGCTCCTGGGGTGGATGAAACGCCATTGTTAGTGCCACCGTTTAACGAAGTATCCAATCGACAATCTCTTAGTAACTTAGCAAAAAGATCTAAATCTATGTCGAGAGTGTACGTTAATTCAGTAGCATCAAACTCCGGAGATATATTATCATCAATGATAAATCTGAGGATGGAATATTTCATGTCAGGTTTCAAACTTGACCAGATTTGACTGATCTTCGTACTGACGATATCCCATAGCTGTTGGTAGCTTACCGTCTCGGCTTCTACAATGGGTTCTCTTTCGGCCACCAGATCTACTTCTCCATCGCCAGAATCGTCGTCAGCATCTGAAATAGCTTCATCATTGGAATCTTCTTTGCCTTCAGCGATCATTGAAATACTCTGAGAGTCATTAACAGATCTAACAACACTCCCCCCAGCCAAACAACCTTCAAGAAACTTGATCCCCATACCACGTTCATTATACGAGACCAAATTCACAATCTCCTGTTCAAATTTTCGGAATTCAACATGATGAGCCTTGCATAGAACATACCATTTTTCATTACGCGTTGCTAAATAGCTTTCTATAAGAGGACTGAAAAATTGAACTTTAGCAAAATTGGTTTTCTTATTTTTATGGTTGAAATGGTTGATTTGGTTCACTATTTTCAACAAAACAAGCTTGATACTAGGAATTTCAACAGAGAGTGCTTGACTAGCAAGAAATGTAAGATATAATGACACTTTCTTGTCCTTAGAGCTAAATATATTACCAAACAATTGAAACAAATGGTCTTTGTTGTTGACGAAGTCGTAATTATTGGGGATAATATTTGTTTTCAATAATTTCATAGTATCATTTAAACCAAGCCACATGGCAGTATGCTCAGTAGTATTCTTAGTTCCATAGATATATTCATTGCCCCACACAGAACTTGTTTTCCTAAGCTTGAAAGCTGATTCCAAAGCATTGACAAGTGATTTCAATACTTCAGTGCAGCATATACGAACTTTTTCTGAAGGGTCGTTCAAGGCAACAAGTAGACTTGGCAACAAACTTGTGAAGTTCATTGGAGTTGTCTTCGATGTGGTGTCCAAAACTGTTTTCAGCTGTAGCAAAGCTATACRCTTAAGTAGCGAGGCAGTATAGGCGTCAGTTGATACTCTTGCAAGGAAAGACACCACTGAAAGTTCTTTGCTGAAAAATTTGTCGTTCGAAAGAAATTGTTCATATAACTGACTACTTGACTTTCCTGCAACATATAGAGAGAAAAGTTTGAGCAGCTTGAAGAACATAGAATCACTTTGGACAGCCAAGAATGAGTCGATCGTGTTCATAGGTGGTAAAGAGTTTTGGTAAGCAATAAGATATTCGTCGTCATGCTGTTGTTCTGGTATGTTTTCAATGCTGATAATGATATCATTGCTATTGGCTTCGCTAATGGATTCTTCTACGGCAATAGAAGCACCAAGTTTTAACTCAACGGTCTCTACAGTAAGATTTTGCTCCGTTAAAGCGGCAGAGAACAAATCACGAGTTGATTTGTCTGCAAGAAGTTTATGGAACAAACTCGCAAGCTGGTAATTGTATTCAGCATAAAATTCGCCATCAAGGTTCAGCAAAAGTTGAGTGAATGTCTTGTGAAGTTGTTTAGATAGACTTTTAGAAATAGAGCTAGTAGAACTACCAACGATAGAATCAATCAGAGTTTCTATTCTTTTGACTGAATTTTCATGTTTCAAAGAGTATTTCAATGAATAATATAACCAAAGAAAAACCATACATTTTTCGCGATCGTAATCATCAACAAGTGAAAGATACTTCCTTTGTACAGTCTCTGGATCAAAATCAGTATTATCAGTACCAATGGAAAATATTCCAATGCTACCTTGGAACGCTTGCCAGAGGTTCTCTGTGAAAAGACTGTCAATTAATTCACTGTTCAACAGCGACCCACTGCTGCAAAGGATTTTAGAAATACCTCCAAGTCCACTTTGATAGCAATCAGCATCCCAATTCTGCACAATGGTTCGAACGGTTGCAGCAATAACACTAGTGGATGGATTGCACTCATGGAACAAAACAGCAGCAACCATATAAGCAGCTGTTTTTGCTTTAGCTGAAGTACTTGGATTCAACAGCTTAGTAATCACTGGAAGATATTTGCCAAGAATGAATTCATTGTCATTATTCCGAGAGCTACTTGAAGAATGCCTCATAGCAACAATAGACCATACACTATAGGAACTCCAAAATATTAACTGTGTGTCATAATCCGCATTTGACTCAACTGTGGTAACCAAATGGTTGGAGAATAGCTCATAAAACTGGTGATTGTTGGTGAATACATTGATCAAGAGTGTTTTGGATGGCACCGCGAGATTCTTTCTGCAGTTGAGCAAAAAATGGAAAGTCTCAGGATAGCTTGAATAAGGAATAACAGTGAGAAAACGCAAGAAGAGTGAAGAGTCATGACAATATGGCAAAACCGACAAAAGTAATAGTTCAGGGCTTTGAACATTGAGTTGGAACCTTCTAACAAGCCATTCTAAAGCATAGAGCGCGATGTTTAGATGCAATCTTGGAGCAACAAGCATTAAAAAGGAAGCAATAGCATGATTTATATTTTTTACTTGTTCTGGTGATTGTATAGCAATATCGTAGCTAATACTAGTTTCTGAGAATAGATTGTTCCAAAACTTACCAAAGCGCGGATCTATTGACTGTAGCTCTGTCAATGCTTCACAAGAGACAGAATAGATAGTGTCATAGTCCTGAGTACCAGCAGTTTTCTTTTCATAAACAAGAGATAGCTGATGAATCTTTTGTCTTTTCTTTCTGTCTACTGTTGTAACTTCAGCCTTAGATGACTGGCGCAAAGAGGCCAGTTGATCAGCAAGGGAAGACATAGAGACAGAACGTATTTGATGATGGTGTGCTRATAGGAGAAAAGGAGAACAGCAATATAATAATGTAAAATGCAAATAAGAACAACCGAGCCTAAGTCTTTGTATGTTACACAAAGGGTAGTTCTCTGTGTAATGATAAGAATTGAGTGCAAACGATGATGGACTTAATCACAAATTTAACATCGGATAAAAATTTTGACTGAAAAGTTACAAAAAAATTGTTACTGTGTACATGTTAAATAACAATCCTAAGTCTTCATGAAACGAGACTTCATGCCATATATAGGAAAATTATGTAGGCCAGTAGTTGGCTCAGTATGTATATGGATTGCTTACAGATATATTTACTTTACTGCAAATGGTTCAAAAAAAACATTTATCAATGTACTTCTTAACCTTTGTGTTTTTTATATTGGATTGATCCTTTATCATCTCTTTCTTGCCTCATATCCCGACGCCGAATGCATACAAGGGGTTCACTGAAGACTTTTAAATTTCTTAACTCCAAGCCATCGATCACCTCTAGGTTTTAGGCTTTTATATCTCCAGAAGTACCCCCCTAGACTCTATTACTATATTACCCTAGACCTTTTTGCTGTCCTTCCTTCATCAATTCATCAACAATTCAATTCCCAAAGATTCAAGTAATTTCTCTATAGACCCTTTTCAGCTAGCCTCTAGAGCTATATCAGTTATTCTCTTTCAATTCCTAGAGATCAACCTTATCACTTTACCTACCTACCACATAAACAAAAAAGTGACACAACCTCATTCAAGTAAGAATCTATTGTTACATAAAACTACCTTTGAACTACTTAGAGAGACAATAAGCAAAGACCTTATTAGCTTTTATTTTATAACACTCATCAAAATATAATATTGTAGGGTATTTTGGGGTTTTCCATTTACTTCGGAAGGATTCTTGACATTCTGGAAACTATCTACTGCAGTTCTACTATAAATAGTTCATTTCGTCCTTATCCTCCTGTTGACAAGCCTATCATTACTGCACAGCTTATCAACGAACAAACATATAACAATCAAGTTTCTCACATTCTATCTGGTTTCATAGTATTTTATGACRTTCAAACTAGAATAACACACAGTGTACTCACCGCATTTCAATATCAGCAATGGAACCTACCAGTAACGCTAAATTTGCCCAATTCAAATTGGTCTTACTAGGAGAGTCAGCAGTAGGAAAAAGTTCCATCGTGCAACGATTTGTCAAAGATCAGTTTGATGAATTTAGAGAATCCACCATTGGTGCTGCTTTTCTAACACAAACAATAGCTCTAGATGAAAACACAACTGTGAAATTTGAAATCTGGGATACTGCAGGTCAAGAAAGATATAGATCATTAGCGCCAATGTATTATAGAAATGCCAATTGTGCAGTAGTTGTTTACGATATCACTCAAAGCTCATCATTGGAAAGAGCAAAGGCCTGGGTGAAAGATCTACAAAGACAAGCAAACGAAAACATAGTTATTGCTTTAGCGGGTAATAAATTGGATATTGTTGAAGAAGATGAATCTCAACGTCAGATTGAACACAGTGTGGCTGAAGCATATGCTAAAGAGGCTAACTTATTGTTCTTCGAAACATCTGCCAAGACGAATAAGAATATATCGGAGATGTTTACAGCTATAGCTAGGAAGCTGCCAATAGAACAAGTTGGATCTCAGAGTGGAAGGCAAAGAGCTGCATTTAACGGGGTTGATCTATCAAAGGGAAATACGAACAATACTTCTTCATGTAGCTGTTAGTCGACTGGGTAGTAGAGTTGCAAGTAGATGATTTTGAATTCGATGTTTATAATAGGAAATGTGTAATGGTTAGAATACTGGAATTTGTCATGCGACACATTCTATTAGAATATCCACTATGCTGACAGTGTACTAATGGTATGTTATAGAATACTATAGTTTTTAATCTAACAACTTTGTAATTTGTATGAACTCTATGATTTGAAAGTATTTCACCCTAATATATATATATGTAAATGGTTAGTCTCTGGTTAGTTTAATACGTTAAATGATGAATTGCTTATTATAGGGTGTGTCACTACTACCTTATTGCATTTCAACAACATAACTACACCAACAAGTCTTCAATTAAAATTCGGCATAATCACAGAATTCATGGCACTACAAGTTCAATAACAATCAACATCTTTCCATTAGAAATGACACTATAAAAACTAACAATTTTGATACCACATAATAACCTATCAAGTAAAATCTCTGTATAATACTTAGATACATGAATATGAAGTGTAGAAATAGATGAGCCTTGCAAGGTGAACTAACAGCTTGATGAATAATGCAGCATCTGTAGGAAACAGTCATCGCTTTTATTCCATTATTCATTTATTCAAACACCGCGGAATCAACTACAAAAAATAAAACATTTTCGATGATAAACACTTAATTGCATTATAAGAACTTTTATTCGCTATGGTCTATTCAATTGCGGTATATAATGTAAGGAGTATGAATAATATAAAAGAACTATAACAATCAACACTGCTAGCCACAACCGCTTGATAATACTAATTGACTCAGTTATTAAAACTAATTATACGTACCATTGAATACCATCAAATCAATCGCTCAGCAAGCAAGCAAAAATGTACTGATACTTATTTGTTGACTCCAAGTCTTGTTATGAAGTAAATCCGGATCGAATATAATTATCCGCTAAAATAGTCGCACTAGCGTTAATATTGTTTGCTCTATGAACAATGAAATGACACTCATTAGTGGTACTACTAATAAATCATACTTGTACTAATACTAATGCAATTAATCAACCCATTTCCCTTACAGATCAATCTATCGACTTTTCACCATTAATCGAATTTCCCTTGCCTCTTAGCTACTTCAAAAGGATTTTCTATCTTAAGCACACCATTGTGTCTAATCCTTTCAAACAGAACAAACAGTCGTTCTGCTTCGAGTTGTTTTTCTTCTTCTGTCATATCTTCAAAAGCCTTTGACACATCATTTCTTTCTGCTGTTGTTGATGATGCTTCTAATTTACCTGTTATTTTGTTTATAGAGCCTTTTGGATCTTTCGAACTATCCGACTGTCGATCACCATATACTAAACCTTCTTTACTATCCAAGTGAATATTATTCTTGATTATGAACCAAGAACTCAATCCAAATCCAACCATATCAACTAACCTATCTCCATTCTTATCACAGAGCATATAATATATATTCATAATCAGTTCTCTTGCATCTAACTCATTCATTCTTACTATTCTCAGTACTCTGTTAGGGAATGAATTACCTATACCCAATTCTTCTTTTCTATCATCATCACTAGGAATGAATTTGGTTTTGATTAGCTCCAGAATAGGCTSAGTGTTCAAAGTCAGTAGACTGTTTTCTTTGATATTTATGTCTTCAGAACTGATGATTTTATTAACAAATCTTAAAATGTTTTGTATGAAAGCCAGGATTGAAATATCATATTGTTTGATAGAGTAGCTTCTTATATCAAGTGATTCAATTATGGAGCCAGGTATAGCACTAGCACTAGAATTAGGCCTAGATACAACAGCAGAATCTGTCTCCTTCAAAGAGACATTTAGTTCATCTAATAGATCGGATATAAACAATAGAAGATACTCAATGTTGGATTCTGTGGCTGATGATTGTTTGTTATCGTAGAAGAAAAGATCAGTCCTTAATGGTAGAATGATCAACGCATTCAGTATATACTGCTTAACACTTTGATCGCTTGTTGATTCAAATAGTTGAATAATCCTTGGTATAATGCTATCAAAATGTTAGAATGTTAGAATATGTGGTGGTTGATTAATAGAATTAATAGGACTAGAGCATATGATATATCATGTGAATGGCAACTGGTGACACTACAACATGTCATGAGATAAGTGAATAGAATCCAATCAGTAAACTTGGCGATTCATTACCAATAGAACGTTTTATTGATAATATGCTACTATAATGAGATGGGGTTTGATCAGCATCAGCGCACTCTTCAGTAATTCTGACTTCCAATCAATAGTCGGTTTCAGAACACGTCTAGCCGTCTTTTAAAAAAGCAAGACGATCAACGTTTGAATATCTTGCCTGATTCATCAGAGGCTAGTATAATGCATGGACAGCCTAAAAACTACTAAGAATGAATTTAGATAGTCATTAGGCTTTTCTCTGAAAAGTTTTCTAATGATCAATATTAAACAATCCTTTGGGGGTATCATCCTCCCACAAAATCATAATCCAGTCTTTAGTTAGAACCAGCCAAAGAATCTCCTGATACTTTCAATAATTCCAGTAACTCCAGTGTTGCAAATGAAAAATACAACATCAATTGCTCTGATTTGATTTCTGACATCTGCATTTGAGAGTGCTACTTCCCAAACGTCTTTTTTAGTATAAACCAATTATGTAAAAAAGCCTGCTCATTAAAAGGTGATGACTCAAATGCTCAAGAAGATCATCAGCTTACTCAAATATGGTAAGACTCTACCAGCACCAATCATCATTATCTTTTACATTAAAGCATATTACATTCCAATCACATTCACATTCACATTCACATTCACATCCACATCTTACAAATTTCTCAGACAATACCTTTCAATACTTACAGTTGTAATATTTCACTACTAGCAGGATAAACATGAGCCATATTCGCAACGAGTTTCAAATATTCGATAAGAACGTTTTTCTGCGCCTCCTGGTCATTGAACTTTATAATTTTGTTTTTTAGAACGGCAGCTGTGTCTGATATTAAAGAAGAGAATGGACTACCATTAATAGCAAGATTACCATTACTGTCACGACTTTCCAGCTGGTCTTCTGCACTTACTTCAACAACAGACGTCCTATCAACAGAATCACTTTCATAATAACTCTGCTTACCATAATCCTTGCTTTCAACTCTATTTTTACTCCTTGGATTGTCAGTTGTCCTAGTGTCCTTTATATCACTTTCTTTCTCTCTCTTCACATAACTTAACAAAAACAACACTCTAGTAAGAGGAAATTCAAACAAATCATCTTCAGAAGACCGAGTGAATTCTTCACCAGCTATAAGTAATAACTCTTTCCACGGTATTTTCTGGCTGCTACTATTGTTCTTATTTAATAATGAATTATTCAATAGCAATCCATTTGCTATTATTGAATACAACTCACATTTGATCTCATCTTGCTGTTGTCTATTAAATCTGGTTATACCATTGTATGTTGTGGTTAATAATGATGTTAATTTCTGAATCGTGGTTGTTAGTAATTCACTGATGTAAGCGAAGGATTTAATGAAGTATGTCTTTGTATGACAAAAAACCATGTTCATCCTATCATTCTAACAGCTACTTACATCTTCATTATAACCTTTGCAAACATCTGGTGATCTTCCAAACACTTTCAAAGTTTTAAACTGTTGAATCAAATCATCAACTATTGTTTATTCATGAATGTAGTTAATACTTGTAATGGAATCAAGCAATACATTTCTTGTTTATTGTTCATGATATCTGATTGCCGACAATTTCCCCAATCCCGTCCTTCCACATACCACTAGAAGATGAGAAATACTCGTCCGATGATAAATTCGATAAGGTGATCCGATAATCAGACATTTTTCTAATACATTATATATTGATTTTGGTATATTCACTTCCTTGTTTCTTCATTTGTTCGTTATGATTGAACAGTTAAACAACTATCAATCAGTCGTTGATAAGAGAATAAATGAAAAAGAAGGTAAATAGACCATAAATAGAACAAAAACATTTGAACTTATTTGACGTCACAGCATTTATTAGACCTCAATTAATGTTCCGAACCAACGATAATTAATGTTAGTTTTTAAATGACAAAAAATAATGGAAAAGAAATAGCTTGTATGTTTCAAAGAAAATATTGTGAAACCATGATGAAAAAGGAAATAAACATGATAAAGAATTGTTTAAATGAATAAGCCAAACAGGTTTTATTTCATGAGGATACATGAAGATATAATTGCTAAACCGATCAAATTGCTTAATGAAAACGATTTATATACTGTCTGGCTAATTCTGCTTTTCTAATTAGATAATTCTTCTGTTTGTATATTTAAGCTGATATCGTATCATCTTGTTAGGAAAGCAGTGACAGACTAAGGGGAGCTTGATCAACTATATGACCTATATTTTTCATTTGATGATGAACTACTAGCCAACTAACCAATCGCTACATAGAGTGCAGCTCTGTCTGTTTAATTGTGTTTGCTCTTATGTTAATCCATCTTTATTTACTTTAGGTCAAATGAGGACAAATAATCAACAGAAACAAATGCTTTCTAATTCATAATCGCTTGTATATTTATTCTCATTATCATCAGCAGACCAGAATGAGAACGTAGTTGCCATAACTAAGTCAAATAGTAATACCTGGGTTCTGAACTTGCTTTCTCTAAAATACAATGGGGTCATTGATATCCGCAAATCATTCAAAATGTTAGTGTAATCTATTCATCCATCTCAAGCTTTTCCTATCCATAGAAGATCATGAGTTAAACTTTACCTATTCTCGTGGACTTTAGAACAATAAACATTTACTTTGCTGATTGGTTATAGATCAAACCTTTCATGTACTTTGTTCTACTTCTTACTCTTTTCATATCCAATATACATACATCTACGGCTTAACAGTCAATTCAACGATTTACCATGTATTTCTCATCAATGCAACAACCACAGCCTATACACGTATAACTAAAGCATATGTATATATAAACATCATACATTCCAAGCTCTCATCCTTATTTAACACCATACAACTTTGCATCAGCTTCTAATACATCGACCAAAAACTCAACCTCAAGACGCTTACGACCCTCTACTAACCAATCACGAGCTAACAACTTGGTTTCTCCCTTTAGACTATTCACTTGCTCAACAGCGTCAGCAATACGACCTTCTTCCAGTGCTGTAGTAGTTCTTGCTACAATACTCTCAAAATCATTTCCCTTAGGATTACCGTTCTTAGCAAACATAAGCTTAGAGAACAACAAAGATCCGAAATGACCAAGAATACCGGCATCAGGGGGTAATAATGATGATGAGCGGAGAGTAGGAGTGATGAGTCTAAATCTAGCAGCTAATTGAGCAGGAGATAAGACTCCTTGTTGCAAAGCATCTTGTGGTAATGATTTCAATACAACGTCAATCAATTCATCGTTACTTTTCTCACCAATAGCAGCGTAAACAGTATCGACATAAGGCTTCAAAGAAACAGGATAACCAGCGTTTAAGGCAGAATGCAAGTTAGAAATAGCCAATTGGAATCCAACTGATTTCTTAGCAACATCAACAATATCATCGACTTTTAATGCTAATGATTGAACTTCAGTCAATTGCTCATTCAACTCTCTTAATCCTGAAAGTTTACCATTTCTTTCCTTAGAAACCAGGTCTTCAATTTCTTCAGCAAATTGTTTCTTATCTTGTAAACGAGCAAGAGAAACGTGATTGTTTGCTTCAGCAAGAACTGCTTTCTTGGTGGCTTCGATTTCAACAAGTAATTGTTCGTTGAAAGCTTTCAACAATCTATCTTTTTCAGCAGTAAATTCTTCCTGCCATTTGGCAGTTTGAAGATCCAAAGCTTCTTTGATTTCAGCTGTTCTTTCCTGAGTAGCCAAATCAAACTTCGCTCGCTGTTCTGCTAGTTTCTTTGATGTTTCGTCCTCATACTTCTTACGAAGAGTTTTCAAAGTATTTGATAACGTAACAAATTCATTAGAAACCTTTGAAACTGTTTCTTCTGTAACCTTAGAAGAATTGATGGATTCAATAAGCTTGTTTAACGTTTGTAGAGAGCCAAGAATTGCAGGATCAGTGTCTTTGATGTTGATAACTGGCACTGAAGGAATAGATGTGCTGGTTTTTTGTTTAGAGGTTCCTGGTGCTGATTTACCACCAGATTTGATACTGGAACCAGGTTGACTCTTCACATCGCTCTCTTTGCCGCTAGTAACTTTCAATGATTGAGCAGTTGATGACAAATGTGGCCCTTTCTTTTCAGTGATATCAATGGCTCCTGGTGTATCTAGCACTGCATCAAGGTCTTTCCATTTGTCACCTTTTGGTAACTTATTCTTCAATTCTTCTTCAGTCAAAGGCTTGATACTATCAAAGTTGAAATCTTGGAACTTGGCTTTAAAGCGCAACTCTTCGGCAAGTCTTAGCAATGGATCAGCAAAAGGAACGTTTTCAACAAACAATTCACCGAAATCGTCATTGTATAATGAGATGGCCACACCACCAGAGTAACCAATGATACTTGCSATCAAAGTGGTGGAGAATAATCTTGAGAAAAAAGATCTCTTCTTCTTTGGAATAGATTTACTACTGTTGACAGTGGTTTTGGCTGCATCTACAACTGGTTTAGCACTTTCTGCTAATCTAAGAGCCTATAGTAGTGTTAGTAGATGGTCGGAAGATGAAGAGAAGATGACATCAAATACCAAGATGCAGTTAAACTGCGGAATTAAGAAATCAACATACAGAAGAGTGCAGTTGACGGGAGGTCAGCTGTTTGGAGAGAACAGCCTTTTGAAGCTTGGTTGTTTGTCTCAACATTGTGCTGGAGAAATGTTAGTGTTGACCAAAATGAGTTTTATATAATATAGTGTAAGACTTCACGTGAAAAAGGTTTGAATTGCTAGATATCCATCATGTCTAGCATCTACTATCCAGCAAAGCAAACACAAATCATCAATCACCAATTAATTTCACTTACCTTTCAATTAATCAACTCAATGAAGATACAATCAAAATTCCCAAAATCAAAAAAATATGACGACACAGAGAAAAAAAAGTCCTGCTTTTAATAATCTAATCTATTGATCAACTATTCTTCTATAATTCATCCTTTCATTAACCTGCTATTCATTGATTGCTCGACGAAGTAAGTCACACAATTGTCTTGTCACATGCCGTCGTCTCGTCCGTTTAATTGGTGAGTTGAACGATTATGTAATCTAGGAGAAAAAGGACTCTAAGAGGGGAAGGAGTAAGATTTTACAACATTTATTACCCGGAGATGAAGTGGGATGAGAGAAGTTAGGGATGAGATGTGCTGTGCTCTAGGATATTTGTAGTGAATATTACAGAACAGCGGGGAGATAGGTTGGAGATGATGTTTGAAGACAAATAAACTGCTTTGAAATGGTGTTATCATGAGATATCTTGGCAAAGAAATATTCTGTTTAGGTCGTCTCTGGACGAGATTTGGTAAAAAATAATTTCGAAATTCCTAGGGAATCGAATCAATACTTAGCTTTTTTCGGGGGTATATGCAAGATAAAACAATAGCGGAGATGAGACAGCGTATCCATCGTCACAGTTAACTACTGTCAATGAACCACATGACTCACAAAAGTATCGTTACTTCTACTTATTGTTATATTATATTTAAAGTATGATTCAAATAATTTAACCTAAAGTACAAAATAGTTTTTTAGACTTCTCAAAGAAGAAATATTTCAACTCACTTAAGTCAAATACAATCCCATCACAGTTTCCAATTTTTCACCTCCACCATCACGTCTCACTACGATATATCGCGAGACCTGAAATGAAAATCATTACAGTGACAATCAACCATTGCAAATTGCTTGAACTATCATCATGAGCATGAGCATGAAAAAAAACCATCGGCATTCCAATGATACTACTCAAAATCAATTGTATAGTTAGATCTATCCATCTCCAATAGCAAGTAACAGAAGAACAGCTTTTGCCTTTGTAAAGTTTGTCTGTTCTTTTGAGCCATTTTCCTTAGCCCATGACTCTAAGGTAACACCAAGTACAGTCTAAACCAGGTCTTAGACGTGACAAATAGCATGGTGAAGCAGAATAGTAGAATAACTACAACAACAACCACGAAAGCATTTTACTGAATATCAGCCGAGACTAAAATACAAGGTTTCTTCTAGAATAGTAACCAGCTGTTTCTATTCAGAATGAGCAGCTCAAACAATAGCGCTGTTTATGGCGGTGGTAAGTTACAACTTCATAAATTGGTACATAAAGGATAGATGTATCAGTAATGATCAACATTGATAGCCCACAGTTCATAGTTGTTACCCTACAATACCACATATTACTAGATTATATAATATCTATTTGCGACTCGCATATTCTAACATATTCGTTAATTTAGACGAAGTTGCGGCCTTAGTTATTGATCCAGGTAATCACACAACACGTTTTGGTTACGCTGGAGAAGATACCCCTAAAGTTATCATCTCTTCTTTTGTTGGTAAAGCAAAAGACTTAGGACCATTGGAACTTATAAGCAAACAAGCATCTGTGAATGATGATAGCAAAAAGGAAAGTAGAAGCTCAGATGGCGATGTCGAAATGAAAGATGCAGATCAATCAGAAACAGATACCAAAGGATATAAAGATGTAGTATCAGAAGAAGTACAATATAGCTCAAGCGGATTATATAAACCAAGAGCAATCAGAAGAAAAGAGCTGTATATTGGAGAGGAGAGCTTTGCATTACCTAGAAAGGACGTTGAATTGGTTAATACATTGACTGATGGATGCAGTAAGTACAATTGATTGAGATGATGCTCTAATTAGTAACAAGAGAAATAAATTAGGTAGAGATTTACCATTCAACTGTTTTGGTGTTTTCTAACTAACATAATACTTAGTAACTGACTGGGATTCAACTGTTGAAATATGGGATCAAGCATTTTCTATTCTCATGGCAGACTTAAAAGAGCAACCTGTTTTAATGACAGATGTTCCATGGAACTCCCGAAGTAATAAAGAGAAAGCTATGGAAACAATGTTTGAAACATTTGAAGTACCTGCGTTCTTTATCGCCAATGGAGCTGCATGCACGTCTTTTGCTGCTGGGAAGTCAAGTGCTTTAGTGGTAGATTTAGGATACGGAACCACTTGTATTACACCTGTGATTGATGGTTTACCTCTATTAAAAAGTACGCATTTTGGGCATTTGTTGAGAAACTCTAGCTATTGATCACTGCAGTTGCTTGTTTGTTATTATTTCATTAGTTTTCTCAATTATCATTCTGTTACCTTCGTACTAACAATCTTCAGATACTGTGCATAATGAATTTGCAGGAAAATATATCGACGATCATATCAAATCAATGTTCAATTCTCTTAATATAAACCTAACTCCAAGGTACCTTATTTCCTCCAAATCTCCTGTTTCGTCTAAGGCTGTCCCTATTTTCTCCATAAAAAAGCGATTTCCTTGGATTTCTGATGCTGTAATCGACAATAAAGACTTTGCAGCCTTGGGTTTTACTCCGTCTTTCCACGATTATCACGTGAATCTTATTATTGATCAGTTCAAAGAAGAAGTTCTACAAGTGTCTGATAAGCCTATCAAAGATGGTAATGTTGTTTCACCAGTTGGAAGAGCCTTTGAGTTTCCTACAGGTTATAATCAAGAATTTGCTGGCGAAAGATATACAATAGCTGAGTACTTGTTCAGACCTGATAATTCATTAGAACCGCCAGAACCTCCAACTCCTGTTGTAACCAGCGAGCCAGCAGCAGATGGTAATAACAACAGCAATACTAAAACAACTGATGCTAATAATGATTCCGGTACTACTGATGGTGATAAAAAGAGTGAAGTTTCTTCAACCACCAGTGCGAATAATGATCAAACATCGACAACTACAACCGCTGCTGCTACTCCTCAACCTCAAACATTACCTATTCATCAAGTTGTATTCCCTCCTACTCCTGAAGGTCCTTTAGGCTTGTCCACTCAAGTTATATCAACACTTGCTAGTGTAGACGTTGATATAAGAGCTCAATTAGCCAATAACATAGTTGTTACCGGTGGTACTTCATTGATTCCTCATTTAGTCGATCGACTGAATAATGATCTGACTTCTGCTTTACCAGGCTTGAAAGTGCGCATATATGCCCCAGGAAATACTATTGAAAGGAAATATAGTGCTTGGATCGGCGGAAGTATACTAGCAAGTTTAGGAACATTTCATCAGTTATGGGTTTCTAAGAAAGAGTATCAAGAAGTAGGAGCTGGGAAGTTGATTGATATGAGATTTTGTTAGATTATGTAATGTAGCGTTTTATGGGATGAAGTTAGAATTTCTTAGAATGGTTCAAACTAGTTGAAGAAGAAGAAGAAGGTGATGATGATCTTGTTGTTGTTGAAGTAGTTAATATGTTGATGATGATAGTATATTAACTTGTAGTCTAAATAGTAAAATATAAGAACAGAATTGGATCTGCTAATGGATTGAAGGTGTATGTATTTGTTTTACGGATACACAATTGCATGTATTTTTCAGGATAATGTATCTGATGACAGAAATAGCCAGTGCCAACAATGCTAGCAATAGGTAACTATGTGTAGTTATCTTGCTGGCTTGCCCGAATACAAGATTTATCCATTGAGACACTCTTCTTACCTCATTACTTCATTAATTGATTATTTGAACCAATTGCTCTGTGCACTTATTCGTATTTTTATTTTCTTTATTGGATCTATATTGAAGTAGCTCACAGTATAGATGTTAAAGGGATTGCCAGAATTTTTTTGTTTACTTGTCGATACGATAACTAACTCCGATCATACCCTTTCTTGATATGATTGATTCAGCTATTGCAACCAATGCAATTAATGAACTTAATTCATTTTGTGTATTGTAATTATGTAAAATTCGATGTAACTTTATTAAATCCAATTTTTTTCCCGAATTCTTAAGCTAACATAAATTATTGTAATTATTACAGTAGTAGTTCTCTAATTTACTATATCAGCTGTCATGTATTTTCATATCGCATATTTTCATACAGATGGTCAAATGTATAATCCATAAATCGAAGTATGAATTATAAGGATTGTTTAATGTTCAGGAAAGATGTCCTTATCACTAATTGCCCAGAGCTAATATAACATAATACAACTATACAGAGGGAACTCTAACTATCTTGGTATATGATAAGTCATTAGAAACCGATCAACTAATACAACATGAATCAACTGCGAACAATGAGCCAATAAATCCAAGCAAAATATAAAAAAAAAGAAACCTACATATCGATTCTTAATCGCRGGAGAAAGAAAACACTTAGGCTTTCAAGCTAAATATTCCATGTTTTCAACAGGTCAACTACATTATGGTAATACAACCCATTACGGCGACTCTAGCAAATTTTCGCACTATTTCTTATCCTTATGCAAACTCAAATGAGATCAGCAAGCAGTCAATTCTGGGTGTTCTTTCACCAGAAACCTTCCCTTTTCTTTAACCATTGCGGCATTCTCGAATTTCTCAATGCTATTACTTTTTCATCATTTCCTTAAATCAAACTCCTGAAATCATCCATAAGCTTGGAATTCCCAAGTGCCATTTCTCAACTCTTCCAAAGCAAATTTCAACAGTGCCATTCTTTGTTTATTACAATACGTTGATTTATCTAATAATGCCACTTTATGTTGTGAAAGCTGAGAAACGTCCGCCAGAAACAACTTGGAAAGACCCTCGACAGCCATTTCAAACCCGGCTTGAATATCCTCAAATATCTTCTGTTGATTTGATGATGCCAAATAAAAAGCAAACGCGTAGCTCCACATTAACGTATGACGACACTGCTGGAGAACTTTAGACGCTGTTGATAAAAATTGCACTTCGATCCACGACATACCAAATTTGGCTTGCAGTTTCTTCATTTTAATTTCAATTTCTTTGTACAAAGTCTCATCTTGTTTAGCCGATACCTCATGATTATTATATCTTGTATAATAGAACATATACCTATCAAGATACTGTCTTGATTTTGCCACTTCACTCATCGATTTCTTCAACTCTTTCTCATTATATCTGTTGCATTTATAATACTGTTGGCCATGAGCAGCCCAACTTCCCATACAAACCCAGCAATATTCATACCTGCAGTTTCTACAAGTCATATGATTACAACCACCACTTTTTTCAGTGGAGGAACCACATTTAGGACACTCTCTAGTATTAGCAGTAATCCAATGAGCGGTTTCCGAATCATCAGAGCATTTTTTCAACCATTTTTCTCTTATTTCACAAGTGCATGGCTGATGATCATCATTAGCACAACCAAAGCAAAACACATGCTGGGATGGACATTCAACAGTTGGAACAGTGTTCTTAAGATCAGATTCAAGTATAGTACATTCAACTGCATTATCACAATTGGGATGTGGACACCATCTGATTCTCGACTGAGATTGAACGTATGCTCTGTAGTAGTAAGAAGTATATAAAYCACAAACTTCTTTATCTACCAGTTTCTGAATAAGATCAAAAGTTAGTTTCAAGCGACATTTGTCCATGGGACATTTGATATCAAGCATATGATCTTTTATACGACCTTTTATATACGTCGAGTAACAGTCCAAACAGTACTGATGATTGCATTGTAAAGAAAAAAATCGGTTGGAATCTTCACAACATATATCACACGGAATTGGTGCTTTAGTATGGATCATATCCAAACTCAATCGTTTTTCAAGATCTTCATCAGGAGTTGCTATTATACCACTATTGAGCAGTAAATCTGAAGAGTTTTCCATATATTTTTCTATTAGACGTTCAGATTTGAAATGAAAGATTAATAAAAGAAATTTCATCACCGACTCAGGTATATTGAAGATTGATCGTGCATCACTGCATTTCTTATCGATGCTAGCATGTAGATCTTCCATTTTAATCGGTTTATAATTAAGATATCTGTTTAAATGATTGATATTTCTATCGCTAGGACATATTTGACCATAAAACAACCACTTGGACGAAACATCAGCCATTGCCTCACTATCAGCTGCCCCATTATTTATATACATGTCATCATCACCTCCATAGTTATCTTCGTCATAATCGTATTCATAATCGAAATCGTTCTCTGATGATTCATCTTCCCCGTTCAGGTCTTGTTCCTCTTTATCTGTTGAATTAAGAATCAAATCATCGTGATCTTCATCCGTTTGGTCAGCATCGTTTATCTCATCATCAGAGTCCATCATGAGTATGAACTAGTATCAAGAGGTGAATGCTATTTTCTCAGATTTATATGTTGGTAGTATCTTATCTCCTGCCGTTTGTTGTTCTATAGTTCTAATTTGTTGAGTATTGCGCAGGTCATTTGCTTAATCACACCGAAATCTAAACATTCACTTAGTATGTATGTGTTATTACACAGAAGTGACCCAAAAATTCAGTATTTAATAATATGCTTACTTCACTGATTGAGCACTTGCCACTTGCAATTTGATGAGCAACTGAACAAAGTTCACGCAAATTCAAAGCAGTTAGATGTATAACACTCTAGTTGAAACGGCCCCAACTGTCTAAAAAGGCTGTTCAACGGACAGTAATTTTATGAAAATATGATTCCGTTGATCCTAAATCAGTATTGAGCTGATTACAGTTACGATTCAACAGATAAGAGCAGACGTCGCAAGAAATGTTCACCTATTGTATTGTGCGATAGGTGTAAGTTGAACAATTAGTCCCTAGGTTTTCATTGATAGGATAGCTGGTGAGATACTATGCACTGACTTTGATTCTATGTTAAAAATAGTCACTTGCTGCGGACAATAGCTCCAGCATATATGTATAGAATAGTGAGATTTTACGACGTTTAGCAATGCTTGGGAATACGGAGATAGAGAAATATGTAGCAATATGCATAATAAAGGTTTTTGCATGCAAGATTATCCTGTTGATACCTACCGATTTCTATGCATGATTTTATTGGGAAGGTGGATATATGTGGTTTTATGCATGAGTGAGTATGCTGGTATTAATAAATGCTGTATTAATCTGTATATACATATATATATGTGTATTTCYAGTGATTGCTATTTAGAAGTGATTGATTGAATGATAGTATAAGAAATCTGGCTCTGAAACGATATGAAAGCGAGTTTTTCTGAGATTGCCGGAAGCTCATCTCTATAATTCCCTGAACTTTCATTTCTCATACCATTAGTAGAACGACAGACTAGGTTAATCTGTCAGTAAAACTCCTATGGTGATGTTTCCATACCTGATGATCAATTCCTCGGTACCATTCCTACCAATAGGAACAGTTTTGGAACAGGTGTTATTGCTAGGTAACTCGACATTAAAAGCTATCAACAATAAATTATACAAAAATGTAAATAGCATGAAATCAAATTAGTTTTCAAGAATTATTCAATCTCTACATCAGAACTGAAGAGCGTAAAGTATAGTAGTTTTACGCTACATATAATTATACATGAGAAAAAGAACACAAGCAGATAAACTATGAAGCTATCTGTCTACTTCACATTAATTCATATGAATATATATGCATATAAATACATGATCGTACAACATTTTGCATGATTGTCTGAGCATCGTAAGTTAATCGATAATACTATGCAGAAGGGTCATATGATAAGTCGTTCCTAACCGTATATGCATCTGGATATCGGTATTTATATTATTCGAAGGTTCATAAAACCATAAATGTAATTTGGCGATATGTAGATCTTGCTAGTGTATAATATATGGTATCTGATGACTAACTACTTCTTCCAAAACCACCCTTTAGCTGAATTCAACCATGAATTGCCAGATTGACTATTTTCCTCGTCCAATTTCAAAACCAAGCTATTCTTAGCCTCTTTTACCTTTTCATTTAACTGATTTAGTTCCATTTCTAATTGCTCCATTTTCTCTAAATTACCAACAATAGTTAGAATTGAATCAAGGTTAAGCGACAACATCAACAACAAACGTAGTCAAGTAACTTCACTCCCATAACAAAATACATACTTGTCAAATCAGCTTCGACTGCTTCCTTTTCTAAAACCCACCAGCCCCAGTGGTGAAGTGCATACACAAATGATGCAAGTATAACAAATGCAGAGATGGGATATCTAAAATCTTTCAGAGTTGGTGCTGCCTGTTTTATTGTTTTCTACATGATTGGTCAGTATTTAGTATCCATGTTAGTGAACCATTCGGTATTAAACTCTCAATGACATTACCACATACCTTTTCGCTTGACAGTGGATCGGATCTGTCGAAATCTTTCTTAATACTAGCAAATGACAAATTTGGTTCAGGGAATTTCGATGGATCGGCCTGTTCAGTTTTTTTATTCGTATGATTGGTATTATCCTTCTTCTTGCTCTTTTTTCCTTTCCTGGCTTTCCATGAAGTGCAAGAAAAGGTTCGCAGAGGACCAGATACTAGCTCACGACCATGGCAGGCGTTCATAGTTCTTATCAATCTCAACATCGTGCAACGTAGTCTACCTTTCAAAAGCTATTGCACCAATCGTATGTAAGACCCATGAACTGAATAAGAATAATATGCGAACAATTTTACTGTTGTAGCCGCTTCAAATGCAATGAAATTCGAAGAAAAAAAAAAATTTAATAAAAATTTAAGAAAAATGAAAATAAAATGACTAGTCTGCATATGCAATCAATACCAGAATTCTGTTACCTTATAACCAGTTTTTTCTCCACAGTAACTTCAATTTACCAAATGCGCTCTCATGTTATGACCTCAATCAGTGGATGTAATTTGCTCGATGCTTTTGACAACATTGATAATTTTATTAATGAATCTTGTCGAAAAAGCTCATTCGACTATAGATGTATAATGAAGTGTGTGCTTAATTAAATCACAACTTTCGTTAGTGAGGACACAATGCATGAGATTGACAGTTTGCAGAAAGATACATCTACTTGCCAGATAAAACATAATTTATGATTACATAACCAAGACGACTGAGCTGATTATGAGAAAAAATGAAAGAAAAATGTAGAAACAATGAAAAATTAATTGATTGACGCTTTTCATTACGTACAAGTTATTGTTGTAGAAATGATGAGATTGATATATATCCTTCAAATAGCGATTAATAACAGCAGTATGCCGGCTACACTCTCAATTATCAATAAATTTAAATAGGGTCCAAAATATTTTCAATTACGTTGAATACCGATCAAAAGAAGCAACTAAATACAACGTAAAATATATACAGGTGACTCATTCAACAAAAATAAATATATATACATAGAATTAAACCATAAGACATAGAAATGCATATCCATATCCTCTAATCAACAGTATTAACAAAAGTAGCAAGATCAACATCACTAACCTTTGATCTCACGGTCTCGCATTCACGGAACAACTTTCTGAAATATCTAACACCAAATTCAGCATTGTTATACTTCTTGATCAACTGATCCTTCTTAACAGCCATCTTCTCAACCTCCTTATCAAGAACAACTCTTATCTCACCAGCAACATAATTCATAACTTTATCACATTGTTGAGCTATTCTTTGTGAGTTTGCATGAACATAGTCAATTGAATTGAGTTGTTTTCGTATTTTCCTAGCAATGTTCCTAGGAATTGCTTTGGGTATATCTATTACCAGATATGCCAATGTGGCCGTTGATGCCAAAAGAACAAGAGGCAGTGCTACTTTCTTGATGGTTCCGGGAGACACCCAAGAAGTCAGGTGTAATCCATGACGAACTAATACTTCCCTGGCAAACCATCGACTTCCAACAAGAGATACCACAGTCAATGTAGATGACTTTACCAAGCTTTTGGGAAAATAGCTATTATATGAGCTACTAGGGATTAAATCTCGGGTTGTCATTGGTAATGCAGGGCTCGTAGATTTAGCCCAGCTGGTGAAATCATAAACAAATGTATAAGGAAAGCTTAGTAAGCCTTCAATACTTGGATCAAAGAAATCATCAAATCTCAAAGAAATATCTAATTGCCTTGCAGTAGTATCCTTTCTTCTTGAGAACATCAAACCCGAGTTCAATTCCTTTGATATTACATCATTGCCGTCATTGAAACTTTTGGCTATTTGATTTAACTGAGTAATTGTTGAAGCAGTTTTCTTTTCGGCAAATGATTCAGCATCCTTTACAGACTTCACAACAGAGGAAACCATTTCGTCGTAGGTCATTTCAGCATAATCCAAAACTGTAAATATGCTATCAAAAGGAACAATTGGATTCTCACCAATATTGGCAACTACTTGATTGATCTTATCTCTAGCAAAATCATATATTTCAGCACCCGCATAAGAAATATCATCAGAAAGATCTTTACTTGCAATACTCGATTTCTTCTTAGCCTCGTTATAAATAGGATCCAATTTTTTGATTTCATCGCCTGTTTGTACAGTCTCATTCTGACAGGCGTCAAGATTTACCTTAGCTAATAATTCCAAATCCTTTAATATATTTGTCAAATATGTTTTCACTGGAGAAAGCTTCGATAACGCTCTTTTCTCTAGCACAAATTTTCTCAAGGACTCTTCCAGTCTATCAAAATCTGGGTCATTAGAGCCTGATGGTCCCCCATCATCATCAGGGCTATCAGGATCATCACTATCACCACCGTTTTCTAGAACATTACTTGAAGAGACAAAATGAACAAAATCACGAGCATCTTTATGCGTGTCGGGTGACAGTTTTTGAACTTGATCTAATACTCTCTTCATACATTTCCCTTTATCTTTGATATTATCGAACCTGTTTACCACAATGAAAATGACATCCTTCTCATTAGCAGCAGCAGCAATAAATTCCTTGGAAGATAAAGTGAACTGGTTCTCCGCAGACACAACAAATACAACCAGATCAATTTCCTCTTGTCTTGAGAACACTTGCGTAGTTTGATAACTATCCATGTTAAGTCCTGGTGCATCTATAAGCGTGATGTCAATAACACCATTATTGAGTAAAGAACGACTGGAATCTCTGATGTCATGGACATAAACTTTCAAAATCGAGTATTTATCAGATTCAAAAACTAAATCTTCTAAATCCTTAAGACGGAATCTATGGTATGTTGTTTGATCTAATCTGTTATAATCAGCACCAATATCAACAGCATGAACTTCCTCAACCCCTTCATTATTCACACAGTCAATTACTTCACAAAAAACATTGGTACAAGGCTGTTGATCTTCTGGCAATAGCTTCCGACGTAACAAGGCATTGCAGAATGTTGACTTGCCAGAGTTCAAATCGCCAGTAACAAGAACTTTTGAAGAGGTGTTGTTGATTCTATCCGACAATTGTTGTAAATGGCGAAGAGCRTGTGAGATCTTACTGTCAAGTAAGGAGGCCACAGCAGATGATTCAAGAACGTTCACCAAATTATCCATACCTCCYGAATGGGCCGATCCCATCTTCAAGTTTAAATGAAGGATATTAAACGTTGATTCTTGAGATGAGCTTATTATTCTTGGTGAGGTAGAAGGTGAGGGTGATAACCTTCTGTCAATGACATTTGAACTACCCTTGCCATTCCCGTCGTTCTCTAGTCTGGCAGAATTCGTTCGTTTTATGGCAATCTGAGAGTTAGCGGAGTTCAATTTATCATCCTCTTTAGTTGAGTTAGAGGGGTAGAAAAAAGGCCTCTTCTTGTTCTGTTCTTGAATATCAACAAGTATATTAGAAGTGTCATTGATGGATGAGCTTAATATACTTCTATAGTTATTATACTGGTCTTGTTGTAGCTGAGCTCCCATAAAACCATCAGAAGATCTACTGACAGTTCTTCGATGAAAACTTGGTGTTTCCCGGGCTTCGTCAAAAGGATTTGAAGATCCTGTAGCACTCGTGCCTTCAAATCCATAATCAGGGATGTATATGATAGAACCAGAGGATTGTGATCCACCGACTATACTACTTTCCTGGTCTTTGAAATCGCAGGAGTTTCCGTCATGTGAAGCAGATTCTTCCTGAGACTCGCTATTCTCATCTTTGGTCTTACCCTCTGACTTCTTGGAGTTGTAAATTTGAGTCATGTTTGGTAAATAGGTAATAGTAAGTGATTACTTATGATATACGTCTGGAAATGATAAAATGTGAAAGATGACAAGATTTAGCTTGCTATTCAATTCAAAACATGCCAGATTACTTAACTACCAATAACTTCAGTAATGATAGGAAAAATATTGTCTTAGTAGCTTAATTACAACGTGAAGGTGCGTTCTTCCAATTATAGTGATACTTGGTTGATGATCGATAAACCAAGTGATGTGTTAATGTCTGGACGGTATGGTACGATGATCTTGCTTAAAAGTTAGTTGATACAACCAGTGCAGAATCAAGTAACACCATTCAATTGTTTTCAACTATTTCATACTATTCATTATCGTCTAATCTTCCAGTAAGTTCAAAAATCATCAATTGGTTAGAGTGTTAATAAAGATAAACTTGCAATTTTGCGATTATTTGCCTTTATTTGTTAGTGTCATGTTTGTAGCTGACCTGAAATGGGAACCAATAACAAAACTGTCTAATTATGAAAGAGATTACGTAATAGAAAAATGTAAGAACAAGGGGGGATATACTGAAGATGTCATATGAGAGATGTTGATTAAAGAAATTGTCATGATTGTGACTTATTGATTCGTGTTTGTTCATGTTATTCAGTGTACAAAAAAGAATCTGCAATTGTAGGATGAGAATACACTATAGGTCAAATTAAGTAGTACTAGCAGTGCTTCTCAGTCTATCGTAAAAAGTCTCGTTCTAACAGCTTTTACTTCATCTTCATTTTTCTTCACTTCACATCTCATCATGTTACTTGTCAGCAAAACCCCTTCCAATCACACCATGACATACATTTTTCTCCCTTCAATCACAACCAACAAGACATTACAAGACATCGTTCCAGTCATTATTAAAAGCCATTATTCCGCAGCTAGCAGCTATTTGTATGATTAATGGAAACCAATAAACTTCAAATGTGCAATTGTAGTCTTATTTACTGAAACTTGACGTTAATCTAAATATCAATTAATTATACTTTTTCCACTTTGGTCTGGGTTAGCTATCTGATAAGCTCATCTCCCTATCTATCCTGGTGATAGATAGTACATGCCACTAAACACTTGAGAAACCAGTAAAGGTTTGAGGAGACTATGGAGGCAATCAAACTTTTATCCAACGAGTCTAAAAGGCTTGAAATAGGAGCCATTGATGCAACAGTGGAAAATCTTGATAGATTAATTGCAGATCTAAAAGAAGCTCGTGAGAAGGTAGAAAATGACCCAGCAAATTGCGTATCCCATGTTAAAGCTATGAAGATAAATCTTACTGAGAACACCAACAAAGTAAATGCCTCATGTAAAGCAACACATACAGGATTATCAAAATACCACAAGTGCATGGAAAATGTGTATTCAAGTGATATCATGGCATCGTACAATGCTAGTGTTTTCCCACCAGCTAGCGCTCCGTATGTGAACAGAGCAATTATAGTGCATTTGATAAGAGAAGGTATTTTTGATGCAGCAAAAGCTCTGATGGAAGAATCAAATATACAAATAAACGAAGATTTGATTCAAGAGTTTTCTACACTCAATCGAATAGTARAGAAAATTACCTCCGACAACAATCTTGATGAGGCTATTGCATGGGCTGTATCCAAACGAGAAGTCCTGAATAGCACAGGAAGTGATCTTGAATTTGTCCTACACAAGCTGAAATTCATCCAAATATATAATAACACAGACAGTCCACTGGAGGCTTATAGTTATGCCAGAGATAATTTCCCTGAATATGGAACTACACATTTAGACGACATATCAAAACTTATAACAGCTACGGTATATAAAGCTGGAGGRTCGGCCAAAGTGTCATTGGAAGAGTTTTCACCTTACAAAGGAGCTTTTGTTCATTCAGAAGAATCTTATAAAGATMTAGCTACAAGAATATCTCAGGAGTACTGCGGCTTGTTAGGTCTCTCCGCAGATTCACCTTTATATTTAGCGTTCCTTGCTGGAGGCTTATCATTGCCTGATTTGACTAAATTTTATTCCATGATGAAATCACGACGTGTTGAATGGACCACAGAAAATGAATTACCAGTTGAAGTTGATCTTCCATCCTCACTGATTTTCCATCCAATTTTCATCTGTCCTATTACCAAAGAACAAACCTCAGAAGAAAACCCACCCATGAAGTTACCATGTGGCCATATTATTAGCAAGAATGCCTTAAAAGAGATATCAAAAGGAAGCTCTATTATGAAATTCAAGTGTCCTTATTGTCCTGGAATGTCAACGTCTAAAGATGCTAAGGAAGTATACTTTGGGGCATGATTGACATAATCTTAATGAATTTATCCATTTTGTTGGTAAAAGATGATGTCAGCCGGAAGATATACTGCACTTAATGAGTCAAAATTGCTTTGAATTGGCTTAGGATATGTTTCCTTTTGATATAGGATTTTTATTTCGATCTTTGATTTTCTTCATTTTGTGTTGCAATTATTTTATTCCATTCATTTTGCTTATTTTAGTATGGGAAAAAGGAAAAAGGCTGTAGGCTTTGTTTTGGGATTTTATTTTATATCATACTGTTTGAATCGCTTTATTTGCTGAATGAAACATGAACTTGGTTTTATAGCTGAGGGCTGCTAGATGCTGTATTGAGATTATAGAATACCTAACCAACCGTAAACAAATACAGTAAGAAAACATCCATTTCATTTATTCCACTTGATTTATAAATTAACCATCAAGCTATAATATTTATCACGTTAGTCATTGGGTAAGTTGATCATCAGTCAACAGTGCGCTAAGGTCTATTATCAAACTCATAATAAGGAACTTACCATCCAAGAAATCTGCCGCCACCAGTAGCTCCAGAGCCATTTCTGGTTGAATATCGAACTCTGGCACATCAACTTCATCCTTATACCGTAGATTGTAGTAAAAATATTCACAAATCTTCTGCAGTAACGCTGAATCTATTTCTCTCAACACCACTCTTCCTTGGACGCTTTCTTGAAACTCTGCTGGTCCTGATAGTATACCTCTCAAAGTTCCAGATGTCATAGCTGCTTCTCTTGATACAAYGAACTCATGATTATCTGATGACACCAGTGTGACGTACTTCGATTKCTTTGTATCATCGGGTTCTTGTGGCATGGTAAAATTATTTCTGAGTCTTTGATCGGCTGTATACCAAAAAATTGAAAAATAATCTACTTCAATAGTAACTAACCACTGAATTAGGAACAGATCAAGTGCTGTTTTCTCGATCGACCAAACGGTGACGTATGAATATTTATCCCTCTTCTCCTTTACCTGTTCACCACTGTAGTTCGATCAACTACCTCAACTGTTATCGTGGTAGTCAATCCATCTATGTAAATCATTTCATACTACAATGATTCATTCATTATTTCACCAATCTTGTTCTTTCGCGTTTGTATCAAAGGAATTAGGATTACGTCATCATATGTTTTTTTTGAACCTGCACCGTCCCATCAGAAGTCCATTTATTCATGAGAAGTACCAAATAAATGTCATTTTCCTTTGGATAAGGAACAAACTCCATCGGGATTCAGTCATGCAATTCAATTGTACTTATTTTACTATCTGTTAATGCATCAACTTCCTATTGAATTTATTGGCTTGGGTGTTAATCAGTCCATATAATCAATAGCAAAGAACGGGAAAAGCTTAAAAGTGTGGGTTCTTGGATTACATACGTTTCTGTGTACATTTTTTAACAATGGCTCTAAATCCAACCTTAGGTGAGTGTCTGTCAGTTTCACTTCTATAGTAGCAACAGTAGATATGAACTATCAATTGTTTACTTATCTTTTAGAATACAAACATTAGATTATCTCTTAGAATACCAACATTAGAATATCTTCATTATTTGATTATCTTCTTTTCCTTCTATTTTTATTCACTAACCGTTTTATACAGGTTGGGAGCGAATCAAAGATAAACGAAACAGGGTCGATTATTATTATCGGATAAGAGAATGCTTCACATTGGAATGGAATAATGATCCCAACAACAATAAACAGAAATCCTCATCACGATTCAGCAAACAAGAAAACGTACCTGAAGTTGATTTGAGCACTTACTTAGTTGCAGTGGCRCCATATGGCAGTGCGGTTGCCTTATATAAACGTGATTTGAAAGTCAGAGAAGTAAGACCCCAAGGAAATGGTCCTTCAGGATTTATCCCTGGTGGTGTTCAAATATTTTCTGGTGCAGGTAGAAACATTCAATTTATACCCTGGCAAACAAAAACCAATGGTAGAATTATTTTCTTGGGCTGGGCAAATAAGGAAAACTTAGTTGTAGCAACGGAATCAGGGACAGTTAGATTGTATAATGATTTTGAAGGTAACTTCACAGAGATACATTTAGGGCATGGTTCTGAGGTGCATTTGGTAGTAGAGTATAGGATATCTGGTTCTAGTTTAGTTGGATTGATGTCCAATGGAGTTTTCATAGCTGTTTCGAACTTAGAAGATCCTCATTCCAAAACTCTTGCTGCTATYAAACAATTCGATAGAGACAATGTAGGGTTAACAGGGAACGGGAGAGGACATGGATCAGTTTCTGGTACAGGACTGTCTAATGGTGGAGGACACCCTGTGCSAGGCAATGTGACCGCTAATGGTAATGATACCCAACCTACTTATCCTTCTAATCGTGGCCTCCGTGGCCAGTTATCCAACTGGCTTTTTGCAGATTGGGCTATTATTCCCCCCGAATTTAGTTTATCTCGCGGGGTGGAAGTTATYGCCTCGTACGGTAAAGCAATGTTTATAATTGATGCATCATCAGCTCAGAATCAATATATAGATTCTGGTCCTTATAACTTAGTATCGATTTCACCCAACGGTGAACTAGTTGCAATGTGCAACAACAATGGTACCTTATACATCATCACATCAGACTTCCAAAGGAAAGTAACTGAGTACAACCTAAATTCTTCCAAAGAGGTAGCTGCTAATCTTCTCTGGTGTGGTAATGAGGCTGTCGTGCTTTCGTGGCAGGACGAATTGCACCTACTGGTTGTCCCACCGGTGACTATTCAAGCCAACGATATATCTTTCCAGGAGGTCAAGCTTCCAGATGCAGCTGTGTTTTATTATGATAATCCTGTTGTTATATCAAGTGAAATAGATGGAGTTCGCATTATTTCCTCTAAAACACACGAATTTCTCTCAACAATCAGCAAACATACTGTTAGGACGTTCAGAATAGGATCTACGTCTCCATCTGCCATTCTGCTTGACTGTATAGAACAACTTGATCGTCACAATCCAAAAGCTGATGAAAACTTACGCTTGATTGAGCAAAATCTAACCGAAGCTATCGATGAATGCATTTCTGTTTCTACTGAAGAGTTTGATGTTTATTTACAAAAGAAACTACTACGTGCTGCGTCGTTTGGTAAATCTGCTGTTCGTTTATACAACTCAGAAGAATTTGTTGCTACCTGTAATGCTTTACGAGTTCTCAATGCTGTAAGGACATCAAACGTTGGTATTTTCCTCACTTTCAAAGAGTACACAACTCTCACTGGCGAAGGATTGATTCTTTTACTGCTGAAACGTAATATGCATTTCCTGGCTCTGAAAATAACTGACTTCATCCATATTCCTAATGATTCAATCTATATTCATTGGGCATGCGAGAAGCTGAAAAAACTATCAACTGACGATGAATCCATATGCGAAATCATTGTCAATAGGCTTAAAAGCAAAAGAGGAATTAGYTATGAACCTATTGCTAAAGTAGCTTATCAAGAAGGTAGATCAAGACTAGCTACATTATTAACAGAACACGAACCCAGGCCTAATAGACAAGTTCCCTTACTGTTAGAAATGGAGGAAGATGATTTAGCAATGATCAAAGCAGAAGAAAGTGGTGATTCTGATTTGATAATATATGTTCTATTGACATTAAGGAAGAAACTACAATTAGGTCAGTTTTTCAAACTACTTAATACCAAACAAGTTTCAGCAAGCATTTTCAAAAGTATTTGTAATGAGCTGATAGTAGAAGGAAACGGTGATAGCATGAAATTATTAAGAGATTTTTATTACCAAGATGATAGAATGATCGAATTGGCGGGATTAGATTTAAGAGAAGCACTGGGAACTAATAATGCTATTACTGACATTACTTCTCCAAGTACTATAATTAACTCCTTGAAATCAGTGATAAAAACGTACAATGAGTTTAAGGAATACAACTACGATACGAAACTACTAGAAGAAGCTATTAAACTATCAAGTGTTCAAATCCAACTGGAAAATGAATATCATCAACCTTTTTTTACCAATAGATTATCTCTCAATGATACCATTTCTTCACTTTTGGAAATGAATCAGGAAAACAAAGCATCAAAGCTGAAAACCGATTTCAGAATAACAGATTCACGATACTATTACCTAAAAATTAGGGCGTTAGTTAAAAATGGCCAATACGATGAGTTATTCAACTGGGCTTCAACAAAAAAATCACCTATTGGTTATTTGCCTTTTTATACTGAGTGTTTGATCAATGGGTCTAAAAGGAATGCTAGCAAGTATATAAGTAAATGTAGTAATAGTTTGAAGTACGGGAAGTTGGTTGAGATGTATCTGGCCTGTGATGAGGTAAAGCCAGCAATAGAATTAGCATATAAGAATAAGGATTTACAATTACTGAAGGAAATTGAAGGGAAATGTGTTGGAATGAATAGTGAGATTATAAAAGGGTATATTCAGCAGTTAGAGAGAACAAGGTAAGAAAGAAATCAATGGTTAATGATAGAGTGCATAAATATAGCTTATTAGGCTTTAATGCTTCTAAAGGAACATTCATGAAAGATCGTATTAAGTTCATTGATTCAATTCAAATAGTCATTTTCATTTTCCTGAGTAATGTACAAACAGCTTAATAGAAATCATACCACATATTATAACATATTGCATAGAACATTCATTGTTCTAGTGCATGATAATAGTAAGGACAATATTAATCAATCAGGAGTCTCACAAATACAACAAATCTTTTAATCAGTTTCCTTCTCATATTCTATCCTCTGATTCATCTTTTATAATATATTTATTGCCATTTACTATCACATCATTACAGCCACATTCACCACACAACCAATCAGGTACTTTCCTAACATTTGCATATCCATTACCAACAATCTCATGCAACCCACCATAAATATCTCCACCATTTAATCTTAGTTTCATACTTGGTTGATAAGTAATAAAACCTTTATCATAAGAATGATGCTGATTGTACGCTTTTGTACGTAATGTGAACTCAACATAATTGATAAGCACTAGCGACGAGTATTTTGTAGTAGTAGAGACAATATTATTGTTAGTATCGATTATTGATTTATCAATACTTTGCTCATAATCTTCCTCGATTAATGTATGTTTATTATTGTTGCTGTTTCTATTAGCATAATCATTGCTGATAGTATATCTATCAATACGATCAAGTGCTCTTTTCCTTGACTCAACTTCTAGTGGATTCCCTCTTAAAAAGGACTTGTTATCTAAATCTTTATTACCGTTGAACTTTAAAGCTGCGAGTTGAGCATCAGATTCTTTTCCTCCTCCATCATTCTCATTATTCTTCTCACAAGTTATCAACTGCTTTCGGTTACTTCTATCCACCAATGCTGAAGAATCTAWCACTGTCAATGGCGATATGTCATATTCATCGGCAGCCAGTACTTGCCATCTGCCTAGTGATTGAGAAAACCTAGAAACACCTTTCAGAATAGCAATAGAATTTAATCCACGCATAGGACGAGTATTACTTGGTTGTAATTGGATTATTTTATTAGGTTTTGATATTGATCTTGATGCTGATTGTAGGATGTGTTTGCCCAATGATGCGGATGATATCTGATTTTTTAGTAAGAAAGGGGTATGTATGATATGAGGTGTTGATGGTGGAATAACCAAGAAGAAAGGCTTTGAAGGTACTAATGATTGTTTTGATTTACCACTTGTTCTAGAAGAAAATGTAGAAGTTGTTGGAATATTGTCAACAAAGCCAATATCGAATGCTTGAATACGTAGTATTAGTAGTTGCAAATGTGGATGCCGACAGATGTATATATGAGAACGATATAAGGAATTCAAGCTTGCAAGAATGTCGTTCAAAAATTTTTGAGGATCAACATCAATAACATATTCTAACTCGTTAGTAATTGCTAGTTGATAGTATAATTGTAGGAAACAATGGTATGCCATAAAGTATAATATCCTATAGTGCAAATTCGATTACTTACCATTGCCTTTGAAATCATAAGCTGTAGACCAATTCCATGATGACATTGATGGCTTATCAATGAGAGCTAAACAGGTTAGTAACAGGTCAGTTCTATCCACTTTCTCCTTTGTTTTCATTCCGGATCTGGGAAAACACATGTTAGGATCAATACATACATTGACAATCAATTTGCGCTAATTGTAGTAAATTGAACCCGTCACGCCATACTTCATTGATCAAAATGTCAATTATCCTTTGTTTTGAGTAGTTGGTACGATTGATACTTTTCTTCGATTTATTTGATCCATTTGACGAGTCTTTGACCGTATTTGCTTTCATTTCTTGCACTTTCTCTAAAAGTAATTGGACCTGCTCATAGCTAGTGCTACTGGGGGCTGTTTGAGGTAACTTGAGCCATAATTGAACTAGACCTATGATCGAATCTTTTGACAGTTTTGATAAAGATTTAATGGCTTGGTCGTGAGATTCTGGTGATATGTAAGTATTTAATACTTGGTTCTTCAGTTTATTTTTAGACATAGTACAGTGAAAAAAGATAGAACGAATGAATCAGAGGACAGCTTAATACCAGAGATTAGGATAAAGAACATGGGTGTTAGATCCTAACGGACGACGAGCMAAAATTGGATTCTAAAGAGTTGAACTAGTTTATTCAACTGTCTTATCAATCCTTCGGGCAAAATGTTAGTTTAGCACCAAGAAGAGTGTTCTAAGAGACAAATGGTTGAAGAAATTGCTGGGATTTGAGGAGAGGAAAGAAGTAAGGAACGGTATATTGTTTTGATTATGATTGAGTTTAGGTTTGAGGATTACTATGAGAAACCATAACTTTATTTGTGGCAGGACATATAAACAGGTAGTAAGTAAGAAGTTGGTAGAGATTTTTCTGATAGTTGATTACCTTTGAATAAAAAGTTTAAGTATTAAGGGGCCTGAATGCTATAAAAAATAAAAGAGTTAGAGATAGAGAGAATTGGGATAGATAGTGTTGAACTAGCTGGGTTTCGAGTTTATCTCGTACTATATCTAATTAGGAAAGATATATCAATTATGTCCGATTAAAGGTCAGGAAGTAGCTTAATTTCATAACTCTAGCTCTGATTCACTAGATTATTATCCTATTGGTTGTCCAGCCTCACCCTCTGATATTTGAGAATATTGCATTCCTGCCTCAAACATCAAACGCATGCAAAACAATCAGCCCAATGTCCATTTCTTTACCCATAATACTTTACTATAAACAACAGCTTTCAAATTACTCGAGAATGGAGATATGTATGATTATGCAGCAGAAGCTAAACCTTAACCTAATGATTCGCAACTCATTTCAGTACCATCTTCAAAAAATGATCTCTTTTACTGACCAGTATTATTGGTATATAGCTTCTCTGGCAAATTTATGTTTGTAAGCAACTTATTTTCAGCGAATACTTCTTCAAAACTTCTCAGCGCAGAGCATTTTTCTTTKTCCATTATTCTTCCTCTTTTCTCTCGACGTCTTATTCCTTCAAGGGTAGTTCTTGAGAGCTTATTTCCAGCGTGTATGATCTACCTATTTTAGGACAGCCTTCTGTTCACATAAGCTTTTTGTTAGATCAGAAAAATATTTTTACTATGAGGATTAAAGTTTCTTATATTAATTGAAAAACCTTTTATACATTCTCATGTTTCTTTTCTATATTGATTGCCGAAACATTTATATGGCAATAGCAACAAAGTTAACAATTCTTAGTCAAAATCATTCAAGTATATTATATAACTGACTCTAWATGATATTATGCACAAGGATAATATATAGAGATCATAATTCACACGCAGTTAACCATGTCAGAACTAATAAAAGAAGAGAATGAACCAACATTGGTACTAAAGAAAGAGAAGCACTCCAACAACAACAATGATTTGGAAAAGCATAGCTTGTTTATAAGATCAATCCCATTTGATGCAACGAATGAAGAGCTATCTGATTTCTTGTCTCAATTTGCACCTTTGAAGCATGCTGTAATTGTTAATGATGCCGAAGGTAACTCTAAAGGGTTCGGGTTTGCTAGTTTCCCACTACCAGAAGATGCAGGTAAAGCTTTAGAAGAATGTCAAAGGGCCAAGTTTAAAGGAAGATTTTTACGAGTTGAGTATGCTAAAAGAAGAGAAAGAGAACGAAAAAATGAGGTCTCTGAAGGAGTTAAGGTAGAAAGTGGTAAAATAACTGTTGAAGAAGTTGAGAAAAGAAGACCAAGACTGATCATAAGAAATCTACCATGGTCAGTTAGAAGTCCCGAGGAATTGAAGAAGGTCTTTAATAAGTATGGGAATGTAGTTGATGTAGTTATACCAAGAGGACCTGGCGGTAGAATGAAGGGGTTTGCATTTGTTACAATGAGAAGACAAGATCAAGCACTAAAAGCCATTGAAGAAAGTATTGGTTTGAAGATTAACGGYAGAGAAGTAGCTGTTGATTTTGCCATTGAGAAGTCGAAATGGGTTAAGCTGAATGAGATCAAGCAAGAGAGTAAAGGAAATGAAGATAGTGAAAAAGAGGTAAAAGATGAAGTTGATGTAGACGTTAAGATAGAGGATGAAGATGACAGCGATGCAGAAGGAAAAGATGATGATAACGACATTGAAGAAGAAGACGACGACGAAAATAAGGATGAAGAAGATGAGGAAGAAGATGATGAAGATGAAGATGAAGAAGAAGAAGAAGAAGAAGAAGAAGAAGCCGAAACTACTGGTTCTTCTAATACCAAGTCACAGGCACTCAAAAGACAGTCAAACCCAGGATTTTCAGTATTCATCAGAAATATTCCATATGACTCTACTGCTGAGCAATTAAAAGAACACTTCTCTGATCATTTTGGACCAGTGAAATATGCTTTACCTGTGATCGACAAATCAACAGGCCTAGCCAAAGGTACAGCTTTTGTTTGCTTTGTTAAAGAGTCAGATCAACAGAATTGCCTTGAGAATGCTCCCACCACAGGCTCAACATCGTTATTGATCTCTGATGATGTTTCATCAGAATACGTCTTTGAAGGCAGAATATTAAGCATCACTTCTGTTGTCGATAGAAACCGTGCTGAATATCTTTCTGAGAAATCTGCAGAGAAAAGAAAAGAATCACTAGGTAAATCTGATGGTGGTAAAGACAGGAGAAATTTGTTCTTGTTGAATGAAGGTAGAATAACTGCTAATAGTAAAATAGCATCTATACTGCCTCCCGCTGATTTGGAAATCCGTCAACAGAGCTATAAACTAAGAACGGAACAACTAAATAAAAACCCAAGTCTACATTTATCGTTAACACGATTAGCTATTAGGAATATTCCAAGGTCAATGAATGCGAAAGCCTTGAAAGCTCTAGCAAGGAAAGCTGTTGTTGAGTTTGCTACAGAAGTAAGACAGAAAAAGAGACAGCCTTTAAGTAAGGAAGAACAAACAAGATCTGTGAGACATAAGAATTTTTTACTAGGTATATTCTCAAATGAAGAGCAGAATCCCACCAAGAATACGGAAGGAAATATCTCTACAAAGAAGAAGAATGTTGGAATAGTGAAGCAAGCTAAAATTGAATTAGAAGTCAAAGGAGCCACTGGTTCAAGTGTTCGTAGCAAAGGTTACGGTTTCCTTGAATTAAGAGACCATAAAACTGCACTAATGTGTCTCAGATCTTTGAATTGTCATGAAGTAACGATTGACGAAATTAAAGCTGGCTTCTCCGAGGAAGAGCTTGCTAATGCTCCTGATGGTTATTTTGATAAYTTCAAGAAGAGAAGACTAATTGTCGAGTTTGCTATTGAGCATGCTAACGTTCTCAAGAGAAGAAGGGAGAAAATGGCAGCCATTAATAAAAGAGATAAATTGATAAAACAAAAGGGAGAAGAGAAAGAAAAGGAGCTGGAAAAAGAAAAGGAAATAGAGAAGGAAAAACTGCAAGAAAAGAACAAATCCGGCTTGTCAGACGATGTGAAGAAAATTATCGGCATGAAGAGAAAGAGAAAATCAAAGGGAAGAAAATAGAAAATACAAATGTATCGTTGATATTCATTCTTCTATGACATCTTTGTAGGTTTTCATAAATAATTTGTAGATCTAAATTACTATTCAAATTGACCACGTAATTTGATGGAATCCGATCCAATTATATCGTACCAATTAGATAAGAAATTCGGTGCTACTGTTCATTCATACCAGCTACGTTATCAACAATCTTACTTGTATCACAACGCACTTTATGTGTTAAATTGTCGACTGCTGATCGTTATTATGTCAAGCTTCCTGGTTGAAACAGAACAAACGTTTCCAATCTATTTAATGAATAAAGTACTAGATTATGATCAATTGTAAAATGCATGTAGAAAATGAGTATATGAATATCAAGTTGAAAAGAGATAAGGTACAAGGGGTAGGTAGAACTAAGAAATAATACCATTCTCTGTACTCGATCATACAATTTAATAGAAGAAGATTTAAGTGTCATGCCCTTTGCAACTTGAGGCTTCCGGTCGTAAAATGAATCTTGCACAACATTTTATTCCCACAGTATATTTGTGATCAAGACTGCACTTGGCAAACAGTTTTGCGATCATCTACAAGTTGCTTAAACATTCRTTCTATCCAAAATCATTCCTATTCACATTCATATTCACTTACCTATTTACAACTTTGCTTGACAAATTCGACTATTTCAAATTGTTACAACTCATAATACATTAGATATGCATTCTGCTTACCTCGATTCTTTCAAATKTTAATGACCTCTTGGTGTATTCTTCATTAGTTGTAAACCTGCTTCAACAAAGCCATTAGCGCCTCCTTCAGCACTAATCACTTGATTAACAGTCATTGCAGGCTTGTATAAAACATCTGCTTTCCTCAGACCTAGTATGGCTGCATTTCTAGTACTAGGAATTCTCAACATTTCTTCTTGAACTTGCCATCCAACGGCTTTTGCTATATCACTAACATGCTCAATTAATGATCCATACATGGATTTCTGTTTATTTTCAGGAGAAATGCTATTGCCATTTACAGATGTGGATGATGCCTTGCTGGTACTGGTTGTAGGAGTATTGCCGTTGTTACCATAACGCCCTTTAGAGTAATTCTGGGTAGAGAATCTAGTTTTATTACCAGACAAATTATAACTGCAACACGGGATAATAACAAAAGGATAATTCAATAAAGGTATCCATAGGGTTAATTCATCTGAATGGTTTCCAATAACGAAAGTATTTGATGGAAAATCAGCCGTATTGACTCTTGGATTATTCAATAAACTCCATGCGCCAACATATTTATATTTGGTGTTAGAAGAAGAAGAAGAGTTCACAGCGGTAGAGGCATAAGCTATCGTGGTGGCAGACTCGGATAGTTTACTAATACTGTTACCAGTATGTTTGTCATTGCTATTATTCAAACAATTAGTATCCGTCCTAGTAGAACCATTAACACCGATATTGTTACTATAAACATTATTTAACGTCTCATCATGATTATTAGCACTGATACCAGAACCAATAGCAATACTCTCCGTATCTCCGCAAACGCCATCATTCGTTCTGTCAATTATTGTTTCATCATTGATATTTGTAATATTGTCGCCAAGGCTAGAAACATCTTTCACATTTTCCTTTCCACTTTTAATGCCACCCCCAAAAATATCCAATTCATTTCCTGAATTTGATTCGCTAACTCTAAAGAATTTTCCTCCATCTCTCAGTAAAACCTTTGGAATAACTATTTGTTCCTTCAAACAGCTTTGGACTTCTTGTGGGTAAATTTTCCAGCTTTTTCTTGCTCTTGCATCAATTCCTTTGCCTTTATAGCCTTCCATGATTAACAAATAAACCAGCAAACCATTGCCACAGCCTAGATCTCTAAATTCAAATTCACTGGGATTCATTCTTATTGAGTTCCATAACTCAATAAGAAACGCAGCTATACCTATATCTTCAAAAACATGTTTTCTAGCATCAGTGCTCTCTACCCAATTGTCAACTAAGTATTTACCATATTTTTGTTTCAACTCAACGTATCTATCTTGGAAATTAATCCTTGAAAGCACTTGGTCATGGTTCACTCGCTTGATATAACCGTTTCTCATTCCAGTAGAATGTTTCTTGGCAGTTTGAAGTAATCTAAGTGCAATTCTGATGACTCTATTACTTGAATCTAAAGATCTTATATCGGCTGTTGATTTGAAAGGTAGGTAATGTGTTGATAGTACACCTTTTGAGAAATAGATGGCCACAGCATGCACTGGAGGTAAATAGTAAGGGCATTGGTCGGCAGATTCAATATGAGGAACATAAATAACAGCAATTGATCTATTTGGATCATTATTGTCTAAACTTGATGAAAATACTAAGCATGATTGGTTGACTATTGGGTCTTTATAAGGATTCCTAGGAATGATTCTTCTAACAAATTCATGATATGGTTGTAAGTGGATGGTACCATTGATAGGAATTTGTTTAATTGATATATCATCAAGACAATGATAAATCAATCGAGGGGTCGATTTTCTATCTGATTTACCACTATTATTGCTAGTGTTGGAAGATTTTTCACCGTTTGCAATAGGAGCATTAGCAGAGCCATCATTACTGTGCGTATAGTCATCCACTGTGTAACTGCCCCTATCATCAGGCTTTATCTTCCTGTCACTGTCCTCTTTCTCCTTTATACTGTCGATCAGTCTAGACGAATCATTAACACTATTGACTACTTCTTCTCTTATTATTGATGCCGTACCGTCATTATTGTGATCCTTATCATCCTCTTGCTGTCGATAAACATAATGCAATAATATATCAGCTCTTAAAATAATCGTTGAGTTGATATTAGGCTCATGAATGACATTCAACATCGCTTTTTCAAAATTGCAAGCATCAAAGTCACCGTTTGATTGAAATACTTTAATCCATTCTACTCCCAACTCTGATGGTTCATTCCTCACGTCAACTTCTGAAGAAATTGATGTGGAATGCTTTGACTTCTTTTTGACAGGCATTCTGCTGGAGTCCAGGAATCAAATAAAATAGCAGCAGCAGCTGTAAACTGATATAGTCTTGCTAAACCTAACCAAGAAACTGAAAAGTACCTATTCTTTTCCAAAATAACGAATAATAGACGATAGTAGATGATGCGTGATATTATGGTGCCATTTATTGCCGTAACTTCTGGTACACAGTTTCACAATCAAAACCATTCGCTATTGTAACAAATAAACACAAAACAAAAATCCACTATCAAATGGTTTGTTAAGTTGGATTTCTGAAATCAACATACTAGTTATTGAAACTGAAATCAAATCTTTTTTGAAAATGAAACATATCAAATGATTAAGAAAATTTTAGTGAAAGGGAATGAAATCTGAAAAAGATCAAAAGAAAAATAATTAGAGTACTTAAGGTTTATGCAAAACAATGTGTACTTGCATGCATAAACCCTTGGAGTGCGTTTGAGTAGGAAAGATTTGAATCACTGTGTTAAAATCAATGTTCGAACCATATGAAGTAAATCGATAAATAAAAGAAAGATTTTAGTTTTATTTTATATTTTATCCTTTTTTATGTTGATTGGAAACTTTCAAAGAGTGGATATTCAAATTCAATCCTGTATTGATCTCTATCTTTATGTTAATGATCTGTTTGAGAGGAACGCAAAACATCAATTAAGTTTATTTGCAGAAGTAAAAAAAAGAAATACTATATACGCATATTGTATTCATTGTACTAGCAAGGGAAAGTCGTATGTTACTTTCTATTTCCATCTAGTATAGATAAGATTCAAACYTATTATTAACAGATACAACCGTTATTAGTAWTAGTAAATAGTTCTTGACAAAATATTGCTTTACTAAATCAAAATAAAATCATCACTCCTTTATAGTTTCAGGCCCGAAAATATTTCACCTTCCAATTTTGGGAATAAGTCCAGTTTTCCTAAACGTTAATTTCTTCTTGCTTCTCGCGAAACGTTTAGGATTCCCATTAATTGGACTCTTTGAAAAACAATGGTATATCCTATTCGATTGTGATCAATTAATTATAAAATCTAGTATTATTACCTCTTTATTTTAGATGCTATATCTCAAGATAATCAAAACATCAAAGGTGTACATAGATTGGCTTAATTGCAGTACAAATACGGGCCTTATACATTACATTTACTATCGAATGCTCACATAAGTGTCTCTGTAAGACTATTCTATTACTCATCAGTATGCACTTCTTCAAAGAATAATAATATATCTAAAATATACATACAAAACTCCAATCACTTTCCACAACCGGGTCAAACCATCAAAGTTCGTCCAATGACTTTATGTATATTTCTTCTTTACTAGCCACAGAATCAAAAGATATACAAGCATCGTCATTCCAAAATTTACTCATATGTCTTGCGCCAGAATCGCATATCACAGTAACAATTGTCCATTGGTTTCCATTGAAATCCTTCGAGCCATAAATTTCCTTGAGCTTTTTAGCTGCTCTTACAACAGCAACACAATTGATAGCAGATGAACTACCCACAAATAACCCATCTTTACTGACTAGCCATCTACTCATTTTTATGGCTTCAGCATCTGTTACACGGACTGCATCATCAATACAACTAGTCTCAAATCCAGCAGAAAAATTCTTGGTAACTCTATTCAATCCAATTCCTTCAATTAATGTATCAACCTGATGCCTCCTTCTAGTTCCTTCTCGTTCCACTGTATCATACATCACCCCATGTTTAATCTTATTATACAATCCAGATCCTTGTGGGTCAGCTAGAATGCAAGAAATATCTGAATTCTGTTCTTTCAGAAACTTAGATACACCGGAAATAGTTCCTCCTGTACCAGAACCAGTAACAAAAGCACTTATTTTACCTTCAGTCTGCTTCCAAATCTCTGGCCCAGTAGATTGATAATGGACCTTCCAGTTAGCGCAGTTCTCGAACTGATCGGCAAATAACCCCCTTGCTGGAGTTGTAGGGTCATCCGAAAGCTCGTTAGCTCTTCTTCTAGCAACATTGACGTACTGATTCCTATCAACAATACTTGCAGGCTTTACAGGTTCAACCTCTGCCCCTAAATTATATAAAAGTTGCAATTTCTCTTTGGAGGTATCATCGGGAAGGCATATATGTGCGGTGTAACCTAATGCTGGTGCTAAAGTAGCAAAAGAAATACCGGTTGACCCGGATGTGCCTTCAAAGATAATACATCCGCTATTTGGCGAAATAAGACCTTTCTGTTCTGCAGTAGCAATAATTGAGTATGCTACGCGGTCCTTTGCTGACCCACCAGGGTTCATCATTTCAAGTTTACCTAAGACATGACAACCAGTATATTCTGACAAWGACTTAATGGTGATCATAGGGGTATTACCAATAAGCGATTCCACTCCATTGTCTGTGGCAGCAGGAGGATGAAATGGAATGATGCAATTGTCATCAGCTGTGTTATCTTTTAGGACTATACCGCCAGTACTAGGTACGACATCAGTATTCTTCCCAAAATAATCCTTGTTATGTTTATTATTTCTATAATACCGATACGCCTCACCAATGATGTAAATTGCTATTACTGGAACAACATATGATAATTTGATTGAGGGTGCCATTAGTGTAAGTCTCAACGAAATAGCTCTAGAACTTTCTTTATGTTGAAACTATGGGCAACTTTTATTAATGAGCTAATAACATTGGTAGGTAGGTAGCAGTTAATTGTGCGATAATATTCAATTCTACGCAATGCAAAATATCTATAATTCTATGAAAATTAAGGTATCTGAGAGACAAATGTGCCAATAATATCTTCTCTCAACTCATAGAAGCATATAGAATAAGAAAATTAGCGAGATACCCCTATTTCATACAAGTAATCCCTTTACTCAATGTGCTCATTCACTAGACTATCGACAAGTAATAAACATAGAACGAAATAGAACTCTCCAATATTTAGTATCAATTTATGAAATGGGTTCTGCCGTATAAGAGAAGTGTTATGAAATTAGTAGAAGGGAATGTGACTTTTATGAAATATTACTATAGTCACATGCAAAGATCATTTTAGAATAGCTGGTAAATTAAGTTAAGATTGGGTAGTAGTACATAACTATGCATAATTAAGTATGAAAAAATATGCATAAGAAAGCACTTTCTTAGCCTTATTGGAAACAGAAGTCACCAGATCCTCCTTTTTTGAAAGTCAAATGAAATCAAGAAGGATCTAGAATTTTCAGGAAGGGTCTAAATAATAGGTAAGATCATTTGATGAAGTGATAAGGAACAAAAAAGGAGGATGATTAACAATGAATTGGAAAGATTATGAAGCTAATGAACTTACGTTAATTGTAACAAAGACAATTTAATTTATTAGTCAGTGACTGAAGGATATGAAAAGTATATAAACAAGGAAAATCCTCTTCGTAGGAACTGGAAATTTATTAGATGTGTAGAAACTAGAGAAGTGAAAAGTAACAAGAATCAAACAATTGATCAAGTTATAAAAACGAGCAGTACAGTGATCTTAAGCAATACAAACGATTTTCAAGCGCCTATTTAAATATTACATTCAAGAGATAAAATAAAAAAATCCATCATGTCGACATACACTTATTCACCATTCTGGGATTTCTTTGACTCCATCAATGAAGAAGTCAACAGCTTCAACAAACTGTTAGATGACAGTGGATTCAGAGTGAGCAAGCCAACTAAGCAAACACAGAAATTAACTGAAGGGGAATCTGCCAAGCAAGACTCTGGATCAAAGTCGAAGGCTTTAACTCAAGCAGATAACAGCACATTGTCACCATGGAGGCCCTTCAATTTTGACTGGCCAGTCGATGGAGACTTGTTCGCACCTCCAATCGATATAATCGAAAATGAAAAAAACTACGAGCTTCATGCTTCAGTTCCAGGAGCATTTTCAAAGGACATTAATGTTGATTTTGACGCTGACAAGAATGAGCTTACAATTTCTGGTGAAATTCCTGAGACAACTAATGAAAGCAACAAAGACTCCAGGAAGTTCATTGAGAGAAGAACAGGTAAATTTGAAAGAAGAGTCCAGTTACCAAGAAATGTTAAAATCGACGAAGATTCCATCGTTGCTAGATATGTCAATGGTGTTCTGCAACTGGAAATTCCAAAGACAAATGAGCCAGAACCAAAGACTAAGAAGAGAATTGAAGTAAAGACTGAGTCAGAGCCCAAGTTGTAATAATTAAGAGCAAGAGCAGTCATAGCTAAAAAACAGCTATAGACAGAGCCTAGAGAACGATTGATTGGTTCTCATCTCTGGTTAGGTTCGAATTTTCGTCGTGGATGTTTATATGTTTCTGARCTGATGTTGACAGTACAGTATGTAGTTTATTACATTGTAGATCACATTGTAAGTACTGGTAATAACAATTAGCTCCTTTATAATAGATATATTAATATATCAGCATCGTAGATAATGTAGAAGACAAAGTACCAATTCCAAGATTGGATTGGAGATAATATTCTGGTATATTGTTACAACATAAGAAATAAGCGTGCGATGAATAGCATCGAAATACATGTCAGAGTACAGCAAATAAGTTAGAGAACGAAGGTGAGTTTTTTGGCAGATAAGATCGAACTTATCATCCCTTTTGAGGTATTGGTATTCAAGGTCATGTGATAATCTTGATTTAAAAGTAGGAGATCATATGAAAAGATAATCTGCAATTCAATAGGAAAAAGCCTAAAAACCTGCACTAAGCTAAAATCTATTATTCTATTTTATAAGGTATTGAATAATAGCTAGAGAGTTTTAAAAATGTAGTTAAAAATTTTTCTACTAATGGTAATTAATATATCTTCAATGTTCTTATTCTCAGTACTGGCTTAGGACCTTCTAATCATTATTGCCTATATTCGCTTCATTTCAAACTTAATGTTTATGTAATATTCTATTACGCCTCAACCACCTCATTGTGCGATTGTGATTGACAGCTATTAACCCAGATTCAACTCAACTTCATTGAAGTCCATCTCTTCTCTGGATCTTATATAGTCACCAATCAAATTGATAAACTTCTCAGAAACCTTTCATTTAAAGACATTTAAGTGTATAGTCATCTGCTTTCATGAATAAAGATCTACTAAGAAAGGACACTTGATTAGCAGAGATTAATACTATTCATCAGCCATCACAATGAGTGGAGTTGTATCACAGTACGTATAGCGAAAACTAATGAYACAACGGTTAATTACCGGCGAAATTGTATATGTTCTACAAAATTAAAATACATCTTAAATACTAACTACTGATTTTTTTCTCCTCTAGATTTCAACAGTAAGGATTGATTCTTTTTTTTATTTTTATTTTTATTTTTAGATTAGCTAATGGTTGTGAGTTATCACAATGTCTGGCAATGTATGATTCAAAGCACCAGACGGTACAACAACCGATGGACCACTACTTTGATTCGCACTGCTTTCTGACTTCTTGCTATTATAAATATTTATGTTGAATCTCATAGATAGGCTATTAACACAATTATTTTTCACATTTTAGGCTGGAAAAGCTTGGTGAAGGAACATATGCCACTGTATATAAGGGAAGGAATAGAACCACAGGAGCACTAGTTGCTCTGAAGGAAATCTCCTTAGATTCAGAAGAAGGTACTCCATCAACTGCTATTCGTGAAATATCATTGATGAAAGAGCTTAAGCATGAAAATATCATGACTTTATATGATGTAATTCATACAGAAAACAAGCTCACTCTAGTCTTTGAGTATATGGATAAAGATTTGAAGAAGTATATGGATACACATGGAAACCAAGGTGCATTAGACCCAAAGCTAGTGAAAAGCTTTATGTTTCAATTGCTTCGTGGTATTGCTTTCTGTCACGATAATAGAGTACTACACAGAGATTTGAAACCACAAAATTTACTTATCAATAGTAAAGGTCAATTGAAATTAGGAGATTTTGGCTTAGCCAGGGCATTTGGTATTCCTGTTAATACGTTCTCAAACGAAGTGGTGACATTATGGTACAGAGCACCTGATGTTCTTATGGGATCTAGGAACTACTCAACATCTATTGACATCTGGTCAGCTGGTTGTATTTTAGCGGAAATGTTTACTGGCAGACCATTATTCCCAGGTTCTTCTAATGATGATCAACTACTGAAGATTTTCCGTTTGATGGGTACACCGAATGAAAGAACATGGCCTGGTGTTAGTAGCTTGCCTAACTATAAACCTAACTTCCAAGTGTTCATTCCTCAAGATTTGCGATCAATAATTCATAATATAGATTCATTAGCTCTGAATCTGTTACAATCTTTATTACAAATGAGACCAGAGGTCAGGATATCGGCACACCAGGCTCTAAGCCATCCATGGTTTGCAGAATATAACCTTCCTCTTCATAATCAACCTCAAATGTCTCAACAGCCTACTCAAATTCAACAGCAATTGAATGAATATGAGACAAGAAACGATGGTCTTTAGATATTTAACATTTTTCAATCATTTTTTTTTCTTCTCACTCATTTGTTTTGTTTATTTCTCTTGAAGGCCGCTTTTCTTTACTTTGTTTATTATATAATATTCTCTCATTTCCCTCTAACATGATGTCTCTAGATTTCTACGAAGCATATCTTTACTTTTAGGTTGAAGAAAAATGTATTAGTATTTCTTATTGTCTAACCCTCTTAATGCTAATATTGTAGAAACTATCTTCTTGACATTTTTCTAAAGTATTTAATTACTGCTGACCTATGCAAGAATAGAAACATTCAATTGGGGAAAGTTCATCCTTAACTGTCTGAATGAAACCAATAGCAACAACAGTGTAAGATACTACAGTAATATATGCATTTCAACTTTATTTTTTACCCAATGTAATAGTTCTGTGTCTTTTGTTTGCTTTATGTATTCACACACTTCATTCCATACATGTGGTTGTGATTCAACAGCTACATTGTCAAATAGAAGGTCTGCTATCTCTAGATGGTGTCTAGACAATGCCAAAATGATTGCTGATGATGTATGAATTTTGTCTCCTCGTAAGGCATTCCTTTTGTTTTTTCTGAGAGCTTGAGTTCTTCTACTACAAGTGTCATTTAAGCAGATAGTAGGTTTCTCGATAAAATGTTGGAGTAGGATCTTCAAAGGAGTTTTGATCTCGTTCGCTGAGTCACCCTCTGCTGGGTCATCACTTATATTATCATCAGCAGGTGTACCATCCCTTAATCTTCTAGGACCATTGCTGCTACTGGTTTCAGCACTCATGCTCTCGTTGCCACTAGAGATGTTTCCATCAGTTGCCAACATAGAATTATCACTATCAATTGGTCTTCCCAGCTTTAACGCTGATCTCATTTTTGATTTGAAGTAGTTCTCAGATCTTTTAGAGCCCTTAAATGTATATAGTTCTTGTAAAAGACTAGTAATAAATTCATCTAAATGATCGACAAATACTCCAACTTGCCGTGCATGGCGTAACTGATCAAGCCTTGAAGTGATAGCAATCTTGTCGTATATACTCTTTGAAATCTCCAAATTTGTCGACTGTCTTGTGTATCTATGTAAAGATCTTCCTAAARATGATTCAATTTCTTCAAATGAATATGGATGATAATCTAATGAAAAATCGATCACCCGGTGTATTTTTAAGGGCACTATGTTTTCTAGAACAAACGGGTACTTCAAAGTGTTGAAAGGAAGTATTCTTACATATTCATTTGCCCCTTTCTTCATTAATGATTTTAATTTTCTACATTCATAGCAAAAAAACTTGTTGATAGCTATCTCAAAAACCAATCTCTCCGTAAACTTTTGAAGAATGTCAGGGCTAAAGACCAATTGATTGAACCCTTTAGAAACATATCCAAGATTCAGATTCATTGAATACAAGAATATAGACTCCAGAAGCTCATGTGGTATAGTTTCTATACTGACTTTTGAAGATGCTGGTGACAGTAACGGTTCTGATGACGCTAAAGGTGACAGAGATAGTTCTGATGATGAAGGAGGTGATAGCTCAACAGGACCTGATATCACAGCCGCCTCATTTCCTCTTCTTTCAAGCTTTTTCCTCTTATTTGGCCTCCTTGGAGATAATTTCTTTCTTTTGTTTTGCTCATCAATCGTTCTCAGGATCTGAGACATGGACTTGTCAGCTAGATCAGGCCTATTCTTCAATATTGCTAATCTCTCACATTGAGAAATCCCAAGCAATCCATCTACTTTTGCAGCGTCTCCTTTTGTAGTCCTACAGTAATATTGATCCACAGCTCTTGGCGCTTTTGAAAACCTGGTGTACCTTTTGTATTTCAAAAACTGTTCTTTCACCATTGGAGAGCCAGGCTGAATGAACCCCATTTTGATTAACCCTAAATACAAAGACAGATTTCTGCGATAGAAGCATTTGACGTAGTTGATCAGTTGTTTTCTTCTGATTGAAAGAATAAAAAAAAAAAATGAAACAAAAATACTATAATGCAAAAAGATTCGAGCTATTAGCTCCTTATTGGTAGACTATATTTGCACAATTGGGATGTTTTGCCATTTATCTAGCTGCGCAAGAAGAAAGAAAGGATAGGATATTCATAAAGAATATATATATATATATGTTTTTTTCTGCCTAATTACTGCAGGTAGGAATAAAAGTAAGATATAGAGACAGGCAGTAAGTCTGAAGATCAAAAATAAAAGTGATTATGTCATCTAAAGAAACTTTGCAAGTAAGAAAGTTCTCTTGCATTGAGTATGCATGAGTTTGAAGAAGCTAACGGTTTTGAACTTGAGGTACGTTTTGGTGCTTCTGGAATCTTAATCATTTTGAACAATGTGAGATAGGTAGGATTCACATTGTTATTGATATTTCATCTCTAAGAGTACCAACGGAGGTTTAGTATTTAAAAAGAAATTTATACTAGTTGAATCATTTTGTTCGAATAATCTCATAACGTTCTTTATGATTATCTGATAGCAAGGAATTTGGTAGCGCATTTTGGGAGATAGAAGAAATTACATTTCTGCATTATCCCGAATCTGAGAACGTTATTCGATAGGTTCTCAGTTACAAGAGAGTAAAATGCTCCTAAGATTGACAACAGATCCAAAAATAGGTCCCTGATATGATTTTCTTCTAGGAGTTTCAGACTAAGTGATATGATGTCTCTGCTCACACCCTCAGAAAATCTACCTCACACAAAAATATGTGAGTAACTAATGCAGGTAAGAAAAAAATGCAGGGCAATGGTTAACTAAAATCATCAATGACTATCGTAAGAACGTAATGAACCTACCTTACCCGTTACTTGAAATCAAACAATCAACTAGTAGTTTATAGTAGATTTTCCATTGATTGCAAATAATTGAGTAGTAGTTTCATCTCATGCTGGAAGCAAAAAGCTTTCTTTTGTGTAAATCAATTTATTCCAAAGAGCACTATATCGCTTATGCGATTGTTAACCAATAATTCAGTGCGTTTGTTATACACTATTATTACTCTTTCAAAGTGGTAGCAAATTAGTTTCTTTTCTAGACTCGACATTGGTTGAACCTAAGCAATAAATTTCTATTTCTTTATTGTACCAATACTAATATCTTGTCAATATTCTTTCCTTACCCAACTCTTTCAATAAACAATCGTCACATTTCTCGTCTCTTTAATAAACTTTAACATTCAAAGCAACTCCTCTGCATAACTTACTTCAAAACGCGAGTTTAGTCTCCCTTCTCAGAACCTTAATTCCAACCTAATTCTCAATACAATTTTACTTTCTCTTTTCTATTCTCAACAACAACAAATGGTAAATACCTTCTCTCTTCTTTATGTAATGGTGCGTTAATAATTGTTTATATTCTACGTTTTGATTAAAGTATGGTTCTTAAATAGCTGTATTCAAATCAGTATAGACAACCGAAGTTAGAGGTTCGATTATTTTCCTGTGTTGCTAGTTTATGTTGATCATCAGTTGTTACGCGTTCGTTTTTTGCATTAGTACCTTTTGATGGATCCAGGAAAAGCAATTCGCTATTTAACAATACTGCAAGATTGCTCAAAAGGATGTTCAAGAAAAGCTTACTTATTGGCGCCGCCAGTTTGCTTTCATTAGCAAACGCGTTGATTCCCTTAGAAATCAAGGGAAATAGATTTATTAGACCTGCTTTAGATGCTAATGATCAAGGTGAAGTATTCTCCATTATTGGAGTTGATTACCAACCTGGTGGATCCTCAGGCTACGATTCTGATTCGGGATCTGATGTTTTATCAGATGAAGAAATTTGTTTGAGAGATGTTTTTGTTCTCCAGCAGCTTGGTGTAAACACCATCCGTGTTTATACTGTGAATCCTGATTTGAATCACGATGCATGTATGACAATCCTTAATAATGCTGGCATCTACGTTTTCCTAGACGTTAACGCTCCAGGAGATAATGAATCCATTCACAGATATGATCCTTCTTCAAGTTATAATTGGTGGTATTTGGATCGTGTTTTTAAAGTGATTGATGCTTTTAAAGATTATCCTAATGTTGCAGGTTTTTTCTCTGGCAATGAAGTTATCAATGATGAAAAGTCAGCAGCTGTTGACCCTAAGTACATTAGAGCTGTTCAAAGGGATATGAAACAATATATTGCTAACCATGCTAATAGAACCATCCCTGTTGGATATTCTGCTGCTGATGAAAAAACTCTTAGAATTGCCACATGGGATTACCTACAGTGCGGTGATACTAATTCATCCTCTGATTTCTTCGGACTCAACTCATATGAATGGTGTTCTGGTATTTCTGACTGGACTTCTTCTGGTTATGAAGATTTGCATGAAACCTTTCAAAATTCCTCAATTCCTGTTTTCTTCTCTGAATATGGTTGTAACACGCAATCACCTAGAACTTTTGATGAAGTCTCCGAGGGTCTGTATGCTGGTTTGAATGATTCCTTCTCCGGTGGTCTCATTTATGAATATAATGAAGAAGTATCAAACTATGGCCTTGTTGAAATTCAAGATGATGGTTCTGTAAAATTGTTAGAAGATTTCCTTAATCTACAGAGTCAATACAACAAGATTGATTTAGCTGTTGTTTATGAAGACGACGTTACTGTTAACGAGCCAAGCAACTGTTCTTCCTCATACATCGAATCTTTATATTCTGGTTTTGACGCTGACTTTCAATTACCTGAACAACCAGGTGGGTTGGATGAATTACTAGTAAATGGTACTAGTCTTACTAATCGTGGTAAAATTATCCAACTAGACACCAATAAATCCAAATACAGTATCTATGATGTTAATGGTGATGAAATCAGCAACATTTCTGTAACATTTAGCTCTGACAATGAGATCAATTCACCAAGCGGTTTACAGACTGGTGGAGAAAGTGAAAGCAGCACTACTGTTTCTAGTACAACGTCAGAAACTGAGACTTCCGAAGATGGTGCCATGATGATTAAACCTTTGACTGGTGTTAGTGGTTTATTTGCCTTTTTTTTATTTTCCTTATTTTAGATGATTAGTTAAATAGCTAATTCAATTGTAATATAATTGGTACATGTATGCTTTAAGTCTAGTAAAATTTGCAAGGAAAGCATATTAAGTATGCATGGTTGGATTATAGTAAGACATCAAAATGGGAAAACATCTGATAATAAATATGGTTTCATCAACATTGAGGCTACAGAATTTTATTGGCATCGCAAAACTTAATCATTTATACAAGCGGAAAACCTTCAGTTACATACTCCTAAATTAATAATACCGCACAACTAATATACTATCCCTACTCTATCGTAGCTTACACATTTAAAACTATCTATGATGATTTCTTCTAGTTTCATGATACCAACCAGGGATATCTCTGCCAGAGCCTCCAATAGGTCTGTTAATCAAGCTAATATCAACATCATGTAATCCCTTAGTATCCTTTAACCAAGAATGCCCCAACATTCCTCCAGCGTCAGCCCTTTTTTCTGGTGAAAGTTCAAGCATTGGCAATAAGAAATCAGACAATTCAGCAGCGTCGGTGTCAGAAAATCCGTATTTTTTGATTAATACTTCACGTAATCCCCAAGGCTTCAATTTAGGAATTCTCCTTAGCTCTCCCCTTGAATTAAACAGATCACGCGACCATCTTCCTTCTCTGATAAGAGACGACGGGAATCTACCAAGCAGTTCAATTATTTGAGCAACATGATCATCATCCTTAGAATAAGATCTACCTGATTGAGGGTCAAACAAGTAGTCACCAGTGATTAATTCAAACACAAGACAAGCTAAGGACCAGATATCTGCTGAGCAACCCCAATGAGCTCCAACCAGAATCTCAGGAGCTCTATATTGTCTTGTTTGAATGTCATCTGTAAAGTGACGATAGATCCAGCAACTGTTGCCTAAATCTGCTATTTTCACAGATATAATATCTTCAAGGGCCAGAGTATTTGGAATGGGATTAGGAGGTGGATGATTTGCTAGATTATGAGTAATAGAATGAGCACTTTCAGTTCTAATATGATGTGGGGATACTGGAACTATAGTAGAAGAACTAGGATGGTTGACTGATGATGTTGATACTGATACTGGTCGTTGGTTTGTTGGTTTGTCTGATGAAATTGAAATTGATGATAGCGATCTTGCAATTGTTGTGTCATCTTGATTAGGTTCATTCAGAGTTTCTGGGTTACCATTGTTGACATTGGTTCTAGATGACAGTTGAGACATTGACAGTTCAGGCAAATAGCATGAACCGTTAAAGTGGGTTCTTAAAGGAGAAGGTAAAGGTTGAGAATTGGTAATCAAAGTAGCTCTTCTAGAACGTCTTCCTTTTCTACCAATTGCTCCTGAAATACCTGTAGTACTTCCACTAGAACTTCCAGCATAGGATATTGGTTTACCAGGTAACGATAGAGTGCCGGATCCTGTGCCTGTACTTGATCCAGGGATACTTTCCGCACTTGAGATCATCTGAATAGGTTCAGTAGGTGATACAATATTGGTTAGRCGAGGTCTTGATACTGATTTACCATCATTGAAAGGGGACTTGGACACAGAGAAAGACGAGGATAAGTCTCTTGATTCCAGGCAGATACTTGAACCAGGAGCACCAGCACTTGTGTCAGAACAAACACTACCTGACTCCCTCATGATCATTTGCTTTTTCTCTTGCTTGGCAATTCTTTTAGCTAGTTTCTTTTCCCGATCCATTCTTTCAACTATCTCGATCACTTCTTCCACATTACCAAGATCAAGCAACACATTCTCAGGCTTCAGATCAGTATGAATAACACCACACTCACGATGAATGAAGTCCAATGCAAGTAGCATTTGTTTGGTGATTTGTTTGACCAAAGGAATTGGAATACCTTTATGACGATATTGGCGGATTAACTCCAATAAATTCTCGCCTAACACTTCGAAGACCATACAAACATGGGTACCATGTTGACCAGTATGGAAGAAGGAATCTAGTAATTCAACAACAAAATAGTGCCCAGGGTGGTCTTTATTGGAATCGACAATTTTCTGTAGTAGTTTGACTTCATCTAATGCAGTTTCTGTATATCTTCTTGCTGATCGTACAACCTTCAGAGCTACATGTTTATGAGCACGTTCATGTTGTTGGTATTCATTATCAACAGCAAGCCAAACTGTCGAAAAGTGGCCCCAACCAAGTTTTCTGCAAATAGTATAACGGCCGTTCTTGAAAGATTCTCCAATTTGCACAGGATGATAACCTCCTTGAACATAATCGCTTTCATCTTCCTCAGCTTCAGGGTGCTCACATACTATGTCGTCGTCGTCGTCATCCGCATCCGCATCATCGTCATCGAAATCATTAGTTGCTCCAGAATAGCTATCACTATTTGGACCTTTCATTTCAACGTCAATATCAAGCTCATGTTCAACTGCTCTTCCTTCAGAGCCGTGAGGGCTTGTAGCTGTGGCGCTTATAATAGGAGATTCTTGAAGTTCTGGTTTTAGATTCAAAGCCGATAGTGCACTGTAAGCAGTTTTCTGTCTATTGGTTCTATTGATCTTTATTTCTGATGAGATTGTATTAGGAACTGATGTGATGGTGCTCACATTGTTGGCAGGTTTGTAATTTGAGCCGTTTTTCAATATGCTGTGGATTGGCTTATTACTCACTGAAGAGCTTGATGTATTCGACTTCTGAGGTGATAAATCCGAGTTTGTTATTTCCGGTGATGTCGAAATCATGTTTGAAAAATTAGGTGATGAATAAACTGATTCGTTGTTATGTACTTGACTTGCCATTATTTGGAGATAACGAACAGAAGATATGTGTGAACAAAAGAACCAGATATATTAGTACTGATGCTGATATGGAATTGAGATAAACAATACAGAGATAGCGATCTCTGAAATTGGCAGTTCCCTTCGTAGTATTGTTTTAAGCTTTCCCTGAAGTTTTGATTACTTCCCCTTCTTAAATCTTTCCTCTGACTTCTTGCCTGTTGTTTCCTAGTTCGTTTGATCAACAAATTATAAAACAAACTCACTAGAAAGGTTTGAAACCCAACAGAGGAATCCAAAGTTCCAATAAAAAACAAACAGTTTATCAGTTTATCTCAGTGTAATAATTCAGTTCAGATCCTTCCTTTTCAGCTCTTTGATCCTTGCTTCTCTGTTCGTAATTCTAATACTCAGTTCCCGTGCTCTACGCTAGTGATTCCTTGTAATTTCTCCGCGATCACTTCCACTTCGTCCGCCTTATCACCTACAACTTTTTCCACTTGTCTTTTTTACTTGTCTTCTCTCTTTATCAGTTATAATAACTGTCACTATAGTTGTTGTTCCTATATTTACACCCTTTGAAAACAGCAAACAAAATATTCTATCCTTTTTGCTTATGATTTACTTGTATTTCTACAAATAATCATCAGAAATCACAGAGTAAATGCAGTAGTCGTGCCTCCAGTAAGTATTTCTTCAGTTTCGATGACTTTGTTCATTCCTTTTCCAATTTGAATGATCTTATAACTGAAGGGAATTATAGAAATATAATATAATATAATATAATATAAAACTAATCAAGGGCACTAAGCTGTCTTTAATCTAAACGGTAATCTACCATGTAAATAATAATTACATAAAACACAGGACTTTAATTCAACCCAGTTGTAATTTCCGATTCCCAGTTTTTCGACTTTAACTTTCCGGTTCTGTATAAGTTCTGAGCATTTCATTTACCTTTACTGGAGGGGAGGAGGGAAGGAGGGAAGGACCTTGGAATTGTTTACAGTGAAAAGAGCGTGCGAATGATGAATTATACAGAGGAATAAATAATAAGTCAAAATATGTTGAAATAGTTAATGAATGATAATGAAATTTTCTCTTACTATTATACTTTGAAAATGGGTTGAATTGAATAAACAAATGAAATATCAGTTGCCAAGTGAATTAATCTCCAGCTTACAGTTGAATTGTTGTAACTGATTTGCTTATTACCTATGCCATGTGCGTGCTCTGCTGTGTGCTAGGTTGTGCTAGGTTTTCTTTGCCGCTGTGCTGTGCTGTACTGTGCTATGCTTGTGAGGGTTAAAGTTAGGATGTTATGCCAAATGACGCAGTACAACAATAAACTAATTACCTTTACAGAAGAGAAGCCAGTGTGAATAAAACAGGAGACTTAAGTAGATGGTGGGGTGCTTGATTTGGATTTGAAAGAACTGATGTTCTGAAATCAGCTTAAAGAAAATATGCTTGTTAGATTATATTTATGAATTTATATATTTATGTGTTGAGAGAACAGAAGGGTAGAAAGATAGAGATGACTTGTGCTCTGTATGGAGTAATCACTGAGAATCAGTTTGGTTTTATCAAGAGCCTGCTGAGTTTGATATTGGATATTGTTGGCTTTGACATTATCTAAACTAACGCTGTCCCTGTTGGCTTGCCTTGCGGAGGTTAATCGCAAATGCGCCGACAGTACCACCTACAGGAGTATCCTTAGTAGCTGCATTGATAAGGTCTTGAGCTTGCAGTACAGTAAGAGGAGTAGCAGCGTGATTTTCAAAGTACTCCAATTCTTGTTTCTCGTCGAGGTTTGAAGGGATTTTTGGTATATAAGGAACGCAATAGATAGGAGTGTGGGGCTCGAGTTTCCAGGTGTCACTCAAAGTTCCTGCATCGATGGTCTTGAATCCGAGGGTATGGATGAACTCACTGGCTAAGTGTTTTGCCTGAATATCATCTCCAGCAATTGGAAGTATGGTTTGGTATTCTGGGTCACTGGTGGCCAGAACTTTTAAATGTGAAGCAAGGATATTATTGAAAACTCTCACGATCTTGGAAGAATTGTCAACGTATTGAGCAATATATTCCGCAGTGGTCATTTGACGGGTATCCAATACCTCAATATGACCATCCCTATCTGGATAGTAGTTGTTTGTATCGAGAATTAGTTTGTCTCTTAACCCTCCTAATGAGCGAAGTAAAGATGGAATAATTTTTAAAGGTACCGAAAGCACTACAGTTTTAAYATCACGGTTTTTAGTAATATTATCTGCGGTATCTGCTGATGCTGTTGGTGCTCCGCCTAAACTCTGAACAAGATCAGTTAGAGAATCAGGGCCTCTGCTATTGCTAAGCACCACCTTGTAGCCAGCATTGACAGCCAATTGAGCTGCATTGCCGCCAATTTGGCCGACTCCAATAAAACCTATGGTTTGAGACATGGTAGTGTGCGATGAAACTACGGGTAAGAAAGTTAGGTTCCTGCAAATACTGAAATATGTATATCTAAATAAATAAGTAGTAAGTATAGATAGAGAGAAGTAAATAATCAATAACGTAGGGATTTATAGAAGTATTTGTAAGTATAAGTAAATCTCTAGGTGTTTGATATTCAAGACAAAAAGTCAAATAACGTGGTTGATTACTAATTACTAGTTTCAATGTTAAGTTATATCTACCAATGTCGAAGATAATATGAATGAGGTATTGATAGATTGATTTAAAATGAACAGAGAATCTACATTCACAAGTTAGTTCCTCTGATAAATTAAAGAGGGATTCTAATTAAATCACAATTTAATTTATTAATTGATACATTCAAGGAATTGATCTTATAATTCCCTTTTCTTTCTTTCGTCATTACTTTTAAAAGCAGTATACTGTGGGCATATATGCTGTGTGATTCGTTAAGGTTTAGCTCAATATGAGTAAAACATAGACAGCTCTAGCAATAGTAATCAAGGAGAGTTGGAACCAATTCTACGGGCTCCCTGAAGTGTTTCTGGCTTCTCAATATTCGAAACTGTAGTTAATTTCACGTGATCTGGGCGGATCATACTTTATGCATTGATATTGCACTGTATTCTTAGACTTTAGTATCCATAATTTCAAGCTACTATTACCTTCTGATTTACCATTTAATATAGATACATTGGCTCATTGCCTCCAGTATTGACTCGGTTTGCCTGGAAACACGGTTATAGATACTTGGTATTTACTGAATTAGTTGCTTTGCTTCGAGTCTCACCCACTGTCCATTCCAACGCTGTGCTCTGCACCTGATTCATACTAGAAGATAGGTAGGTAATCCCAATCTACATTTAGTCTTAATCGTAGACTTACCGAAAAAGCACAAATGTTCTTTCATCTGGTGAATAGCTCAAAACCGGCATTATGCTTCAGAATCATTGACTTCAGTCACGTGGAYGGCTGTTGGGAGGTAACGATAGGACGGCAGAGAAAATTTTTGGAGATAATTATTTAATGTTCTGCATAAGGGATATTGGACACTTGTGGTTGAAGGTATGTGATGAAGGAATTGAAGAGTTGAGGAGATCTTACTTGATTTCAGTATATATTGAATATGCTAAAAGAAGCATCTGTGATTAGATGTGAAAATTTCAGGATCATTTTGACTGACGGTGTGCCGCTGGAGGTTAGATAAGTGAATTGGGAGTTGCTCAAGTTAACATTGTTTTAGGTCATCGCCATTACTAATCACGGTGTTAAATTCATTCTTCATTTTAAACCCTAAGCAAAGGCAGTTTTCGAAGATAACATTACTTATTTTCAGTAGATTGCCGGAAAAATACAAGATGACCGTGAAATAACGGTGTTTCACCTCGACTTTGGTTTTTCCGATACTTAGTATGTTCTATATGTATGTTTCTGTATGTTTCTGCATGGAAAGTCACCATACATGTAATCCAAAGAGTGATTCTATCCCTTTTATCTGCATAGCTTAGCAATTAGGAAGGCATCAATCCTCGAAAGTGAAAAATACAGAAAACGCTTTGCTATATACATCAGTGTCTCAATGTCAACCGTCAACCTTCAACATGAGATTAGTTAAGATGTAGAAAATCACCTGCCCCTGAGACTTGAACAATTATTATTAAAGATCCCTGTTCTTACGTATCATTTTTTAGTTGTATTTCTAGGATTCTTTTTGATGTCTGCTACTGATGTACACTGGGAGCATAAACAGTTGAGGATTGTAATATACTTGGAAGATGTAAGAGGTAGCATAGACTTCCCATGTATCCTTATGTTCCTTCCTTCGTTAACTACTTTGATGACGTTTCCACTCTTCGAGATGAGAAAATTGAATAACTGGATTTGTCTGATACACAAAGCACTATTAATTCTTAGCTGCCGGGGAAAGCTGAAAATTAGAACCTTACGTATACATATTATACAGACAGTTATGATTTAATTTTACAGTGAATTCTAAGGAGGCTGCATCTCATTGCAACTAAAATAACTGTAATGCAAGGACTGAATGCGTGAAATTATTCAACCGTATCAAATACAAGACAATCAATGTCAATTGAAATAAAAAAGCCATGGTGCTGCTCGTTGCTTCCAATAAAGATTGATACCATACTGTAGTGTAGAGTTAGTGGATGAAAAATATATTGATTGTTCAGTAGAAGCCAACTCAATTCAGTGATATTGAAATATACAATAGTTTAGGGAAAGATAGTACTTTTAAATTCCTTGCTCTTTTATCATTTTTCTTTTTATGATTATGATCTAAATACGTCAAATATCTGATAGTCATTCCATCCTCACGAATGAGTCCTAACTATTCATCCGCAAAAAGAAAGTATACAAGGTAGCAATTGAGAAAAAGTTTCTGTGCATCAGTAAGTAAGTGCATTAGGTCCTTGTATTATTTATTTTATTACAAAAGCACATTAGATTCTACTTTTTTTGTTGTTTTTTTTCTTTCCCTTTCACGCCAATAAATTCATCACTACAATTAATGCAAAGGTGAATCACAAATACTAGTACCCATGAACTCTTGTCTTTTGCTTGATTCGATAAACGGTGGTAGAAAGAGAGCATTGCAGGATCAGGTGTTATCATCATACACTTGTACGGAACAATAAGCTGAATAAAGTTCATTTAGCTTTCGGGAAAACTCCAAAGTCTAACTTTAGTTTTTTTCTGAACATGTTGTCAAATCAAAACAAAATTGTGTGTTCAATGAAAATGAATAAATTTGGAATTAAAATAGGAGTTTTTAGTCTTATTATGAAGCTAATGAATTGCTATTCCAATACTCAGATTCTCAAGATTCTCCATCTTTCTGTACTCCAAAATCTATTTACTCATTACATTACTACCCTGATTAGGGACCATATTATCCCATCACCTATCCCCTTTCGGATAAGATTAATTTTTAATTCTACCGTATAATTCTATTTTACAAAAACTTTAAAGATACTATAAGTCCCCTTGTACTGGGGCGTTCATTTCTACAGAGGAAACTGGCTCGTCCTTGTTCGTGTTGGGAGGTGAAATTCAGACACATATATAGACTGTTGTCTTTCTTTTTCCTGTTGATCGGATTTTTCTTCTAGTGATTGATTTGTTTATGTTATATAAATTATATAAATTGATCTAAGACCAGAAGAACAATCAGTAATTTTATCTATACTCGATATAAACAGTGTCTTGAAAGACTTCGATTAGACGTTTGATGCAAAACAATTGAATCTCGGTTGTCATCTGCATTTAAACGACTGAAGACAAAAAACGTTTCATAGCAAACAAACCTTTGTATTGAAAGTAAAATTCAATAATATTAAACTAATAAAGTAGTGTTAACTCCACAACAATGGTTACTCAATTAGCAGATGGTCAAATTACCCTAGGTACTTATTTGTTCTCAAGATTGAAACAACTGGAGGTTGATTCCATCTTTGGTGTACCAGGTGATTTCAATCTAGCCCTATTGGATTATATCGATAACGTCCCAGGTTTAAGATGGATCGGTAATGCCAATGAATTGAATGCAGGTTATGCTGCTGATGGTTATTCTAGAGTTAAAAGATTGAGTTGCATTATCACTACTTTTGGTGTTGGTGAACTGTCTGCAGTTGCAGCCATCGCTGGTGCTTACGCTGAACATGTTGGTCTTGTTCACGTTGTTGGTGTCCCATCCGTATCTTCACAAAACAAGCAATTGTTGTTACATCATACATTAGGTAATGGTGATTTTACCGTTTTCCATAGAATCTCAAAGAACATCAGTCAGACCACTGTCGTTATTAGAGATATCTCTCATGCTTGTGAAGATATCGATAGAGTTATTGCTGACGCTTATATCTATCAAAAACCTGTGTATATCGCTTTACCAGCAAATTTAGTTGATCTACCGGTTCAAGAATCCAGGTTATTAACCCCATTAAACCTTAGTTTGGCTCCTAATGACCCAGATATTGAAGAAGAAGTTGTAACAGATATTTTGGAATTGGTTTCAAAGGCAAAGAACCCTGTTATCTTAGTTGATGCCTGTGCTACTAGACATAATGTTAAGGATGAGACAGCCAAGTTGGTTGAAATCACTCAGTTCCCAGTTTTCACTACTCCTATGGGTAAGGGATCTTTCAATGAACACAACCCGAGATTTGGTGGTGTGTACGTTGGCTCTTTGTCTTATCCTGAAGTAAAGGATGCCGTTGAATCTGCTGATCTTGTTTTGAGTGTCGGTGGTATATTATCTGATTTCAACACTGGTTCCTTCTCTTATTCCTATAAGACCAAAAACGTTGTTGAATTACACTCAGACCACTGTAAGATTAAGAATGCCACCTACGAAGGTGTTAAGATGAAGTTCGTCCTCAAGAAACTATTGGCTTCCATTGGTGGATACATTTCTGATTATAAGCCGGTTCGTGTTCCAAGACCGTTTGTCTTGAACACTCCTGCTGCCGCTGAACAGCCATTAACTCAACCTTGGTTATGGACCAGATTATCAACTTGGTTACGTCCTGGTGATGTAGTTATTACCGAAACAGGTACCTCATCTTTCGGTATTGTTCAGACGCAATTCCCACCTGACACCACCGGTATTTCTCAAGTTCTTTGGGGTTCTATTGGTTATTCAGTTGGTTCAGCTCTTGGTGCCACTTTAGCTGCCGAAGAAATTGATAAGAAGAAGAGAGTTATCTTATTTGTTGGAGATGGTTCTCTTCAATTGACAGTTCAAGAAATCTCCACCATGATCAAATGGGGCTTGAAACCTATCCTCTTCATTCTTAACAACGACGGTTACACTATTGAACGTCTGATTCATGGTCCTAAGGCCTCTTACAATGATATTCAAAGCTGGAGACATACCGACATTCTAAAGACTTTTGGCTCAAAGGATGGTTTTTCTGTTACAGTTAGTACCACTGGTGAACTAGACAGGTTATTCCACGATAGTGAATTTTCCAATCCTACCAAGATTCAATTGGTGGAACTCATGCTACCTCAAATGGATGCCCCAAGCAATTTAATCAAACAAGCTGAAATGTCTGACAAATTAAACAGCGTTAATTAGATAGTTAACGTTGAAACTTTTTTATATCGTTTTGCTGAATTTCTGGAATTGAAACCAGAAATAAAAACAGCCGAAAACCGCTCAGTTACGGGCTGAAGCCTGAGAAACGGTTTTGAAGGCTTAACTAATTAGATTTTTTAAGGAGAAAGGAGTTATACTATTCAGATTCAATTATAATAATTTAACTTATTGTTTCCATTTGTTTATATATATTGTAGCTCATTTTCTGACGTTTTTCATATAGTTCTATATTCAATTTATTTCGTTTGAGGTTGCGAGAGCTTGATAGTCAAATAAGCCTTGAGTTTTGAAATAAAGTTACAAATTGCAAACTCAAATGGATTTAGAAATTCTATCTTATTTAGCATCAAGATTACAACGAAGTTGATGAGTGAGATATTGGTTGCTCAACATCTGACGATCAACCAAATTTAGAGTGGTAATACAGAGTAACAAACACTTAAATGGGTTTGTATCAAGCGTAAATCAAAGCAGTTTCTGCCTACTCTCTACAATTGTAGCAAAGTTTGAACGAGAATCATACAATTTGAGCAAACTCACAAAACTTCATTCTCGATTCTGTGTATCACATACCAAATTCCCATGTGACACACATCATATTGTGTCTGTGTGTAGTAAATTGATTGTTATAAATGCTTTTAAAATCCTTGTTCTCGTTGCTTCTTTCTCTGCATTCAAAAACAAATAGTGAGACAAATTTGTTGAAGAGAAGTCCAAAACAGCCGCCGATGAAGCAAAACAAATCAAAAGAAATTTGAATTTCAAATAGAAACTGGATACGTTGTCAAAGTTTCATCAAGAATAGTAGTAACCAATTGAGAATAATTTGCAACATCAATTAAATTTTAACAGAAATGCCTATCTTAGAAGCTGCTGTTGTTGATGCCATCAGTGCAGGGTTGACAATAGGTGCATTCACCTTAGAAATATCTGGAATAAGAAGATATGTATCACATTGGAATAATCACATTGGAAACACTCTTCCATTGTCAACTAATACCAGAAGATTCCATATCCGAAGAGACTCTAGGGATAGTAATCGTGTAGCCAATGTCTTCGAAGCTTCTTCGAAGATCTACTCTATTGAAAGAAAAACAAGATTATATCCTAATTGGAGCGTCTTGACTGTCCCAGAGAGAAGGGAAGTAATCTCCATCCGAACTGGATTATGGAATAAAGATGTTGAGTTCCACGAACATCCGCAAATTGAGCACCGGAGATTAATCCCTAGTATGGGGATCACAGGACAAACAATGTCATTTTATCTGGATGATGGCGCAAGGTATGAGTGGTCAAGAGCTTCTAAATATTTAGAAAAAGTTATCAATCCCGGTGGTGGTATCGAAGAAACAAGGATTCGTGTAGCGAGAGCAAAATTGATGAGAAGATTTAGGTTGGATTTTGAACTTCTTGTTGATGAGACACTAATTGACCCTGACGTTGCAATCTCAACTGCTTTTATTGCCATGATTAGTCAATGGGGCTTTGGAGATGATACCGATACTACAGGACCTACATTTGTTCAAGGAAGTGTCTCAACCGCAGAGGGAATTGAAGTCACAGAACCTTCGGAATTCGTTAGTACAACACAAGCATCGGAGCCAGAGATTACTACTGTGAATGTTTTGGCTTCCGAAAAAGCGCAAGTCTAAAAACAAAATATAGGTTAGAAAATTCTTGTTAATCAACTGAAATATCCACGTTGCTTATCATTCCAAAATTTCAGCATGCAATTCAAAGTGGTGTTGTTCACATTTTGCATCTTGTTAGTGTTTCTTTCATGCAGCGAAAAATTAAAGAACAAAATAAATAAAATACATTCTGGTCAGAAGGCCAAGCAATAAAACCTCATTATTTACTCTCATTATTTCAAAAAAGTATTCTTATAATTATCACTATAACCAATCCATTTATCTTATCAATTTAATACTCACTCCCACCTCCTTTCACTTAACAACAACGGATATGGATTATTGCCTGTTTCCAAATTTATACTTTTGACTTGGAAAAACAATCTGGRGTGCATAAACTTTATTCTAGTTTAAATCTYGGAAAGAACCAATGTCCAGACTAATTCCTTGATCAAAACATAACGGCCCAGACGAATAACTAGTTTGAAATCATGGATCTTTAATCACAAAATTATCATGTGTTGTCTAATTTTATTCCATAGCAATTGATATTTATTTCCGCAAGTCTATCTCTGAAGATACTTATCGAACAGAACAGCGAATACTTCGTCCTTCTGGCTTCCATGTATCCTTGAAAAGTCATAAGCATCACGCCTCATTAGGTCTTGTTCTTAAACCAAACCAGTAAATGAACTATCAATAGACGCCCATAAACATTAATTTTAATGCAGAGTGATGCTTGCTCATAGGTGAACAATAAATCATACCAGTGAGACTCTAATGGTAGATATTAAACAGTTACTATAATTTCATTTAGGGGATATTACTCAAAGGATGCGAAAATCTAGGGTGAAATAAATCCATATAAAGCGAGTCATTTTCCCACTTGGAAACCTGTAAAAGAAAATCTGAAAAGCTTTGTTGAGTGAATTGTATTTTTTACGCGGTTTATCAAAGACTGCTTTATCAAAACGAAATCAAGGGAATACTTGCCTCAGCATTATAAATCAACTCGTGCTCATATTAAGAATGTGTCAAACATCTATTTGTCCTATTTGTAGTAAGTATTGACACCCCAAATTGGCCATTATTTGAAACCCTTATGATTACAAGAGAAAAGAATCGGCAGCTATTCAATTAGATATATTGTATACTAACGTCATTTATTTTCGTAGATAAGAAAAGTTGGACTGGTTGTGGAAATCATATTGCCAGAGTTATGGACATAACTCCTAAATCTGAATGGTAAGTTAATCGTGTGACGAGTTTGAGGAAATCAAATTGATGGAATGAATGCTTTAAGAGGTTTGTTTGGAGATTCAGCTCTCAGTAAACCAGTGTAGGCTAACATTTGTTTCTGATAGGTGTACTTGTGATGATCATTTAGGAACCAGTAAAGATAGCTATCCTCCGAAAGCGGGAACGGGCACTGCTCATGTCCATTGATTAATTGATACATAATATCGAGTTCAAAGCTTATCAGCAGTAAATCGTTTCAAGTTGGATTTCATCAGCTATGCTGAATTCCGAATCATGTTGAAAAGTCGAAATTGCTATTTAACACTCCTATCTTGTATATGACTTTATTTGCATTCTCATTAACTTATTTGTTATTGRTCATTAATTGATGACCGCAGATGCCTCCTTTCAATTGCATTTTACTTCCATTTATCAGCGTCTAGTACGACATATTTATCGCGAAACAAGAAAAGAAAGATGATGATATAGTTATTGTCGTCCTTAGTCACGCCTGCTAATCTGTTATCCTTTTTTCCTTCTTATAAGCCCCAGGTTGAATTTCGATTAGTACAAATAATCTTCTTTTTCAAAGCGAGTAAAGGCAAATTCAGTACATTTGATTTGTACGTAAACCCTATCTATGCTATTAGTTGAGTCGTGATACCTTAATGGGTAATCATATTAGAGTTAAGCGAGAAACCAAAACTTTATTTAATGGAGCGAAACATCTATCAAACACTTATGAAGTGAAACAATATGAATGGAACTGTTCAGACGATAGAATATTGATTGAGAAAGCGAATACCATACAAGATTTAGGATAACCGATACCAATTAAGATTCAATATATCCTAAGAATGATAAAAAGCATTTCAATTCTTGTGCGAGTTAAATCAAACAACCCAGCGAGCAATTGTTTCCACATAAATCAAACAAAACAGACGCTCTCATAGTTTCTTTTAAATTATTGAGATCACAGTCATATGACATAGCAATAAGCAAGCACGCCGCATAGAATTTCCTACTTATAATATCTAAGAAAATTGTCAATTATGTTCTTCGAAGTATTGAAGACTAGAATCAAAAAATCTATAAACAAAGGGAATATTTCGAACGGAATCTACAAAGAAAAGGAGTATTCAACTCAGTCTTCGAATCCGTATTTATTGAACAACCAGCAACAAAATGTTCAGGAAAACGATAGCGAAGCTCCAATTCAAACTTCAACCCAAATTTCAAACTTATTACATGATCAACAAAGCTTTCAAAGACAAATTTATCAATCCCATCCTCCTCCAAGAAGATACCTCAATTTATGGGAGAGAATGTCTCAAGTATGGCTTAATCAGTACTCCTTGATAATGGTTTTGTTGATATTGAAGATCTTTCTTTTTACCAAAAGCTTAATCTCTGCTTTATCTAATACTAGAAGCTATTCAGAGCTACTATGTAACTCTGTGGAGAAACTCTTGCCGTGGATGATCAAACTACCAGACTATATGGGTGACGCTGTATCTACAGTGCTCGTTCAAGGTATTGATCAAAGTATCAAAGGATTTCAGAAAATGCTCTTATTAACTATTACTGGTATTGAGAATATTTTGGTTTTTATGATTGAACTTTTCATTGGAACTTATGCTTGTCTCTTGACATCCATGATTCAAGGAACTGTTTCGGTTGGTATCAGTGCTTCTGAACGGGTACTCTCTTTTGTTAATGAGACTATATCAGATGTAGTTAATACTATTGATGATGGTCTGAATGCTTTAGCTGATGTTATTGACGATTTGGCTGATTTGGTAGACGAAGGTGCTGGCTACTTCAGCTATCAAAAGAATGGAGTGAAATATTCAACCAAAGCAGAAGATGAAGTTGACAGAATCCACTTGTCAGTTGGTAAGTTAAGTAATGTTTCAATACCGGATAGTGTTTTCAGTACTTTAGACAAAATCAAATCTTCTGTTTGGAATTATGACGATGTAATGAATCGTACCGAGGACTTGATAAGGAAACCATTTAGAGTACTGAAGAAAGAAGTAATGGAAGGAATCGTGTTAGATGAAATGGGATTCAACAGTAGGATGAATAATGGCGTTAATACAGATATGGAAGAGCAATTACAAGAATATAAGTTCTGCGAGAATATTGAGTTTGAATTATTCTACTCGAAAGCTGAAGATGCTATTAGAAGTATCAGTAAAGTGATCATGATGATTCTAGGAATGTTTATTGTAGTCACTATAGTTTATTATTCATTTGTGGAATACAGAACTTGGAAAAAAATCAAAAAGTTTGAGGAGAAGGTTTTTAATGGAAATATGAACAACAATTTGGGAAAAGAATTTATTGAAAATGAGTATGATAACGAAGCTATATGCTTCAGTAACAATGAAAGTTTTCCTAGTTCATTTACTGTTCGAGATCCTAATAAGAATAATTCTTCTACTATCCGATGTCATAGTTTGATTGAAAGCTATGAAAACATGCAGCAGCCTGTTGTACGTTTTGCCGATTATTTGATCAACAAATATATGAAAAACCCTGAACAGAAATCAAATGCTATTTGGCTAAACCATTATTCATTATCATCAAAACCGCTGACTATTCTGTTTATTGCTTTGGCCGGTATCTTGATGTTTTTACTGCAATATTTGATCCTCAGTCAAATTACTGGCTTACTACCCTCACTACAAGAAAATATCAATAATTCTGCTTATAATGCTCAAGATATCATAAGCCAGACGTCTAATCAATGGACAAATGATATCAACAACCACATGAATTATACAGAATCAGATATAAACGATAAGCTGTTCTCAATGATAAGAAAGTCAACCAGTGAGATTRACAGTACCATTACAAGAATATCAGATGATATCAATGATTCTATCAATAGTGTTTTCGGAGATACTTTTTTACAGTCAGTAATTGATGATGTAGTCTATTGTACTATTGGTAGAAAAATCGATAATATTATCAAAGGGCTAACTTGGGTCAATGAAAATAGTTTCATTACTTTGCCAAGAGTGAACGATAGTTATATTGATAATATAATGAAAGGAGATAGAGAAATTAATGATGATAATAGTACCGCTCATATTAATGAAACCATTAGTACTAATAATACTAGAACATATGATTCTATTAATTCTGACTTTGAAGTATTCACCAATGAACTAGTCAAGCGAACATTTGACGATACAGGATCGATTGAAGAATTAGTTGAATCAGTCAGTGATCTAATTAGAGATATCATTGAACAGTATAAATCATTATTAATGTTTGAATTAAAAGTATCATTAGTAACTTTATCTCTATGGTTTTTGAACTTCTTGATAGGAATGGTAATGCTTGTATGGAGAAACAGGAATAGAAAGCTGAATAGTAATAATAGTGCAAAAGATGGTATCATCAGCGCCGAAAATGAAAACTGTAAAGATTTTGCTGTCAATGTTCTACCGAATAGTACCCTTACCAAAAATAATAAGAATTTTGTTCATAGCTATTATGAACTGAATGAAGAGCAATATGAATCCTGTGAAAAATCAGTCACAGCTAATGATACTGTTACATTACAAGAAATTGATATAACAGATCATCAAGAACCACAAAGATTTAGAGATTCTGCTAGTAGTTGGTATAACGAGTTTCATCAGAGCATTTCCTTCAGGCTTCAACAAGCTTCACCTCATACTCATATAGAAATGTAAGAAATTCAGTGAGAGAGCATAACGAAGAATCAACTATCAACGGTTGTTCTTGGTTTAGTTACCAAAAGACGGAATAAAATATAACTTCTACATGACCTGTGCTTTCTATTTTCGTAAATTCTAGTACAATCCGTGGTTTCATATTCCATGAAAACTCTCTCATCTTGCTCATTATATTGTGCCCTTAGGGGTCATAGACGTCTTACGGGACGTATCATCAGTATCCAGCTTGAACTATTTGTATTTACACTTGGAAGGAACTGTCTATGCGAGTATCGTCACCCTGAAAATAAAAGTTTATAAGTCATTTGCTGGCTTTTTAGAATAGGAATTCCATATCATTAACCAATAGGTAAGCCAATATTGCAACGAACAGGAGTCTAGGATATTATATTCCCAGTTATCAATCAGTCCAGTGAACAACTCATCTATGTCATAAGTTTCCAATATCAATTCAAAACTTGAAATGATCCTAATTCTCGGTTTAATTGATTATTTGCATGTGCTGCCAACAAAATAGTATTCCATCAGCAGCGAGTAAAGAAAATCTTCGATACCCACTCGTTCATTAATCAATCAAATCGTTAAATAGACAATTAATTGTGTCATTAAAGTTTAACGCTTATATAATTATTATGCAATCGAAGTTTGAGTTCAAAACGTTATTTCAATATTGAAGAATGAAGTTTAGGAACTATTTAAATCCAAGAGTAAATGATAGATCTGCAATATAAATGGAAATTGACAGCTGCAGAAAAATGTTGCTGAGTTTCTGAACTTTTGTTAAAAAATAACTATTCAATCATGCTTATAAATCGTTGTCAAACATCAGAACTGTGTTTAGGAAATGCTTTAAAGTAAGGTTCAAATTTTTTAAGCAGTTTCATTTTAAAGGGCATTCGTTATATTATAAAACTAGTTCAACGAAAACTCTTATAATTCCAACAAAAACGCATTAGTCAATATCGAAACTGTTAGATCGAATGATCAAATATAACGCAGCTACCTTTCTAGTTTATAACACCCAGATTCTCAGCGCCCTATAATTAAATATATGGTTATCCCAAATCATACTCACCTACTATCGGTTTGTCTTTCATCTTAACTTTAAGTTCCAACCTTAACTTTTATGGATCTATATGTTGAACTCAAAAGTTTTATTCACATGTATCATATATTTAAACTTTTTTTATTTGATACTATCCGTTACTGGAAAGCCACTTTCTTCCATTTCCAGAAAATCTTCCCTTAACAACCAGTCAACTTTAATCCTTTACCCAATTGAACATTGAACAAACATAAACATATATCTTTGTGCAGCATGAAAATCTTCAAGCACAATCAAAACAGTACAGTCCGATGTTAAATAGTAAAAAGCACTAAGCTGTGAATCAAGTGCTCCTCTATCAACATCTCTATTTGGCTATTTCAGATATCTAGAGTAACGGAGTAGTCAGATATCAAACGTCTTTATTTCATAGGTATTAGAGAAATAAACAAGTAAAAGTCTAAACTGCAAACAGGTTTCATTCTAAGCTAGATTGATTGTTCTCCAGCGCTTGTTGTTTGATCATAGTATGAAAAGAGCGATCAACCGATAGGTAATARAGGAACATAAGAAGAATATAATTTTTAACTTGTTATTTATTAACTACTAGAGAATAGACTCTAGGTGTTGAAAAGAGTTCTTTGATATTCAATCAGGCAGATAAGACTTTTGTTCGGTTCTTTCCAAGAAGCGGAATAGTAGGTTAAGAATTAACCGAAGTATAACAAAAACTACTTTTATTCACAGAACTTAGAGGTGATTACCGAACATTGGCTTTCATTGGTAGCAGGGTACTATTGTTCATCATAAGGCTGACTCAACTTTTAGATTACAGGGTTTCACAATTAAAATGACCCATAATCTTTGCGACTATCTATCATTAACATAATGCAAGTGAATATTGAACTAATGAGCCAGAAGCTATCGTTGCTAGCTCAACAAAATGCTGCCATTATTTATGAAAATCAATTACTATTAAATGATTTGAATGTTCTGAATAACAACCTAACGGAAGCGGATTCAAGCATAGAGCTCCTATCAACAAAAATCACCCAATCACAAGTGTGTCTCTCAAAATTAGGATCACTGTCACTGAGATCAGAGTACTTTGAATCCCAGCTAGACATTCTATCGTCAACAAAAAAATGGAAAGAGTATAAATTTACTGATACAGATGATGATTATGAAGAATCACCCTTTTACTTTGGAGATGGCAAAGGGACAGGAAATGAGATAGAATCATACTTTGATTCTGATATGAGAATAACGGAGAACGCCTTAGACATTCTACGACTGGAACTACAAGGACTCCAACAGCAATTTGATAAGAGTCAAAAGAAGAAGTTAAATGATATAACTATAGGAATAGGATGTTCGAATGGGTATAATGCAGATTTTACAGATGAACATTGCGAAATGGGGAATGCAGATGGGATGGAGATTGAACTGAGCAATAATGAAAGTAAGATCAGGGATTTGAGGGATTTCGACAGTGATGATGATAGTGATAATAATAGTAATAATAATAATATTAATAACGAAGACACCAGGAACTTAGGAAAAAGAATTACTCAAATCACAGCGAATCCCTCACCAGAACTAAGAAAATTGAAGAAGAAACAATCAAAACTTCTTATGAACCTGAAACTGAAAAAGAAACCCTCGATTTACGACCTCAACAAAATTGAAGTCATTTCTGGTGCTACAAGTCCTTCTCAACCATTGCATCCTTCGTTCGCTGACAACACATCGAGACCATCTGCAGAGAAAAGCAAATATGTATCGTTCAAACTATCAAATTCACCAAAGCAAAAAAGCTCAAACTCAAACCCTAACTTTAAGTTTGCTTTACGGCATTTCAAATCCCATGAGTCTGCTCTCAATAATAAACGGTATAACGCACACTCGGAATCGTTTTGTTCATTTGACTCGATGTTTGAAAACGAGAATGAAAATAAGGAAATTCATTTGAATTCTTCTTCATCTTTATCTTCTTCACCTAGTGGATGTTCAACAGATTATGACGATATGGCTAACAGTATTAATAGGGATGCTATCGCTGTTTTCAATAGTAGTATAAGTACTGATAAGAATGAAAGGAGTAGCATAAAGAATAGGAAGAATCTGTTACCACCGAAACTTGTTCTACCATTTACAGAAAACTACCGATCAAGTGCAGTTGATTTTAGAAGGACGTTTGGTATTGATAGAAGACGAAAGCAAAGTGATCATCATAATTCAATAACTTCAATTGACTCTATAGAGTCAATAGGTTCTAATGATTTAACACCAACTAAATGGAGGATTAAGTCAGTTGATAATAAGAGTACAGATGTTGAACATAGCATAAATAGTAATAGCAACTATAGAATATGTGATAGAAAAGATAATGATAAGAATCACCACAATAGTGATACTAGTAATGACAGCAATATACCTCGTATTACTACTGACCCTGCTACTACAGCTGTTAACCACACTAGCAAACCGACAAGTTCCATCACAACAAATCTAAACAGTCTTTCAAATTACTCATTAGACCTTCAACTATCACCAACACAACTAGAATCCCTGAAAGAGATATATAATGATGAGTTTTATTTCAGTCGTCAAGCATTAGCACTCTCATTACGACCAAAAGTTGAAAGAGCACCAAACATTTCCAAATCAACAACTCGTGCTAGTGGTTTGTTTGTCGAAAAGACCGCTGAACAAGTAATAAATGGAAGGAACGGTCATGGAATTATCTCAAATGGTAGATGGAGTAAGAACAAAACTATTCCGGCAGTGTATCCTGTAACATCAAGTATACTTCGATCTAATGCTACTCTTGTCGCAGCTCATAGCAAAAGTATTAGTAATGTCAATACTTCTGTTGATATCACTCATGGTGATGATCATTTTTTACTGCCTAATCAAACATGGGATATCTTAAAGGCATATAAAGATAGTTTAGGTGATAGAGATAGCCTAAGTAAGATTCATGAGACGGCTGAATTAAAGATAAGTGATAGAAGAAATAGTGATAAAGGTATTTTTGCCCGTTCTGTTCCTATAGCGATTCCCACTCGGGTGAACAGCGAACAGTCTGTTGTTGTCTCTAGAGTTTCTCATGCTGCTTTAAGAGATGCGTTATGCTCAGATTTATCTGGCGATATGTATTGATTAATGATAAAGGAAAGTAAATGAAAGGAGATGTATGAATATTGTGAATATTTAGGTTGGTATAAGACAATTAGTAATTTAATACAATAATGATATCAGAGTTAATAGATATAATGGAATGTAATACTACTACTACTACTACTACTACTACTACTACTGGTTGTAGTAATTATCGTATATTATTCTTATTTCATTTTCAGTTGAGGACTAATCAAAAGACCCTCTTGACACTTGATGATATAAAAATCCTCTTCTACTAACACTCTTCTTGATCTCACCTTTTCTACATCCATTCTTACTCTTCTCCCTTATTTCCATCACCTGGTGTTGCGTTCCCTGCACTATTGATCGGATCACTTTTTTCCCACCCACAGATGAGCTTTTACTAGAATTATATGTAATCGATGCCTTAGATGTCTTAGCTATTGATGCCCCTGACGACACTTGCACATTAACAGTGTCAGTAAACGACTTCATAGAAGTAGCGCTTTTACTATTGCTATTATCGCTATTAGTGATACTATTACTAGATGAGAATCTGGATATCAGACTGGTTCTTGAATTGGATCTCGAAGCAAATGGTAAAGTATCGTCATCGTCATCCTCGTCAAAACCATTAACAGAGATTAAGCTGTGAGGTCTCTTATTGCTGCCAGATTGTAAATTAGTTAAATCAATAGTCTGAATAGTATTAAGATCCTGAGTATCTTCTGGTTCAGATTCTTGGGTTAATTCGTTGCCTGATGCAGAGTCTGTAGAGATAAGCTTATGACTATGACTATGACCACGACTGCCACTAGTACAATGTTTATAATTCGTACTTTCTAACTCTTGGGTGTCACCTGGATTAATATTAATATTATTATTAACATCATCATCAATGTTTTCATAGTTGTTAGTATTATTATTACTATCATTGATATAAGTGAGGATCTCATCATCAATATCAGTATCCTGGTCAAATAATTCTTCCAGTACATTATTATTATTACCATCATCAAGATCAAACAAAGAGCTCATTGCCTTCTTAATAAAATCAACCCCTATTGTTCTCTTCTTCCTATTAACACTATCAGTTGATTTCTCAGAATCTAGGGAGTTTTTTACCGTGCCATTTGGCGTCGCTGCTATTGTAGATGACCCATTTCTACTATAAGCTTCACCTTTTGCTATTGAGTATCCTATGTCCTTTTCTGTTGCTTGTTTCTCTCTTTCTTTATCCTCTTCAGCGTCCCTATCCTCCTCATCCTCTTCTTCAACTACACCTTGGAAAGCAAATTTGGCTAGCTCCTTTTCTGCTTTATCCTCCATCATAGAGTTGAAAAACGCTTGTCGTTTAGGATTACTTGCTAACGATGATAAATTCTCATCTTCGAGAATTTTCTGACGTTGCCTTTCTCTTCGAATTCTAGCAAATTCTCTCATTCTCTGTTCCTCTTCCTCATCACTACTCAGCTCCAACTCCATACCTCCTCTTCCTCTTCTTTTCCGTAGTTTCYTATTCTTAATAGCATCCAATAACTCCTCAACTGCTTTCCTATCGGCATCAAGTTCATTCTGAGCGATAACGGCTCTAATTGCTCCTTCATTTAATTCTTCATTATTCCTATCATTAAGCATTTCTTCTAAATCAGAATCCAATTTATCATCATCATTAGAACTATTTTCATCCGTATCGTACCCACCCATGCCTTGCCATTCATCTTCTGATTCCTCTGCTTCTTGATCAATAATTTTTCTTAGTTTTCGTTGTCTTCGCAATTGTTCTCTCTCTTTTTTCCGTTGCAGTTTGAACTGCGCTATAATTGTCTGCCGTTCTTCTTCTGTTAAAGGAGCAGGTGAAGAAGGTGATGAAGATAAATCTGATGACTTGTCACTTGGAGGAATAGATTTTGATGATACACTGTTAGTAGTCTCATCAATTGGGAGCGTAGAAGGAAATCTGGAGATATTTTGGTTTCTAGTAGTTATAGCAGTTGTAGAATTATCGATAATGCTACCATCAATAATGCCATTGCTGATACCGATGCTATCGTTGATGCTATCATTAACTAACTGTGTCTCTTCATAACAGTCACCATCAACATTATCATCACCATTATTGACAGCCAATGTGCTTTCAACAGGTAATGTACTATTAGGCATAGTTCCTTCATCCATTTTGATAATATCATTGCTATTTGCATGGTCACTAATTTTCTTACAAATCATTGATGATTGGCTCTGAGAGGTCAATTGCTGTAATTCCATATCGTCAGATTGAGAATTCAAAGAGTCCAGCTGTTTCATTCTCAATTCATCGAACATTAACTGAGAGTTGTTTTCTTGCAGTGATTTGGTGTTTGAAGAAGACTTTAATGGAGTTCCAATTGACATTCCAAAGACTTGTGATAAGCGTATTGGTGACTTGAAAGTATTAATATTAACAGGGTCAACAGCTCTGCTGTTGATGTTTGCTTTATTGAATAGAAGCTTCGTTGCTTTTAGAGTGTCCAATTCTTGAGGGTTTGGTTCAATTTCCAGGCTAGAATTGAAAGGGTTGCGATCAATTTGATCATTTTCTATGTTTTCAGGTAAATCATTTAATTCTGACTCTTCGGTTTCATCATTTATATCGTCAGTAATGATACTCCTTTTTCTTTGCTTATGAATATGGATTCCATTGTTTGTTTCATCATCCTCATTAGGTTCTTCTGTTTCACATTCTGCTAATTCAATGCGCTCCTCATCATCATCATCTTCTTCTTCTTGTTTTTCTTCTTCGTTCTCTTCTTCTTCATCTTCACCTTCATCTTCACCTTCATCCTCATCATTTTCACTCTCTGGTATTTCATCTTGAATTTCGTAATCAAAATCGACTCTGATTTCATCCTCTTCGTCTTCATCCTGATCTTCTTCACTCTCATCAACTTCGTCTACATCTTTACTTCCTGATTTTCTTCTAGCCTTTTCACGGTCTCTGATCTTCTTGGCTCTCATGATCTCTTTCTCTAACAAATTATCTATAACATCTTCTTCTTTTTGAATATCTTCAGTAAGGATCACTAGCTTTGTCGATAGCTCTTTAACTTGATTACGGATTTTTGATTCAAGAGTTTTCCATAGCTGTTTATTAGAAATATGTTCATTCTGTTTGATTGCTTTGTTTCTAGCCTTTAAGAAAGTTATTCTGGCAAGAGGGTCCCTTAGTTCTTGTTTCAAAGTGTTGATTGATTCTTTGTCCGAATCTTCGTCAGAATCAAGCTCAATAGTACTAGGATGATTCACACTGTTCTTAAGAGACTTAGATCCAACCACGATCGGAGTAGGAGCCTTATGTTTGGTAGGAGTATACTTGGTTTGATTGGATTCATTAACATTTTCATCGTTACTGTCACCTGCGATGGGATTCACATCAATGTCTTTATCTTTATAGTTATTGTTGTTGTGATGACTATAGTCGTTATTTTCGTCGTTGCCACTGTTATTCTTGTCTTCATTCTTGGAAGAAAAGCCAAACTTAGATAATAAAGAAGATTTAGCAAAAGTAACGTTAGTTCTTGATTTTAAAGTACCAGTTCTTGACATTTCAATCCTTTGGGACTCTTTGGTTAAAGCCTCTAATTGCTTCTTCGTCAGTTTCTTCTTGGCTCTGATTTCAGAACTTATCATTCTATCATCATTCTCATCATCTGATCCTGAGTCTGATTGTCCCTGTGAAGAATTGGCGTTGTCGTCATGAGCCGGCAAATCGTTCTGTTTTTCGACTTTTCTTTGTTGGATCAAATTATCGATTCTTTGCTTCCGCGATTGAAGCACCCGTGCAGCTTCTGAATCTGATTCATCATCAGAATTAATACCATTGGTAGAATTGGAGTTGTTCTCATTCGGTAGAACTAAGCCATTGGTATGCTTTGTCTTGGTTGATAATTTGATTGGCGATGAAGGTAAGAAAACATTTGATTCAGTTCCACGTTGATAATCATCTAATTCAACTTCCAAATACGCTTCTTTTTTCTCTCCTCTATGACTTCTAGAAGTTAATCTTTCATCTGAATGCATTTTTAAGTCACCTTCAGTTTCAACCTGAGATTCATTCTCATTTTCTAAGCCATCATCTGACTCAACAAACAGATTAGATCTCTTAAATTTGATTTGATGACTATTGGCTCTGCTTCTTCTATAAAGAGCTTTGGAGATAATATCATCGCCAGAGTCTGAATCAGGGTCATCTAATTGTTGAGCCGAGTATTTAAACAGCTCAGATGTGTTCTTACTTTGAGATATAGGTTCTGAGTTTGAGGCTTTTGTTGCTGAGGGTATTAGTTGTTTGACTGGCTCAATGGCGTTATCAGATTGGATATCTGCAGTTCGATCAGTAGTTGAATTTGTAGTTACATCTGTATTTGACCCTGACATACTAGTACCCATAGGAATAATAGTTTCAACAATTTTAAAGTTATCACTCTCTCCTCTACTGGCTTCTTCTTGATAATATTTTCGTTCAGCTGAGTCAGTGGTGGTATGTTCATCGTTTGATTGATTATCTTTAGGAGTAGTATTGTCTCTTATATTGGTACTCCTACTACTGTTCGCCATTCGCTGTTTAATTTTCTCAATAGTCAGAGAGGCATTATTATATGTTTTGTCAGCTTTGAAGATTTCTGGTGATGTAGCTAAATTAGTTGTATCAGATAATCCATCGGATGAGAATACAGATTCATTATGAGTGTTGTCCTGAATACTATCAGTCCCGTTAGCAAACAGCATATCATTCAAATCCATTGAACTGAATGAAGACAGATGTGAACGTTTTACGCTCGGACTTTGATTTTCCTTGTCTGCTTCTTCATTTTTTTTGGATTGATTGATTACTATTGAATAGGTTTTTCGCACTTTAGGCGTAGTGGTATTTAGCTCTTCTAAGCTTTCAATGATATTCATTGTGGGAAGACGCGCTCTGTGGAATGCACATTAGTGATCAATGACAAATTCGATATCAATGAAACTAATGATTGATTACATATCTCCACTAAGGAAGCATTTGACTATTTGGTGATGAAGATGGGAACTTCCAAAGGATGAATAACAACAATGACTGATTATGATATGAAAAACAAACAGCAAGAAACACTAAATTAACGCGTAAACGAGATGAGTACACAGAGTTTCGCGTAAGCTAAACAAACGTCACGTGCCAGAATCTTCCTATTTTTTCGAGATTGTGTATCGCTTCGAATCTCCTCTCAAAAGAAGAGATTATACGATATAAACGAGAAATATTTGGTATCTCTGCTCAGCGATGTGAACAGTCCAATACATTCACTAATTATGTATTCTACTACAGACTGTACATAAATATAAATTGTACTCTTTAAGTATCTACTCATCATCTATCTCAGCAGCTCTGGATCTCTTGCGTTTCTTCTCTTTCTTTCTAGATAACTTCTCACTACCTTCTTGATCATCAGCAGAACGTTTCTTTGACTTTTTATCCCTCTTTTCCTTTTTCTCCTTCTTCCGCTTTTCTTTCGGTGCTTCATTATCGTCATCATCTCCATTCGATTTCCGCTCGTATTCTGGTTCCTCTGGAGCAATGAAAGCCTTTTCACGTTCTTTTTGCTTGATTTCCTTCTGTTCCTTTTGCTTTTCTCTCTTCTCGTCAAACTTCTTTCGTTCCTTTTCTCTCTTGCTGAAGAAGTACTCACCAGATTCAATCTGCAAATCAATCTTTCTCGGCGTTTGGGCAGGTGGGAATGGTGTGTATACTTTCTTTTCCTTAGGTTTGCCATTGGCTTTAGCATCCTTAACTTGTTTAGGAACTCTTCTGGCGACATTCCTCTTCTTAAAATTTGGTAAAAATCTACTCCAATCTTCATTTGCAAGTTCAGGATTTTGAGCTAATTCTCTCTTGATCATAAGCTCTTTAATTTGATAGATTGGGTGAATATTCATCATACAATCTTCAACAATTCTTCTGATTTCTTTTAATCCTTTGTACGGACCCATCACAGAAACAGTATTACCTTGAACAAGAATATAGCAGTTTGTGAGTAATTCTAAAGCTTTTAACGTATTCCCATTTGGTCCAATCAATCTCTGACGACGCTTGATAAATCTATCTTTGTTAGAGACAAAATTTCCGATTTTTATCACATCACATGCAACGTCATCTTGAAGAATCTTCACAGCCTGTGGGAAAGGAACTGATCTTGCAAGTAATTTGATTAAATCTCTGGCATTCAAAATAGCTGCTGGATCGTAAGTTTTTCTTGTAGTTTTAACTGTCATTGACCCCTCAACCAAATCCAACACACATGCGATATGAATCTTTTCTAATGCTTTGGTTACATCTCCCCATATTTGCCGTAGATAATTCTCTCTGTATTTGGGGAACAAAGTCATAAATGTGGATTCCTCAGTGAATGRCAGTCCACTTTTGTTGTCTTCTGGATTGAACTCTTCAATCTTCCATTTGTCGATATCTGGAGTATCCCAAGGTTTGTCCTTATTGTGTGTTGAAACCATGATGATTAAATTAATGTATGAGTGCGAATAAAACTAATGAAAATGGTAAAGTAAAGTAATCTTTTCCAACTCCAATGTCAATCCCCAATCGATTTGCTCATCTTATTAAAAGCTCTCGCATATTTTACATTTCTCACTTTTTTATCCTCATAGTTCATAGTAATTAAAAAATTTTGTAATGACAAGGGAGAAGAAAATACCTACTAATACCAAAAGGAGACATAATGCTCATATTAGGTTTGAAGCTTAAAAAGGTCTGTTAGTTAAAGATTAAACATAAAGGTGTATATTGAAAACTCCATTATTTATTTAGTGCCAAAKTTTACTCAGTGCTGCTTTATTCACTACTAAATGAATTCTTATAACTGTAGGAGTTGAGAATCTTTGATGAAAGAGCAAAGGAAACGCTTCTTATCAAATGGCATTAGAGAGGTGTAGTACAAATAGGTTCAACAGTAAAGGAAAACTTTGAAGCGCTAACTCGTATCGCTTTCATTAACTTTACTGTTCTAGAACGTGTGATTAGAGCTAGTAACAGTAATATTGCTAGAATGACTGTGGGTAAGAAAGGATGTGTTAAGAAAGGTGTGTCAAAAGTGAAATCGAAAGGTAGTAGTGGCAGCGGTAAGATTCGAACAAAAACCAAGAAAAGTGGAAGCCAAGCGAAAAGGGCTCAAACAAACATACAAAGAAGCAAAATTGATGATGATTTTGATATTGATTTGATTTACAAAACAGAAAAACGGTTAGGAAAATCAAGTTTAGAGGGAGTAAAGAAGATCTACGAGAAGGAAGAGGTTAGAAAGAAGGAATTAAAGAAGGATATGTTGAGCGGCATGTTGGAATTCGGCGGATTGAAACTGTGAGCCAATGAGTTTTATATTGCTTCCTGTGTTTTCTCATTGTAGCTGCATCAGATGTGCTGAAAGATGCATAAAATTACTTATCATGTAGATCCTTGCAATTAAGGTCGTACGATTTCAGTTCAGAGATTCTACTAAGAGTGAAAATCTGATGACTTCATAATTGTCTCGTGAATTATTTGACTTATATGTCCACAGTCATAGTGAAATGAATAATCTGCAATTAATAGCTGTTTCCACTAACAAGCCTATTCTGCCATGGTCAAATATCGAAACAGGAACTAAAGGCTGTTTGTATTTTCCATTTTGATCATTAGAAAAACTGAATGATCTCCAGGCAGTTGGATTACTTCCGATATGTGATTTCACGTACTGTACGTTGTCATATTGCTTTCAACGTAGCGCCTAGCTAGCTGTGTCTATGCTGAAGTTTCTGATCGAGATCATTTCAACATAATTTTCGTTCTCACAATGGTGACCCGTGCTGTGTTCTATCTAGGCTGATCGAATAGCGTCATATCTTCGAAAATAGTTATGCTACGCCAAGATTTTATCATATAAAGAAACTAATTTCTTTTCATCATAACATGATATATACAGGTATATGAAAGTACGTACAACAAGTCCATCAAATACGTGATGGAATTAATAATGAATAAAAATCATAAGCAAAATGAAAATGAAATAACTGGCGTAGATGAATTTAAGTTCAACAAAATAGAACATAAAAATAAAAATAAAAGTGAGAAGACAATAGAAATAAAACAAGTAAAACAGTGAAAATATAAAAAGCCATCGTTGAAGGAACAAAAGGATGAAAAGATAATAAAAAATAAATGATTGAATCTTGAAACGTTGAGTTTTTTTTCTGTTGCGTCACATGTTGAGTTCAATGTAGAACGAACGAACTGATATCAAATAAGAAAGTGTATAAGAAATGACATTAAGTAGTACATTAATAACATGAATCATTAAATCTGAGGTAGACATGAACTAAAAAGAAAGTGTGAGAATATCCTAAATGATGTTTTCTTTTCCAAATTCAGTTTGAATTGATCAGGTATTTCTTTGCCATTTCGTAACAAGTCCAACTGATTGCTGTAGAAGGAATATTGGCAATAATTCTTGGTTTCCAGCCGCTAAAAAAGCTTCCATATGCTCTTAGTCTGTCGATAGTAGTAAGTCGTGTGTGTCCATCTTTTTGTAGCTGTTGTGCCAATCCTCCTCTATAAATATATCTTGCAGCAGCATATAGAGAATTGACTTTCCTAAGATAATTAGAATTATCACTATTACTAGCAATTTGTAATCCTTTGGTTTGTAGTAATGTTTTAATCACATCTAATGGTGTAGTAAATGCAGCAGCACTGGCTCCAGCAATTCCACCGCAAATGCAATGAACTAAAGGATTATATTCTTTCGATGGGTTGAAAAACTTGAGAGAGCTTTCATAGATTGTGAAATTGATAACTGAGAAGGGAATATCCATCATTACTGTTGTGGGGTAAGATAAGTAGAACGTTCTAATTCCTCCTTCGTGTAGGATGATTTGTTTTGTACAATCGTAAAAGTTTTTATATTTGAGTAGAGATTTTGTGGATGCTGATGATGTTGATGTTGAAACTTTAGAGATATTTTGAGCTGTACTGTGGGCTGGCCCCGTGCCACGAGCTTCCGAGAATTGTGATTGGGCCTGCATTCTTTGCTTAATCACGTCAAAAGGATTCATTAAGAAGTCGCTAGCAATTACTGCACTGGCGCCTGCCAAACTGGTGACAACTGGATGTTGATCATCAAATACCCATTGATTACCATGAATTGTAGGGTTATAAGCACTAGCTATACTTACTTTATCGCTTTTATCTAATAGTTTCAATAAAGACGACTTTGTGGACTCGTAAACTGCAAAATGAACTGCATGAGCAGGACCTGCTCCTAAAATCACAGATGTTACACCTCGCCATAGAGAAAACAGTCCTTCGGAAGCACTGATCCGCGTTATAGATGACAAAAGGCCTGTATATGTTTCTCCTAATGCTGCAGATGAAGATACTTGCATTCTGGTTTTGATGGCATCAATAGGGAACATCACACTGTGTTCCATTATACCTGCAAAGGCGCCAGCAGCCAAATGAGCAATCAATGGTGATGTCTCTGGTAGAGACTCATAGTCAATTTCGTCGAGTTCAATACCTTGTGGATTAGATGGTGATGATGCATTTCCTGATGGAGGTGTTGCTGATGATGATGGTGGTATTGAAGGTGTTGCTGATGCTGCTTCTGACTGCGATTGGGAGGTTGCTGATGCTAATGATAGTGCCATATCGTTTTCTAGATGGCCAGACTTTGATCCTTTTCCGCTGAATACTGTATCTGAGCCTGGCGCAACTGGTAGTTGAATTGCTTCGACTGACATTGTCTTTATTTTCCGTTTGATGTATGATTTGGTGTTAACTTTTAAATTTTTTTTCTGGTATTTTTGATTTTCTTATCAATTTGCAGAAATAAGTGGAGAGAGAGGTTATGTATTGAGATCAATATGAATGCAAGAAAATAAAAACAATCGAATCAATCGTATTTTCGTAATGACTCTCGTTGATTTTCATTCGTTTCAATGCCTGATGACACTGTAATGTTCAGTTCCATCAATCAAAATCAATCAAAATGATGTTCAATGTGCCGTGGCGTTAGTCTAGTACTGCGAGCAACTCAATTTCCATGTAACAGAATTGTCGTCACTATGAACCAAAAACCAGGAGCTTCTTGTCGTTGTGCAAGCGTAGATCAAGTATCCTAAACAAACAGATCTGCTGGCTTATTCAAATCGATATCGGTGTCTGATTTTACTTCACTGTTATAGATAATGTTCTAACAATTATRATGACTTGACAATTCTGGTTCGAACTTCTTTGTCACAGGCTGATGAAAATTACTGTTTCCTTGACAATAATAACCAACTTTAACGACATCCACTTCGATCAATCTCCAATTTGTTGATAGAAGTAAATAATGTTATTAGATATGGTGCTAGTAAATTGTAGTAATTCACAATATCTTTGATAGATGAATATCTAGATTGATTTTTCTGTGAACTTGTTAGACTTGAAGGAAGAAAAAAAACTATGAAATGGCCAAAAAGTCAGTTTTGTATTCGGCGGTGAGTGAATTGAAATATACGTAAGCAATTGATCCACCAAGTATGTGTAAATGAAGAGCGGAACATATAGTAGGGTTAGTTTACGTATATAATTTATAGATATAATTATTTCATTGAGAAGATAGATTACGCTATTGATGGAGATCATTTACTCGAAAATTAGTAAGTAGTTTCTAAAATGTTGAATTCGTTATATATTTATGTGTATTCTTATTATGACTCTTCATTTACTCTCTCTCTTATTTCCGTTCTTAAGTACATAACGGCTTTTCAGTTATTTGAATATAGCATTTTTGTACGTAGAGTATCACCATGCCTTTATATAAGGGACATAGGTCTTATGCATAAAGAATAAACAATAGACGAGGCTTAAAGAAACGGTGAAATAAACGATTAAAAATCCGATGAACTGAAAGGAAGAAGGAATATAAATATTTTTCATTGATATATAAAAGGTGGGAGTTTGTTCAACTTTACTTTTGGTGCAATGTCGTAGAGATGTTTTAGAAGGAGTTAAGGAGAGGATGGAAATACTGCAGGGAATTGAAAGCCATTTTCAGAAGGCTTCACAAAGTTTCCAACTCGCTGTCCGATGGGGGATTCAAAGGCAAATGATAAGCAATAAGAAAGTGAATAAGGTACTAGAAGGAAAGATAAAAGATGATTGTGATATGATATGATATTTTGCGATGGACGGGAATAAAAGGATTGCGAGCTTCGTATTTACTTGGTTGTAGTTTTGAACGGGTGGTAAGCTTATCTTGGGAAAGTGTTATCTATAGACACACACGCAGTGTTTATATTGTTTGTTTTATCGGGAAAGAGGGTTGAATAAGAGAGAAGAATTTCAAAGGCTTCATTGTAATTTGATTGYAAATAACTATTAGTCTGTTGTTTATGATAATGGTATATCCTGAATATCAAGATCGTCTCAAATGCTTGGTTAAGGAAAGATAATAATCTCGTATACTTTCCTATTCATAAATTTTATTCGTTTTGACTATATGGACTCGAATCTCCCAACAGCTCAGCAAGCTCATCGTCCTCATTCAGGGGTTGATAACGTAAATGGAAAAAGTTGATATGATAAACAAACTGATGGATTAGATAAAGATTTCTTTTTTGAAATTTATCAATTAATATAGTTACGATTGCTTTCTTGATGATCTAAATAGCTTGACAAGAATATCTTCATCTGATGCTTCAGTATTCCTATCCTTGTCACTTCTCAGTCATGATTGGTAAATAGTAAGATGGTTCGGGATGTTAGATCTCTCTTGATATTCTACAGCTAGAGTGTATAACTCAATTTTACTTTAGCCATGCCCAATTCTCCGTAATATCACACGAACTATCATAAAAATTTGAATAATTGGTTAATGTGCTAGTTACTCTCTTATTTTTCGTCTAGCAATTACCATTATTTCTGTCAATTCATTGCATTGGTAATTTCATCATGTTAACAATTTATTCAGGGGTTAGTACACTGGTTCATCATTGGCTACGGTCGTGTCCTCGAATCAAACGAAGCAAATTGCATGATATGTAATAGGCATTAACTAAAAGAAATGACTTTCTGACCCCTGACTTTGTTATTGTTTAATTCCTTATTTCTTATTTCTTAATTCTCATTTATTATTTGTTATGTACCGTAAGGGAGAGTTATTCGTCTACTTTGTCTGAAATATTAAATTCTGGTATTAGAATTGGATAGTCATTAACTAAATATAAATAACTCCAAGACTTAGTTCTTGATAATCCTACCTCCTAGTAAGCTGTTAGTTCATACTCATTCATCTTGTACACGTTGGAACTGAATTGGGCATTGTTTATCATTACCACAATCTAATGATTTTATGTTAATAACAACATCTTTCTCTGAAATTATTATTCTCTCTCTATACGGTCCCAAACTAGCTCTCCCTGTTTTCTATACAATGTGGTCGACCAAATTTTTGATCTTCTTTGTTCATTTTCTTTTCTCAATCTTTTATATAGCTCACCAGTTCAGATCTAAAAGATCTTCTTATAATAATGACATTAGAGACCACAMAGTTCTTCTCAAGCAGAGAATCAGGGTTATAACAAACAACTAGTGTCCGGTAAGTGCTCCTGTCCGTGATGATTTCTTTTTTTCGGAGTTAAAGTTTGATAGCTTGATAGTTTAAGCTTAAATCAGACAGTAAAGCTCATCGATTAACCAAAAGCCGATTAACGGTATTACTATTGACACTGTTTATTGGCCGGTAAATATTCTGGAGAAGGAGTTAAGGAAGTTCAAACGAAGATCATTGAATCTAGGATACGAAAAGACAGTTGAAAAAACGTCAGAAATAAAAGATAAAGGTAACAACCGATACGAAATTAAGTTACTTGATCTGGAAGTTGGAATCATATGCAATGAATTTTTTCAATACTTGACGTTTCTTATTGGTGTACAGGGTAGAAAGAGTATAATGAAAAGAAAGCTATACAACCGACAGCCAAGACAAAAGAATCGAATAAAGCTATATTAATGAAGAACTAGTTCATTGTAATTATGTTTCTATAAAATAGAGAGAATGGTACTCGTCAGTGGATGGTACCGTAAACAACTGCGAAGCTCTTGAAAATCATTACCCATTATTGATATGATGATATGATGCACGGGAGCAAGTAACTACTGTGGATTATGAAAGATGAAATGTTGAATTTAGGAAGTAACGATTTGTTGATTCAATTGAGTATTCAATTGTCTCACTGCTACTTTTTCTGTACATCGTATTTGAGGTGTATTTCTCCCATAACCTTTGATCTATCAATCACGAGTCCCGCAACAGACTCTCAAAATAATCGGTCATGCACAAAAAMCCAATTGATGAACAGTGCACAAGCTGATCCCCATCAAAATTCAGCAACTATATTACCGACAGACGATCTATTATACAACCTCAGAGCAATATTTCAAGGCAATTTCTCTTTCACTCATGTGAATTTCCTATTCTCCAACCAACTCAAGCAAAAGATCACGTAATCGTTTAAATAGGGACTCAATGACACGCGTCACAGAAGGTTAGCTATTGATTGTTCATTATAGTTGTATCAACAATAAGAAACTGCCTTCTACGGTATGTTAAGCAGAGATTAAAAGGATCGTATTCCTGAATTAATAAAGATCCTGCAAGATTCTGTAAGATCTATCAGATCATCATTCTTTATGACCATTTTTCCAAACCCATTTGTACAACAATTTTTCACTAGACATTTTCTATCAAGTACAATCAGCAATAGAATCCCCGTCAATACTAGTACAAATACTACTATATATACAATAGCTACACTAATCACAAGTCCACTTCAAAATGAACAGATTTTCATACAAAACATGAAATTACAATAAAGAATGAAAAATTCTGGACCAACAGGAAACTCACAATCAAAGGGATCGAGTCCTGAAGCCGACCTTGACAATGAATCAATACCGGAACATAATCATAATTATACCCATAATCACGATGATATTCCAAGCTCGTTGCCTCATAGATTACCTCAGGTGTCTATGTTTGATCTTTTAAACGAGTCCTCACCAGAATGTATCAAAACAGGTTCAAGTTTTATGGATGACTCGTTGAATGGTGGAATTTCGTTTGGCAAGATATATGACATATGCGGACCACCAGGATCAGGTAAAACTACACTTGCATTATATATAGCTATAAACTGTGTGAAAATCAACGCTAAGAATGTGCTGTGGGTAGACTGTTTAAGTCAAATTCCTGTCCAGCATCTTCAAAAATGGAATCTGTCGACAGAAGTATTGAATAGATTGACACGATTATACTGTTATAATCTGAGTGAACTAGTTGTTTTATTGAAGTCAATGCTTGTCAATAATACATACAATCTTGTGGTAATTGACGGATTCTCTACTTGCTTAAACATAAACCAATCAATAATTGGTCTTCATTCGGGAAAGAACAATAAGAGATCACCAACCCATGATATTCTAGCATTGATGTCAACCATCAATAGCAAGTTCAACACTACATTTATTCTCCTAACTGCTATGAAGACCTCACTACAACGGCTGCAAGATTCTTATTTGAATCCTTCTTCACAAGCACAACAAAATCAGGAAACTGAACTTCTAATGAACCCTTCACTCAATGAGAAGTCACCTTGGAACTCATTAATAAGTAGTAGAATATATTTATATCAGGATTGGATCGCCTTACCTGAAGAAGCTATTAAATCAGAATCAACGCCCAAAGTTGTGAAATCGTTGCCATGGGTTTCCAATGAGTATACTTATGGAAACTCTTGGCCATTAGCATCTGACCTAATATATGTTTCTTACAGACATGCATTCATCAAGCACTTTGATTCGATATCTCACTTCAAACTGAGAACAATTACGCTATTTAGAATTACCGATGAAGGGATTACAGACATAGAGACGGAATTATGGGACCTAATTATACATTATTACAATCCAAGTTTGATACTTCCTCCCTCTTCGTCAGGATTGATGTTAATGGCTAATGAAAATTCTACACAAACTGAACTTGATATTGATACTAGTGCTGTATATTCTGATAAACAACTGTCCCAAAGTGATAATACTGCAAATAAGAAACATATAGAGAATGCAGGAGAACCTGGCGTTTATTTAATGGAAGAGCCTGGTGCAGATGCTGTACTGAGACTATCAGTTGAGCCAGAGGAAATAATTAATGAGGTAGATGATTTGGAAGATTCATTCATACAAACAGAAGACATAATTTTTACGGATTGACTAGATGAGGTTCATTGTCTGACGTCGACAGGAGTCAATGCATAATACATTATAATACATGAGCATCACATATTAAAGGCATACTGCAAGAAAAGTCAGTACGCATTCTCACAACAAGTATTTTGGTGATATGAACTACCAAAAGTAAGCATAGAATATTTAGGTACATAAAACTAACATGTCTACTTATTTAAATCAATACTGAGATCTTATTGTAACATCTCAAAACAGTATACCTGACGAGAGTACATTTTGTACAAACCGATTAACCATTGAATTTATACAATAGACATTTAGAATTCCTTATTATTTACATTCAGCCATAATCTTCAATTACTGTTCTACATATGTCCTCAGATATCTATGCAATTTCGGTTATTTTTACCAACATGATACCCATCTATCTTGTAATACGCAACTATTAACATCACTTGAACACTACTTAATTCTTTGATGAATTCGGAGAAGGCCAGATTAAGATTCGAAGTCAATTAGAGTTAACCTTAAGCAAAATGCTTGTTTGCAAATGTTAACTCTAAATGAAAGTCAACTACCAAAAACATGAATAAAGTTAACAAATTTGGGAATTTTGATCGCAACCTTAACACCAAGTTACGCTAAAAAGGGTTTTCAAAAAGTTCCAATGGAGAGAGGACCAAACCAGAAAACTAGTTACTATTATTACTAAAAGGAACTACGAAGGGAATGACAGAATGCTGGAAGAGGAATAATTCAATAGACGTCGTGTGGACTCAAACAAGTCTCAAATAGTTCCCGTAGTTTGTCAAGGAGGAGAAGCTCGAAGAGTAGCTTGCTTGAATGTCATGGTAGCTCATTGATTTTACCATATGGATCATTCACCCAGTGCAGCGTATATGAGAGCAAAAGTAGGCAAGTTGGTAATTTTCTGAGGTTGTAACAAAACTATTCAATACAAGTACGATCTGCTGTCCTGGAGGGAACATTACCTTTGATTTCAATTGTAAATCGGAAAGGCTGATCTGTTTGACCATCTTACCTCAAGGCGATTACTCAAGAGAATACATATCTACTGTTTACAATTAATTGATTCAGTAGATAATCAATGATAGATAATCAATAAATATATTCAAGTATCACAGGTCTAATTAGTAATATAATTTCACTCATTTTCTACTGTTTCTAACTTTACATAGACAATCTTTCTCTGTTATTGAGTCTCTCAAGCCCTCAGACTCTATTACTTTATGTGAATAGATGATGTGTCCTGTGCCAGTTCCTCTACCTATCTATTCCTTTACTAATCACTACCAAACTACTATTAATCATGCTTTTTYTACATAATTGAAGCCATAAACATCCACAAATCTTTCCGCCATAAAATGTTTTTTCAACGATTAAGACAAATGATGGTTCATTGTTACATAATATGAAATGAAGCATGTTGTGTTTACTTTCTTCCTAAGAAATCCCATCGTTGTTAGAAATTCAAAGTTGGAGTTTTCAGATACCCTGCAAACTAAGTAGCTACTACTGCTGGAATACAACAGCTTATTAGAATTTGACATCTATAATGAATTGGGAATAAATTCATTAATCTCTTTTCGAGTGAAGAATCAGTAAATCTTAAAAATAAATAAAATGATTCACTAATTGAATTGAATAATATAGATAGATAGTGATGATGTTAGAGCCTTTGATTGGCATATGGAATCTATAGTCCAATTTCCCTTATCATGAAAAAGACAAACTATGTGATTCATACATACCGTTCGAATATCAATGGATGAAACAGGAATCAACGAGGAAGTTATGAGTATTAAATGAATAGTGAGCAGGTGCCAGTAGGCAGAAGCTGACTATATTATGCATAGGAACAAGAGATTCAAGAATTCAATTCTCTTTGTTTTATTCAGTACAACCAATAATAAATACTATGCTGATTTTTACATCAAGATGGTACCAACAATTGGCCAGAATAAAATCATAAATTTGATAAGTGCCTGAATGAGTGAAACAAACTGAAAGAGATACATGAAATGGTTCACAGGTGTTTCTGTAGATATTTATATATATAGGATGAAACCGAATTGAAATTCGGTTTGATTATCACCCAATCTACATTTTTTCAATAGATTAATGATCAGTAAATGATCATAAAGAATCATTGACATTTAACAAACGATGAACTATCATACAGGAATCTAATCCGTCCTTTGGTTGTTGTTTATTTAGTCAGAGTTTAATTAAATCAATTTGCTCCAGAAAAAGCCGCCAAACGCTGCAGAAATAGTGTTTGATTATTACAGTAGATTGTTTTAGTTTTGATGAATAATATTTAACATAGTAGAAATGAAACAAATTTTATGAATAGATACCCAGTATATCCATTATGTAGAAGTATTAGTATGTACGTTGTCCGTTGACCTACTATGATAGGTTATGATTGAGCGAAGTGAGATATTAATAGAAACTAATTAGTGGGGCCATCAGTTAGACGACAATTATATACGTCAGAATATTCCACTATCATTGTCACGACGGCTGTCTTCTCCAACTCACGGCGGCATAAGCTCAACAGATCAATCACAATTGCTCATTGCAACCAGTATTTATTTGTTTACTGACTTACATCATTATTTGACCTCACTTTCACGAGCTTTTGAAGGTCTCCATTGAACTGCCGTACTTTTTTCTTTTACGAACTGGACCTATAAGTTACTGATAAAAAACAGTAGATGTTACTCGTATCCAATCTATATTGCGAATGAATAATGTACTAAGAGGCTAAAAATAGACTTGAAACTGAAACTGAATGGCAAAGCTTAAAATAAAGTTAGGAATGCATAGAATTTTTTATCCTCAATAGAAAAAAACGAAAATTGGATGTTTGATTAAATTGGGATTGGATATGCTTAATAAAGTTCGTTTGTTTGGAAAATATCAGTATTTTTGATGGCACTAGATTGATCGATAAAAGAGAGGAGAGTAAATTGTATTAAGACACTTATTTATCTGAAATTCTCACCTTGTAACAAAGATGTACTTAGGGTATATACATATTTTCTTTTCCTATTATTATACTATCAATATAGTTTCTCGGATATCTATGACACAAGTAACTATCGAAGCTGGCTAAGGAACGGGTTTGATACATTTCAATACGAAAAAGGGAAGAATTCCTAAACTATATTTTTTAGATGTGGACTTGAAATTGTACCTGGCTTTCGAAGCTAAAGAATTCTGTTCCTGGAAACCTTAATTATTGGTTGGCCGGTCAAAAACCTCTGTCGTTATTATTCTTTGTACAACAGAGGGACGTAACAAACAATCACAATTGGAGCCTTAAATAAAGTTAAAGTACATTGCAGAGGAATGCTTGATTATAATGAAAACCTTTTCTATAGCTGAAGTTTAATTGTCCACTAATGTATTTTCTTTTAGCCATCATTTAATCAATTGTTCTTTCTAAAGAATATATATATGGCGCCAAACCCACCTTTTCTTCTCTTCTTCTTTTCATTCCCTTCTACTTCATTCTAATGATTTATCGTTATTTATCTTAGTCATTAACCGTAGTCATTAACCAAATAATTACATTCGCTTAATACATTCGATCTCAACGAATAAACTAAATATCATAAATAATCAAAATGAAGTTCACTGTCGCTACCTCTGTTGCCTTCGCTGCTGGCGCTTTTGCCGCTGGTTACAGCAATGAAACTACCTCTACTTACACCACTGTTATTCCAACTGTTGTCACTGAGTACACCACCTACTGCCCTGAAGCAACTACTTTAACTGAGGGTAACAAGACCTACACTGTTACTGGTCCTACCACCTTGACCATCACCGACTGCCCTTGCACATTATCTAAGACTGTTGTTACCACCACTGTCTGCCCTGTTACTTCTGGTCCAGTTACCACTGAAAAGACCGAGGAAACCACTCCTGTTGTTCCTACTGCTACTGGTGCCGCTGGTAAGGTCGTTCCTGGTGCTTTGGCTGGTGCTGTTGCCGTTGCTGCTTACTTATTGTAAGTTTGGTTTCTCTTTAAACTACATTAAGGATAGACAACTCTACATATTATGTGTTACTAGTGATATTGAGCCGCAGCCTCAAGTCAACATTAATGCAGTAGTTTGTTGAGTTTATTTTTTCGTCATTATATAGGATATCTAAGGTTATTGGTTCGTTTCGTTTTCAATGGGGAGAACGATTAAAAGGATAATGAAAAATTAATTTAATATAATATTTTGTAACGATTGATTTTGACGGAAGAATGAAGTTCTAGTTTATCCATCCAACTTCGTAAGTACGTGATAATATTTTATGGCTGTAGGAATTGATTCTAATGACATGAATATGGATTTCCAAGGTAAAAAGAGATGAACATCCTATCCTATGCCTGAGCGATTGGTTTATTAGTTAAATGAATAAGGTTCGCATATTATTGTAAAACCAGTTGGTGAACCTAACTGTCTTTAGAAACTGCATATGTATTTGAAATACAATAACATAAATAGTTGAGTTGCAAGTAACAATGTACATGTTGGTCATATTCCCTAGTAGTTAGTTGGGACTATTCTCCACATATCTCTCACAGTAGATAGATGCTAAAATACTTTATCCTACGGTTTTCTATTACTAAACTTAGTATCAACATGGTAGGAAATCATCTTTCGACTCTACTGGCGCATGCTTAGAATACCTTCCTTTTAGGAGGCTCCATTCTCATCTTCGTCATACTTTTGTTCATCCATCATTCTTCCATAGAAATCTTTGTTTTAGTTTAAGGTGCCAAAACTGTAAAACTAAGTTGGCCATAACCCGAAATGGTTAGTCAGGTATTTAGCCCAAAACCTTAAAAAAAAAGTTCTACTCGATCATTGTACGAAACCTAAAGTCCCTTGTGGTAGGTTCTTGTTCGAATTGGGATGGAATGACGACCATAGCTTTTCTATGGTATTTAGAGGAAAGGCAGGAAGGGAGGAAGGAAGGAGAGAACCAATAATGAAATAAAGAAGATGTATAAAATATTAGATAACCATTATGATCTGTAAAATTACTGATTGAAGAAGTTACCAATATGGACGTGGAAAAGTAGTACGAAGGAGATTTAGGAGCGAGTCGAGAATTAGGAGCCCCGAAGAGGGAGGGTTAAGAGTTAGTATTTAGTATGCTCAAGGATCTGCTCTGATCTGATCTGGACTGGACTTGATTTGAAACTACTAATCTCAAGCTTTTGATTGATTGGTGCTTTCTGTTTCTGCTAAGACAAGCATCCATTCTGAAGAATCCAATGCATTTATGATCTGTATTACCTGGTTACAACGGACAATTGTAGTCCCTATTGATTGTTATTCATATGATTCATATATTAGTGGACACTTAGGGTTAAGATTATGTTTAGGTCACATTCTATTGGTCAATTCTTTAATTAAAGCAGTAAACGGCAGTCCAAGACCAGTAATTGAGATAAGTATCTGAGTTCATCTTAATTAAGAGTAGGACGATGAGTGAAAAGTTCTTTTCTTATACTTAGGTACTGAGATTTATATCTCTAWTAGCAGGAGTAATCTATTGGTCGAGAACATTCAATGAAAGAATGAGACAGTTGAGAATACTTGGCAAATATTCTCTTGTGTAGCGAAGTAATTGTATGATCTTCTACAAAACCTTCTTGCATCTTCTAAATGGTGGGTTGATAATATCAAAAACCTTACAACTTCATCAGGTTTTGAAAAATGTACAGCCACTGGGACTGACACAGAGTATGTACTTGAACCAAGGTAAATATGTATCTCAGTCCATACACTCACATGTATAAGTAAACGAACAATAAGGCCTGAAACTTTAGTGATTACTCATATCAAACGAATACAGCCCAAGTACAAAGAAGCTGTTCAGATATTATACAATCCTTCTGATATTTGCCAAACTTTTTCTTATTTCACTTCTATAATCATACCCTAATCCTATCGACTATCAACAAGTTCCCACCATGCTAGTACGCTCCAACTGAAAACTTTCAAAGCACTTGACTTATACCAAATTGAGTAATATTAACTTTAACCCTTTGGTATATGTAACTCGAACCTAAGTTTTAAGTTTATCTTCTTTTCCAAACATTACCTCATTCGGCATATTCAACCAACGACATATATGTTCATACATTTGATGCATTCATTTCTTCCTCTAACTGGAGGGATGCAAGGCACCCCCGAAGCATAGGAAAATGGCTTGGAGATACGCTTTAATTATAGAAGCATATAGAAAGAATGGCAGATCATATTGAAAAAACGGTAATCATTTGTCTTTTTTAAGATTTGAGTTATATCAACTAGTACTGTACAGACGTCTCAACCTACGTGTATCTTCTCAGGCTAGTATCTATCTGCGTTTTCGTCAATTGCTTTTCGCTATGAACTACATCCGTGAACAATGGCAAGTAATCTCACATTTTTGGCCTAAAAGACCAAGCTTTTTGCCTGAGAACTATCCCGATCTTCACAATAGAATAGCCATTGTCACTGGTGGCAATTCTGGCATTGGTAAAGAAGTTGTAAAACTCCTTATAAGCAAAGGTACAAGAGTGTACATTTTCACAAGAGATGAAGAAAAATCATTGAATGTGATAAACGAGATCAGAAAAGAAACTCCAGATGCTGAAATTGGCTTTATCAACGTAGATTTAAGTGACTTAACAACAATTCCTGATGCTATAAATGAATTCAGTAAACTAGAATCAAAAGTCCACATTATTATTCATAATGCTGGCGTTATGATGCCACCGAAAGGATCAAAGACTAAACAGGGATTTGATTTACAACTAGGTGTCAATTGTTTAGGTCATCAATTATTGCAAAAATATCTTGATCCTTTCATATTCAAAGCTGTTGATGATTTCAAGCCTAATATCAGTGTATCTAACTATCCATGTAGAATAGTCTGGCTAAGCTCAGCAGCTCATCAATTGGGCAAAACATCAGGTGGGGTCAATTTCGATGATATAAATGGCGAAAAGAAAGGAAACGATGATCCTACGGAATTGTACTCTCAGAGTAAGGTTGGCTGTTTATTTCAATCGTATTATTGGCCAATTGCTCATAATGATGAGTCAAATATTGTTAGTTTAGCTGTTCATCCTGGGTATTTAGCAACAAGTTTAGGAAGATATTTTGGCTGGTTCAGCAATTACCTCTTTAAAACTTTAATGTATCCAGCTATTTATGGAGCATACACTGAGTTGTTTGCTGCCTTAAGTCCTGAGATAACCCCTGCTGACAATGGCAGATACGTTATCCCATGGGGTCAATTTGGAATTATTAAAAGGAGTGTTAAAGAAAATATGGAGCAAGGAGGAGCCAAAAGGTTTTGGGAATACTGTGAAAGTGCTATTGAGCCTTATTATAAGCCAATAGGGCCGTAGAGCTAGAATTAGAATCGATGGCTTAGCTACTGTATATAGTAAAAACAATGGTAGAAGGCATATGATACTGCATAGCCAGGCAACTTGATGGTGTACAATATGTCAAAAAAGGATCGTCGTGAGTTATTACGGGTCAATTAAACCTTTGGAGGGAACAATAGTTATTGCAATTGGTAGTCAGATTAATTATCCAGCTCTGCAATACCTAATTGTGTTCCATCATTGTATAACCAGCAAAAAATACCTAAAGTATTGATACTTAATATATTTACTCGAAACCCTTGAATATTTTTTTTATGAGAGAACCATAAATATTACTGATTTGATACAAGTTATATTGTAGACATTGTGGATTATAGAATATTCATTTACTGATGTGTGTATTTGAATGAAACTTACTAACTACTATGCTAAGTACGCTACATTGGTATTTTCCGGTTCTAATGCCTTTCAAAATTCCTACTGTTGTGTTTCCTACTAGCAACAACTGAATAGAATGATTTAACTTCTGCTAAAGTATCGAATTTCTTCATTTCCTCTTTTTTTTTGGAATGCTAAACGATCTCTAGTTTTGCTTCTAATTGATCAGAAAAAGTGCAGCAGATAGACCATATATCATCATGTAACAATCTCTCTCTTTTTCAATTACAACTTAGCAAGAACAGCATCGACACCACTAACAGACACCTCTCTTTTAGTCTCACGGCCAACATATATGATAATACCATTATCGACAATTAAAGCATATCTAGCTGTTCTTATTCCCATACCATGGGCTGAGCCATCGACTACAAACTCATCTCCCAATTTCCCAGAGAACTCCGCGTTGGCATCACTGGCGAAGATGAATTTTTCCTTTTGCAAAGCATTCAACGCCTTTCCCCAAGCATTCAAAACAAAGGCATCATTACTGGATATAACAATTATAGTATCAACTTCTTTCTCTACTAGTTTTCCCAGCTTTTCAACGTATGGCGGTATATGGTTAGCTGTGCATGTAGGGGTGAAAGCACCTGGCACAGAAACAATGATCACTTTCTTCCCAGGTAAAAACAAGTCCATGCTGAGTTTTCTGGGTATGCCGCAAGCTAGAACCGAGTCTTCGCTCTCCTTATAAGGAATATAAGAAAATCCTACTTTTGGAGGGAATGGATCACCTGGTTTGATAGTCATTGTGAAGTCTTTAGTAATCAGGATCAGTTTCGTTAAAGTAACAACAAACAAGAGCACTAACCGGCTTGAAACGTTGAAATCTTGTGAGTTGAGAGTCTATTTGTATAGAAATTGTAGATTTCTTGCTTTCGTCTTTGGGAATTTTCAAAGCTGTAACCAGTAATCAGTAATCAGCCGATGCTCCATGTAGCAAAGGAGACGATGGCAGATTTGAATAATGGAGAAGGTTTTAAGTTTGGGGAAGAGGTTTCCGGATTCAGAAAGAAGGAAGGTTTGCCAGAAGAAAAAGAAAGATTTCGTAATCTGAAAATAGGGAATCAAAATTAGCTAAACCAAATAAGTTATAGAGTAGAGAGAAGTTGGCTATGGTGTATAGATCTAGAGCTGGTGATACATATACACCAGTTTCTCAAGTTTATGGAAGCTACTACTTTGAAGTTGAGATGTCTTTATGAACATCATACCCAGTTCTGGTCTTTCCCCAAAAACGAAAGACTTAGTAATGAACTAGGCTTCTTAAAGGTCTAAACCTTATGTATAGACCTACGTCAAGATTGCAGAATTATGCATAAGCTCAGAATTGACTTTAATATAGTTTCCGCAATATGCTTCTATTATTTCCGGTGTGTCTTTTTCTAAAATCCAACATTCATCCTTTTCTTTGCGCTTCAACTTCAATCTATCAACAATGCTTGTTAATTACATATATTATCTATCTCTTACTAATTATTCCACGTCATTTGCATTCAGTTTACCTTTGAAACCTATCGAAGCGCGGCATATCGTCTAATTGGCTTTTATGGCGACATTTTCACCGTGTTGCGTTGTCCCTATCCCCTCTCTAAGCTGCATTGCTTACCTACTCTTATAGTAGCAACTCGATACTCAACTGTCAACGCAAATGGTTTTTATCTATACAGTAAATCCCATATTTTAGCATTCGAATTGAGAACTGACCTGAATTGTTAGTTTTGATTATTAAATCAACAATATAAAACTACAAATCTGTTCCCAAATGCAAATGCAATGATCTCTCATACAGTATACTCACAATCGCTTTCTCCGGCATTTCCTCATATTCGGGTGGAAGTTATATTTGAGTCTACACCGGTTTTTGCTGGTGACTCTCTATGTGCTATAATCAAGTTTCGAAATGCAGAGAAAGTTTTGGGGAGTTCGGGACAGGGGAAAACACTCCGAAAACCTACTGGGGCTATACCGAGACATCCGATTCCGGGGTTAGGTTCAGGGTTTCTTTTCAACAGCAGTCAGGAAAATATCGGAACGGAGATAATGGCTAAAAGTGGAGAAAATCTTCGGCGAGGCTCAGTGAACTCTATTAATATTACTAGTGTTTCAGCAGAAAACACGATTTCGGCCCCACCGTCTCGGTCTGTTTCGTATGGGGAGCTGAACAACAACAAATTGAATAGTTCTATTAACGGAGAAAATCGGGYCGGAAGCTCAGTAGCAGCTTCTGTAAGTCAATGTGGATTAGCGGAAGATCGCGGACGATTTTTGGAGAACATCACGGAACAAGAGGATTCTGGTCCTAGTACACCCTCGACCTCGTCGGAGATAGCTGGAAAAGATACTGGAGACAATAACGGAGGCAATATTTCAAACACTGGCAAGGGTTCCGCAATAAACGAAAACAGACCAGAAAATCCGAATCTATCTCTCAAACGAGAAACAATACCAATAATACCCCAAGAAATTTCCACCCCATCCCGAGAACTTGGTCATGAAATCATTGAGTCCCCTTTTATCAGTTCTGCTATTGATCCACAAAACAACAGCATCAACTCTTCAATTTCTCCTAAGTGGGAACCCGAAAAGGAAAACATCCTACCTAATTCGGAACGAATTCCGAACACAGAAACCTTACTTTCCGGTTACGTGCAGCTGTTCGGCTATTTAGTCATCCACGACAAGGAATTGATAGATCTGGATCAATTGGTACCAATCCAGAAATCAACGATAATCGGCGGAACCTTAGCTGGTATTGACGGCTTAGAAATCGGAAATAATGACAACAAAGGTTTCTTCCATGACATCACGGCAGGAATTGGGTCCCTACTAATGAGGTTTGACCCGGAATCAGCTTTCGGGTCTCATTCGACCTCCAATGTCTTTCCCAACAATCTAAATAACCATGCAAGACATCACGAGCCTCTTTTTAAATTGCACAGCTTGGATTCTATCATTCCCATCTATTCAACTCCTAGATCTCTAGCTTTCACCATACTAAATCTAACTCCTGGTCAGTCTAAATCTTTTCTATATAAAATAGACCTTCCAAAGGTACTTCCACCATCTTATAGCCAAGGAAAAGCCCTTTCTATTGCGTATGATTTAATCGTCGGATCAGAAAGAAGTATTGATAGTAATTTGCCTCAAGCTTATTATGTAACATATCCTTTGAGAGTCATGGGTTTTATGGACTCTGATGGATATCCTTATCAGTATAAGCTGAAGTCACCACTAATTCAGCTTAAAGATAAGTGTGTATTGAAGGCTATCGAAGGTCCTAATGTCAGTTTTCGTTATTTGAGCAAGCACGGAGGAGGAGGAGGAGGAGGTGGTGGTGGTAGTAGTAGAAACAGAGTAATCGTTGAAAATGAAGGAAATGATCAGCAGCAGGAGTTGGAAAAGAAAGAATTAATAGAAAACATTGAAACGTTTTACAGTATAAGCTATGAAGGAAAGGATAGATATAAGAGTGGAAACAGGAGTAAAAACATTGCAGAATCGGAAACAAGTCATAAGTTTTGGCTTGGTTGTTCAGAAATTCCTAATGAAAGCTCGCCTAACACTTCTTCTGTTTCTAATGACCATCATCATAGCAATAATGGTACCAATACCAGTTCTGCTACTGCCAACACTCAAATTTTGTCACCAGCACTCAATGCCAACAACCCTCTAAGCCCTACACGTTCTATTGACATTTCACGACCTTCTTATTCTTTGGAAGACAGCAACAACGATTCCATTAAGAAACCGACAAACACAGTCAAAGAAAACATCGGGTTGCTAATGCAAAAACTAGTAATGAAAAGAACGCTCAGATCCAGTAACTCCACTATCAATCCCTACTATGCAGCAAGCAAGAACCAGTTTGAGATATCATATATGGGCTCAAAGGTTACCACATTGACACTACTACGTAATTTTTATCGTGTGGGCGACCGGGTGGCTGTATCATTACAATTGAACAGTAGTAAGTACAAATTTGATTGTTGTACCGCTGTACTAAGTTTGGAGACCTCAGAGGATGTTTTGCCGGGACTGATTCGCAAGAGTGAATCCGAACGGGATGAAAATGAGGGATTGGAAAATGCGACAAGCGGTACTGGCGAAGATGAGAACACTCATACTTCAGAGGAACCGTTTTGGACAGCACGGGAAGTCAGCTATAAAACCAAAAAAGAATATGACAGAGCATCAGTATCTTGCCATGGTGTAGAACTGGTCACTATGGATTTGAATATTCCATTGAATGCTACGCCGACTTTCAGCATGCAGGATTTCAAGTTCAATTGGTATTTAGGATTAAATTTGGTTCTGTTAACTCGTGAAAGAGATCCTGAAGGTACAGCTACCGAGAAAAACAACAGCGACAACACTGAAGATGACAGAAGAGAGGTAGAAGTGAATGATAGAAGAAATAGTGAAGGAACAATGAAAAAGTACGAGGAGAACAACTTATTACGACCAGTATATAACGATATACTTGGAACAGTTTATGGGGGAGTTCCTGTTATGGAATGCTTGGATTTCTATTGTCGAATACCTATCAACGTCATTCCAAGTAACGTTGATTTCAGTGGATTGATAGTGAAGAAGTGAATGACTAGACGTAATGGAATGAGAGACATAATAGTGCTAATAGATAAAGTCTACAGTTCACCATGAATAGTAAATTCGAACGCAATGAATATATGTATTCAATATTGTTTGACAACGAACAAAGTATGTACGAATGTTATAGACTAGCTCGTTTATGAAATAAATACGATAGTTTGGAATCATGATTTATTTGTAGATGATGTAACAATTAATGGCTTTGTTTGCCAATGTTATGGTTTTTTGATTACATCATATTAGATTTCATTGAAAAATACCTTTTCTGATTATGTAATACTTATTTGATTTTTGCGGTCTCAACCTTATATTAACTCTCATCTGTTTGTAATCCCCCTGCTGAAATCAAAAAGGATTGGCTAACTAGTTTTAAAGCGACCTAGAGATACTCCCCAATTGTTCCAAAATGGATTGAATCTCGAATACACTCCCGTGCAATTTAAGTCTTACTATAGTTAATATTACAGTTGATCCGTTCAAGTAAGTGTCTCTCTCTATTGTCCCCTCAAACCTTCAAATATTTCATTTATAACTCCGGAAACAATCACCCCAGAATTTTCTCTGCATCTTCTCCGCTTTATTATAGTGACCGCACACAGGTACAAACACAAAAATCATCTTTCCCTTCTGTGAATCTACCAAACTCACTCGTTGATTTCCTTCTCCTCTTTCTTCCCGTTTGTATCTGTTTACATCTCTTTATATGCTACTCAACTATAGAACTTATTAGCCAATAAAGGATAGAACACTATTACAAGATACTGTATAATTCTCTGTTGGATTTGAAACACCAAGCAGTTCTACAATTGAGGACGCTATACAATAGTAGCATTCGACTACTTAGCATTAAGTAAACAAAGCATTTCACAGCATATTCCTTTGAATAGTAACATAGTGAAGCAGTGTTCAGCTGTTCGCATTATTCACCTAAGACTTAGTCGAGAAGTACTCATAGTCCTCTCAAGAACACGAGTCTACAAAGCTTCCAACTGGAATGCCATGATTATGATATAGGAAAGAGTGGATATCTCATCAGACACCAAGTGCGACTATAAAAATCAAACAACAATTGCAAAAAGAATTAGCAGCTTAAGCAAATAAATATAAAGAGAACCATACTAAGACTTTGTATGCATTTAGAAGAGCTTGAGTCTTACCTCCTATATGTGATAACAATTACTCAAACGAAGTAGTCAAGTTTTCTCGAAGCTATCAATTTGGTGAGCAACTACTAAATCAGCAAGAAGGTGTAGTACGAAGTAATAACCATAAAATCATTTAAACGCAAAGTAAATCACCAATAACAGTAAAAAGTCATAAACAGGCGACATATTTCAACCCCTCACACTTCAAAATCCGCAAAATGAGTTTTTCTTATAGCCGACAGTTAAGTTCCCTCTCAGCTCCGAACTCTCCAACTTTCACCAAGCCAACCTCTTTCTCTCAATCATCAGAATCACTACCGAAATCTCCTATACCCCAAACAGCAGTAGATCGTTTCGTTAGAAACCCGCACATTCTTCCTTCTGTTCCCTCTGGAATCACATCTTCCCTAAACACATTGAAGCATGAAGAGAGAATACGACAAGAAAATCAAGATGCCCGAATGCTACGGAAGCTCAAGATAGAGCAAGCACGGCTTGATCGTGCTGTGCAAAATGTTAGAACTGACTCTAATAGCTTACAACAAATTCCCGGTGGTATTAGTATTGATGACAGTATAGTTCATCTTCATTCTGACAATGCTAATCATAATGCTAGCATCAGTGTTAATAGTGCTACAAATACTTTATTATCTCCCGTGCGAAGAAGAAGATCATCTTCCTCTGCTGTATCAACAAGAAGACCGAAGTTTCGCTCGCTATCATTGTCAGAAGGAAAATTACCAAGAGAATCACCATTTGCATTAGAACTTTCACATCCTTATGTCATAAAAGAATCAGAGACAGACTCTGACGATAATAACAACGAAATCACCAAACTACTAGGCAATAATGTATCACTAAGATTGAAATACCCCGCGTGGTTCTCTACGAGCCAAACTAATATGAAATTTCCATTGCTTTCTCCTTCATCATTGAAGTTCCTCAGAGCATTCAGAAAAACTAGCAGCATGTTACCAAGCTCTGCTGATGACCCATTGGAAGGCAATAATGAGAGACTCCTGCTACAAAATATTGCGCATCCTCAAGAACTACAACTAGCTATTCCTAATGATTATGATCCTAATAAAAAGTATAACGTTGGTTATCCTTATGTCAGAGGTAGAAGATCAAGGTCATTCTCTAGTTATKCAGTAAATAATCTTCCAGGAATCTTATCTATGAATGAAAGACTTAGAAGGCGATGCTCAGATTATAAACGTCCTTATTTGGCAATGATCAAGACTCATCATCAYCATGTTAACAATAGCAATAGTGGAAAGAATATATGGTCGTGGAATCCTTCTTTCTTGAAGATAGGACCCACCACGTCAGGGGGAGAAGATGTTGATGTTGATGAAAAGATAGTACATCTGAAAGATAAGCAGGAATTTTGGCGATTGGAACGGGATTTGTTTTTACGGGATTTGAGACGGGAAAGAGTTTTCATGGAGCAAGTGGACCGCCGTAAGAAGAGCTCCCTGTCATTCGGAGAAAGCAATTGATAACTAAAAAAAGAATCAAGCGATGTAATAAAAACKCATTGGAGCTGAAGGAAACTAGATTTAATAGTATGCGAAATGAGATGAGAATGAGGAAATATGAGGGATGAATATTTTTAGTAAATCTAATGGATGATGAGTGTACTTATTAGTGTAGATGCTGTAATGAAAAGGTATACATGAGATAATAGAATATCCAATATGAATTTGACTATACTGACTGTATTTTCACAACTAATTATGGTATAACTAGATGTGGGAAACATCAGAGGTGAAGATAATTCATGAAAATAAAAAAAATAGGACTATTCCCATGTTATTCCATATTTCGCATGTTGATTTTCTTACTCTCAGTTGACATCCAATTAAAACCAGTAGGCCTTTCCTTCTACAAAGTCTGATAATAATTGACCCAAACGGTACTTATGAGTMCAAGCGTTAATCTTGTTGTAAAAACAGTTGAATATTCATTCACACATATTCATTTTCCTATAAAACCCAATTGGTGATTATTCACCAGTTATGGAGAATCGCCGGGCAGTAATCGTTCTACAACAGCCTATCTTAAGTCTTAACCCTAGTCATTTCAAAGATAAACGATTGTTGAACATCAATCGGATACAGGCATTCCCTATAAGAACTAGATGTATTGTAGTGAGATCATCAGTTCAATGATACTTTCATCCTTTTACCATGCAATTATTTCATATAACAGAGAATAATAATCTTATGGAAAGGGAAAGTCATTGTTGACAATTCAAATCAWCATTCTTTACCAACATCAGTTAAATTGAATTTATATCTATCATAAATTGAGTCGACAATTGAGGTTCAGACTTCAGGTTCACACAATGCACCTGCTTACAAACACAGCACCCATTCTGTTCATGCCACCACATAGTTAAAACTATTCCGCTTGAAATAACGTTTCTTGGTTCAAAATGTAACCAAAGTAACTACGACGCCTAAACAGACTCCCATAGTAACATCAAAATGCCTATGCCAAATACCTGTATAAAGCCCTATCGTCTCTATCACGTTCCAAATACTCCTTTTCCAACAGTATCTGTATCCGCTGTTTAATCATTAGTGGCGATGGTTTGAAACGAGAGTTCAACAACTTGATCACTTCACCCATCAAATCATTATGACTGAGCTGTTTCCTGCTTTTCATTACTCTTACAATAGCTGCGTCTGTTTCAAAGCTTCTAGATTGCTGGATAGCTGCTAGAGTCTGCCCTCTTTCCATATCATCTTCCAACCTTGCTGTACCATTAGCACCGATTCCTGCGCTAGAGCCATCGCCTGCAGCAATATCTGCTCTAGAGCTACCACCAGAACTATTTCCTTTGGCTGCTGCAGAAGCTGCTACTGAAGATGCTAATGATACAGACAGAACCTTTACTTTCACTGTAGGACTTTCGAACCCGCTATTGAAGTAAAACCGATCTCCAGCTTTGATATCTTTGGATTTCGGTTCTTTCACCAGTAACCGTGTTCGTGAAGCCACTGCTAGGGACTGCAACTGCCGCACTAGATCCTGACGGGGAATATTGGTTCCAGTTTCAATATCCTCAAAGCTCAGTGACTCATGCGCACCAAGATCCGCAAATAGGCTCATTATGATGAATGCGTACACGGGCATATTTATCTCGTGGGACCTTTTCTTGAACACTATTTTCACATCTACTGTGCCATGGTTAGGAGCAAACGTCAGGACTCTGCCACTGTGTCGCTTGCCATAAAACGCAGCAAACTTACTCCTAATATCTTCAAGTTGTGGTGGATATATGATTTTGTTTGCTCCCTGGGGAGCATTCATTGGCCAGAAATTTGATGTCAGCACGTCTATTTTCAACTCCACAGGCTTTTTACCAGTTGATTTGTCCCATTCTGCCAACGAGAGTCCTTTAAACTCATCACACAGGTCTGACGATACTCTGAGATCTTTAAACATTGCTTCTAGCTTAGAGGTAAACGATGTGCCSACTTCCAGCTTGATTTTACCGATCATGTTACGTTCTGCATCTTCAGATATCATTTTACCAGTGATAAGTCTTCGGGCAAGATGGTTTTTATAATAACGTTCAAACAAGTCTTTATCGGCTATAAATCTGAAGAGGAGAATAGCATCTGATAAACAGGCTTCAATTTCTTCCTCTGACTTGCCTTTGAATGTTTTCTTCATGTTTTCATCAATGAACAATGAAAGATACTCTGATACTTTGTCGTTTCTATTGATGAATTCAGTGAATGGTTTTTCTATACTCACTTGCATATCTTTGTTGCTGTGAAAGCACTTATGGAATATCACATCATACTTTTTACGTAATGCAAGGACGTCGATAACCCATTGGATGACTATACTAGTAGGAGATAAATTGCCACTACCGTTGTTGTTATGACTACTATTCTTCTTATCCTTGGGAGTAGATTTCTGCAGCCTCAGCTGGGTGATCTGAGTTTCAGCAGACTTGTTAATTTCGTCTCCAGAAGCAAGAATCAACCCTGCTATTTGGTATCCCAAGAGCTTTCCCTGTGGATCTACTCGTTGCAATAGATTGTACACCAATTGGAGGTCGTCGTATTTGCTATTCTCCACCAGGAAAGCCAAACCACTGCCTCTCAGTTCCATTACTTTTTGCGCGTTGTTTGTTATGAGTTCTGTTTCAATTTGGTATCGTAGTTTCGCTAGTGTTGTTTCTGGAAGATACAATGTAGCTCTGTTTTCCTCTGCTTGTAACCAATCTTTCACCTTACGAAAGTAAATAGTAGCATCGTTACTCTCAAGTAGACCATTAGCTTTCGAACGATAATACGCTGTGCTTTCATCTAAAAAAGGTCCTTCAAATGATTCAAAATAAACGTTCTCAAACTCGCTGTTGGAATCCTCTGGCAAGGATTCAATCATATTGATCACTGACTTAATAAGTAATTTGTCAACCACTTCTCCATCACGGTCTCTAGTGATTTCTGAGATGATCACTAAATTGATAAACTGCATAATTGTATTGCGTTCCTCTCGAATGACTTTATCTCTAAATACCGACATGCTTGCATCGTATACCAGGGGAGTCCTGTTTTCCTTACAGTAAGTCCTATCTAAATACATCAAAACATCACTGATCATACGCATGGATATCGTATGATCTTCCCAAATATCTCGAACTGTTCTTAAAAACACATTTGCATGGTCTAAATCGTACGCGCCAGATTTCCGGACCAAAGGTAACAATTGATCTTTCCGAACACGTAGCAAATGCTGAGAAACCTGGCTTAAAACACTTTCATATAGTTGTTTCCCATGCTTTCTCAATACTAAAGTGTATGCTGTACGATAAAGTTGCTCAAAAGATAGTTTAGAAGCGTTTTTCCTTTGGATTTCACGAATAGCTGAAGAGAGGATATCCCACGCTGCTTTGAAGTCAATTTCTCCACCTAGGTTTTTCCGAGGTGGTCGGATTCTTGTTCTTTTGAGGCCTGACATGGATAATGCGTGTGGATAGGAGTTGGAATAGCAATAGATRTGCGACTGGCTGCTGATCCGTAGTATTTATTTTGCAAATAGCTTATTTGAAGTGTAAATACTGCGTAGATGTGTATACTGCTGATATGCAATGTATGAAAAGTATATCTCAATTGCCCACTAAGATTTCTGTCGCAAACAGATCATATCAAATAACTAGTATATAAGGTAAATAGAAATAACCAGTGAGGATAGTAGTACAACAGAAAGTTATTCAAGGCGCAGGTAGCGACAGCTCGCTGTTTACATTCCCTGCTCCCAGAAGGTCTCTCCAACTGTTCTCACTAGCTAGCAGATCAATGATAATGTGGAGTTTAATACTTGATTGTTGCTTGATATAAGCCGTTACCAATCCCTTGATGCTGAAGTTAATAGAAATAACAGAGGAGGTAGAACCAGAGGAGATTTATTGAATGCTTTTTCTGTGCATTTGTGTTTTGTGGTAATTAATTATATCTGTGATATCTGGTTTGTAGGTTTGTGGAGATCCTATTTTGTTGATATCGTTATTCCGGACCTACAAACCCAAAGGACTGAAAGTGGTGAAGAGTTTTGGCTTACATCATCTAAAATTACTTCCAAAGATCCCATGTTACACCCACACAACTGTTCCCACAAACTTACAATATTTGAACATTGCATCTCATCCCAGTCACACTTTACTAAATTTGCTGTGTGGTGTTTGCTCTCTTTTCCTCACATTGTCTCCTGGTTTGATATATATTTCTTTATATCAACATTCTTGGCATAGACCCCATCGATAAAAATACTGGGAATAGCGGTTTAAACTTAGCTAGAGGTTTTTATTCTCTAGTTGCATCTTGTCAGACTTTTCCAGGCTACCTCTGCATTACCTACTATTCAATGTTTTTGCAGTTCTACAATATATTCCAAGATGTCATCTGATATATTTGATGTGTTAAACATCAAAGCCCGCAATGATGAGCCACCAAAGAAAAAGCTTAGACATGAACTTCCTCAAAAAAAATCAGACGTAATGCAAAGAGAGCTCTTTGCATTGTTAGGAGAAAACACACCTTCTGCAATCTATCAACCACACAGCAGATACAAAGAAAGATTGAATCTAGTGAAAAAGGTCACTCCTTGGAATTGGGCTCCTTTTACAAACGGAGTTCGTGAAGACGGACTTGAATTGCATCACTGGGTGAAGGGAACTGTTGATTTGGCCTCAGACTCGAACAGTGAACAGAATAACAAGTATTTGTTTGAACAATATAATCAGAGCATAACATTTCCGATATTTGATGAGAAACAGTACAGAGAGCACTTAGAAAAGCTTGATGTAATAAGTARAAACGAATGGAGTTACGAAGAAGCGAAATATTTATTTGATTTGTGTAGAAGGTTCGATTTGCGATGGATTGTGATTCATGACCGATATGCTTATGGCAAAGGTTCTGAAGATAGAGAGAGGAAAAATGTCACAAAAGAAATTGAAAGTGAAGCAGGAGTACAGTCAGATACAAATAAATTGGAAGAAAAAACGGAAGTAGATAATATCAAAACGGAAATCTCAAATACTGAAACCCCTCCAAGGCCACCGCGCAATATCGAAGACCTCAAAGAGTGCTTCTTAATTATTTGTAAGACMATAACAGAAGCTAGTCATACTAAAGGAATGCCCTGGTCGCCACAGGAGACAGAGCTTTTGAAAGCACTCCAGTTTGATAAGGAGAAAGAAATCACGAGAAAAAAGTACCTGGAAAGACTACTTGCTCGGTCACCGGCAGAAATAGCAGAAGAGGAATCATTGATGATAGAATCAAGGCGATTTGAGCTTGCTGCTAAGAAAACTGTACAAGAAAGAGCTGCTTTGCTCAGCTTTTTGGACTCTCCACAGGCCAATGGCTCAATTTCACAGTACCTAACAAGCAATGGTCTTCAGCAACTTATTGATACACTCATGAGTAGTGGAGGAGCTAATAATGCTACAGGTGGTTCAAGTAGCAGTTCTACAAGCTCAGGGGCTAACGTCAATGTTGCTGCGGCAGCAGCTAGAAAACGAAAGGCTTCTTCTATTAATGCTGCCTTAGACGATAAGGATAAAGGAGGGTCCACGAAGGTCAAGAAAGAGAAGTCAGATAGAAAGGATAAGAAGGAAGATGAAAAGGTGAAAACTGAGAACGCAAGTGCTTCGGCTGATGCTAATGATCTTGTAGGCGCTAATGAAAATGCCAACAACAATACTTCTGCAATCGACAGTAGCAATTCTTCCTCTGTTGCCACGGCTAACAGTAAAGCACGTAAAACGGAATCTACCCCTCAACAAGAAGAGCCATCATTAGTTTCTCAGCTACTGAGCAAAAAGCTTACTCCTCAGGAAGAAACAGCCTTCGGAATTGCTTTCCATGATAAGTTATCGCCTGGTGTCCAATTCAGATCAAGCAAGATAACAACGTTTAAGCCTACATTACAAAATAAAATCAATACTGTACTAGCAGAGTTGAATTTACCCCCGAAACCTATAATGCCCACCAGTAAGACAATTGCGAAATTTGAGAATTTCTTGCAAACAATAAACGTGCTACTGGAAGCTAAACGCCAAGCTGATAAATTAGAAGCTGAGGTAAAGATTTTGAAAGCTCAGAAAGCTGTAGTGATTGACGAAACTAGAAAGGAATAGAAGACGGAAGGCAAATAATAGGTAATGATAATAGTACTAGAAGAAAAGGAGATGAACCACTTTTCACGTTATTTGAAATTTAGGTATGAATGACCGGTAATGATGATTATGTGAATGAATGTGGTTTAGTAAACCAATATATGGCAAAATTAACAAGGAATTATTGTAGGAGGGGTGACATGTTTTTTTGCTGTTGAAAACTTGTCAATAGAAATAATTATGGGAATGCGATTGATTGTAATTAGTGCTCAGCATAAATGATAATTTATGTTGAAATAAGTTCAAAATTATAGTATTCTATGTGCAATATTTTAATTTTTTTTGCACGCAACTCTTAATAGAACACGGCTATAGTTTTTGTAATGCGATTATAAAAACTAATGATCATACGACGGCAATAAAAGCAACTGATTAAGGTAATGTTACGATAGTTTGCAACTTCCTAACTTCCAACTCCTGTCAAAATAAATGATACAACCAATAATAGTGTCTATTCTTTCTGCAAAATAAGTTCAATCTACGTTTAAAAATATACTAATAATAATAATAATAATAAATAAATAAATAAATTAATAAACAAATAGATGAAACTTCTATAGTACAATATCATTAAATACCCCCTCAAGACTATTAACTTCATCCTCATGAATTATTCCCTGTTGGGGTCTTTGTAAATCTTGTAATTTATGTTGTAATTCTTGCTCTTGTAGCAACAACTCATCGTATAATTCTTGTTCCTCCTGTATATCTACTTCTTCAGGTTCTTGCCTAYTATTGTCGCCATTATTGTCTTCATTATCAGCTACCATTTCTTCTGTTGATTGAATTTCTTGGTAGAATTCACTTCCAATTTGTTGTTTCATAAGATATTTGATTACACTGTTTAACAAATGATCTTCCTGCTGTGTATAATCTGTTGCCTCATAACAAGCTGATCGCTCTCTTAGCTCTATGACTCTATTACTCTCAATAACGTTATCCTCTTTATCATTGACAATGTTGTTGTTACTGTTACCTCTATACATGTAGTTTATTCTGCTTCTTCTCCTTATAATATCTTCCAATTTTTCTCTAGTTTTTCTCATTTTTCTATTCAACTTCTCTTCCTTCTTTCTCCTGCCATCTATCATAGTTCTCCCCTCAATTTGAGAAAACACGCGAATAAACAAAACAAACTGAGAAAAAGCAGATCTAATTGCATCTTCTTCGTTAGTTTTACTGATAGGCTCATAAATTTTCACTATGCTCAATAATTCAGTATTAAAGGCATCGTTAATCGTTTTCCGTGAAATACTAGTATTTGTAGTATTAGGAGTCACCACTCCAGCTTTATCAACAGTCATAACCATGTTAAACGTGGAAATATCAAAATACCAAGGTTTATGTTCATACAAAAGACACAATTTCTCCGCTTGTACCAATAGATATTGGTGCCTTGAAACGAACTCTTTCTTCTGATTGCTGGACAGAAAATGAATAAAAGTGTTGATGGTGTTGTAAAAATGGCCAATCGTGATTACTTTCAGATTGTGATTATTTGTTTCAGCAGCCAGTGGGTCATCTGAAGGAATATTGCTCCCAAAAGCAGTCATCCCAACACCAACGCCATTAATGTTAATACTGTTAGTACTATTATTATCCAGACCACCAGTACTATCGAAATGTTCAACTAACAATGACCCAACATCTATCATATCATTGACCACCAATATCAATTCATCATTTACCCTCAGAATTTCTCCAGTAAGTAGCTCTTTAAAACTGCCCAGTAAGACACATATAATTAACCAATCGATTGAATTTTCTGGTCTATTCTTATTGGCTCTGTCATTCCTGTTACCGTTATGATTACTGTAATTATTGCCGTCAGAATTGTTTTTATTTGAGATTCTGCTCAAATTCTTATGTTGCTTGAATATTCTCGTTATTACTAATTTTGCTGTAATAATTAGTGGATTAAGTATTGCAATTGGAGAATAGATGTTTTCGTTATGCAATAATTGAATAGCTTCAATTACTGTACTAATTAACGTATCAATAATTGAAGTTCTGTTGTTCTTTATCTTATTGTTTGTATTGGTGCTTGATTCATATATTATTATTGTTTCAATAATAAAATTGTATAATTGAAAGACATAAATAGGAAAAGGAGAAGTAATAGATGATCTAATCTTTCTGGCAATGCTCTCATTGTTATGGTCAGTGCTATTGATAGCACGGTTGATATGACTAACACTAGCCCTTTCGCTCGCAWGATCGACAGAAACAGTATCGCTACTGGCAGAACGTACTTGGAAGTTATCATTATTGATAGTATCAACAGGACCATCATCCCTAGTACTATCTCTGTTGGAATTAGTAATCCCATTGCTTCTATCTTCAAATCCATTTGCAATAACAGCCTTCTCATTACTGTTTCTAACCCACTTTCTCCATTTTTCATATAACGGCAAAGAAGATCCCTGTTGAATATCCTCAATCTCTTTTTTAACCCATTCATCACATCCATTACTTAAAATTTCAGTTACCTCTTTTCTTAATTCGACTATCACTTCATTACCATTGCTAATAACAATATGATGATTGATCACTTTTAGCAGCTCCTTTATATATTTCACCAGATATCGATTATACTTCTCATTGATATTATTGTTGCTATCGCTATCGCTATTCTCATTATTTGCTCTGTCATATTCTTGTTCTTCCCTTCTATGACTAATTCTGGCAATGTTGAATACTATCTTCAATACTATCTTCTTTCTTTTGCTCTTAAACATTTTGTAAGAGAGATCATTGCTAAGAGACCCTGTTCCTCCTATAGTGTTCCCTATCCCAAGGCCTAATCCTGTTAAAATTAAATTACTAGGATCAATTGCCTGCAAAGAAATCAAATAGCTATGCAAATGCTTACTATTATTATCAAGTAAATGCTTGAATAATAGTAGAATATAATCACTGGAATCAATTGAATAGTAGTACTGTTGATTATTAGAAGCCCAATATGAGAGAATATTTGAGTAAATAAGAAGCTCGTTGGCAACAAGCGTTGATGACGATAATTTGAATTGTAAGTTAAACTGAACATTTGGCCAGTTAGTCAAAGAGAAATTTGACAGTAATCCTGTGATATGGGTCCATAGACAAACTATTGACAAGGAAGAGAAGCCCGGTAGATTAGAAGCAGCAGAAGCTGGTTTGCTTGAGAGCGAAGTATACATTAATTCTTCTATCCATGGTAGAACAGTTTCCTTGATTTTCAATGCTGTGCTAAGTGGTGGACGAACAAGCATTGAGACAGTTGAATTCGTGGAGGCACGACTTTTACCGAATCCAGTGGTTTTTCCTAGTTGATTGACTAGTTGTATAATAAACTCAATGTGACTGAAAAAAGACTGTTCTGATTGCTTACTCCAGTTAAATTTCAACATTCCTGTTGATATTAAAATGGTCAACAAATTATCAGCGAAAACTGTTGACTTCATCTCGTTGCTTAAGCAGGTTTCCCAGTAATTTTCGATCAGCTCTGAATAGGAAGAAGGCATTGGAAGAGCAGTTGGGTTCTCTTTAGTAGATGGTGTAATAGAAGGTGGTAACCCTGTACCAGTATGGGTCTCCATATTTGACGCTGAGCCATTTTCTGTGGAAGTAGAATTAATAATTTTTGATAACAAAAACAGGGGAATTTTGAATATCAAATTGAYTTTTGCATTGTTAACTCTTTCAGTACTCGTACAATTTGCCGCAGAGTTTGCTGTGGAAGGACCTGTACTAGAAGTTAGGGCCCCTACACCAGCACCTGTACCAGGTTCTGTAGTAGTGCCTGTAGTCCCTCTAGCAGTAATGGTGCTAACAGCAATTGGAGCACCCTCACCAAAATTTCCTGTAAGAGTATTTGCAGTAGAATTGGCTCTTCTATCAGCGTTTACACCAGCACCTATGCCAACCGTAGCTAGCTGAACAAAAGTCTCATACTGCAATAAAAATGAGAAAATACTCAAACTGAATGACAAGAATTTCTTTTTCATATTTTCATCAAAACAAAAACTAATCAATGCAATAAAGTCGTTAATCAAATCTTTATCAATCCTCGAATATCTTGTGATTAACAGTAATATGATACTTCTATTAATAATTGGAGTAAGAATATTGGACATCTTAGCATTCTTCTTTTTATTATTACTGGTAACGTTACATTGCTTATTCTTATCCTGATACTGGCGGACGCTAATACTACTGATGGGCCTAATTAGTTCCAATAGTCGTTCCTTGTCGTTATTATTGAAACTATCATCATTAATCGCATAAACTATCATTTTCACCAGCAAAATAAAGCAAGAATCATTCAATGTTAATTCTTGTTTGATTTGCTGAACTAAAGAATGAGAATCACCATTAGGGACGACTCTATCGTAATGCCCTATAACATTATTTCCAGGATTAGAGCTTGTTTCCGACAATGGTAATCCCTGCAGTAATAAATCACAGCAATATTCTTGTCGTTTCAGTAGTTTATTGCAAGAGTTAACTTTTGCTTCAGGATCATTGAATTTGTACTTATCTGCAATTAAATGATATGCAGTTGTGATAATCCAAATACTTGATTTCCATTGCCAATTGATCATTAGTTCAAGAATTTGTTTATATGTAGTTTTCGGAGAAACAATACTATTATTACTGTTAGTATTGAGATATTCAATCAATATCTTGTTAACCATTAACCAGTTAGAAGGAATTGCCAGACAGTTTTTTAACTTGTAACCTATGGAAAACAGATAAATCCAGTTCCAAAGATTAATTAAATACACATTAGCAGAACCCTTAGATGAAGCTGTATCATTACTATTTGAGCTATCATTCCTCAAGCAATATAGTTCCTCCTCTGCTGCTTCATTAACTACCTGCCAATACGCAGTTGTAGTGGTAGTTGAATTAGGAGGAACAGTAGAAGAACCATTGTTAGCATGAATTGTAGTATTTGTAGTAACAATGTAAGTATTGCTAGAATTATCACCATTCGTTTCAACGTTATTATTGTTAGAACTATACTTATCAATATAGTTCAAGCCATTACTATTATTGTTATCAATTATTGCTCTAAAAATATACAATAATTCAAACGCATCATTCAATAAACTATTTGCAATAATTGGAGCATTATTACCATTCATGTCATTAATGTCACAAAGATCAATAACAGACATTTTTGCGAAATTCTTTATAAACATTTTTGCAATCGTGATTTCCCAATTTGGATTATTGTTGTAGAAGGTATTGCATTCAATGTAATCCAAATCAATTTTTGTTTCCTTCAAAATATTCATCCTTGTAGCCGATATCTGCTTGCTGCTATTATAATAACATAATAAACTATAACAGCATATTTGCATCATAATTAAAGCTTTGCAATTAAGTAGTGAAGCCGGATGAGCACTATTAGTCGGAGGATTGTAATTAACTCTTGAACTATCGCTCTCATCATCATGATAGACAGTTTCACTAGTACCATTGATATCGTTGCCATTCTTACTATTGCCATCATCTTTTATGTTATTTCCTTCTTCTGCCTTGTTATAGAACTCAAACACCAATAGCAATAAATCAATTGATTTCTCGATTATTGTTTCATGATCAATTGACTGTTCTTGTGCTAAGGAATACGAGTATAATGATAAGAGTCTTAGAATCAGACCAATTGATTTATAGACACTCAACGAAGGGCCAATATGAGCAGCAGCGGTTACTGTTTTATCAGTATGATTGTCAATATTATCATCATCATCATCATCCAAATTGACAATAATAGCATTAGTATCATTGTCATTCGTATTAACATCACTATTACTTCTGCCATTACCTCTACTGACCGTAATTTTTCCCATTTCCTCATGTTTCAACCAATTAGTAACCAAATCAACCAATTCTTCAATGCTAGATGAAAACTTCCAATCTAGACTTTCAAATAAAAGCTCGATCTGTTTCAAGACCTCATTTGGTCTATAATCATTTGGAACTTCTTTATTCCAAGGCTGATTGAATAGAAACAAAATGAAGTTTGAATGATTGAAATATTTAGTAGTGGTTTCTAGGTTGGATTGAAGATATTCCTGTTGACATAACTCTTTCGCTTTAGCAATTATTTTTATACTCGAAGTAGAAGGAGTAGAAGATGATTTATTTATCCAACTTTCTGACATCTCAATCGGATGGTTTTTATGTTTGATACTGATATTGAAATCAGTATCATGATAATACTCATACCCATGATCATTTTCATGATTTAATCCTATTGCTAACTCATCCTCTGCTTCTGCTTCTGCTTGTAAATGACTCATCCCATTAAGAAGCCCTTGCTGATCGAAATAATTATCAATGACTCCTTGATTATAATTCTTAGATATGCCAACAGTACCATGGTCGTTAGTAGCTTCGACGCTACCAGTAATATCATTAGCAATATTCATATCAGCATCATCTAATTCACCAGTATACTTACTCCTATATTTTTGCTTATATTTTTCACCTCTTATAGTATATTTCCCACTAGGAGCTTCAATGGTAGTTGAGAATGTTTTACTTTTATCAATTGGAATTCCTCCTTGTCTGATATCAATAATATTATGACTTGACAGATAATTCCTGTAAGGGTTCTTTTTTTTGAAAAAATTGATAACAGTTTTGGATTTCTTTTTTGAGCTAATAGGTGAACTAGTAACATTATGGCTATTAGTACTCCTTCTGTTACTATTATTATAAATTCCTGGCCTTATTCTACTAATACTTCTATTATATCTGCTGCTAGTATTAGTTTTAATGTTCAAGGTATTTTTCTCTTGGGCATTTTCATTTTCGTCGCTGAGATTAATATCATAAGCCATTGATATTGGGTGATACTCAGGTATTATAAATTTTCTAGCAGAGCCTTTCTTTGACAAGGATTTTGATTTTCTCCTTGGATTATTTCTATTGTTGTTAATGCTATTTCTGGCATTTCTGCTGTAGTTTCTGTTGCTTCTAGTGGTGTTGCAACCATACTCCTCTGTAGAAATAACAAGTGTACTTTTAGGATTTTTGGACTTGTACTGCTTAACCCGGGTATTTGTAACTAAGCCGGAAGTATTTCCATTGCTTTTACTTCTGGTTGAATTATCTTTGCTACCGCTGTCTCTATTTCTACTTCTGTTTCCCTTTCGTTTGTTTTCCGTTGAAAGAATATAATCAATATGGTTTCTTACTTCTCTTGCTTCAGCAAAAGGATCATCATCATGCCGAGAAAAAGGTGAATTTGGTGAGGATACAGTTCTTTGCGTTCTCGCTGCTACAGTTGAAATATGTCGAGTGTCGCTGATAGGAGAAGTACTCCTATGAAATCTTTGCTGATTTCTTGTTCTATGCTTTTTAGTAGTATAAGTCTTATTAGTATCCGTCAAAAAAATAATACATTCATCACTGCTGATACTATTGATACTATTCCTTCTACTAAGACTGCTTTCATTTTCACTTTCAGTGAACCATTCTAATAAATCCAGATTTGCCTTTTCAAGCTCTGCTTCAATTAATTCCCTCTGGTGGTTAAAAAGGTCTTGTATTTCTTCGTCACCACTCCTTCCTTTGTCGTTTTCTCCTTGCTCGTCTTCTTCTGACGAATCAACAATCATTTCTCTCAATTCATTGGCACTATTGATACTATTCAATGGCTTTCTTCTTTTCCTTATAGCTAATCCTTTTTTATATACGATTGCGTTATCCTTCTTTCTTTTGCTGTTATTGTTTCTATTAATCATTTCAAGTTGATTAACTTTGAAAAATGACTTTGGAAGAACCCCCCTTATATTTGGCAAAGGAATAGAATCAGAGGTAGTACTTGAACTAGAAGACGATGATGACGAGAATGAAGATGAAGATTCAGAATTTGAGTCAGAGTTTGAGATTCTCGTATCAGCTATATTATTAGTATTGCTATTCTCATTATTATTACTGGTGCGATTCATTATACTCGCAGAAGAGTTCACTGTTCTTTTCTTACTCTTAATTCTGTTAGCGGAGTAACTGTCTAGCAACTCTCTTCTCTTTTTTAATCTTCTTCTCGTTACATTAGAAGGTCTCAACTCATCACTTGAATCATCAGTATCTGACAAAGAGACAAGGGCAGTTGTCGTTTTAGGTAAACTATCAGGCATACTGTCAGGCAAGGACCGGATATGATTCAAACTCTCGGTAGCAAAATCTACTTCATTCTCATCTTCATATTCTTCATCTTCGTTATCAGTCACTTGAGCCGTATAATCAATATCAAGATCGCTAAGATCAGATGTGTTGTTAGTGGCACTAGTATCATGTTTGCCAGAATGTCTATTTTTGGTGGAATTATCGATTGAAATCCGTCCACTGTTACCTTTCTTTTTCATTTTCTCGGTTAGCTTTTTATACATAATTTTATCTGCAGTATAAGGCTGTAGTTGCGTCTGAGTCCTTTTTCTTAGCTGATACCTACCATTGATTGATTCATAGTTAGATAATGATATTGGAAGAGGAATCGAAAGAGAATTAGGAGAAGCAATAGAAGCAGCGAGAGGATGTTCAGGTGACGTGGTATCATTACTAATTACGGTAGTTATATCATTTGTTGACTTCGGCAATTTATGAGTCCTCTTAATGATATCTTCTAAAGGCCTATTGGAATCTTCTAGTAATTGGGAGAAATTCATTGAGAAATCTTGGCTAGGAAGACTTGAAAGAGCACTTGAATCCACCTTAAAAATATCCTCTAATTCAGAATCTGAACCTTCGATTTGATCAACAACAGTCCCACCATTTGAAGTGTCGAAAGGAGTAGAGACGTTGGTATGGTTTATAGAATTATGCTCAAATAAAATATCAGGCGTATTAGAAATAGGATATATAGCACTTGGGGATACGTTCTTATCAATAAAGTCGACATTGGAACTATTATTCCAATCTTCCAACAGCTCTTCAGGTTCATACCCTAAACCGTTTGAGCGTGATTTCAACAACAATAACAGGCTTCTATTCATTGTAACAGACGAATTTGTCACAACAAAAGAGCTATCGTTTCCATTCATTGCAGTGGCAGGGCTATTATCTTTATGATCACTGTCATATCTGTTGGTTTCATTCTCTCCTCGATCCTTTCCTTTGCCATTTTTAAACCTTTTTACCACTCGGTCAAAAACATTCAAAACGTTATTAAACCCTTTTCCTCGTGCTTGTTTCTCTATTTCCTCCACAGCATTGGTAATTTCTTCGCCAACTATTCCTTCATTCACTAACAACGTTTTCAAGTTCAAGTCATTCACACCTAGTTCATCGCTTGACCCCGTGTCGGAATCAGAAATGACTTCCGGCTCAAACCCCTTATCCATAGTAATTGCACCAACAACATTATCGGAAGTCCCTCCTGTAGAATCTGTCATGAGAGCATTCAAATGTGGATAATCAGAGTTCATAGTGTAAGAATACACTCTTGCAACTCTACACTGGATGCTATATGGAATCTGATGAGTTTGTAATACAAATCATAGCTTATAGCGTTATGAAATAAATACCAATTACAATATTGAGGTTCTATGAGAAAAACACAACGTGATCTTATTCGCTTGACTGTATTTCAAATACTAGCTATCCATATAAATAACCAATATAGATTACTAATAATTCTTAAGCTATAATTATGTGAACTACTCACACAGCCAATAATAATCTGGTTTTGTTACACCAAAACTCATTTTGCTAGATTTACAAGACGCGAACATTTCGTATTTCACGTGATTGAAATAATAATCACGTGATGGGTACATCGCGTCTCACTCCAATTATGGCTATATCTTAGTTCTCTTCTCGTCTTTTGTGTATCATTTTATGCTCTTGTGTCGTCCCTTACAAGTTTGTGTCCATCTCAAATCTACATACTCACAGAGCCGTTTCTACCGATTTCTTCTTATCAATGGCATTCATAGAAGACAGGAGAATTGGAAAACCAGAATAGGGAATCATAAGGCTGAAAGGTGTATATATTTGACTAGTAGCACTGGTTTGGTGACCGCTGAGATTTTGAGACAGTTTGATGAACCCAAATCTGGTTATGTCGCTTTACCTATGGTCGTACTTATACGTTTCAGAGCTTCGAAGAACTGTATGGCTGAAAACSCTGAGATATCAACGGACTTACTGAACATTGCATTGAAGGATATACATAAGGTACAATAATTGCATTGAAACACAAATTGACAAGAACGAATTTCGTACACAACAGAACAGGAACACCCACTTTCACTCACCGTATAATGCCCAACTATTCGAAACACAGCAGTCATCACTCTAGAGTGAGCAGGCAAAGCGTAAGTATCATTTCGATTCAATTGTAGTATATAGGCACATTATTGAAAGCTCAGCGTATACTAACTAATACCTAGATGAGCACTATTGAATCTAGTGCTACAAGAATGCTTGTAGCTACAAAACAACTTCTAGAGACACTCACTCATTGGGCCAAAGGTGAAGCCAGTGAGACTGATGTATCCGACGCTTATGTGCTACTCGGAAATGAGTTCAAAGTAGCTTGCAGAGCATTTTCTCATGCAGGAATTGACGTGGCGTATGTAACGAAAGAGTCAGAAAAAATAGATATTTGGTGATAATATCAGAAGGAATGCACATATGATTAGCGGCGATAATAAGCTTATCAGCAAGGAGTCGGCTCTCTTCTCTGTGTAGTTTCTTTACTACTGTTCTGCGCTTCCAACATAAAAGTTGAGAAGTCTTATTTTATAATGTTTAAATGACTTGCATTGCTATATTGATTGCAAACTGTTTCTGATTATCTTAGTTTTACTAACAAACCCAGTGACCTAGGTGACGTTCCTCACGCTCTGCGACTAATTTTAGAAGAAGCGCTATGCGAACCTGCGTCTCAGGAAAGCCTTGACAAGTTTTTACCAAAAATTAGAACCATTATAGTAACATTACTTAACAACCTCAAGCTGAAACAAAATAGTTTAAAATCTATAGCTAAAGAGGCCTCTTCAAACTCAACGGGATCCACAGGCTCTACCGGAACTGGCTCAGTCCCTAGTACTGCTTCATCTAGTAGTTCTCTTGGCTCCATGAGCGGTTCTAATACTGCCAATAGTAGAAGAGTGTCACCGCCAGGTCAATCACAACCACCCACAATAAGTAAACGTGACTCAGAAATCAGGTGTCAGAAAACAAGGAAGAATGCTGTGGATGATGAAAGAAAAGCTTCTAATGAATCCTTCAGTGCTGAGGAACAGCAGCAACAGACACGGGGTCCTCCAGTTCCTCTACATAGAAATACATCAAAACATATCTCCACTTCAGATCAAATGCTCACTTCTAATCCTCATTCACCTTATCGCAAAGATGCTCTGAGCCAGCTTCAAGAAGGTGAGTTTCTCAAAAGAAGAGCGTCCAGAAGATTTTCCGCTTACCAGCTAGCGAAACTAAGCAACCCTTCTACTGGAAAAGAAGTTATCGATAAATATCTTGTCAGTGATGGCTCAGTGACATCCACTCCACCTGTTCCTGAGATTAAATCGCAGCAAGGAAACAGAGAAAATGGGGAACACACTGAACTGGCAGGAAGCAGTAATAGAAATGACAGATATAATGATGATTCTAATATCACCAACATAGCACCAACTATCGTTATCAATGACACAACATCACCATCGTTGACTCAATATGCACCAATAGCTTTTCCCAACAAAGATGAATCATTCAATACTTCTGCATCCACAGCCCACGATACACCTTTGGAAATAATGTTCATGAAGGTTAAGAGTAAAGTATTGAAAGTTTATTTGAGCAAAGAAGGACTTTCCGGATCTAAATTGACCCTAAAGGAGATAATACAGCTGTTCAAGCAGAAGTTCAGCGAGATCAACGACTCAATGCAAGATTTAAGTGAAGAAAATATTTATGCTCAAGATCCAATGAGTCATATTTTCTATCAATTGACCAAAAACGAATTGGAGACTGGACTGCTAGACAGAGTACTTTTGGAGCTGAGATTTGAAAACGGGGGAAGTGATAGCAATACTGGAAACGATCAAAGTACCAATATCAGCAACATGCAAATAGCGGATATGTTCGAACAGCTTGTCGACCGAATGTCAAAAATGGAGACCAAACTTGATGAAGTTACCAACAGGGAGAAAAACTCAGAAAAGTCAGTTGACTCTACCAAGTCCACGACTGCTTCTACTGACTCTATTACTGTTCCTGTTGCTGATACAAACACCATCAAGAAACAACCTTTACTCACAGAACTAAGCGAACTAAAGCATGAACTAACCGTCATCAAGCAGATAAACAACACAGTCAAGTCAAACACAACTGCAACATTTACGGATATTTTTGCTAAACTTTCAGCTATTAAAAATCTTAATCCTGTTCCAAGCTCAACAAAGAAGTGGCTGCCTTCAGAAGGAAGAGTGTACATGGAGCAATGTCATTCTAAACTATCTAAAGAGTCAGATGACCTTCTAACTACGGTTGATGATGTACAGGATTTAGTAGAAGCACTTAGAAAAGACGTTGCTCAGAGAGGCGTTCGCCCGGCTCCTAAACAGATTGCAATTGTCGGCAAAGACATCACGAAAGCAAAAGAAGCACTGGAGACCATGCAGCACTATATCACTTCGGAGAAAGCAAACTGGAAGAAAGTATGGGAGAAAGAGTTACGAATTGTATGCGAAGAACAGGAGTTCTTCAAATTACAGGAAGATTTAGCAAAAGATTTAGCTGAAGATTTGGAGAAAGCTAGCGAGACATTAGGACTGATTGAAGAATGCTGTGCAGAACAAATGAAAAACACTCCTTCCTCCAGCAACAAGAATCCTTTAGTTATTCTACCATTAATTGAACCGGGAACGGAGAAAGAAACGCGAGATGCATTGTTAGGAGAGGTAGCAGCATTGCAACCAGATCACGCTAGTAGACTAGAAGCTATTGAAAGGACAGAGAAGTTAAGACAGAAGAAACTTTTGGTTACTCTACAAGACCAGTTTGAGGAAGAACTTGAAGAGTTTGTGGGAGAAGGAAAGTTAAAGAAATCAGGGGGAGTTGAAGAAATTGAAAGACGTCGTCAGCTACAAGATGAGAAAAATCTGAAGAGTCCTTTGTTTAGACCTCCAATAGCCCAGTAGAATACATAATGATGAGATACTGTATTGTGGAAGAGGTGAAACTCATTGTATATGTTGAAGCTTCAGTGATAGGTAGTCTGGATACCTGTGTACAGTAGTAATTGGAACGTGCATATTTTCATTCAATATGAGGATGATAAGAGTGTTCATAAAAATGAGACAGAAACAGGTCTTTCTCAATAAGTAACTTCTTTTCTCTGGTTATCTACTAAGGCTTGATCAGCCAATTTGTTTTCATCAACCTGTTACAATGTAACAGCGATAACACTTTCTATCAACCATATAGTGTAGGTACTATACTATTCAAACCTATGCTCGTAATACCATCCACTGAAACATCAATAGCAACTATCTAACAACATTTTTACTGAATAGCAGTCACTATTTCTGCCAATCGAATAACCAAAAGCTTTGACAATAATGCATTTAATCATTTGAATCAGTCCTGTGGTCAACAGTATTTTGTTCAATCTAGTGAACTTCCTTATACACATTTTAAAGAAAGATTTGATGAAATCTAAATGATGTAATTGTTAGTATAAATAATACTCCTGAATTCACGCGCGTCAAGAAATATGAATATCAACCAATATTCAGATCGTCTTCGTATTATAATTAATATTCTTTTCATAATTAACACTATAAACATCTTTAGCGACCAATATGAAGCAATACTTACAGTCGAACATGCCTTTTTTACCCTCCTGACTGAACCCATTAGAATACTTTAACCAAACTTTCAACTGATCAAGCAAGGAGACAGTTATATGAAAAATGTTTGTTTGTATTGCTTTTCGAGAATTAATTGCTCTTGTTAGGAGGTATTTTGATAGGCGGACGCCAGATAAACTAACATGTTAGTAAGTCCATCATATAATCAGTCAGAGCAAACAACAGAATATAATATCATCAAGAAGATTAACTTTAAGGAGAAAACAGCAACAAGCAATGGTAGCCCTCAAAGTAATAATGATAATTATCTGCATAATGATGCAATATATCATATATCGTAATGAGAGGATCATCGGGCATCTGTTTTCCTCACATATAGCTTTTAATTATTATTATAACAAGTAACATACAAAAATAGCCTGTTCAACAGCTCCTTCGGAGATGTAAATTGAAGTTCTAATGAGGGCAATATAGTTAGTATTACTATCCACATGAAAATGCGATAGAACAAAATACATAGAAGCTTCTCACAGTCAACAAAAAGCTGCCCAAAACCCCATTCTTTACTTACTTGTTAGTGGGAAATCTTCAGTTCTTTTCCCGATTCCCAGATTAGTTGTGTTGACATTAATTCCAAAAAATTTGATAGCCTGGACTTCATTTCTTCTGACCAACTTATTGTTTCTCTCGTAAACAATATAATAGTTCAACTCAGTCTTATCCTCATTTATAAATGCCCCATAACTATCAAATCCTTTTAGTATCAACTCCAACACTTTCAAAGTAATGAGCTCCTCGGTTGTTATTACTAAGAAATCATCAACAACCCTTAGAATCAGACAGTTGTTACTATTTAGTTCATCAATTTCGAAACAGTTATGAACTAAGTCGTCATATAGTAAATTGCAAAGACTTGAGGATAAGGAAGAGCCTTGAAAGACACCTTTGTTACGAACATATTGTTTAGTACCTATTTTGATAGATGAATCATCAATGGCAGCCAATGAAGATAGTAGTAACAGATCCCTGTTGATAGACTTTGAATATACTGAATCAACTATCACTGTTGAGTCTTGAGCCGATGGTACGGACTGTAATATTGTTGTAGCATAGTTGTTGTAAATATTATTCTTGATGTTATTAGTATCAATAACATAGTCCCCAAACTGCGCTCTCGCGTTATTCAGTTTCATTATTGACCTAAATGAATAATCAGACGACTTGAAAGTTGATGACAATAAATGCTTAAGCTTATTAGTGCTCATTGAATCAAAACATGATTTGACATCAAACTTGGTGAAATATAGCTTAGGAAAAGTTTTGTTATTATTGGATCCAGTGAATGTGCTGTCATTGCGTTGGTGATGATTCATAATTCTCACTTTGAATGTTTCTAATTGTTCATAGACGTCTTGGATAGACGAAATGATAGGATAAACATCTGATAGTGAAGACGATGGCCTATAGTTACCAACTCTCATTTTTCGTTCATGTTTCAACACAAGCTTCGCCGCTTTCAGATACCAGTTCATCGATTGTTGGGATACTTGTTGCACCTATTGAATGTTAGTAATTTAGTTTTAAAAATAGCTATTGGCATAGCGAAGCCAATAGTGAAGTCAATAGCAGGCCTTTTTGTTTTTGTTTTTCTTTTTTTATTCCCATGTTACTTACCCTTGTCATTGATGGCTTTGCTATAAAACGAAAACCTGTTGGCTTTGGAACAATTCTAAAGCCACCTGGCTTGCTATTCAACTCATTGATGAATCTTGTTCCTGAACTAGTGACTATTGGTTTCAAATGCTTCGCGATATAAGTATGAAAAAACTCTCTTGAGATTCTCATCCAAATATCTTTTCTAAAGAACAATGCAACTCCTGACAGCGAAGCTCCTTCAGTAACATAGAAATAAGATGACACAAGCTTGGTAATGAACGACTGAAATAGCCATCGAATGAAACAGTGCAATAGTTCTTTATTTCTCATGAATTGGTCTTTTGACCATGATCTTCTGGAAGGAACAGTAGTGGCTTTATTGGTGTTATTCCTAGTCTTAGTCAACCATGTCATTTCTGTTATTCTGAAACTATTCACCAAATCATTCAAGCACATATCTTGGGTATAATTACCGGTTAAATAGGAAAATATACCTTTAGCAAGTATACGTTTGTTATATTTGCTACCAATAAAGTCAAACGGCACTATAGCATCGATTACCTGCAGACAATAATTAATTACCTGATATTGTTTCGTAATATAATCATATGTATTTCCAGAATAGCTAATTTTATTCAGTGCCGGACACGTTTCTCTTAATTTATGCAAATATCTATATTGCTGATGTTTGATAATTAACTGCTGTAACAAAGGTAATAAGGGTCTGATAGTTTTAGGTACTCTAATCAAACCCCAGTTTCGTTCCTTTGTAGCTATTTCAGATTTTTGATAGAAAGTTTCAAATATCTTACCGGCAAGATGTTTAGCAAAAGCCGTTGAAGCAGTAGTAGATGTTGTACGACTACTGTTGGTATTGCCTATTCCCAACAACAAATTAATATCAATGTTTAGTGTTCTGTTATACATAAATGAACGTCTCGAGACTGGTTGAAATACAATTTTTGTTTTTGGATGTTTTTTCACTTCTGGCTTAAATTTCTCCCGTAACTCCGGTCCCGATATTTGAGTGAAACCTTTACTTTCAACACCGTTGGTTATCAGCATTGTGCAGTTGAACAATAAATCAATCATTACTCTATCACCAACACGGTTGCGAATTATTTCCCATGGTAGTGATTTTAGTAGGTTAACTGACAAATTAGTGTCTTTACATAACAAGCCGGTTGGGTTTGAACCTGTGATCGAATATCCATTAGTTAACACATTCGAAGCCTTGCCAGATAACAATTTCCTTATGCAAGATTCAACAAATTCGTCATGATCCAAGTGGTTTGGAATTGATACATTTTTATTAGATATTGAGGTTCTAATTACAAGAGTGGAATTTAACACATTTCTAATATCAAACCTGTCAAATCCCACTGTCTTTGCACAGTTATTCTTACTGATGAGAAGCTCATGCTCTCCGATGCCATGTCTCGCTAGAAGATACTCTTTCAATAGCACTATATTTATGCTCATTACTATATATATGTACTGGCATGCCGTCAGCGTCTACCCTTATTTGTTTATAACGAATATTGAATTCATGAAACAACCTCTCACTTATTGTTATAAAAAGTAAGATCATAATAAAACATTGCATTGTAAGAACATATAATAGACATCTCTTCCAAAATAGAAAAGATGAATCGAGTAGTAAAATAATAAAATTAGTCACGTGATAAAAAGAAAACTATCACTTTTCGTGTTTTAGATAGAATGAGAAAAGATTTCGTGTGTGTTTTGCGTTTACGAGAACAAGTACCCTGATATGGGATAAAGTTTTCATACACTTGGCATACCTACTATTGTGCAACTTTATTTTTCTAATATTTTTTTTTTTTTCACTTTGTGTGTATAATAATATGATAAGCAACTTTCTTTTGTAGTTGTTTTACTAGAATAACTGATAACTTTTAGGATGATGAAGCTTGGAAAATATTTATTGGGAAGCTGGATAATAGTAGGTGTGACTTTGGAGTTTAATGAGGATAATTTAGTGCGAAGTTTGAGTAAATTCTGTCCACTAGAACAAGTTCCGGGTCAATGTTATGTTAGGATTGCTAATCTGAATATTCAGCAGAGATTGAACAAAAGCGCTTGAGTTGATAGACCTCTGGTAGTATACAATATTATACATTTCACTATTAGCTGGGGCACTGCTACATTGGAAACAAAGTCCAGGAGAAGCTTTATTGAAATATAAGCTGTCACCTGGGAGAACCATAAGAGCACTATCAAGTGAAGAGGTATTCAACAATCAGAATTGAGATACTATTAAAAGGCTATGGCATGGAAATTGACTGTGACAACCACGGCATTTCTAGTGATTAATAGTTATTTCATTATCTCTATCTAAGCTCTTATTTTTTTCGGATGACGGTGATGTCTTTTCAAACAGTAGTTTATCATTGTTTTCACACAGATGGAGCATACCTAGCATTAGAATCATTCTCACAACATATAAAATGACTACCGAAACAAAAAATGGACTTTCGGTTGATATATCAAAAGGTCTGATAGATAACAAGCTTCTGAAAATACGATCTCTGACTCAGAAGTATCACTTAGAGCTAAGTAAGTATTGTCTGTGAAAAAATTATGAATGCTTTAATCAAGAAAGAAAAAAAAAAAAAAAAAAAATTTATAGAAGTATATTTGCTCTAACATAGTGCAGTACCTGCATGGAAAACAGAAATACCAGCACAGGAATCATCAAAAATCCTAAGGTAAGCGGAATTATTTGAATTATTTCTATTGTGAGTATCTCCACATATATCAATCTTACTAATACTGGTAGCCATCAAAAACAACTAAAGGATCCGATTGCATTGAATCATTTAAACAAATTTGTCAATCGAAACCCTCCAAATCTTGAGTTTCTGCTTTGTTCGCAAGAATGTATACCAACAGTTGAGGAAGCACTACAATTCATACGGCAAGTTTATCCAGAAGCTAGCAAAATGGAGATAGTGAATGTACCGAAGTATGCACCTCTTACTAAGGAAGAAAGTAAACAATGGAGCGAAATTCATTGGCCAATGAGTTGGAGAGGAAATCCTGAAACCCAGAGTTTGATGCAAGTTGATATAAATATTGAAAGAGTGAAGGTGCATCTGAAGAAAGCAGCTGAATTAGCAGGAAACCAGGCACTGAACGGTGGGTTAGGGATTGCTACCATTATGGTTGATGAGAGTGGTAATATTCAAGCAGCCGAATCAGACGGTAGAAATGACTCTAATCCTCTTGCTCATAGTATAATGAGATGTATAGAGCATGTTAGTGAGCAAGAAAGGAATCTCAAGGAACAACAAGAGTATGACACCAAGGACGAAAGCAAAAGCAACCATGGAAACACATCGGGATATTTATGCCTGAACTTTGATGTTTACACGACACATGAACCTTGCGTAATGTGTTGTATGGCATTAGTTCATTCAAGAATCCAAAGGATCTTCTATATCAACACCAGTACTCATACCGGTGGATTAGAGGCTACTAGTGGGAATAGTTGGGGAATTCACGCTTGTGAAAATCTCAATTGGCATTATGAAGCTTGGAAATGGGTCAATGATGGCTCATTGACAATTCCAAGTATAGTCGACGAAATCAATGCTTAAGATATATGTTCTGTAACATTCTTAGCTCTTGTTTTGCATCTTCGATTGATGTGTAACTTTTTGGATTCCCACACTTAAGATCAGTGAGGTCATCTACTTTTTCCTCAAGTTGCTTCAATTCCAGAACAGATTGTTTCTCTAACTGGTCAATTATAAATGGAAGTTGACTATTCAAAGCTTTCAAATTTTCGTTGATATTTTCAAGGTCTTGTAACGTTGATGAGGAGTGCACTTCTTGACCCTCATTGGCTAATATCAAATCATCGCAAAACTGATCTATATCATTTACAACAGCTTTCAGTTGTTTTTCGCGTTCAACAGCGAGTGATTTGTACAAAATTCGCGAATCTGCTACAGAGATACCTGTGGATTTGGTTATAAAATTGAATTTGTTTTCTGGTAAAACTGAGTCCAAACTGCTTTTGTTGACCAGGTGCTGTTTAAGTACTGATTTATCATCTGTCATCATGAACCAGCTTTTGGTAAGGGTTGTATTAGAACAGTCTTTGTTGAATTAGGMTTAAATGGCCAACCTGGTATGTATATAGAGATAGAGACAACTGCATTAGAATTGAATACTACTACGGCTTCTGCATTATGTATCAAACGTGAACAGTTTTATGTTGTACAAAAAGGTAGATAATAAGAAAGACATACCGTTTAAGTCAGTCATTAAACTACTTCTAAATTTTCGTGTCCGTAACAACAATATTACAATATCCTAAAAGGAGACCGGAGAATTCTTTTTAATTCCGGAAAACATTGTTTGAATGAATATTTTCCTAAATAGCTATTTACTGTGCGTAATCTTGGCCAATACTTTTTTACTCTTCTCTTAGACTGTTTTACAATGTTTTATATCATATCAACGAAGTACGATATAATATGCTGAAAACAACAGGAAAAAGAAGCAAAAGAATAGAATAGAGTGATAATGTTTTTGTAACGTCCTTGGTTATAATAATCTAAAGGGGTTAAGTCAAAAGGTAGCTGGTAAACTTCATTTTAATTACTACTCTATTTGCAACTAGTGTTGGAATCATATGTATGCAATGATTTAGGACTCAATTTGACAACGCGTTTAGTTCATAGGACAAATAGTATCATTCCACGTAAACTGATAATAGATTTATGTACATATGTACAGCGATTGCTTAATTATTTCTCGTCATAATATAAAACTATTTATATAGTTGAAAATTGTTCAAATGGACAAATTGTCTCGTATGCGGCCAATTCTATTGAGGACCTCCACTTTGTCTGGTGGACATATCAATTGACGATATGCTTATTATTTTTTTTGAATGGTTGTTCTTCATTAGACGAAATAATTCTTCAGCTGAAGATAAGTTTAGTTTTCAAACCTCCTTATTGACAATCCAAGCTTACTACAAGCTTATCTCACTTCTTACCAATAGATTCAAATTCTAGAAGAAACGATGTTTTAAGGGAGAGAAGATTGAGTTTCAAGTTTGTCTCCACTGTCTAGTACTAGACCAGATGGGGTTACGTGATGAGGAAGAAACAATGTGATGGAAAATCCATTGTATAAGTGGAACAAAAAATGACGTGTAATGATTTTGATAGCAATAAATATCTCCATTGATAACCAGAAGTACCAAGAGTAGTAATAAAACTCGGGCTAACAAGATACAGTGAACGTGGAATCAGTGTGGACATCTCCATTAACACCCAATAACATGGACAGACTTAACTTTTTCTTCATTGAATAGCATTATATAGCAATACCTCCTTAAAAAGAAAAGTGAGAAAAAAGTGGGAACTTGGTTATCCTGTTAATTTATCAATTTTATAGCTTCACCACCATTATCAATACTCCATACCGGTAAAAAATCCTACATACATACGTTGGTTGTGAAGAAATCAAATAATTGACTAAGTATCAAGCGACCTGTTGTTCTAATGAAAGGATTCGGTACATCTCAATTGGGAGTAAGAGACAGACAGTTAGGGTAAGAATTAACATAAGGTTTGCAACTTAATGTTTATACTTTGAGTTTAAGTATTAGTTCAGTTTTACGGGTTTAGTAATCTGAGCTTATTCATCAAATCTCCATTTGAGGGTGGCATGTAAATGAAAAGTTTGAAAATTAGAGTGTATTCGATCTATGGAGTAAACAATAGTAGGAAGAAAATATATAATCCATCTAGTACAACATGAATGTTGAATTAATTGCTGAATCTGATTACCGATGGAATCGGTATAGAATTCAGAAGTTGTAACTACTTGATAGATAGCTTTTTGTCTTATTGGCAAGTACATACATGTCAACGCTCAGTTGATTGGGATCCATAGCGGACGGAGACTAGGGACACAGATTGTTTGATGATGAGATTTCTAAGAGGTGATATTATCATGAATTCGGTTAATTTGTAAGAGGTCAAATCTAAAATCAAAACCTTTGTCTTTAACGAAATAGGAACAGACTTCCATTGTATTCAGGATAAATGATATATGGTTTACTCTTAATTTCATATCCCTGTGGTGGCTCTATTACCGATTAATTTCTGAATGCTCGTTTAGCCAAGTAGAATGAAATGAGCTTAAGATGATTTATAAATAGGAAAACTACTCTTTAATTGATTAATTATGCAATTTCGGAATCAGGGCAATGATGTGATGTATCTACTATAATAAGAGTATAGCATTGTCATATTTCCATCCATCATTTCCACTCGGACAGAAGCGCTATCAAACACAACTGGTGGTAATATTGTTCTAGAGTGAATTTCCTCCTCAACCTCCATTCATATTTCATTTCATTCTGGATAGCCGTCCAAACTCAACTCTCTTTTTAAACAGAAATCTCAAAATTAGCTCAATCTGTTCAATAAATTATTACCTCCCAACTACTATACTCATTGACAATATACATTCACCATCAGCCGATAGCTAGCTCATCAGTTCTGCAATAATATGAACAACTTAATAGCAGCTATTTAGTGTAAATTTAATGTGGTTTTTTTTCTTTCAAACTTGTTCTATTAGTGAACTTTCTGATAAACCATCCTTCTAAAGTCTTGGTGCGGTCTAGGTTAGCATGAAATAAAGTTATAGTTCTGGCTTTATAAATAAGGTTACAATAATATAGTTTGCATATTGAACATTTAGAGTTTTATGATTACATCAACATTTTTGTCGTTGTCAGTTATCAATGAATAACTTGATTAATCACCGAAAGCTTAGATCAATCAATCAAATGCAAATTCACATCCAGGAAGCAAGGAAACTAATATCTTACTAAAATTCATCCAGAATGAAACTTCTTTAGCTCTTCTACTATTTCTTTCTTTTTCTTAACTAGGATTATTGAGTACGAACTTTACTAATGCTCTTCAAAATCTCTTTGTAGGGAAACCCAGCTTGGGTGCCAACGCCGGTTATAGTTTGTCCTAAATGTCCATTACGTACCTGTCCAGCATTATTATAGCCCACAATGTAAGAAGCTAAATAACAGTGGTGAAAATATGAGGAAAAACAAAATTGAAGAATCGATGGTCTCCCTTTTCTTCTTTCCTTGAAAAATCTACTGCTAGATATGTTGAGATTACAAAGGAATATATTATGAAAACAGTTATTCATTTTGTTAAAATTAGCAAAGCTGAATTTAAGAGGATAGTAGCATATCATTGCATTTTATCACTGTGTGGAATAAAAGCTGTTAAAACGTTTCTGGTCCTGGTCAAGAATCTCATAGAAATAGAAGTAAGAAAGAAAGAAAGGAGCCATTGGATTGGACATCCTTTGATGCAAAACAACTCGCGAATTTCGAACCTTTTGATTGTTTTTTTTGATTAGATTGATTCCCTCAATATACCAATCGGGCAGATTACTTCATACTCGACATTTGATCGAACGAATGTCAATAAGAATTCAACTCTTGATTTTGACACTGTGAGAAGGGGCCACCTTGATTTTTGGCTGAGATTTGTGATCAGTCAGTCACTGGACAGAACAGTACTTGCATTCTTCCTACTATTAAACCGTTATTTTAAAACTTTTATAGCGCAATCACACTAATAATTGGATAGGCTTTCATATTATTTTAAATTTTATGATTTTAAAGGCATTTCTACCTCAATTGTTCGATAAAAGATCAACTTGATTTGGTACTTTGATTGGTCTGCTGATATCGTTACCTTTTCTGTCATGGGTTTTGTTAATGCCATGATACCAAAGTAAGTGTTATTCCTTTTTATTCCACAACTACAGAGAAGTCAACACCTGAGGATATTGACTTCTTTTTTATATTTATGTGCCCTGATCTTTATTATTCTGTTGCATAGGAAGTGTTTCGTTACTACCTCGCCTCTTGCAGTGCTTTTTGAATCATAAAGTTTTTCCACAGAAACAAAGTTCGAATTAAAGTTTGAATTTGTGTCTCATAATGGGTAGATATTTCCCAAACAGGAATTCTAACTAATGTTGACCTATAGGAGAAATAAACCCAAACAAGTGATTGCTGATGCTCCACATAGTGAGATCAACACACAGGGAGATTATAACAATGATTATAACGCTGATTATCAATCTGTTGGGGTTTATGATGATGGAATTGGCCATCAACCTGTATATAGAAAGCATCAAGGTTTGAATGGTCCTGTGAATACTAAAAATCATCAAGAAGTGTTTATTGGGACTCCCATGGTTGATAATGAGAATAGCATTCTATATGAGAATGAAGTAACAATTTCAAATGATTATGAGCATGGCGCCTTGCATGAGCATCAACAGCATTCACATAGACATTATGATCAACCTCAAATATACCATGAAGTTCAAAATTATAGCCAGTACGGCCATAGATCAGCACCTGGATCAAATTCCTTTTTTGTACCGTTTGATCCATGTGACAGTCATAACACTCAACAGTACGTTGTTACAGATTTAGAGCAAGAAATTTATCCTGTACCTGAAAGCATTTCATCACAATATATGGATCAGTCGAACTATGGCTCTGATTTCATTGAAATACCTACTCCCGACCCGCCTATTCCTCAAAATATGGAAAATATTCATTACTTTCAAGCACCTATATCTAGAAAACCACTCACGCTTACATCTGAACCTCAATACTTTGAACCTCAGCTAGATCACACTGTATCTACATCATCAACATTATCATTCCCAACCGACATATTCGACGCCGGTGACCAAACTAATTCTGAAGATCAATCATTACTTGGATCTCCTATTCATATTTCGGAGGATGAAAACGAATCAGAGAGCAGTTTAAGTCACCTTCCTCAATTCTCAGCCCGTGAAACTTTGAAACCCAGACTGACTTCTAGTATGAGCCATTCACAGCTGCCTACACTTTCACGACAACCACCTTCGACAGGCAGTTCTTTGCATCATCGATCATCGAGCTCATTGCATCTACCTCATCTATCACTACAGATGCCATTATCTTCACAGAAAAGAGTGAGAAGACATGCCAAATCTCAATCACTGTCCAATCTGTCGCTCTGCATGACAGTTTCAGATTCTGGTAGAGCTGTTGTTCAACCTTCACCTATAGGAAACGGAATTGTGAAACCTGTGTCACCAACAAGATCTACTAATGCTGTTGATGCTTTCTCTCGAGTCCGACGTTCAGTTATGGCAAGTAACAGTAATAAAGTTAATTTGCAGAATAGAAGTCGCAGTAGCTCTTGGTCAGTGAAGTTCCATCTTCCTCGAAAGTTCCACAGTTTTAACTAAATGAAAGAATGGCTGAAGGGTATCAGATGTATTGGTAGATGATAAGACGCAAAAAAAAAAAAAAAAACCACTAAACATGAATATACAAGCATTGCCACGTAAACCTATGATGGATGGATATTTAAGATTTGGATACATGTTGTCGGAGTTTTGCCCTGAAACTTTGCATTGGGTGCCTACAATGGAGTTATTTCGATGATTTCATTGCAACGTTTCATATTCTCGATATGTTCCTCTGCAGCATATATCTCTGATATTTCATTGGATGTTCAATAACTAACTATCAATTCCCCTACACATAACACATTTGCATCAACCTTTCAACTGACATAAAAACTCAGACGCATCTCAACGTTAAATAGAGCCATAAGCCATTAGATCTTCAAATTAGATTCATTTTGAGCTATATCATTTCATTTCATTGGTCGTAGTAACAATCATAAACAATATTGTATACCTCATTTTAATTTACTATGCTACATTCTATTCACAATCCCATCTATTCACCCATTCACTATTTGCTTATTCCATAAGACAAAGCTTCAAGCATCAGGAAACCCATTGTTCAAATATGCATCTATACTTCCAACACTTTCAATAAACCCAGGACAGTCTTTATGTTGGTACAAGAGGGATCTTAAATTGATAACTTGTTCTCTCAACATAGTGACTTGATATTTCAACTGTTGATTCTGCTGCGAATAAGCTGAAACTTCATTCTGTAGGTTATTCACCCATTGTTTCTTCCGTTGTCGACATTTCAAAGCAGCTATTCGGTTGCGCTCTAGGAAACTCTTCCGTTTTTCATCTATATCAGAATCTCCTATGTTATCAGAGTTTTCATTGGCTGAAACGTTAGAACCTGCTTTGGAGCTTTCTGTCTTCGCCCTCTTTTTGTGGGGTTGATTGTTTGCTAGATCGCTGATATTCTTTCTAGGTCGACCTTTCTTCCGGGGAGGAGCACTCTTAGTTGTAGATGTATATGGTGGCGGCGTATTGCTGCTGTTGGACTTATCGACTGTGGCTTGGGATGGTGCAGGCATTGGTGCTGGTGCTGATGGCGCCGCAGAGCCATCAACCTGTGATGGAGGTTTGGGAGGACGAAATTGGTTTGTCACCGGACCTCCTCCTACTAATGCTGCAGCTGATTCTGTTGTACTCGTTACACTATCATTATTGATGGTACCTGGCATGTTCCCAGGAAGAGAAGTCATTGGAATCCCACCCATTACTGCAATGCCAGTGGGTCCCGATTGGATTCCAGGTTCTGCTGTTGAAGGATTGATAGGAATTGAACCAGAATTTCCATTTGTCATGCTAATGCTAGGTGTGTTGAGATTAAGCAAAGCACTTAATCCTGGGGTATACAATGGTTGATTTGTCATATCTGCCAAAAATTCTGCCGGTGGTGGAAATTGACCTCCAGGAGTAAGTCCTGTACGAAGATTTGATTCATTGGGCTTATTCCTCATCATTGGAGCATACTGAGACAGCATTTGGGATCCTGTAGATGTTATTCCAGCGCCAGACTGTTGGATCTTCCCTCCGGGGACTTGGTTCGTGTTCATATTAGGTGTTGTGGTAGCGGTCGGTGACAATATTCCTGAGGATCTTAATGCTGACCACGTACCAGGAGTAATTGGAGATGGCGATAGTAAGCTCGGAGAAATCATAGGGGGCGCCAATTGTCTTCTTCTACCAGGAGACAGCATTGAGCTCAAAGGCATGGGGAACACTGGTTTAGGAGCATGACCTTGTGATGTAGTAGATCCTGTAGTATCAGCTGCATTACCAGTTCCCGGCGCTCCCACAAGAGACATGGGTTCTTGTATGTTTGCCGTACCTGCTGCTGCATTTGCAGCTGCAGTCTCTGATGGTAGCTGATTCATATCGCCAGTAGTCATTGGCATTGTCGGTTCCATAGAGTTCATTTCCCTCATGGGTATATTCATCATTCCATTGTTTCCATCTGGTGCTGGTTTATCATTTGGCGTTTGTCGAAGGCTATCTTGTGCTTCAATAGACTGTGATTTAGTTTGAGAAGCAGCAGGCTGACCAGGAGCAAATGACTGCTCAAAGGGATTGAGCTCAAGGTTGAGGTTTGACATTTCGAGTATTGATCAATTCAGTTAAAAGGCTAAGATAATATAGTATAAGTGGTAAAGTAATACTATTGAGAGTCCGTTAACTGTAAAATAAATGTAATGGCGCTGATAAAACATAAGTTCCATTCGTTCCTGATATCATTAATGACTATATAGCGCAACTCAATTATTCATTATTTGTGTATCGAGAGCTTTAAGAATTTGTAATCTCATTAATAAGTAAGTGAGACAAATATTGCAACGATCTCTGGATGAATTTTCAAGAAATAATGCTTGATCAGTTGTACTAAACAGAACAAAACTTTCAATGAATATCTGATAGAATGAGCTAATAGTAGTAAGTAGTACTAATCACAATAAATCAACTTGTGGTCTGGTGATATCAGTAATTTTTACTATCCTTTAAATAGTCCACCCAATTCAAAATAACAAAACAGCAAGAAGTATGTTACGCGTGTGTTATCTTCAATCGACTTCTTAAATCTTCAATGTCGACACTTGGTATCAAAACATGTAATAATTAATGGTTTATTTCTTATTTCTCGTAATGCTTTTGCTCTGATAATAGCAGTTAGTTGCAAGTATATAATATAAAAAGAATACTCTTCTTATTATCAAGTATTCTCCTTGGGGTGGGATTGGAAACTGAGAAAAAAATTCTATGACGCAATTAGACATTTCAAACTCTAAATGAAGCATTCGGGCTACGTGAAACAAACATAAACTGTAGTGCCTAATGGGGAAATAATTTGATTAAATAGTACAAAACCTAGGGACAAATAATCAGCATGAGATGCAAGGTAATGTGATTTGTGAATGGGATGCGAATGGGATATGAAGGAAATATGAAAGACTTATAAATTACTATGTAGTAAGAAAGCAGAAAGCAGAAAGTAGATGTGACAGATGAGCTCACAATTTGAGAGTAATTTGGTTATTTTATGGTTCCCTATATTGAAGATCAAATGGATTTTGGAATGCCGAATATCTTGCTGCTCGTGACTAAGTTTGTTATTCGATGAGACGTAATGTCTAATACGTGCCTTAATTAGTGACGTAAACAAGAAACGGGGCGTAAAGGAGATAACGCGGTTCTGGAGCCTAGTTCGAATCTGGGGAACAATTACAAGTAGATACAATAAATAGTTTCAGAACTTTTTTGTTTTTTGTTTTTTTGAACCGATATTGCAGGCGTTGTAAACAAAGATGAAACAGGTGGATAAAGTGGAAACATGAAGCTTTTCGTTCCTGGTTTTGAGTGAGTAGATTCAAAAAATCTGCGAAGTATGTGAATTATCAGCAGTTTTCTTAGGGAGAGGACCTGAGAAATTAGAAAAGATTGGACATCAGAATGAGAATTGAGACGAGATATTCTAGATGAAACAATTTATTTATTTATTCTTATAGCTGAAAGATAAATAGTGGAATACAAAATAAACAGATTGATAATCTTTGAAAGATTTATATCCATTATTTACAAAACTAGAATAATGATCGACATAAATTTGTGGGAAGAGGCTTTAAATTATAAACTTCCAAAATGAGTCGTTAGAATCAACTTCCTGTTGAATAAGCATCTAACATATCACAAGAAAATTAATTGAACAACTGGAGCTGTTAATGTTATTGCAAGGTGATCGAACTGGCCACACCATTGTGTGCAAGGTGCGAAAGGATCGGTGTTTACAGGACCTGAGAGCTTCTCCTTGGCACAAACTCAATCAGAGTCATAAATTAGAGATAGGTTAATTTGTTATTTTACCAAACAGTTACTTCATAATAAAATATTAATCTAATAACTTTCGTACTCACGCTGTTTCATAGGAAGTACCGTATCTATGATGCCATCTTCTTAGTGATCAAACACCATTCGCTTAATTTAAAATGCAAAAATTAAGTTACTGTATAGTATACTTAAACCCTAAATCCAAAACTATAACTTTAATCCGAGCTAATAGTTATACCAGGAAGTTTTTCGTTTTGTTGATGAGTAAAACTTGGATAATTCTATTGACTAACTACCATCAAATGCTTAACTATAATCAAAGCTACTCAAACAATACTATCCGTATCAAAGCTCTTCTTTTAATGTACACATTTATCCAACAGTTGTTGATATTACTTTTGGTGGATTCAATGGCTTATCATTCTTGTCAGTCTTAAGCATTTCTATGCTCTTCACTACATCAAATCCATCTATCACTGTTCCAAATATTGTATGCTTACCATCTAACCATGGAGACATTTCTGTAGTTATAAAAAACTGACTTCCATTAGTATTTGATCCAGCATTTGCCATGCTCACTCTATATGGTACATCATGTTTTAACTGACTAATCTCATCTTTGAAGTATGAACCCCAGATACTCTCACCGCCAGTACCGTCACCTTCCGGATCTCCCGTTTGAATCATGAATTGCTTGATTACCCTATGAAAGATTATATCGTCATAGTAATTTGTCTCACACAAAGCAACAAAATTCTCTACTGCTATTGGAGCTTCTGCCGGGAATAATTTGACTTTTATATCCCCTAAAGTTGTATGTAGTACTACTGTTGATACTTTCAACCTTCTAGCTGTTTCTGTAAGCTTGCTAGAGCTTCTACCGTCGAGCTCAGAGTCTGCAGTTACTACATTTAACTCGTTAATCACATCTCTATCTTTCAACATCATCGCTAGGTCACCTGAAAACCTTGTGAAAATGTAAAGGCGATGAGAGGAGAACGCTGTAGCTATCAAAATAGGATCTGCCCTGAATGAACGGTTGATTAGCTCATTGCTTTCAACCCCAGCCATATCAACTGTCAATATTTCTTTATCCGTTGTCAGACCCTGGTATAAAGCGATATTAACGAATCGTATTTTATCATTATGTCCCAACGTTTGAACTACCTTATTGGTATGTATATTAACTACCTTTATACCCTGTAAACTAGGATACACCAAAAAGTTATTAGTTTCGTCAAAAAAAAGATTCAATTTAGATAATATTTCTTCATGAGAGATGAAGTCCTTCTCTAACGTTATTCTTCTAGCAAAATCTTTCTCGTCAGACTTGGTAGTTTCTTTAGACGCAAACTCTCTCATCTCTTGGTGTGCCAGTACGCTCTCATCATACTTTCGCATGAGTTTACCTGTTTTCACTTTAAACACTCTCACAGAGAAATCTGGTTTAGATATAACAGCTAGCATCATTCCATCAGGAGAAACAATCATGGAAATAGGAATACTTCGAGTTCTTCTAAATTCTACCAAATCTGTATCCATCTTTAACTCAAACACGCCACTAGGCATCCCATGGTCAGGTTCTAATGTCCAGTATTCAATATTACCTTCAACGTCACTAGAGATTATACATTGAAATAAATGGTTGTACACCATATCTTGGACTTCTGAAGTGTCGTGAATACTATTAACTTTATCGATTAATGTACCTTCATTGTCGTAAACATACATATTGCCAGAGTTTTTCTCCGCAATAACTAAACGTATATCCTTATCATACGAACCATAACAACCTATAGAAGGTGTGAATTGTAGTTGTATAACATTTATCAGATCCAAAGCAACCAAGTCAAAAATCTTCACTGTATTATCACTGCATAAAGCCGCAAGACTTGAGCCGTTGGGTGAAGTAGTAATATAATTTATTCTTTTAGATCCTAAGGAATACTGTTTGAGGAACTCAATATTACCGCAAGAAATATTTGCTTCGTCTTCAGTAATAACTTGGCCTCGTGATGTAGCACTTTGTACCTCTGCTTTACGCCAGAATTTCAATACTCCATCATTTGATGCTGAGACCAATATAACTCTTCCTGAGACAGGTTTGGGTGTGATAACTGTTTGAACGATCTGTGCTCTGTGCATATAAGAGTATCTGTACCTTTCACAGGAAGGAAATTTCTCTTTCAAAGAGCTTTGAGCTCTCAAGGATTCATTCACTTTCCTTTTGTGACTTTTTGATTTTGATTTTAATTTTGATTTCGCTCTGTCTTTCTTTGCTCGTTTGACAGGAGGAATCATTGGTCCTACCATATCATCTGATGAGTCGGAATCGGCCATTGTCAACAAGGGCAGCAAAGGTAAATACGAGTAAATGGGTTTATGCAATAATAGAGGTCTCTTTTATTATGTATTCAATCCATATTGCTACTGCCTTACCATAACAGAAGATACCTATTCTTTCTATGTTTTGATAGGCAGAATGATAGTTAACTATTACTCTACCAAGTGAAAAATAAAGATAGGAGGGAGAAGTATTAAACGTCTGTACATGTGACTAAGCTGCGTTAAGGTTTGGAAAACGAAAGTATAATAGAGAGAATGAACAATTGCGTAGATTATACGAATTGTATCAACTTACACAAGTTGTATAGAATGTGAAGCTTATATTGAGATTAGTTTGAGCGAGAAGTAATATAATGGTAGTGGCAARCTTTCTGTAGTTTACGTGCAAATAGTTTGCATAAGTTCAGTTCTCATATTATTACCTATCTTTATCGGCCTCTATTTCTTGATGTTCCAGACGCTTTTTTTGCTTCATGCATAAAGTTGCATATTAAACCGAATCCCAATGTTCTATATTAGTTTGCTTCTCCGGTTGTCTATAGGCTTGTTAGAAGCGCTTTTTGAACTAAATATTTTAACTGACTTTCTTTCTTTTCAAGTGCAATTTTAAGAAGTTGTGTCTTTTTCAGCTGTCAATTATTGAGCTGGAAAAATGTTCCTTAACCAAACAAACCTTCGAGGTAAACAACGCTTGTTTTGTGTTCACATAATCATTCCAGAATCACATGATACTGAATCTTACGAATTTTTTCAACCATACCACAGAGATTGCCCACATTATTATGTCTTTTCTTCGATTGTTACTTCAATTCAAATTCAAGGAGAACTTCTAAGGCTTCTAAAGAAGAATAGGATCGATAAGAATTGGGGGTAGCATAAATGTTTGGTTGATGCTGCCTGAAATCTGTTCAAAGTTTTGTTGTTACGGATTCATTGTCAAGAGAAGAACTTCACCAACGAGAAAGAAGGTTGTTTCGCAACACTCTATAGAAGATCTGATTATAATTAAAAATCACTTGGACTCTCCGAATATCATATGTTTATCTGCCGTTGTACTTCTTCTTACGTATTTTTGACATCAGCACACGATTTTGATTGACTTACGAGGCTTTGTTACAATCAACATTTGAGCTAGCATACACTATACACCCATAACTGAGTTACGACGAGTAGTTGAGGGCTCGATCTAATAATTGATTCAACTTGAAATCTCATATTGAATTGGAATACAATTGCACGATGAGTCAAGAAATAGATTACCTTAAAAGACCAAGACTCTACTCACGAAGATTCAACAAATCATCGGTTTCATCCTTTGATTCATCAAATAGTAAGAGCAGTTCTGTTTTACTGCCGGGCTTAAGCTTAGGAAGACTAAGGGAAAACTCATATATTTCCTTTACCAGGACAACAGAAACTTTAGAATCGAATACAGGCTCAGTTAAATTGTCAGATGACGTGAAAGAGTATATTAATACACTTGACACTGCGATAGGAGATGACAATAAGGAACAGAAAGCTTCAGTGTACGTATATTTAGACAAACTAAGGACAAGGAATAAGTATAGTTATAAGGAAAAAATTTATCCTAGTCGGATGCAACAACCAGAGTTTATCACAGAAATAGTTGATACTAGTTACGAAGAAGAGGAAAAAGTGGAGGAAAGGACTGAAAACTCGAATATAGAGAAAAAATGTAAAGATATGAACAGTCCATTATTAAGTCAAAGAGTCAGCAAAACATATGTTGATGCATTTGTGAAGGAAGAGCCTATTGAGCATTATTATATTTTGTACAAGAACAACAACAATGGCGAAGATATTGATGTTGAACATACTGATTTGAAGCATAATAGTTATTCATTAGTTGGGACCTACTCTAACAGTGTGACTAAAGAGATTCTTTCAGGGGAAGAAAGAAAAGAAAACACCAGTTTGACTAAACTTGAAAAAGTTGTCTTTAGAAGAAATAAAAGAATATTTCCTACTCATGAAAATACTGTTATAGAAACAGTTGAGTTCGTATAACTGTCCTAAGTCAATTGTGTTACTTTTCGTTAATAACCGCCATGGATGTCGACAAAAAATGGCGAACATATGGATTAGCTTCATTTTCGTACAAGAAAAGATTTTCATATAAAATTTATCGCCAACAGAATTAATGAACATACCATTGAGCACACGCCAGATCGAGTGGACCCTTCAACAAACCGTTTTCTAGCAAACTACATAATTAGGAAGCGACCTTCTAGTTTGATATTCCAAATTTGAAGTCATGTTTATTGATCAAATATGACTGCGTTTATTTTTTTTGATGGTTCTAATCTGAGTTACAATTAACGAATAGTAGAATAGAAGCTTAGAAGTGTATTATGAGGATGCTTTGATTCTTACTATGGTACGACTTATAGTGAGTCATCAACAAAGCCGATCTCAACATCAGAGATAGTACCACATAATCTATTTATGCGATCTACTTGTTCACCCAACAGACATTGTTTATGACTACCATAATAATCTTAACAAAAAAAGTGACACTATTTCAGAAGTTATTTTTTTCAACTACGGAGAAGTTTAATGATTACATTTTCAACTACCGATAATACTACATGCACTTTCTGAGCACTCTCTTGTCCATAGTCCACCTATAAATGTCTTGGTATTAGCTCTTATATGAGTAATGAATACTTTTTCTTTTCATTGTAAAATTAACGAAGTCCAACAAGTATAGAGTAGAAGTATTCAATACGCAACCGGCTTAACCAATTGTTAAACTCTTATCATGATCATCCACACAATCACATGCACATTCAATCTATTTCATTGTTTTCAATATTATTTCCGTAATTTTCCTGGTAATTTCCTTTAGTAACAAATCATGTCGCAATCCCCAAAAATCAAATTAACACAACCAAAAGCGGAAATAATTTTTGTGCTGGCCAGCAAGAACAGGAAGTGATGTGATTTTCTGCCCGTGATGTAGTTTCCGCTTTGTTGTTATGTAGTCGACTTCAAATCATAACATTTCCTATATTAATTTCTCGCTTTTTCCTCCGTTCTTTCCTTTGTTCAATCTCCGGTTAACATTGAAGAGAATGAATTAGTGCACAATTTAATACAGTCCTGGTTTTAATATATATATATAAAACTGAGTATTGAAGCACAAATTCTTTGCTTATTATATCGTTTTACAATTTTTCTTGTAAGTATGAACTGAATATAGAAGTTATCTCAATGGTGAGCCGAAAGTGCAAGACCTCCGCTCTTTGGTATGATCTCCTTTCTTTGTTTACATTATTTCCATTATGATATATCCCATCCTCCGATTAATAAAGTCAGTGGTGGAAATTCATTGTTCTTCCTTGATTATTGCTGTTCTTACTATAAATTAGTAAAATACTATATATTTGAAGTARCTGTTTTCAAATTACGTCTATTCTTATGATGACGAACTTGAATTGATTTTCAATTCTCTTTGCCTTTTCGTCTTTCTTCCTTGTTTATTCAATTGTTAATCTATGACATGTCTTGTCTAGTGGAGTTTTGAGTTGGTATTGCATACCAACCAGACCAGGAGTTGTTTATCATGCTTAATCTAGCGGCTAAACTGTTCTCAACGACAGATAATCAAACACAAAAGTCTAACAAATCAGGCAGCAAAAGTACTGAAACTTCAAATTCGAACTCAATTGGAGAAATGGCAAAAGCTGAAAACCCACCTAATGCAGAAGTCGTTCTGACTGGAACTGGTAGCAGTTCGGCTATCCCCAGTGCCGAAAGTGAAAATAGTAATGGCCCTGTTGGCGCAGTGGCTCAAGCTGAAGCTACTGCTGTTGCAGCAGCAGCAGCGGCAGCCGCTGAGCCAACCACTGTTTCAAAGAAAGCTCCTTATACGCAAGATGAAATAATCAAGCTTATTCAATTATATCACAAATACACCAGAGACGATGATCTGAATGCTGTTAATCGTGGACTGTATGATAAAATCTGTGCTGACTTGATTGAGACTTTTCCTCAATCAAAGAAGTTCAATAAAGAATCAATCAGAAAGAAGATCAAGGATTTAGCTCAAGAATATGTTGTATTTTGTTTTATTTCTAATGATATTATTGCAAATCAAGATCAATCTGAAAAATGGGATCCTGCTGATGGTTGCTTCGTTATAAACGATGACAGGGTAAATGAATTGGAAAGATTCGTTAAATCATCCCCAGAAATGAGAAAGAAAGCATATGCAGTGAGAAAATTCTCACGACCTGGCAATTTCTATATGTACTATTTCCATCAAATGATTGGAATTGACTCCCAAAACGAAGCCACAAGAGCAGTTGATTCATCATCCTCTACCATTGGAAAATCTGAACAATTATCTTCTGAATCTACTTCTTTAGATTTAGCTTCAAAAGATAGTGCCAGCTCCACAAATCAAGGTGCTGGTAATTCATCCCTTCATTTCAGACCCACAAGAGCCCTTACCAATTCAATTAGTGGATCTTTATTACTGAGCTCACCAGCCAATGGAAGATCTTCATTAGTAGATCCTTCAATCAAAGAATCTACGCCAGAATCTGATGGCACTCCCGCTAAAAAGAGAGCTAAGAAATGGACATCTGCTTACTCCAAAGTTTTGAAGCCTTCTCATCACCGTATTTCATTTGCTGATCCTCTTGAAATTGACCCAAGAATGATTGGTGCTGGTACTACTGGTTCAAATCAATTGAACACTGATGGAGGCATTGAGGAAACTGTCGCTCAACAAGAAGAAGTGAATGAAGATGGTGAGAAGTTAGGTCAAGCTGAAATCTCACCTGAAAGGAAAGCTGAAAATGAAAAGATTATGGAGTTTTTGGTTCAATTAGAAACCAGCAAATCGATCTCATCCGTTGAATTTGTTCAATTAAGCAAAATGATTGAAGAAACCGGTTTTCGAACTGTTGTTCTATCAAATACTTTGGCTCATGATACCAAAGTTCACGTTCTTGTGGATTGCTATGCTAAAAATAAGGAGTAGTTGTAAATTATTGCTTGTATTTGTACCATATATATATATATCTGTTTAGATTATTCAAGAGAACTGTGTACTATAAAACCCTGCACCTTGCATCTTGAACACCGTAATCCACTTATCATTAATAACATTTTTCTGTAACTTTCATATTTACATAAATTATGATGTTGAGTCACCTATCGTTTTTCCTTTTGCTTACTGAAAAGGTCTAAATTGTAATTTGAATGCCTTGTCTAAAAGCAWCGTTAGTATTTATTCTTTCAATCTCATCTATTAACAACTTCATGCAGAAATTCAACTTACCTTGGTTCTGAACAGCATATATAAAATCAACAATCACATCTGACTCCCTTACAGGATAACTGTTGAAATGCTTTTTCACAGCATCAGCAAGGACTTTCTTCTCAACTCTTGCCCTATGTTTATAGCTATATGTCTTTTCTCCAACTTTACTACCAAGGATAGATCCGTAGGGGGACATAGCCGATGGAACATCTAGATCATATGCTCTTCGGTACTTTCGTAAAGACTCTATTGGATATGATTCAAAATCCAAAGGATCAGCTACTGGTTTATCCTTGGGTCCATTTGATGTGATATGTTTGGCAAGAATAGCATCTCTCAATGCCTGTTGAGCAGCATTACGGGCCTTGGTTGAGGATCGAGAAGTGTGAGCTGCCTCTTTTGGTTTTTCAGAGTCAGTTTTTGATGCCATTATGAGTTCTTATATACAATCAGTTTCCAGACTAAGCTCACTAGCTATACATTTAGCGCTCAATCTAACGTCAATATATGAGCTATCAAATAAACAATCAATCAACCATTTATTAGACCCGAAGATGTAGTAAAAGAAGATTGTACTTTGTTAATAATACAGAAGACGATGGCTTATCTAAGCTCCGGGTAACTGGAAAATGCACTGGAAATAATTATAAGTACTCTRAAACTGGTATGATTTGAGATTTGATAAAATAATGAAATGATACGCCATGTAAACTTAAGAGATAGATAGTAATTAGGATAAGAAAGGTCGATGTACCAAAAGTATTTAACCTGGAGAGACGATGCTCTTTCATGGATAACCAGAAGCTCTATATTTCTTTAGAGAACATCAAACAGAAAAGTGGGAAATACCAGGAGTTTGATTCCGACGTGGGAAGCGGTGGCTTCTTAAGATGTCCCTTTCATGAAGAAATTGCTGCGAATTGCTATATGTTTTAATTTCTTTTAACTTTATCTCCTTCCTTCTTCTCTAAAGCTCCTATATCAATGCTTCCATGCTTGAGTAAATAACAGATAACTATGCTTATACCTTAGTTTCTAAGAAGAATCATAATTAGAGAATCATACATGTATGATGATTGATTTTAGAAGGAGAGAAGTCATACATATATTTCTCCAGAAACTAAATGAACTTTGCTTTAGTATATCTTCTATGCTATGAAACCGCTTGATTTTGGTTATTCTTCCCTCATTTTACTGGGAACATGAGATCCCTTTTTAGCTTTAATGGAATAAGTATGAGTTTATTTCTGTTCATCTGCTATATAGCCATTGATGGAACAATCTCGTATTTGACTGATTTCACTATCTTGAACTAGTATCTTTGAGATAAAACAATCCTTAAAGAGGACAATCTTCGAATATGATTGGGTAGATATGGACTTTTGGATCAGAATATAGTAAAATGTTCTGTAGTGAAAACATATTCAAATTAGAGGGATTCTAGTGAAACAATGGAGATGCGATTTTCAACAGAATGATCTGCTTGAAATAAGTAAGAAATACTTTAGAATCACAATTAGATAAGGTTTTACAAACGTTAACGTTATTTCTAATGCTCAATCACCGATTGTTTCGTGCTAAGTTATTGTTGATAGATGAGTAGCTCTGATGTCCGAAAATGAAAGAAAATTAAACAGTATTGCAAGAAATTATGGCTTGAGAATTGTTTCTGTTAGCGTTCGCTTTTCTCTCGTTCTCTAAAAGAGCATAAATCAAGAGAAAGATCGATCCGAATCCAATACCAGAGATTCAGGTCACTATTTCTAATATTTGAATGCACTCTTTGAAGTTCTTTGTAATGATGGGCCTCACCATAACTTTAGAAGAATCCCGCGCTCTTAACACAGTTTATCTCCCCTTAAAAAATGCTATAAACATTCAGAGTGAAACTTCTGATTGTGAAAAAGAACGAGAGGGGAGTCAGCTTCATGAAATTGCTGAACCTGCGGCCAAAATGAAAAGTTGCTCGGTTCAAACAACAACCTTGTTTTATTGACAGACATTTTCAAGAAATTATGATAGAAAGAAATGGTTTTTGCATGTTACGTCAGGTACATTGTGGTAGAGAAACTTTCTTGATTTAAGTGAGCTTTAACCGCTGTTACTTATGTCACTCAAAAGACCGTACCAAAGCTAGGGAAGAAGCTGCAAGATACCAACAATATGATCTTTCTCCCGAATCACATCCATGAACTAGATAGAGCATCACTGAAGAAGAGGAAGCATATATAGGAGGAGCATCCATCTTTTGGAAAACATTGATCATGAGTGTACCTTGATCTCGAAAAATGATCAAGTGCTTTGACTGTTCAAATAGCTAAAACTTATAAATAYGACTGTGCAGTTTTTGATTCGGGAAGATGTGCACAATCAAAAGGCCCTGTTCCTAAATTATGATGGCAAGCTTCGCAGATTAATTCAGATGAATATGCGGTTTCATAGAAGTAGGAGTTCCAGGTAAAGGATCTATACCGTTGGCCTAAGCTTAGTGTGCACCTTGCAAGCCTATTATATTCCCGATTTGAATATATATCCATTAAAAGCAGGTATTAGAGCATCTGATTTTCCAAAGTGGATTCATATGGCTACTAATCTTTAGAATCTATCTTTCAATCGAAGTCTCTACTACAATTTTGCACTTACAGTGGAAAGTTGGTATTTATCGCTATGAGGGGAATGAAAAGTAAATAAGGGTAAAAATCTTTCCTTCTTTCAGCAGATTATCAATCAAAAGCGTCACTTTGATTTTAAGGAGAAAAAAATAATTGAATTGGAAGAGTTTGCTTATATCCTGTAAGTGTACATTTATGGACATATATCAGAAAAGGAGTCTTCGAAGGAAATGATTTTGAATCAGGGATTCCAGATCTCGAAAGTTCAAAAACCTTTCCTGCTTGTTATTTCTTTTCCTGTTCCTCTAATGACTGTTCATGGTTTACCTTCACAAGAAGCGCAGAATCATAGAAATTCACTTATACTCAATCTAACATGGTACGATTCAAAGAATAGTTTGATTGAATTTCCTGGAAGTATGTATGAAAATCAAGGTGCAAAATAGAACTTGCATTCCGTTCCATTAGCAGTAATCTATGTTTCAGAATACATATTCATATGTCGTCTTGCTTTAATTCTTCGAAGAATTGGGGAGAAATATATCCTGCGATTTCACGATCAAACAGATCTGCTACTTCTGATCAATTCAGGCATTGGTAATTGCATTTACATTGTTGGATTTAGTTGTCCGTTATTTGGCTGAATCCAGAAACCATAATAGAAAAAAGAGTCCTTAGATTTGTGAGATGAATAGACGATTGGATCTACCAATACTTGTGAACCTTTGGGCAGATAGAACAATAATATTGAAATGGAAAGCGGTGAGAAATGTGTACGTGATGATAAGAATAGAGGAAAACGATAAAGGTAATAAGGCACATGATCCGTGATAATCTAATCAGGAGAGCATTTCTATGATTGTTATAAATTCATTTCATTTAAAAAGGTGAATATTCACATATAATATAACCGCAACTCCCGTAGAGTTGTATTATTGTAGATGATTGATTGTGTGCTGATGAATTAATTTTAGACAACTCTGAACATTGATATAGCCGCCATAACAACCATGCAGTTCTTCAAAATCCAATAATAAAATAAAAATAAATATATAGAACCACTATTACCCTGCCCCCAATAACCAAGCCTTCTAGTATTCCGAATCATCAGAGTCCAGTTCTTCCAAGGTCCTAACTCTACTACCACTGAGTCCTTGTGACGTGGAGCTTCTTGAAGGGAGAGGATGTACAGGTAGAGAAGTATGTGACGCTGAAGATAAAGGTCCTGGTGATGTTGCACGACTTGAACGCTCACTAGGTAGATTTGATACAATATTAAAGGCATTAACCATTGAAAACTGGTGATCAGCTAAGTTGTTATCAAATGTGTAATCATCGTGAGTTTCTGCATTATCTTGCAATTTATTACCTTGCCCATACTGTGATTGAGAGCATKTATGCACTGGTTTCGAGAAGTAAGAACTGATGTATGATGTCAGTCTAGCTAGTGGCGATTTGCTGTAAACCGAATATGTTTTAGGTGCTTTCAACAGCGCAATAGCTGATCGTGGGGCAAGATCTAATGACGCCAATGTCATTTGTTCTTCTTGAATTGTGAACATTTTCTTTGGATAAGTTAACATAAACGAATAACCATATTCAAGTGGGTACTCAACATCTATCCACTTTCTGACTTCATCCAATGTGTCTCTGGTTGAGAACACATGTTGCGTAGACGTTCCAGTTGGAAGCCTTATCAGGAGAGTACATTGCCCTCCTGATCCATCATATCTTTTCATTTCTAATATAAATATTCAGTGTTCGTTTAACTCAAACTTAACGTTTTTTCAAGAATAGATTTTATCTTCTTTTCTGTATTAGATTCTGTTTTCTTGTTTTTCGTGATTACCTTGATAAAACATAATAAGGGGTGAGGGTCGAATTTCCAACTAGGTACCTTTGTACTGGTCTCTTTTATCTCCAACTTTAGTTCTTTTATATTATCATAAAATTTCAGTCAACCAAACTCACGTATATCTTAGTTGCTAATATTCAAAAATATATATAAATATATTCTTTCCTATAATGTAATTTTTTTTTTTGCTGTCAATTACTTGCGATTCAATTTCCTGTGTGTTTGTTCTATGCTTGTTATTATGTTATTAAACAAGAAAAGAAATAAAAAGCAAGAAACGTCCTAAGAATTGACCTTCAAGGATTAATAAYAACACACAGAAGGATGACGACAATTTCGGGTACAAACTTTAAACTGGGTTGTTATTGATACATGATCAATCATCAATGCATGAAAATGCATAGATATGTATGAATGTCTTAAATCAAAACAAGCGTTAGTGAAAGGTGGAGAGACAATAGAGGGTGGGGAACGACTGGAATAAACTTGAAATGAGTACTTAGAACCAAGGCATTAGACGATTCAATTTGGTTGTAATGTTCAACTGTGAAAGAGTATAATTCAAGAGAATATCTAAGAATAATATTCTATGTCTCTTCGCTTACAATATAATTAGGTGTAGTCACCATATGTGAATTACCTAGCTAGCTAGTTAGGCCAATTGGTGCGGTCTGAGAATTAGCTAATTAACTTTATTGCTGTTGTCGTTGTTGAGGCTGTTTCAGAGCAGTAAGATATTGAACGGAGAAGGTAACAAATATGGAGAGAATCAGTGATAATATTACAGTATTCATTCGATCTTGTTCTGTGACGATAATCTGTCAAACCTAATTGAAAACTTCTATTTAGCTCTCATACTCAACATGAGTTTACTGTATACTCTATACTTAGGGTTGCTGTATCTGGTATTTATAAGGAGTATCAATGGGCTGTGATTATTGTAATGATTTACACAATGTTAAATTGCATCACTAAACAAGAATCCATATATAAATCTGATAACCAAGTATTCAACGCCGAGAAAGTTGCTCCTTTGTGGGTCAGCAATGCGAGACATGTATAATACAAACATGGTACGATTCAACTACATATTTATTTATCTAGAGTTTCGAATTTTGCATTTATTATCTTTTATATTTTATCTCACCCAAATTCACTTTCTCAACGGCTTCTATGACCAATTCGTGAGACGCAGTCGGTACTTCTATATTGCAATAACCATAATCTACGCCTTATTTATGTCTAATAAACTCAAATGTATCTTCAAAGGTCTCCAACTTCAAGTCTCTATTGGAAAGAAATACTAGCATTTGATGAGAATAATCGAATACATCTTTGTAATCTTCGAATAAATCTTCTATCAGATTTTGGATCACGAGCAATAGAAAGTTGGTGATTTTCCACATCATTTCTTGAGGCAACGGTTTATACTTCATAGGCAACCTGATAAAAGAACTTTTTTTCTTCTTTCTTTCTGGAGATGAGTCATATGTAAGTGAGGGTGTTAATGATGTGTGTGTGTTTTCCAACATTTCGAAATAGAACACCAATTTTATTTAGCGAAGTAGCAGGAAATGTGCCAACGTGGTACATTTAAACATACCTCTGGCACTTTCAGCATCCAAGACTACCTGCTTGTAGAAGATAGTCAAGAATTACCTTAGCGTCAACGATGATCCTCACGAAGTAGCAACTGAGCTTCCATTGAAAAGGCTTCCCATAATTATTTGTAGTAATAGGGTTCATTTCTAATCGGTCTTACGCATACCGTTCTAAAAACACACTAATGAAACAACCATTCTGTTCAATGTGAATAAATTGGTTATCTCTTTTACTATTGCCCCTGCTGTATACCTTTTATTGGATCTTCAGTCGGGATCTTAAAGTCACTCGTGCAGAGACTGTACGTAAAGACCAAGCGAAAATAAGTTTCGGAGAGCAACGAGTTTTCGTTACAAGTAATAGAATTCGAGAGCACTACTGGTTATTAGCCATTAGACATTCGTCGGCTTTTAATAACAAAGAGTGACTTTTTATAGTCGATTTTGCCCTTGGTTTTCTAGCATGGACTTCTTTTTTTGTTTCAAGCCATGATAGATAGGAATTTTTGAACCATTGAATGACTTCGAAGTATTCAGTAGTGCTAACTTAATCTAATTTAATCTCTAATTTCAATGAAGAAAAGGTTCAAATTCAAGGCATATGATGCTGATTTTAAGGAATACTCCCTATTCTTTGACACAGAAGCCGCGTAAACGAGGAAGTATTACATGTAATCGCATAATAATGCATGGAATATCAACCTAAAACGTTTTGCAATTATTCTAAGGCAGAGATTAATGTTCTACGGTATTATGTTAAACCACAAACTGACTGTCGACAAATCTTGTTACTTTTTTAATTTTGAACGTTTAAAAGTAAGTCAGCGATCTAATTGCTCAATGGTAGAAGTCCAGCTGCAAATCCTTGTTTTCTCACTGGTTAGCCAAAAAGAATTTGATTCTCTTTTAGCATGGAATACACACTGTTATGGGCTAGCCAAGGACATACAAATGTCCAAAGTTTAGACCCAACGAACGAACTGAATTGGCTCCAGTTTAATGATAAAATAAACTTCACCGTTATCTCGTAAAATATTCATCAATCAAATCATTCTCGTTCAATCTTCTGTATCAAAAATGTCATTCGTCCACTACATTACTTACAATGTTCGTTATATCGAATCTCATCTGAGACAGCATTGTAAGTAATACCTACTTTTAGCTTTGTTCTCTGCCACAATATATATAGGATCTCCTTTCTGAACCTCCTGCCTTTAGTGGAAAAATGTGGTCTACTCCGATATCAATCTTTATAACTGACACATTGAAACTCGATGAAAAATACTTCTCCAAATAATGTATTAACAAAAATCACAACAGGTTGCATTATATTTTCTTTGAATTTAAGCATATAATATTTGTAACAATTTTAGACATTCCTCCTCTTCTATTACTCCTATTAATCTACACTCCGGCCCCAGACACTCATCGCTATCAATAAAACAACCTTAAATTAAAGTTCTTACCTTTTACAATTGTTTTCTTTTTACACTAACCTTAATTTATTACTGATCAACTTCAAAGTCTTCTTTTACTAGGCTATCCTGTTTGCTCCCCTTTCATTCTTTTTCATTCAATGATCAACCAAGAATAAACGAATTATTGGTAGAAGCCCTGTAAGGATATCCAGGTGTTACTACAACCAGAAATTGTACCAACACTTGGGAACTGTTGAGCGTTCGTGTGTTATATTTGATTCGTTTCTTGTTGGCATTGTTAGTTTCAATAGTAATCTAGGTTAACAGAGAGTAATCTGCTACGCGGAACAGGAGGACTTTTTTCTATTTTACTTCGAACCGTTCAATTGGTACACTTAATCTACACACTATACAATCTTTGCTCATTTCACAGGGAGAACTAGAGCTTTTTTTTATAAATAGCACTTTCAAGTTGAGATGGCTGACGTAAATCAAACAGGAACATCAACACAGCAGTTTCTTACTGCTTTGATTGTTAACGGGGTCATCTTTTTAGTGTTCACCAGTCTGTTCTTGGTCTTCAGACTGAAGTATAGAAGAACTTATGAACCGAGAACTATTCTTGACTCAATTCCATCGGAGTAAGTTTTCTTTAATTTTTTTGATCCGAAGTTCGCTGCAGAATGATCTGTCAATGATATCAACGGAGCAATTACTAACCGATTTTGTTTAGTATTAAACCAGAACATATATCGTCTAATCCAATATTATGGGTAAAGAGTTTACTATTACGGAGCGAAACCGTTGTTTTGAAACAAGCTGGCATTGATGGATATTTTTTCCTTCGATACTTGAAAGTTATAACAGGGTTGTCGGCTCTGGGAGTCGTTTTGCTATTTCCCATCATGTTACCAGTAAATGCCACAGGAGGTGCAGGACAGAAGGGTCTCAATATATTGACATTCTCCAATATTGTTAACCCAAAGCGCTATTACGCTAACGTATTTCTCGGATGGATTTTCTATGGAATTGTTTTATTCGTATTGTATCGAGAATTGATTTTCTTCACTTCTTTCCGTCAAGCTGCTTTAACAGCACCTGCTTACTCCAGTGATCTTAGTTGCAGAACTGTGCTCATACAAACAGTTCCTGAAGAGTACCGCAATGAAAAAAGCATGAAAGCTCTATTTGACGGTGTGAAACACGTTTGGATTGCAAGAAGTCAGAGAGGCCTTGCGAAGAAGGTCAAAGAACGTTTCAAACTTTCCATGAAGCTAGAAGCTGCTGAAACAAAACTGTTGAAGCTAGCAGTAAAGGCAAAGCTTAAGGCTGAGAAAAAAGGAACGCCAATCGAACCCTCTGATGAGATTGTATTTTATGTGCCTGAAAAGAAACGACCCACTCATAGACTATTTCCAGTATTTGGTACCAAGGTTGATACCATCAACTATTGTTTAGAGAAAATAGATGAGCTAGATAAGGAGATTAAAGATATGCAAGCAAGTGCTGACGAAGCACGGTCCTATAACTCTGTTTTTGTTGCCTTTGAGACTCAAGAACAGGCTGAATTGGCACTTACAACATTGGCTTTTCATAAAGCGTTACATATGTCGCCTAGATTTGTCGGTATTGCCCCAGAAAGTATTTTCTGGCCCAATCTAAGAATGTTATGGTCAGAAAGATTAGTTAGAAATATTATGGGAGCAGCTGCAGTTGCAGCATTAGTTATCTTGTGGGCTATTCCTGTTGCATTTGTGGGTGCTATTTCCAATTTAACTTATCTTACCAACAAGCTTCCATGGCTTGAATTCATCTACAATCTACCTGATGCTCTTTTAGGTCTGATTACTTCCTTATTACCTACCGTCTTATTAGCAGTTTTGATGATGTTGTTACCTGTCTTTTTAAGAAACTTTGCTATCATTAGTGGTGCTCCTTCCGAAGTTTTAGTACAGTACTATGTTCAAAATTCTTATTTTGCATTCCAAGTGGTTCAGGTATTTTTAATCACTACTATATCATCGGCTGCAACTTCAGTGGTGACTCAGATCATTGAAAATCCAACTTCCGTCCTGAGTGTGCTTTCAGAGAACTTGCCCAAGGCTTCCAATTTCTTTATTGCATATATCTTACTGCAAGCATTCTCTGTGTCTGGAGGTTTGTTACTTCAAATTGTTGGTCTCATTCTTTATTATATTCTGGGCAAGTTGTTGGATTCCACTCCCAGAAAACAATACACTAGATTCACATCATTGGGTAGTTATAATTATGGTACACTTTTTCCTGTCTATACCAATTTATTTGTCATCACTCTTTCCTACTCTTTGATTTCACCTCTGATTCTTGTATTCGCGGCCGTTGGGTTTTTCATTCTATATCTTGCATACTTGTATCAGTTAACATTTGTTAACGACTTCAGTCTTGATGCCAGAGGTCGCTTTTACCCAAGAGCTATTTATCAGACTTTCACTGGTCTTTATTTATCACAACTTTGCCTCATTGGATTATATGCTGTTTCTAAAGCATGGGGTCCTCTTGTTTTGCAAGCTATCTTTTTAGGATTTACTGTATTTTTCCAAGTAAGTCTTCAACAAGCAATGGACCCTTTGATTTACTGTCTTCCTAAGAGCATCTTGAGAGACAGATGCAGAAAGCCTAGCACAACATCCCTGCTACAACAAAAGAAACAAGGGGAGGCATTACAAGCTAAATCAGTTGATAATGATGCATTTGCCACGTCAGATGGACTCGCTGACGATGATATTCCTTTGGATGATTTGTCTAAAGAAAGTGAAGAAAAGAGGGGATCATTCTTGCCTTCTCCCGGTGGAGCTGATGGTCAACCTGTCCCCCCTGCTAATTTCTTTGTTAGATTTTTCAAACCGCATATTTATTTGAGCTATAGTGAAGTGCTGAAGTTAATACCGGAGTCATACCAGTTTGAAAAAGTTTACTCTGAGGAGGAGGAGAAACATTTCTATGATTATCCTGACGTGACAGCTGATGCACCACATTTATGGATTCCTGCTGATCCTATGGGATTTTCCAAGCAAGAAATTGAGAAAGCCAAAGATGTTATAGAGATGACTGATGAAGGTGCTGAATTTGATCCTAAAGGGAATATTGTATGGACTGAAGCTCCTCCAGAGTAAATGTTTGAGATTTTATTCTTTTAATATAGGGGCTTTTTTTTCTGTTTTCGTTCCAAACTTTTTTTGAACATTCTTATATTCGTTTAGAATTCATTATATATCCTCTAACACTAGAATCAATAGAAAGAAGTACAAGTTATGTTTTATTTTCTTTCCTTTCTGCTTCAAGACCAGTTACTATAGTCTACTTTTATGTTATAGATTTTTTCTTAATCAAAATGTCTGTTTGATTCAATTTCGTTCAATGTAGGCAATGAATCAACTAATCATATGATAGTATGCCTTGAGATGCTGAGAGTTTACTTGAATATTTGATTCTCTGTGTCTTTTTTCTTGAGCATCGAGTTTGAACGTAGTCTAATAATTAAAGTTGAGTTCACAATTAAGGTAACAAAGCTTAATTGACTCCATTTTTAGTTTGTTTTCGGTGAACCAATATCCTAGCGTGATAACCTTCAGGCCAAACTGAATGCTGTTCAAACAAAGCCAGGTTGGATGGAAATCTATCCTGTAAATCAAATAGAAGAGCTCGCTCAAAGAAACCCAGATTTTTCAAGTAAGCAAAAGTAGAATACCAACTGAAATAAGACTTTTCAAAGAAAGGCTTCCAATCTATTTTAAAATTAAGTTTGAGGCTTAACTATCATGGTTGGAGGAACGAAGAAATTTTGAAACTGACTCTGATGACTAAATTTCTTTATCATATACGAGAATTGTTTTTCTTTTTTATATCAATTTTAAAAATAAAAAAAATTTAAGGAAGTTTATTACCGACAATAGCGGAGAATGTAGACCACTGATTTCAATTGTATTGTGTGTGGTTGAGAGTTGCAACAAATATCAAGAACTTTGATTAGATATTAGAGTTAAGCCCTTGTTAGATTAGGTTCCACACCTAATCTAGCATATCCCATTCGGGATGTCAGTAAGAAATAGGTGTGTACTTTGCCTTCTTAAGTTGAGCTTTCTTTTCTCTTGACAAACAAACCGACATATTCAATGTGACAATCAATTGCAAGAGAGAGTCCCTCTCTTTTCAGAGTGAGACGAACGTGGTTTCAATAATTATCAAACAAGTCAGTCAATAGTTCATATCTCAACTGAGATTTTGTTGACTAAAAGGAGAGTTTGCAACCCTAATATAACAAACTCGGAGCCGGTGCTAGGTAAAATACCAACTCTTTTGGAGTATCATTAAAAGCCACAATTATCTAAAACATTAATCGAATAATGAATAAGATCTGCTTTTGGAGAGCCACAAGCGTTCACTTTTCCCTTCAAAATGATTATTTGTGATGAAAGGTGCATGGTCAACGAATAACCTTTCTCTCAAAATCTTTACTAACCTAGAATGTACATACACATCACGTGATGATATTTTATGTAATTTTGCGTAAGTGCCGAACGGATTAAGTCTCGGCTTGTTCCTTCCTTCTCCAATTTGACCCCACCCATTATAGGTGGTATAACGAAGTTTCCGATGATAGAAGACAATCTGAACTTACCCCAGGTTAACCTGTTTTCGTGTTTAATATTGTTACTTTTCTTTCAGACATTAACTGCATTGCTAAGTAAAAGCTTGCTTTCTTCTCTTTCTACACATTCACAGCCAGTATGTATCTTATTGCATTGAGCCATGGTGTTGAATGGTTACTTCCTAGAAACTTGAACTTATTACATAATATGGTATACTATATACTATTACATCAATAGATATTTTATTGATTCACTGAAAATGAGCGGCGTTTCTAACAGAAAATCAAGAGGCATGTCGCAACCTATTGAACGACTAATGAGATTAGTCCCTCTCTTCAGTAGAAACCAACTAGCAAGAAGGTACTTTTCAAGCCATCAATCTGGTGCTAAACATACCTTGGGTTATAAAGTATACTGCGAAGAAAGTAAAAGACCGATTTCATTCTGGCACGACGTTCCTCTTTATTCAGACTCGAACAATAATATTTTTAATATGGTTGTGGAAATTCCAAGGTGGAGCAATGCAAAGCTAGAAATCAATAAAGAAAGTTTACTAAATCCTATAACTCAGGACAGGAAGAAAGGAAAACTACGATTCGTTAAGAATATATTCCCCCATAAAGGATACATACACAACTATGGGGCACTACCCCAGACATGGGAGTCACCTTTATACCCAGCACAAGGTACAGGGTTTCCCGGTGATAATGATCCGATTGATGTGTGTGAGATTGGTTGTAGAATAGGTAAAGTAGGAGAAATTAAACAAGTGAAAGTTTTGGGAGTGATTGCATTAATCGATGAGGGTGAAACTGATTGGAAGATAATTGCGATAGATGTAACTGACCCTCTAGCTGAGAAGGTTTCTAATATTCATCAAGTTGAGCAAGTATTTCCTGGGTTACTTGATGCTACCAGAGATTGGTTTACTCGATACAAATTGCCTGATGGCAAACCAAAGAATGAGTTTGCATTTAACGGAGAGTTCAAAGATGCAGATTATGGCCTAAAAGTGGTAGAAGAGTGTCATGAATCATGGAAAGAGCTTGTCAGAGGAAAAGTGGATACAAAGTTATCCTCTGGTTTAGAGTTGGCTTCTTCTTGTGGCTACACAAAGGTGTCAGCAGATATATCAAAGGTAAATTATGAGCAACAACTTCCAGATGAACCAATTGATTCTAGTGTTGATAAATGGTATTTTGTTTGAGTTTTGTGGTTTGAATTATTAAAAGGATGAATGAATTAGAAACTAGAATGAGTTAATGATGGATGTGTTATTTGGGTCATTAATTTAGAATGTATGCAATTCTGCATTTGAAGAATGAAATAGAAGTACAACGCTATAGACATATATACAAACTGTACACATAGTACGATATGCTCAATATGTTATGAATTATTATAATCAAAAAAAATTCAGTTCATTTGGTATTTCATTGCAGTAATTAATTTTACTCAATTGTCTATTCTCTTGTTGATCCGGGTCAAACTRCATTTGTCAACTGGGCCACGTTCATTTAATACAGTAGTGTTCCAGCTTACATTATCAATAAGTAGAAGTATTATAGGAACAAACACCCATTCCCCAAATTAACTCACCCCACCAGCCTATAGGTACGAATTCGAATGCTTGACATTAATACTGTTGAGAACTGAACAAAAGAATGAAGAGATTAGGAACCTTCCACAATTTGTTCTTTTTCACTTTCAAATGACTCGCACTGAAAAACGAACGGTTGGCTACTGATGGCTTCGATGTTACCCTCCTTTTATTGATTACATATTCAATTATTTAGTTCATTCCAACTGGAAAGTTTACCCTCATATGGGACACTTCGTTTTTCGTGCCAAAACAAACTTTTTGTTTGTTTATAATGGGATCAGGTACATGGTCCACATTATGATCATCACCACTATAATCATTTATTCTAGGTTTACTGAAAGATCAACCAAGAGACGTATCAGACTATTAAGTAAGCGATAACATAGTATAATATACTTGTTATATGCTGAAAGGAACGTTATAAATACAATGGTTGAATTGAGCTCACAACTTTGGAGCTTTTCAGAGCTTTTCCAAGGGCTTCGCTATACCAAAGCTACTCGATTACCAGCTTCTGTCCCTGTATTTCTTAACGAGTTACATCCATTGTTAGTTAATATTACTGGTGGATTAAAGAAACCAGGACTGGAAACGAGTTTACATGATGATAAATTGATCATTGGAACTGTAACCTATGAGCCAATAACTGAGGATATGAAGACATTGGCAAGAACAGTTGGTGAGAAGCTAGATATTGATGTTCATCATGTGCTTCGCATAATATTTCAGATTTGTTCCGAGCTCGGAATGAAATCGGCTTCGGTAAAACAGAAAGATCCTCGGAATTCCAATTCAAAACCGAGCTTAGTTGCCGGAGACATTTCTGTTAGTCTGAAAGATGTTTGCGCTCGAGTACTTGAAGAGAAACGGAAACTATTAGGTGTTGTTAGCACTTTATTGTTGATAGATTATATGCAAGACGGAAAGGATGATGTATTTTCGGAAGAAATGTGGTTTACTTCTGCTTCCGATTTACTCCGATTGAACGTCACTTCGGAAGCAGAAGAAGATCTGCCGAGATTTTCATTCTTCGGTAAACAGAACCTAGCTACAGAACATATTTCGGAATTGAAAGCATCCCCAGAAAAGCTTGAAGAGTTGATTGGGGTTATAGAATCACTCTCTTCTAGGCTAACCACCGAAATWGATTCAGGCTTCGGCTCATCCGAATTAGATTCCTACATTTTCCATCAAAACTTCCTTTATTTAACAGATCTCCTGAAGTTATTATGTGGATTTGCTTTCAGTTTCGATGTCTGTCCCACCAAAGCACTAATGCAATGGTTTCAGTTAATGAAGTCCACAGAATTCTTTGCCTTTTTAACTGCTTATGATCCTGGAAATTCCATTAACTCGGTCCATTTCTATAGCCTGATTGTGTCTCTCGCATTCTTCCGGATCCCAAGCCTTCTTCCTTTTGATGGCATATTTGAAACCTTATCTGAATCTTCCGATCCGACGTTTCCTGCTCCTTCCGCTCCATGGCTTTCCAGCACGGAACTTATTTCAGTTATTAAAGATACTGTCAACTCTCCAAGATGCGATGCTATCTTACAGTTGGCATGGATGCTTTTATTGAAAGCAAGACGACCAATAAACCCTCCGTTTGACGAGCTTTCATTGGCTTCACAAATTGAATCCAATTTATCTAACTGTGATATATTTGGTTCGGTATTTCGTCATTTTCATTGCTTGTCAAAAGACCTTGCTGGATTCTCATACGTTTCGAGGGCATTGCTTGAGCTTTTACAAGCTTTCTTATTATTTTATCCGTTATCAGAACAAATATCCCAGGTATTCCATTTACTTATGAAGCATATGCCGAATATTCCCTCTTTAGAGCTGATAAGCGAGCCCGTGATAAGGTTCCGGTTTCAACAGGCTAAGCTTCAATTCCCTGCTGAACTAGATGAAATTCTTCCTATCATGGCTGCCAACGGTGCTGTAGCATTAGCTGAATTGGGGCAGGCTCGGAACTATGCCGTTTGTATGTCATCGGAAGTCTTACGACAGTATACGGCATTAAATGCTGATGAGGGACTAGTGTTACTTCAGGATTGGATTCCGAGTTCTTCCAATACCAGAATCGGGTTATCCCATACTATTTCTGCTCCAATTGTGTTACCCGCTGGAACCCCAGGTGTGGTACTTGAGTACGGACCTAATGACTCTGCCACCGTGGCTTGGATTCTACCTTATAACGGATATGCTGTTTTAGGTAAAATAATAGCTGAAAATGTTCATAGTCTTCAGGGTTCTCCTTATGCAAATCAGGGCAACAATTTCCAGTTAGTGAGAACAATTTCGGCAGCTATCCAAACAGCCTCACGTAGTTTAGCTGAAACAGAAACTAATACCGAAGCGGTGGAACTAATATCCACTTTAGGAAGTCTCATCCGAGGCAATGATATTTTTTCTGTAATCACTCGAGTGTTTTCTGTGGCTGCCCATCAAGAGAACATTCAATTATTATGTGATTGTATGCACTTCTTGAAAACTTACATCCACTTAGGACAATCGGATAAAACCTCCTTAGGGGTTTTCGGGTATTTATCCAGAAGTGGTATTTTCCCCGGTAATGGTGCCGTTGGAATAGCAGAAGTCATTTTCCGAAGCCGAGAAATGGCCGAAGCAGATTTCGCTTTCACAGAGTCCCTATTAGATCTTTGTGACGCTCTTGTGGATTCGTGTATCCGAACTTGGTATGCTGTTCTAAGAGGGGAAGAAGAAAGATATAATCTAATAGTTCGGGAGGATCTTGCCGGTCAGTTTGTTGGACAAGTGTTACGCATGTTGGAAGGTTTCTCTTATTGGAGGGTTGAAGCTAAAGGGAAATATTATCGGAAACTTCGGGTGGGATGTCGGATGATTAAAGTTCTGCGTAAGGTCTTACATGTATCTTATGGTACTGACGCCGAAAATGCGTATAAAATGGAAAGGGTTAGAATACTTGCCGGGGCTGGAGATGATATCGTTTCCGCTTTTGTTGGCCCTAAAGCTAGCGATATCACATGTCTTTCTGCAATACTTGTGCCGATAGACTCCGGTGCAGAGCTTTGGTTTGCCCATCCGGATTCTTCTGATAATTTAGGGATATGGTCCCGTCTATGGTTACAATCGTGTTTAAGGTTGAGTACTGCATTAATCCGAACGAGACCGATTCCGATCGAATCTCCAATGATCTCCGAGCTATTTGCAAGACCCCGAGAGCTTATTGGGTTATATATTAAATATCCCGAGCTTCGGGARGCTGTTGCCAATTTATTTTCAGCTTTAGTTACTGCCGAATATACTTCAGGATCTGGATTGGAAACTCCGTCATTGTTAGCACATTTGAAAGCTGAAGCCCAAGTGTTTGTAGCACAGCTGATTATCACAATCCGTAACGATTTGTGCGACTACAAAGTCAAATCATGTGTATGTCGCTTCTTTTCTAGTTTATTCCAAGGTCAGCAACAAGGGCTTGTAATGAAGTTGTTGCGGGGGAATTCTGACTCGGGATTTATTGGAGCTTTGGTGAATTCCGCTTCTCGGCTTTCACAGTATCCTTCCGACTATAAATTAGAGCTGCTCTCGGCCATAGCAGTTACTTCCACAGAAATAAATACAACTGAAGATGATTTTATAACGGAATTATTGAAAATAATCTCCGAAAGCCAAGCTGAAGCTAAAGATACAGTAGTTTTTGGAGTAAAAGATACTGTTGATATTGAGAAAGCAGTGAACGGAAGTTACCGGCATCTTGTTGCTGGAAAAGCCATGGAGATTTTAGCTTTGACCCTTCGGAAGCGCAGTAAGAAGAATTCCTCCCAAAAAGAACTTATCATCAAAAACTTCCTTGGTGAGGAAAATTCGCTTCTTTCCGATTATTCCCGGCAGTTTTTGTCTGAGCTTCCTGCCGAGAAAGAGATCGGAATTGAAAAAGAGCTGGGCTCGTTTCTGCAAATACCCCTTCCGATGCTTACATCTTCCAGATTACTGTGGCCTCGGTATAATGCCCGCTATTCTAGCTTTATTGAGCTTTTAGATATAATTTTTATGTTGGATTCGGAACAGGACCGGCAATGGCATGATAAGTTCCGGGAACTAGCCGTGAAGAGGAATCTGAATAAGCTTCAAAGACATGCAAATGATTGTCTTGGCCAATCGTGGATATGTTTCGTTATTGCTTTAGTATTAACCGTTGGTAAAACCAGCCCTGAGTCATCCCCTGTAGTTCTTAGATCTCTTGAAAGTGTGGCACAGATTGCTTTGCGATCTGAACAACCGGAGGGGCTAAATCTTGCATTTCTAGTGTATTATACTTTTTTGAGGCAAGGAATTACCATAAACGGAGAGGAGGCTTTCAATAAGGTTGCACAGTTGTTAATTCAACATAGGGGAAGTGCAGGATCAGAGCAAACAGCCCGGCTTTTCGATTCCTCATTTTATCGACCATTAATACGAATAGTATTACTATTGCTTAATTATTTTCAAGAATCAGAACGTAAACCAGGATTTCCTGCCGGAATTTCGGCATCTTTGCTCTCGGTATTGGATATTTTTTTGTGCAGATTAGTCCGACATTTGATTGGACATTCGGCTGATCAGACACATCATTTATTAGGATTACAAGAAGATTTAAAGCAAGTTTCTGCTATTATAAATCTAGTCCTGAAATTGAATCCAAGCCGAGAGTTTCAGTTACAATTGACCTCAGTGATCCAGAAGTCAGAAACGGATGTGGCTTTGCTAGAGTTTATATTCAACTGTGTACCTGAGCCACCGATGACAGAACCGTTGGAAACAGAAGCAGAAGCGGAAGCAGAACGCGAACGAGAATTGCGAGTAGAATGCACTGAAGCTGTGTTCCGAATTATCTCAGAATTGGTTCAAGCTGAACCTTTAGTCGAATCTTTCCTAACCAAGAACTTGTTCTTTCTTTTGGTGACTGCGCCCATATGTTTGCAAATTAGACAGAGCACAGAAATCCTCTCCTCTAGTAGTTCTGGGATACATAAATGTTGGGCTAAGGGTGTCCTTCCCATAGTATTGACAATGGTGGAACACTTTGGAACAAGAATAACTGCTGAAGTTACAATTTTCCTTAAGTTTTATGCTCGGCATATCCGAGATGTTTTCAGATTCTGGTCCACCAAATCACTAGCCACTAGTGTGATTACGTATACTAGCACTGAAGAGCTTGTACAACTGATAGTATTGTTTGAAGTGTTGCGAAATGGGCATGAAAACCGTAAATATGATGGCAAACAAGCTACTGAAGTTGAAATGGTTCTAGCTATGTATTTGGATAGCCAGGAAGTCAAGATTACCACTGGAAGTGGAAGCAATCAAAGCTATCGTGCTTTGATTTTGAACAATGTCAATTTCTTGATCAACAGACCTACGAGGTTGGCAGAGTGCGTTAAAGCCGTCAGTAAGGAAGAAAGATTAATAATGGCACAGTACTGTAAATCGCAAGAAATAAATGCGTTGGTGGAAACAGTTATGAAAGAATTGATTTTAGTAAAGGATGTTTTGGTTGCTGGTAAGAATAACTAAAACACCCAGCATTATACATGCTACTAGACGAATGAATAAGTTAGTGGGAAATTACCATTTTCCCGCATATAAGTAAATCATACTCGTTATAATAATCAAAGTTTTTCTTCTGATATAAATAGACAAGAAGAGAATTGCGTTGATACATACAGTTGTTCTAATACAGATGTTACTATTTCATATATATCGTAATCAATTGTGGGATACCTTCTCATGGCTACTATGTAATGGTTGTAGCTGAGAAGAATATGTTGTGGACGATGACCTTTTGAATAACCTTTTGAATAACCTATTTGTGCACATGCTACGATTCTGCCATGTAGGGATATGACTTATAATGATAAATCATATTCCTTTTCTGAGCATTTAGGCGTAAAAGATTGATTATTGTATGTGAGGCTAAGGGGAGCTATAGTCGATGTTTTTCATACTATTAACTACAAACAGAACAAAAACAAAAACAGTATTCCATAATTAGCAGCGGAAACAGCGATGTCCAACAAATTAGTTATCACAAATACATTAAATGACATTTATGCTTCTGATATTTATCTAGGTAAACCAATCAGGTCGCAGTAATCATATAATCATACTGTGAACAAAAGCAATAGATCGTTAATATGTCGACAAATCTAACGGGCGGCGACATCAAAAAAAGCTTTGTAAAAAGTTCGATAGAAGTGATGAATCACAAAGCAATGCTCTCTTTCGAACGTGGCGAAAATATTTGGCACTACAGTTATCTTTTATTCTTCATTATTCTCTTTATTCTAATGTTTTACCCTTTTACAAGTTAACTAACGTATACAACATTCTGGGCACTTAGGTCTTCCAATCAGGGAACTTAAGATCAACACCCCAATTAGGCTTAGTAAATCTATGAATACCTTCAGTCTTATGCACATTATCTAACACCTTAATATCTTCAGGTAACAAATCAACAACTTTGGCATTATCTTCAATTCTCTTGTGGGTGACAGATTTTGGTAAAGTGACTCTGCCAGAGCTGACATGATATGAAATCAATATTGTAGCTGGAGAAACACCATGGCTTTCAGCAATCTTCAAAATAGACTTATTTTTCAACAATGGCCCTCCAGCTGATCCTAAAGGCGAATAAGCTTCAACCACAATTCCATGGTCTTCACAGAATTTCACTAATTCTGGCTGAGGAAGTAAAGGATGTAATTCTATTTGATTAACAGCAGGAACGATTTTAGCTTCCGCTAATAAAGCTTCAAGAAATGGGATAGATAAGTTAGACACGCCAATTGCTTTTGTCTTTCCAGTGCCAATCAATTTTTCAACTTCTTTCCATGTGTCAATATAGCTCCAGTTAGTTTTGAGATCTCTCGAACCATCTTCTTTCAGAGGAACGAATGGATCATCTCTACCTTGAGAGTTAAGAGGAACTGGCCAATGGACGAGATATAAATCTACGTAATCAAGTCCTAATTTCTTCAATGAAATATCTAAATTGGCTTCAGGTCGATCTTGGAAAGTTCCCCAAAGTTTTGTAGTGACAAAAACATCTTCTCTCTTCAATCCCTTGGCAAATGCTTTCTTGAGAGCTGCTCCTACTTGTTCCTCATTCTTATAAATGAAAGCAGTGTCAATGTGCCTGTAACCTGCTTCAGTCAAGGCATATTCAACAGCAGATTCAACAGTTTCGGGATCTTCTGAAGTCCAGGTTCCTAAACCAATGGCTGGAATTTTTGCACCAGTATTTAAAGTAACGTATTTATCAGTCATTTTAACGCTTTGAATTATATGAAGAACTAAACTTAACTACGACGAATGTATCTTTAGTTGCTCAAATCAAAGCAATCAATCAAGAAATTGAACTGTGACCCAGAGAAAATATGAAAAATGAAATATGTGGCGAAACAGGATCATTTATATTTGGAAACGAAAATATATTGTTCCAGTTGTTTAGTTATAAGAACTATGCATACGCTTACGACATATAATTATAGTTCTTGAAGAGGATCGTGTTTCTATTGCGGTTGTAGCTGTATTCATGGATATCTCTCCCCATGGATTTTATTTAGCCCCACAGTTGTTTCTGTCTCTATCGATGGTCTATTTTAATGGAGAATTTCACAATAGCTTTTGCCGATATTTCGTAGATAATTTTATTTCTTACTGCATCAACGGCCTATAAAATGTTGATTCGATGATATAATTGGTCGTTATTCTGAGGAATATTAGCAATTGAGGGAAAAGCGTGGGGATGAAAAAGAAAAGATTAAAGTTTGAGATAAGATTAATTTATTGGTTACGTGATTGAAAAAATTATGCGAACTCGCAGAAAGGTAACTAACTGATGATAACATGAATATTTGTTGTTGAAAAGATTGAATTAATTGATAATGCATTGAGTAAAAGATTTCTTAGACATTGTTAATTAAAAAATTTTTCTTTATTAACAGCAGCCCATTTGAACGTTCTAGGGTTATTCATTCTACGAAGGATACTGAAGCTTGAGTTCTCCATTTAGCTAACCCAGAAAAATCGTTGGTTACTAGCATTCTATTTTCTTGCTGAAGTACTGTTGCTACAAACTACGACTATATTACCGTGAATTTTGCATAGAAAGATTTCATTTTCAGTCAAATGACGCTGAAAAATTATCATAATCAAATAACGGAATTAATACTAGGAACTCTCAATACTTTTTAGGTATCAAATGTTCAGTTAAGGCTTGAGTAAATCATCTCTGCGACGAAGTTGTAATACTTCCACTTGACTATTATTTTGCTATCCATTCATTTTTTCCACTGTCAGATACAGATTTCACCCTCCTAAAGAATTTTGTAGTATCAAAAACTTTACATAGTTCACTATATATAATACACTGCTCAATCGAATAAAAGGTCACACATTACAGAGGAATATGTGATAGTTTTGTGCTACTATTTATGCTTTTCCCCACGAAAACTCAAATTTGAGCTTATATGAAGTCTAAGTTTTAACAGCGCCAAAGCGTGAAACAAAATACTGAACTCCAGAAATATCACTTCAAACCTAACAATTTTCGGAAATCATCATTGGATTTCAGAGGGTTTGCTGATTCCTGTGGTTGTGGCCCATCTAAATTGTCTTCTGCTTTGAATGCTTCTTGAGAGTCCAAAACTCTAGGTTTCAAACCTTCAATGCCACCCAAATTCCGTTCGGTACTTCCTAGTGCCCCGTTCGATCTAAATAATCCGTCTTTGCCATCATTCCAAGTTGCTTCTATTACTTTATTTACAACTCCGATTTTCTTTCTTCTTAGTGCTGGTGGAATCATAGTTGTTCTACTCCGGGCTAATCCTTCAGAATCTAACTTAGCCACAATTTTATTTCCTCTAATTACTGACTCATTACTTCCAACGACTGCCTTAACCGCACCATTTCCGCTTTCAAATTCAACTCTCGCTCTTCCTGCTGTTTCAAGACTAATTTTCTTGATTACTCCATAACAGTTAAAATGATTTATAAGTTCTGCCTCAGTAATCTCCGGTAGATTATCAACTCTAATCGTTTTGCCTTGCTTTTCTTTTCCCTTATCTGGATTCCGTTCCTGTTCTGGTGGCTTCCGCTTATTTCCCCCAATCGATTTTACCTTTGTTTCCGATGACAAAACTCCAATTGTTTTATCAGCTAGCGTAGTTCCATTCAATTTCAATGCATTATCTGCAGCTTGCTTTTCTGTATATCTAATAAAGGCATATCCGTCATGCAATCTCTTTCTCGGTAACTTCTTGTTTCGGTCATCATGCCGAGCTAAGCTTATTCCGCTTATTTCACCAAATTCGGAAAAAACTTCCCGAAGTTTCTCTTCATTAACCTTAAAAAAGTCCAACCCTCGGACATAAATCTCCGGGTCTTTCCGGCGTTTAAGTTTCGCTTCAGGATCGGATATTTTAACTACAAGCTTAAACTTATCTTTTGGATCAATTAAGATTCCATTGAATATTTCCACTGCGGTTTCGGCTTCTTTAGCTGAAGAAAACTGTATGTATGCAAACCTCCGTGTAGAGCTGAAATTACTGGGTAATCTGACATTTAAGACAGTCCCAGCTTTAGAGAAAAAATTGCGGAGGAAATTTGAGGTAATTTCAGGCGAGAAATTTGTTACAAACACAGTTGTATCTTCGGCTTTAGATACCACTATTTCAGATCCACATAATTGTTTGTAAGTCTTAGTTAATGCAGGGTAAACCTGTGCTTTGTCTTTGAATTCTACCGCGGCATAACCCGGAATGAGCAGAGAAACTTCATTAATTTCTCCGCACTCGGAGAACAATTCTCTGATTGATTCTACGGAACAATCAGAGGGGATATTGGATACGATTACCGAACAGTGTTCCCGATCACGTGTAGGTGTTTGTTTGAGTTTAAGTTTCTTAGCTGGCAGATCGGTAGTGGGATCGGAAGTAGCAATCGAAGAGGAAACAGTCGAAGTGTTTGTGATAGTATCGGAAAGTATCGGCATGCTCTCATTCATCTCATCTGCTGTTCGTTTTAAGACTTGTCTTTCTTCAGATTCTTCCGTTGCCTCACCACTTTGTGGTTCTTTCATTACTCTGTCCTCACTTATTTCCGGGTCATCTTTCACATCTGCCTTTTGGCCTATTTTTTCTTCTGCTACTCCACCACTTTCACTTCCTAATCCAGGTCCTGCTCTCATTCTCCAACAAAGGGACTCCGCACGCAACACTGCCCCACCATGTAACCCTTCCGGTATCCACAACTGGTAATCTTCTTGTACTCTCTCATGCCAATCTATCGGCCTAACTCGTATCGCCCGCTGGTAGACATTATTCACTTCCATATTATCACCATTTTGCTGCTCCCAGTTGGCCCACATTAACCAAGCTTCTGACTCATGCTTCCGCTTACCCTGCAATAGTTTTTGGTACATTTCCCGCGTATTTGCCACATCATCGAATGCTGTATGAACCTTGAGTATAAACTTCTCTAATGTAAGGAAATAATCAGCTCTGGCTCCATCGAACTCCACTATAAACTGGTAAGTGGAGATTGTATCTTTAAGCAAAGATTCCATGTAAGCAATGTTCCCACTGTTGATCTTTTTAAGCATAATGTTGAAATAAGCAAGCTTAACGTCTTTCCACTGTAAATAAAGCTGTGGGTTTTCGCTAATGAATTGTGAAGAAATTATATCGAATTGATTAAGTGTGGCTATTCCGTCTATTGTACCTAACTTATCAGAAAATTCAGAATTCATCTCAAGCGCGTCTATTGTTCGGAAATACATCTTCCATATACCTAAACCCTTAGGAATAAACTTTACCCCACGATCAACAAGCCACACAAGTTGTTTCTTGTACCCTTCCGCTTCCGTTTCCGCTTCTGTTTTCGTCCTATATTCTTCGTAGAAATCAAATGCAAAACAGATATAGTTTAACCATAGGCTCTCATTATTAGGGGCTTGTTCTAATGCTCGCTCATATAATATGAAGATTCTTTTCACAGTTTCGATTATTTGTCCAACATTAGCCTCTTTCTTTAGTTTAAGTTTCATCAGCCGATGTTTCAATTTGGAGATATACTTATCAAAAACTTCCAAAACATTATCTGTTCCGTGATTAAGACCATTGTTTCCTTTCGGACGTTCCAACCCAGTTAACTCCTCCTCAAATGGCTCAAAAAATTTGAGCATATTTCTAACGGCCGTTAGTTTCTTACTAACTGTGGCCATTTCAATCTCATACCTCGGCTTGAACAATCGGGATACAAAACTGGAATATTGTGAGAACGTCTCATCTATTTGCATATGAACACTCATCAACCGTTCTAAATATATCTGCTGCATTTTTTTCTTGGTTCCGCAATCAGGTGCTTCAAACCGGTTTAAAAACTCTATCAGTACATCAAAAACATTCTGGAAATGTGCCACATCAAGTAAACATACATCCTGAGCTTGTCGATATAAGCGAAAGATATTTTCATACAAATACATTCCCAAGCTTGACGTTTTCTCTCCGAATACTTGGGCCTCTCTTATATCTTCTGGTATGAAATAATCAAAAAGGAAAACGGCAGTTTCTAGTGCTTTTACCATACATTTCCAGGTAGGATGCTCCACAATGTATGCTTGTAATATTGCATTCAAAGGTTTTAGATAAATGTTCCGAATCCTTTCAACTAACACTTCATCATCTATACTGATCTTAAGTTCAGGAACAGCCTTCATATCGAAATCAATAAACTTCAGTTCATCCTCAATCCAATTATTCCATTCCTCATGAGTGAAAGCAAACCATTTGTTTAGCCAACAACGAAGTCTGCGAGTGATAAGTGTGTTTTCAGGGCCTTCAGAGCGAACAACGTTGATAGTGGAGAAGCTTGTTAAGGTATCAGGTTCATCTTTTTCTTTAGGACGAATTGCTTCGTAATTTTCAGCAAGGTTGAGTGAGTTTTGCGGGATGTTCAGAGTTGTATTGTATTGATCGAAAAGAGAGGAGTCAAGTACTTCCGTATAAGCAGCGCATTCTACTTTACACCATTCGTTAAACATAGCTGTCATTGAGATGATGATAGTACTAATAATAATAGTATAATAATGCAGTAAAACTGCAGCTTAGTATTTCAATGTAATCATTTGCAGAATAAGAACCCGCTATTTAGATCCAAACAATCTACTTTTTACCAGATAATAATATATACTTGTTGCACTCTTCTAATAAAAAGCAACAAGCTGTCGACTGCGTGGGAGAGAAAATAGCATAATTGTATTGTTTATCATTCTGTTAAGCGACATCAACAAGATGAGAAAAGAGATGGAAAGAAAAAAGAATTACGTGATACTATAATCGCTTTGAGAACAATAGGGGAATACGAGAGATTATTTGCCAAAGAATATTATGAGTTTAAGTTACGGTATGGGCCGGTTGGTAAAATGACAAGAGAGCGCAAGATGAGAATGGACAATATGCTCGGAAAATGATTCGTACTTGGGAATTGCGAAGAGGCCGTCCATTGACTCTAATGAAATGTCTAAATAGAGATATTTGCTTTTACTGTTTTATCTGAAAGTTCAACAGGAAAGTTATTCATCAATGGTTATTCAATTACCAATAAAATCACTATAGAATCACCGTTAGATACCAATTGTCCGTCAATTTCGCTCTGAAATAAACTTCAACTTTAGCTCTGCTTAAACTTTATTTTCAATCTTATTTATTACTTCAAATGGTAATAAGTTTCGTTAAACTTTAAAATCTTCTTTCGGATTATTTCTTCGTTTCGGACAGCAACTAGTTATGCCATTTCATTGTCCCTTAAGTATGTGCATTTTTCACTCTCAGTTCTTTTCAGTATAAAATTTTCATTCTTATGAGATGAGTTATCCTTCTACAGTTACTTTTCCTTGTATTTACTTCTCTATTGAATGACCAACCCACAATAATTTAATAATTAAGTATTGAACTGAACTATACATATCAAACGAATTAATTAAAATTAGAGAATCAATTATTAACTAATACCTCTTATTTAATAACATACATACAAAGGAAGAATCAACGAGTGGTTAATGATTGAGTTAGAAAGATTAGTATTATTGGGCATCTTGGTGAACAATGATTATCGATGGAACCTATCCAAAGGATGAAAAGCTCGAGAGGCTAGTAGAGTGGGCAGCAAAATATGGCGCTGAGTTATCGCCAAAAGTGAAATTCATAAAAAGTATGCTATTAGGAATTTGATTTCGTTGTGATAGATGAAGCATGGTACCCTGTTATGGGTGTATCATATATTGTCGATTATCTAGTTAATTTGAATTGATCTAAGAAGATTCTTTTACGACTGAAATACTAATATGAAATATTTGCTACAGAAGGTGATGCAGGATCTACTTTGGTTTCAAGTGAAGCATTCCCTGCCGATACGAATCTAATGACAATTCCTAATGATATTCTTTTTCATATAACCAATAGGAGATTCAAAGAATTCAAGTACTTCACCGATCAATTCATGCAATCGTTGTCAGACAAAAAAATTGCTTTGAAGTTGTTCCTAGTTGTCCAGCGTTTAGAGGGACTCAATAGTTTTTGGGCCCCTTACATTGATACTTTACCAAAAGAAGACGAGTTAACTACTCCTTTTTATTTCAACGAAGATGATATGAAATTTCTGGTTGGTACTAATATTAATGAATCTATTGCCGCCAGAAAAACCTATTGGGAAAATGAATTTAAAGAAGCTATGGAGAATAAGCATTTAAGCGAAGAGTTCAAAAACAAATACCCAATTACATGGGATTTGTATAAGTGGGCTAGTACAATCTTCACTTCTAGGTCGTTCCCTTCTTATATTTCATTCCACGATGAAGAAGGTGTTGGACAGGCCATGTTGATTCCTATTGCTGATGCCACCAATCACTATCCATTGACCAAAGTCAACTGGAATACTGAGGAATTGGGTAAGTTTAAGTATATTTATGGCGCTGAAGTGGCAGGACCAAACATTGAGATATATAATAACTATGGTGCGAAGGGCAATGAAGAATTATTGATGGGATATGGCTTCTGTCTGGAAAACAACATTGGTGATCAAGTTGCATTGAAAATTCACATTCCAGAGTCTATTTTTCAGTACGCTAGAACCAAAGGTATTGAAATAACCGAGGATCAAATATTCTATATCACCAGAAATGAACCCAAATTTGATAAACTCAAGCAAGCTTTTCAAGTAACGGCTACGAGGTCTCCCACTGAGGATTATATGAGACTTAGATGTCAGTTACAAGGCTTGTACAACTTGCTTGTTTCATTATCATTGAAGAGACAGAAGTTATTGGATTATAATCTTCCCGAGCCATCAAATTTCAAGCAAAAATGTGTTATGATGTACAGAAAATCTCAAGTTGAGATCCTTGACATGACATCAATGGTATTGAAGAAAGAATTGCATCTTTTGGCAGAATCCAATAGGGATGCCGTGTTTACTCTTGAGAATGCATTTGAGCTATCTCCAGAATTTTGTAAAGCCGTTGAAAGATGTTTTGGTACTGCTGATATTCAAGCTCTACAAGAATCTGGTTATGAAGAACAAGTATTTTTATTGTTTCTTCTTGTTGCTATGAATCATAGTGAGCTTGATCTTGCAGTATATGAATGGATCTTCAGTGATACGCTTCCTGTTCACATTATGGCGATTTTTGGTATTCAAATTGATGATTCAATTGCTGAAATGCATTCAGAACTTTTACCTAGTTTAAAAGAAGAATGTCCTCATGTTTTCAATCTTTGTAAAGGTGATTGGAGTATTGAAATTCTACAAGTTCTGGCAAACATAGTTGATCTCGAAACTTGTACTTTGTATAGAGATGGCAAGACCTTGTTGGCCTTGGTTCAATAGCTTAGAAATAGCTGAGATATTATACTTTGTTTAAGCCTACCGTAAATAGGGTTGCTATTTAGATTATACTTACTGTTTGATATTCAACTATAATATACAATAACTTGATTAAAGAACCGAAGAAAACTGTTAGTTTGGTAATAAATCCAAAATAGGAAAGCACATGCGATTTACATGCATAATTATGTATCACATACAGAGTATTACATGCATTTTCCATTTATGGCGAAGTATTTTAGAGTTGGCCGCAACTTTGGGTTAGTATTACCGTATTGGTTCAAAACGACATATCCGCTTAAGTTATGAATTATAGCAATAAAAAAAACGAGGAATAGGAGTAGTAAAATATTTCATTGAGAATAGTAATTATATTGAAAATAGCCATCGGTTAAGCCGGAACAGGAAACCTGAAAATACCCATAGAATTCAAAGAATAAAGAAAAAAACGTTTTATTTTTATAAACTTTGTCATTTAAAGTTTAGAACTTTCCAAGTTAAAAAAGTAAGATAAAGCTTATTTCTATCAATGCCTTTCACTTTCAGATCTTGAACTCATTGCAGAGCCAGTTCTTGAAAAACCAGATTCCTTTAAGCACTAGACATTATTGTAAACTAAGGAATTCTTTAATGTGCTTTAAAGATTTGCTGATCAACTTTACAAAGTCTCCCTCATAATAAGCGATTATCATCAGGTATCAGGTAAGCAGTTTCAGTCAAGGAACAATTTTTAAAGAATAAACGTTAACCTTAATTACAAAACCTTAAGTTCCGCTAAAGGTAGCTTTTTGGGGTTTTATCTTTCTACCTGCATCGGATTGCTTTAATTCATGATAAGAAGAAGCCGTTTACTGATCCAGTTATAAAGGGAATAAATACTACTGGTATTCCTTAATGAACTAACTGAAGTCTGATTTTTGTAACCATTTACTTTTTATTATTCTTGCCCGAATACGAACATGTTTTTGTCGTATAACTAGCACATTTCAATTATTGTATGGTTTACTATAACTTGAAGGATCAACAATATATTTTCTGCACCTAATACTGAATTCTACACATCACCAACGAAATCCTGTACTGCTACGCACACATACATAATGGAACAACGAGATGAGATAGCAAAGACTTCTGCCGACAGTCAACCTGTCGTGAGAAAACTAAGATTCGACGAGTACAAGAAGGCCAGTAAGACTCTTGCTGATGCGTTCTCAACAGATTCATCGGCAAACTACCTAATCGATTGTGATGGCAGAACTGAGGAGGAAATGGCCAAACTAGATTTAGATATTTTTGATTATATTGTTTATGCACATTTGCTCAATGGTCTAGTATTAGTTGCTGGTGACTTTGAAGGAATCAGCTGTTGGATGCCTCCAGGAAAAAATATGGACGATTGGYGGACGATACTGAGAAGTGGCATGTGGAGACTCTATTACAAGTATGGAAAAGAAGGTAGAAGGAGATTTTTTAGTGAGTTCTTACCAATAGTTAGAAGAGCAAAAGAACGAGTCCTTGGTGAAAATGATAATAACAGTTGGTATCTAATATACATAGGTACATTACCATCCTCAAGAGGTAAAGGTTATGGAAGGAAACTGATTGAATACGTCACTGATATTGCAGATAAGAATGGAGAATATTGTTATTTGGAGTCTTCAGGTTCCTATAATATTCCCATTTATAACAAGTTTGGATTTGAAGTCAAAGACAGAATATATCTCAATGCTGATGGTGCCTATAAAACTGGTCCAATTGCTTTTGATTTGATGGTGAGAGAACCTGTCAAGAATACAGAGAGTACTAAGATTTAGATGCGCTAGAGATAAATATTTAGAAACTTAGAGCTGGAGCATTTTTCCTGTTGCATATAATTCATACATTCAAGTCGTATTTTCTGTACATTATGCCTGTTCATATAATCAATGAGTGGATATAAATAACAGGCGGTCATAGTTGTCGATAATCAGGTCATGTGATCTAGTACAGGTCATGTGGTCTGGTACAGGACATCAATATTCATTCAAGCCTTGGACAACATCAAGTTGCAGAAAGTGCACTCCTAAAAACTCTCTGTTAGTTCAACTATTATAATGAAAACACCGTAGGAATTAAATCATCATTTTCTGTCAAAAATCAAATGCCGGCACACCTGTGTTAACATCCTCCACTATTAATGTTGCAAACCTTGAACAAATCGGCAGCTCTCTCTGAGTTCAACCAGCCGTTGGGCGGAGCTACTAGCTCCAGCTCGGTTCATGCCACCGTCTCAAACAGATCTCTCTTCTTACCCTCTCACACCATTCRTTACATATGACATAATCGAAAGACGTTCTCTCCGCAAAATGAAAATTTTCACCTTGACCAATGCATTGTTTGTCATTTGAAAAAATGCCTTTCTCTGCTATTACCAAACGTAGCTGACCTTAGAAACATACGTTAAATATTCATATCTCCATCATAAAGTCATATCCGAGAAGAGGCACCCGTATGTCTCCATTGTCATCTGGTTTAGTTATCTCTTACTGTTGATGTCACATTTCCATTATGGGTGGAAATAATAGTTTACTTAGTAATAGCTTGCCTTCTCCGCAAGCTATAGGCTCTGTGGATGAAAGATATGGGATTATTACTTATTGGCATGATATAAGATCAGCAGTGCTGTTTACTGTATTTATTATCACCGTGAGTATTTTCCTGGTAGATAATAAGACGTTTTTTAATCAGATTTTCGTTGTTAAAGAAGCAGATTCGCCGAGTAGTAATGACTCTATGGACACCAAGGATCAGTCAAAGAACGCCTGTAGAAGATCTAATGCAACCGACACTTTAGATGCTACATCAACCAAAATGAAATCAGTGAAAATAAACACAGCTTCCAAGTTACTTTCCAGTAAAATTTTGGAAGTTGATTTCACTACTGTATCCACTAAACCTAAACAGCTCTCAAAACCTCAATCAAAGCATCAACCTAAGAGATTCAACATCAAGTCAATCAACATCAAGTCTTCGTCTAAATTTTCTAATAGAAAAGCAAATCAAAAGCCTTCGTCAATTCCTTCTTTGTCATCAAAAGTAAACATTTTCTATTCTACATTAACAGGAACTTCGCAAAGATTTGCTGAAAACTTGAAGCAACAACTGGATCAGGTGCTCGAATTCAAGGCTGTTCTACGTAATGTTGACTACATACAAGATCTTGACGATTTTTTCTTATCCCCTGTAGCAGATGTGACGAATTCAATATATTTGTTTGTTATTCCTTCTTATGAAACAGAATCTCCGTTAGATTTTTTTATTGAAACGCTGCAGGAAACTTATAATGATTTTCGTGTTGATTCCAAACCATTAAGAAAGCTACAAGGGTTTGCAGTATTTGGTTTAGGTGATCTGGAAGGATGGCCCGACGAGCAAAAATTTTGCTATCAAGCTAAACAAGTTGATAAATGGATGGCGAAACTTGGCTGTAAGCGAATATTTCCTATTGGCATGACTTGTTTCAAAACCCATCGACAGAAAGTGCTTGATGAATGGAGCAGCATGCTCGTTGATAGCTTGAAAGATCCAAGCCAAGTTACAGATGTTGTGATTGAATCTTCCGAGTCAGATGAAGAGTTTGATGAGTATGAAGCAGAGGAAATTAATAGTACTAACAACACCGGAAAGGATTTAGTTGATGTTGAGGACATGGGTAAAATGATCAAACCAAATGCCAATGTAGCTCCTGGTGATACCAACAATGATGGTGATAGAGTCGTAAAAGAAATGGTGAGCAAAGACTCTCCTACATACAAGTCACTGACCAAGCAAGGGTACACAGTTGTGGGATCTCATTCTGGTGTGAAAATCTGTAGATGGACAAAGTCTGCTTTGAGAGGTCGTGGATCTTGCTACAAGTTTGCTTTCTACGGAATTAGATCACATTTATGTATGGAAACGACTCCAAGTTTATCCTGTTCCAATAAGTGTGTGTTCTGTTGGAGACATGGTACCAATCCTGTTGGTACTACTTGGCGGTGGCAAGTAGATGAACCTGAAGATATTCTCGCTGGAGCTTTAGAAGGTCATTATAGGAAGATCAAACAAATGCGTGGGGTTCCTGGTGTTAATGCTAGTAGATTTGCTGAAGCTTTTACAGTGAAGCATTGTGCGTTATCTCTAGTAGGTGAACCTATTTTCTATCCTCATATCAACAGATTTGTTGATATGCTTCATGAGAAGGGAATATCTAGCTTCCTTGTATGCAATGCTCAACATCCTGATCAATTAGCCGCTATGAAACAGGTGACTCAGTTATATGTTTCCATCGATGCTAGCACCAAGGATTCTTTAAGAAAAGTCGATAGACCTTTATATAGAGATTTTTGGGAGCGTCTGAATCGATGTTTAGACATCTTACGAGAAAAGCAAACTCAAAGAACAGTTTTCAGACTCACGCTTGTCAAAGGGTTTAACATGAGAGAAGTAGATGGCTATGTTGATTTGGTTGAACGAGGATTACCCTGTTTCATTGAAATCAAAGGGGCAACTTTCTGTGGATCTTCGAGTGGTAATGGTAATCCTTTGACTATGCAAAACATACCATTTTACGAAGAATGCAAGAATTTCGTCGTATCATTGAACGAAAAGCTTGCCCAACGTGGCTTAGAATATGATATCGCTGCTGAACATGCTCATAGTTGTTGTATTCTCATGGCTCAAAACAAGTTCAAAAAGAATGGGGTTTGGTATACACATATTGACTATCAAAGGTTTTTCCAGCTATTGAAAGATGGTGTGAAGTTCGGACCTGAGGACTATTTGGCTCCTACTCCTGAATGGGCTTACTGGGGATCTGAACAGGCAGGATTCAACCCTGAAGACACGAAGTTTTCGAGGAAAAAGAAGATGGTGGAAGCTACCGATAGTGAGAGTCTGAAATAGATATGGGAAGCATGGGTTTCATTTGTGTATTCGTATCTGTACTGGCATATATTATATAGCGTGTAGGCAGATAACTATCATTTCCGGAATATGGATAGTCAGTTAATGTAATATGAGGGTAGAGTTCAAAGAATAGTAGTAGTAAATTAAGTACAGAGGCAATGTGATTACAATACAAACATTCATTGTTCCGCTAAATGAATTGCAACGAGTTCTCCATGATAAGTTGGCTCTTACACAAACAACTCCCCATTATTATCATATTTCGGAGATGATTATCGACTTTCGGTTCACATCATCTCCGAAATATACTTCAGATATCGGGTATCAGCACAAATCACTCTCGCCTTATCTATTCTTAATTCATCTATTTCTGTATCTGTTTCGCTTATCCTACATTGTATCACCTGTTTTCACTGTTATCTCTCTACTTTTTTTTGTAACTACATCTATCACGTCATCTGTCCTACATCTAGAAATCCATCTTTAGTTGCTGATATTTATCTAGAAATCCTCAATGATTCTTCGACATACTTCTAAATCAATTCGTCGATCAACCAAGTATCAAGTCAAAATAAGGCATCCTTATTGTTTCCTTAGACAATTGAATACTAGGAAAAGAGCACACGCTGACAAGCAAAGTGGCATTATAAACCAATCTTTGGGGTTTTCATCAGAATTAGTGTCAGCGACGAAATCAGCTGCGGAATCAGCATCATCATCTCATGGATCCTCCACTAGTGAATCTTGTACTTTTTCATCTCATTCTAAGTTAGCTACTTCCCATAATGAAGAGTCCTATATGAAAAGAAGGCTGGACCAACTGGCGGAAGATGCTGCGTACACTTCAGCTGATCCTAAAGCAGGAAAACTTAGCGATGCTCTTGAAATATCATTCGACACTCCAGAAATAGCAAGGAAGTCTGAACTGTCAAAACCAATCCTGGAGGAAAAACTAGAGAAAGATTTGATGGAATTTGGATTATCCGGCTCTGAACAGATCCGAAAGATTATAGCCAAATTCGAGCAACTACAGTTTGAGGAAAAGTATAGAGCAGAGATTAGTATGAGTAAAATGCCCCTAAGTGCTCCAAAAGCTTCAGTTGAGATTGCTGGTACTAAACCGTGGACTGGTACTGAAGAAGTGGCTGATACAGCACTAAGAATGCTTATAGATAAGTATAAACTGAGAAAAGAGCGTTCAGCTACGAACGGATTACTGAAAAGGAAACCAGGGGCAATTGTTACTCCTCCCAAATCTTTCACTGGTATCAAGCCTGATATAAGACAAAGACTGACAAATGCCAGGGAAAGCTCTTTGAACTATAGTCTGAAGAAACACGAGATATCAAAAAGTGGTGGTAATGGTAAAAATCCTAGTACTGGTACGAAGTTTAATACAACGTTTGAAGAAGATCCAAGCTTCAAAGAAATGTACAGAGAAAGGCTTCTTGGACCCGAGTTGTTAGGGCCAACTTCATTTTCTAGTGCTATGAACTCAATCAAAGCACTAGCAGACAGAAAGATTGAAGACGCTCGTCAGAATGGAGCATTTGACAAGTTACCAAGAGGGAAACCATTGGAGACTGATCATCATGCAAATTCAGCTTATATTGAAACTACAGAGTACTTCTTGAACAATATGTTGAAAAGACAGGACTTGGCACCTCCGTGGATAGAAAAGCAAGCGTCTTTGAACTCAGAACTGGCAAATTTCCAGAAAACTCTCCGTAATGATTGGAGAAGAAGGGCTATCATATTGTTGGATAGGAAACATGCAAATGAGTCAAATGAGGTAAAGTTGAAGCTAGCAAAGTATTATGCATCTAATGAGAAAGCTGGTAGAAATCCTTTGTTAAGGGATGATGAATGGCTTGCTAAAGAAGATAAATATTTAGATTTGACTATTAGAAAGCTCAATGACTCTATTCGGGGATATAATTTACAAGCACCTAGCCCATCACGATGGCCTTATTTGAACAAGGAGCAAGAGTTGAAAAAATGTTATTCGACTGTTGCTGAGACTCTTGAAGATGCCTTAGATAGACATTTGAATGGTCCGAAGGCTGTTAATTTGCCAGAAGGTAAGAAATATATATATCAAGCAACAGAGATACGAACTGAGAGTAAAGATAAGATGTATGGCTTGACCGATATGTTTCGGGAAATGTTTGGGAAACTGAAATAAATATACTCTGTATATATAATATGTATTTTATAGGTGAAAAGACAGATATATAAATAGATCTAGATTGGTTTACTATGTAACCAATATCTACCACACCATCCAGCTATACTAGTAACGGCATTGAGATAGATACTCTCATGCTCAAACAACTACGTTATTTATTAACGTAGTCTATAATGTTATCATAATATATTTCTTAGCTATACTATGGTAGTCCTGAATGAATTGCAGAAAATAATTTTGATTTCTTTCATAATCATACAGTAACATAACGATATACTTCGGTCCTGTTTCCCGAAGACACTCATACGAACTATTTTTTTTTAAAATACTACAAAGCCCAGGTTACCGGACACCTGGGACTGATTGTCTTACGTCTCCTTATAAGACTGACCCAGGAAGGCTTATATTATTCGACTATCTTATGATTATCTTATCATGTAGACAATTGACAGTACAAATAGTTTAATAAAACTAGTTTCCCAACATTATGATTTAACAACAGAAACTTAATAATTGATTGACCTTCTATAAGCTCTACAAGCAGTCTAAGAGAAAGCAGGTAGTATTCTAAACCCTTTCACTATGAAGATTGCTTTTCTCCACCCAGATCTAGGGATAGGTATGTAGGAGTCTGGACGATTGTCTGTTTTGATATGATATATTAATCTCTGTGATTATACTTGTTGCATTCAAAGTGCTGTATAACAACAGTTTTCTCAACCGCGTACGGTAGATTGGAGATAGAATCATATACATGAAAGAGGTTTGAAGAGTGTTTCAATCGTTTATCATTTACGCGTTCCAAGATGCTCTCCGCTTTTCAGTGATTCGCGGAAATTCATTTGCTTACTTCGGATTTATGTACCTAATGTATCTATTGTTGATTTAAATCGACTATCTCTATTTTTCGTTCTTGATGGTTGTTATATCTATTCTGACATACTGACGTATCCAATCTTTAGGTGGTGCTGAGCGGCTAGTGGTCGATGCTGCACTAGGTCTACAGAAAAGAGGGCACGAAGTGCGTATCTACACATCGCATTGTGACAGAAGCCATTGTTTTGAAGAGGTGAGAAACAATGAATTGAAAGTTGAAGTAGGAGGCAATACAGTTGTCCCTAGTTCAGTCTTTGGCAGATTCTTCATAGTTTGCTCAATCCTACGACAACTTCATTTGACATTATCATTAATCTTCTCAGGAGAGATCTTCAAGTATGACGCATTTTTTATAGATCAACTGAGTGCATGTGTTCCATTAATACGGATTGTAGTAGTGAAAAGCAGAATTTTGTTCTATTGTCATTTTCCTGATCAACTCTTAGCTACTCATGATGGATTTCTGAGAAAGCTATATAGACTACCGTTTGACTATTTTGAGCAATGGACTACTGGTGCGTCTGATCGAGTAGTTGTGAATTCCAATTTTACCAAATTGGTTTTCCGGAAGACTTTCAAATTTTTAAGAATACGTCCTAATGTTGTTTATCCATGTGTTGATGTCAATTATACTGAGAAAGACAATGAAAAGATTCAAGCTGCCGAGGAAGAAGTGAATGACTTTTTCTACAGGAACAAAGTACTTCTAAGCATCAACAGATTTGAACGTAAGAAAAATATCGAGCTAGCTATTGAAAGCTTCAAGTTATTAAAAGACAGACGAATTAATAAAGAGACCAATGAATTCCCTGTGAAGTTGGTGATAGCGGGTGGATATGATTCAAGAGTTACAGAGAATGTTCAATATTTACGAGAATTAGGAAAACTATGTGAGTCGTTATCTCTATCATCAATTGTAATCGAAAGTGAGCTTCCGCCAGCACGAGCTTCTTCAACTGATGTGTTCTTCCTTCCTAGTGTATCATCTTCTCTTAAGACTGCTTTACTACGTAAGGCTTCTTTGTTACTATATACCCCTTCCAGAGAGCATTTTGGGATTGTTCCTTTAGAAGCTATGCTGGAAAAGACACCAGTATTGGCTATTAATAACGGTGGACCTCTTGAAACGGTGTTGGATAGAAAAACAGGGTTTTCAAGACCAGAGGATAAAAACGAATGGTTTGGAATGTTGGACTATGCATTGTATAAACTGAAAGAGGATAAATTAGCTCAACTTGGTGAATCAGGAAAGAAATATGTTGTCGGGAACTTTTCTCGAAGTAAAATGGCAGCAGCTATTGAAGAGAATTTTAACGATTTGGCATCACAACCAAGAAAGCCATTTCAAGGACAAGCATTGGTTGTTAGTATCCTAACTCTCATTGTTATTGGCATTATAGCAGCACCACTTATTGTGCTCAGAAAATTAAGAGATATGTAGATATGAAGTGATTAATGATGAACTAACAGGAAGCGAGAAGTATAGCATATGCTTGTGAATATTGTTTAATATGGATATCAGTAGTATGTTAATATGTAGTGATGATAGAAGTACATGGTTGTACTACGGTTGAAAGTATATGGTAAATATAAATAATACATGGTTAGTTTCATCATAGGGGGAGATATGAAAAACAAAACGAAATATGATCAGAGATGATGGCTTGATGCCTTATATTAAGACCTGCTTAAATAATTGCAAAAAAGAAAGATAGAGAGTATGAACATAATTGGATGCGGGGACAATCTTATTTAGATAATTTCACTGTTGATAACATGTAGTTAAATGTGAATATGAGCTGCAACAAAATTACGTCGATGTTTGTTGATGGCTTAATTGATTCTGAGCTTGCAATTGCGCATGGGCTTGAGCCTGTGCATGTGCTCTAGCCTGAGCTTGAGCTCTAGCATTTGCTTCCTGTTGCTGTTGCAACTGTTGCGGTGTCATTATAGGCCTGTTTCGGAATATCAATGAATTGGGTTTATTGACATCAACAAATGCTGACCTGGATAAAATACCACCAAACACAGCAGGACTTCCAGCATTAATCCTTGGTAATAATGCACTAGAAAACATTTCCCTCATTCGGAAAAACCTGGTCTTTACGGCAGTAGGAACAATCACTTTGGGGGGTTCCAGAGGGAATGGTTTTGATCTATTGATGCCATCTAAAACTTGTTGAACTTCTTCTTCTTCAGTTAAGGCAACTCCATGTTCTTCATTTTCCGAAGCCAGCTGCTGAGCTGTTGACAATGACGCAAGCTTAACTTGATTTTTACGTTGATAATTAGCTAGCAATACATCGTAAGGAGCAGAACGACCGGGAACTGCTCTTTTGGCTCCCATCGAATGTGTTTTACAGGTCAAAGAACGAGCGCAGAATCCACCATTCGGTAAAGGCACACCACATTGTCTCTCAACATCCACTGGTCCTTTGATCTTTGGAGCTGCTTTTGCCTTTTTCTTTTTAGGTTTAGCAGTCCCTGTAGCGAGCTCTTTGTTTCCTTCAGTTGCTGCCTTCTTCCTTTTCTTTGTTGTACCCATCTTCTTAATCTCCTTTTCAGGAGTAGCAGTAGGAGTAATATCAGGCTGAGGATCAGGCGTTGGTGTTGGCGCGGGTTTACCTTGAACTGATTTCCGTAAATACTTTGTATGTGAAGGTTTATCCTTCTTAGAGAGGCAATAATCCAAATGGTTGGAAAAACTGCTTTTTAGGATAGGTTTGCCGCAGTGGTTGCATATTCTATAATCAAGAGGAGCACTTAGGGTGTTGTTTTGAGGAAGTGTCTTACCTGGCACGCCAGTTTTACCACTTGTTATTGAGGGAGCTGCATAATCAACTTTTGCCGATGTATGTTCTTAAATGGTTAGCATAAATATCAATAGTCTTACAGTGGATTAAGAGAGAGGTAGAGAAATGGGGAGCCAACATTGAAAAAGAAATTTCCAACCCAAGGATAGAAGAAACTTATTGAAGATAGACATAAAGAACAGAAAATCAAAATCATACCAAGCTGATCAATATAACTCCCGAATTCTTTCCAAACAATCGTTTTACTGTTTCCATCATCAGTTTCCCCTTTCGTATTAACATGTGATGAACTAATTGATTTCTTGTAGTCTCCAAATACCTGTTTACGAATATTTGCATCTATTCTTAATCCATTGTCTGAAAATTCAATAAAGGTAACCGTTAGCTTCTTAATCTTTTTCTCTTGTCATCCATGCCTGACAGCCTAAAAATGTATTGCTGATCATTCGACTTACTATCTCAACTATCTCAGTTATCCACGTATTCTACTCATTTAACATGAAGTTGATTAACGTCAATCTTACTTCCCTCAGCAAAACGGAATAAAATAATAGTCGTTGTGTGTACAACAGAAAAGAAGGTGCGATAGAGATAAATCAATGAAACAAGATGAGTAGAACGTCTGAAACAAATAGATGGATTAGAATCAAACAAAGGTAATACTTACTGTTATTAGTCGTCCTAACCCGTTTAGACATTTTTGGAATTATTGTTGAAATTGAGAAAGGCTGACGCTATGTGGATACAATAATTCCTGTTTCAAACTATGGAAAGAAAATGTATGGTATTTCTTACTTTCGAATAATTCCTTGCCCTGCTCTTCTAGTACTATCAAAAAGAACGAACCAGATATACTGGATGCTGCTGATGTGTTAAAGCTCTTGGGTAACTCAGAGTTACTCTACTATTGTTTGTATAGTATCTGTTTGACTAGTAAATGTAATGAACGAAAGATATACTGTCGAATGCCCAATACTATTTGCTAATTTCTATGTGAATGATTTATGATCTTCAAAGTATCATTGTATTCCTTTTCTTTCTCCGAACGTCTGCCCAATTTCAATCCAAAATCTATCAACACTAAATCACAACAGTTTTGTAGTACCAACAATAAATCAGGTTCTCCTCATATAACTCATATAATCTCTATCTGTCATTTATCGCTTCATGATAATACCTGTACACACAACTCGTTAAAAAGATGAACAGAGAAGGATATCTGTGTTGAACCAAGAAAAGCGAAAGATATAATACTTTGCATCTCGTTTCAAATTGGCGGTCTGTTTTTGAGATGAAATTGGAACCTTCAAATAACACGTGACTTTGGCCTTGTAAAGAGAAATAATCCTTGTGAACATACGTAAGCAATCGTACCGAAATAATGATAGCGGATATAATAGTACTATCATTACCAAACTTACCAACGTAAGAATGATATCAAGAGAAAGTCTATTTTCGTTGTACATTGTTATGTGCCATTAACTCCATTTGGTCCGCCTGAACGAGAATCGACATCAAAGACTGTCTATATTATATGTTTGTTATAGAGGATGTTCATCTGTTTTTGTTGTCTGTTTGCTGTTAGTGTAAATTTGTCAGACTGGTATGAAAATTTGATTGTATTCCGTCAGCAATTGAGAGATTATTGTTATCTCTTTTCTGTAGAACCGGAGAGAGCCATAATAAGTATTGAATCGCCATGTATCCTAGTGTCAAATCTGAAAGCACTACGCAATTGCAATCAAACGAGACCACGCCATTGGTAGCCGGGTTGAAGCGTCAGTTGTTGAATATTGGACATAGAGGGTACGTGTCATATGCTGTTCCATTAAATTGTTATACTATTTGACGTATTTGTCCTAACCTGACATCAAACAGATTTCGAAGAGAGTTTCCTGAAAATACAATTCTGTCATTTGACGAATCAGTTAAAGCTGGAGCCCAAGTAGTTGAATTAGATATTCACGTATCTAAGGACAATTTGCTAGTGATCAGCCATGATGCTAATACTCAACGATGCTTTGGTGAAAATCTGATAATCGAAGAAAATAATTATGAGCCTATACTGAGGGGATTAAGAACAGTTAGAGAACCAGTACAGCATATGCCTTTGCTGAAGGAAGCTCTGCTTAAAGTGATCAATAATCCTTTATATGTTGACAATGATGTGAAACTTATGATTGATATTAAGTGGACTGTTCCCATCGTATCTTTGAAATTATTGTTTGAGTTGCTAACAACTGATACAGACTTGAATACCAAACCGTTTCAGTTTTGGAAAGACCGTCTTATTATTGGTATATGGTCTTTACCTTACTTAAGGGAAATCGGGAAGTATTTTCCTTCAAATGAATGGCAATTGATTCACATTGGTGTAAACCCTGACTACGCAAAATTGTTCTTGAACACCGAATTAACAAAAGAAGGAACAGTTGTTTCTGGTATTTCTATGCTTCAGTTTGCTTTATGGGGTCAAAGTGGCGCTAAGTTTATATTGTATTTACATGAACATGATACAGATATATACTCTTGGACCGTGAACGATAAATCGATGATGAAGTACTGTATCGGTAATTCATTCTCTGGCTGTGTTACGGATTCACCTGATATATTGAGAGAGATGATTGCTAACCCTGACCATGAAACATTTCAGAATTACTCTAGAATTACTAGCTTACCTTGGAAAACTCAATTGGGATACTGGCTCTACTGTTTAGTGAACTCTGTACTTATCAAATCCTATGTGTACTTCAACAGCCAATACTTTGAATGATAGACATGTAAAGATAATAAATTGTATTGCCTTTATATATGTAGATTCTATTATGGTTTTCTCAGGTTTACATATTATGTATTATACATTCTGTTGACCTACAAGTTACTTTGCACATGAACCTTCTTGTTGACGATAGCATCAATAAGAGTATGAGCAATTGCAGTAGCATTAGGGACATGTAATGGTACATTATCGGGGTCTTTAACTTGATCTTTCAATCCAACAGATAACTTCAAAGCATCTTTCACGTCATTAAATTCAAACCACTTGGCATCTGCTAACTCCTTATCATGATCTAAGTTCACTGTTTCTTTTGCCACCCAATTATCCTCATTTACTTGTGCAACACATCCAATCATCAGGTTAGCTGGATAAGGCCACGGTTGAGTAGAATGAACAATGACCTTATCAACTTCAACCCCGGTTTCTTCCCAAACCTCTCGCTTAACAGCATCTTCAATACATTCACTAGGCTCAATGAATCCTGCTATGCATGTATACAATTTTTCAGGAAACCTGGCATTATGACCAAGAAGAATCTTAGAGGCATCATGGTTCAATACACTTACAATAATCACAGTATCGGTCCTTGGGAAAGAAGTATTACTGACTTGATTCACAGTGGGGCATTTGATAACCTTTTTGTCAGATTCGATCCATTCTTGATGACTTTTCACACACAATAGCTTGTTTCCACCATTAACTAACATATGAGGGTTACCACAACCAGGACAGAACCTGTTTCTTTTGATCCAATCAAGATATGCTCTAGCATGGGCAAAAATACTAGCTTCTCCATTTTCGAAATCCAATGACATGAACTGAGCAGGGTAGAACTCTACCTCAGCTTTCTTTAGAGATTTCAACAATTCATTCAAACTGTCCTGGACATTTTCTTCATTATCGTATTTTGCAGCTTCCACGTCAGAAAGATCAACTGCAAAGTATGCCTGACCAGTGTATTTGTGTTCCTTCTTCGTTCTGGAATTGATATTTGAATAACTCATTACCTGTTTCTCATCAGTGACAGTTTCATCAATTCCTAAAAAAACAAGATGAGGGTAAAATAAATTACTGCTCCACTCCATGATAGTAGTATCTTCATCTTTATCAAAAGGATATCCCAGCACCGGTACTACTTCTTCTGTACTTAGATAATGAAGTCCACCGCAAGTATGACGACCAATCATAGTATCATGTCTTTCACAACCGAGAACATTTTGATTTTGATTTGGAACATGCTTAGAATACGCTACTGTAAAATTAGCACCCCGGAAAGCAACAAACCTGGTTCCTGGATGTCGATATGCTTTGTTCAAAAATTCATAGTTAGTTCTTAGAAAAGATAATCTATTGATTGGGCTTCCACCAAAATAGTTGAACACATCTTCCCCAAACTTCTTAGCCAAATGATTTGCCATGGTCAATGCTTATGTAATCTGCTTTTTGTTTATACCCCTAGCTTTATGCGATTTGAAATACAATTATTATAATTAACAATAGTTGTTACCCAGGCTCAATTGACAGTCAGCTTATCGACTAACTAGATGAATCGCACTACAAAGCATTTGRAAACTACTATTGAAATAATCAATACATCAAACAGTTTCCCCAATTTTCCAACTCAGTCTCCCTTTCTATTAGGGTTCTGATTTGATTCAGCTACTACTCGCACTTATGAATCGTAACTTTCTTTCTAGCATTACTAATATTTCAGACCCTTTTCGCAGGTTTTATTTTCCGGATTGTAAAAAGTTTTGGAAATCAAAGGTCCGAGATTCACTGTCAAGCTTGGTGATATGAAAATAGTTCTAGCCATCTAATATGGGACATTGTATCACTAAGTTCGTCAGACTGATGATAGCTTGGAGTGAAAAGTCTTCTGGAATAGCTGGCGTTTATGATAGTAGAAACTGAGGAAATGACTCACAACGACAAGAGGAGTCTACCCTACAATAAAATATAGAAATAACAAATGAGATTCTAGCTAAAGAGACGAAAAAAGAAAAATTATAAAAACAACAGAAGAAACAATCATAAACCCACCCATAAATATTAGAAACATAAAAGGAGCAAAACCTATGAAACTGCGCTTATTATATCACTAATAATGACGGCTAATGTAAAATAATGGTATAGTATAATAGTAGACAAACGTGGTTATAAAAATAGATGCAACTTTTGGTGAGTGTGATCAAAGAAAACAGGAAATTTTAGCAAAAAAACTTCAAAGTTCATTTTATTCTGGCTTTGTCAAGCACAAAGCAGTTTGCATTCTCTTAGTGTAAGTACTATCAACTATTGGTGTTTTATTGATTAAATTTTCCGCGTAAGAGGTTTCTTTCTACTCTTAACAACAGGAAATGACTGCTGATTCTATCAATATGTTTGGAGATTGATTAGTCAATTGAAACCAGTCAATTAAGTATATTCTTAAGTTTCATCTCACTTGTTCAAATGTTCCCGTATATGTGTATTGGTTCTCCAAATAAACATATCTTCAAGATTATTCAAGTTTATCCCGTACTTCCATATTTCCAAATAGCAATAAACTCTGCATCATTGATAGAATAAAATGAATTGTGTTACTGAAAACCAATTTGTCTCAAAGTTGTTTCCTAGGTGTGACTACAACTCCTCATTTTGTACTTTATTCACACCGTGAATGTCCAGCATGGCTGAATTCATATTAGCTGAGTTTCCACTAGCCGCTGGCGTTTTATAAAGCTTATTCTTATAGGGAGATGTGTTTGGAAGAACAAAAGCGTTCTTATTTCCATAGATATTGCTTTGTTGTTGACCACCACTTTCCGCGCCACTAGCCTTAAGAATTGAAGGATCTCCACCATATGAATTGGGTAGCTGACTCTTCGCGTCGTCAGTTCTACCTTCGAAAGCGTTCATTCTCAGCTCACCAGTGATCTCTTGATCATTGTGTCGGTTCATGACAATTTGTTCATCTTTCGATGGGGGTAACAAAGATCGAATTTCATCCAATCTGGAACGGTATTCTCTTTCATTCATATTATTGTTATTGGGATTTGTGTTGGAGCTAATGTTATTATTAATTGCGTTGTTGCCGGGATTATTGTTGTTCTCAATATTGGCAGGGTTGTTAGAATTCTTGCTATTTTCGTTATCATTACCATTATTACCAGTAATTGCACCTGAATTTGCCTTCTGTTTCAATTGTTGATACTTGAAAATTGTCCAGTCAAAAACGTAATCGTATTGAAACTCATCTCTAATAAATAAATCCCTAAAAATTCTACGGAGGTAATTATAATCGGGGCGATCTTCAAACCTCAAGCTGCGACAATAAGTTAAATAGGTAGCAAATTCTCTAGGTAACCCTCTTGCCAACATTTCAGCTGATGTGCACATTTTTCTTTCCATGATCCGATCATACTTTTGTTTCTTTGTGATAGCTTTCAATCCTTGCCACGGTAAAGAACCTCTGCAGAAATAAATCAAGACATATCCTAACGATTCTAAATCATCCCTCCGAGACTGTTCAATACCTAAATGAGTATTAATACTTGCATATCTTGCAGTACCAGTTAAATTCTTATTTTCACGATAAGGAATATGCAAATGAGTTCTAGGATCACGGAACTTTTTGGCTAAACCGAAATCAATGATGTTGACTTGATTTCCTCGTTTTCCAATGCCCATGAGAAAATTGTCAGGCTTAATATCGCGATGAATAAAGCATCGAGCATGAATATATTCGATACGACATAATAATTGATCTGCTAATAGTAACACAGTTTTGTATGAGAATTTTCGATTGCAGTAATTGAAAAGGTCTTCTAAAGATGGACCCAAAAGATCAATGACCATAGCATTATAGTCACATTCAGTACCATACCAGCGAACGAAAGGGATGCCTATGCCACCACTGAGAGCACGATAAACCTTAGCCTCATACTCCAACTGAGGATGCTTTGCCCTGACATGTTCCAACTTGATTGCAACTTCTTCACCAGAAATTATATTTGTTCCTGAAATAGATAAGTTAGTACTTTTTCTTTTTGGCTCAAGAAGAATGAATAGTTTCAAAAAACTCCGATCCTATCCAACTATTACTTACCTAGATAAATATCACCGAAAGACCCACTTCCAATCTTTCTGCCAATTCTGTATTTTCTTCCAACACGAAGATCCATAGCCATATTATTCGATGCCATTCTTACTTAATTTTGTTTATGAATTAGTTCTTGTCCAAATTGCCCAAATAGTGACCCGCCATAAAACTAACGAAAGAGCGGAAAAGAGTCGATGTAGTTGAATAAAACAGTGAATTATCACAGATAAAATTGTCTTAGTTTTGACTTTCTATCTCTGTCGTTGATGTGCTTTGCAAATGTGTGTTGTTCCCTATCCCGAAATCTCCCGTACTCCAAATATYAAAGCTCAAATTATCAGTACTATCAAGATACAGTGTATTCAGATAATAATGAAAAATAGAGAGAGAAAAATTAAAATAAAAAAAGTATTAATGCCTTAACTTTGATTAATGTTATTTGATGGTTATAAAATAAATATCAGAGAAGTGTTTGTATTATTTTCAGTCCCATATAAATTATGAGATCATCAAATGCCCACCATGCGATTAGTCGATTCCTTTTCTCAATCAATCAATCAATCAATCAACAGTTAAAAAATAATGAATCGCTCTTCTCACTTGAAAGTCGAGATCGTTTGTTCCTAGTTAATCAAGAACACAATACAATTAGTTTACTGGTGCTCTTTTTCGTCAACTGCTTTTTTTGTCAATCACTGATTTACTTAGCTTATTTGTGTGAAACGTTGTAATATGGTTGATTCAGCCAATCGATGTAGTGTATCTGATATTAACTGCTAATCAATTACTTATGCTGTATTATACAGTCCCACTTTTCCCTTCTGTGTATAATTAATATCTAGCCTTTATTTCTATTCTTTGTTTCCCAGTATTCCTTTTATCTTATTTCATTGATTGGGAGAAAGATTTTTAAAAGGGGAATGACAACAGAGGGCAAAGAAAAAAGTAATGGGAAATAGCGGGCGTCAGATGTAGTAAGGTTTGCCGCAACTGTGACAGAGAAAACAAAAAAGTCTAAACACAAATGATTATCAACAATCAGAATTTGATTTTTCTTATTGATGAAGATATTGTGTGAAAAGAAGACAAAAATATTTAGTATTATGAGAAAGAGCAGTGACTTTTAAAAATATTTCTTTTCTAAGTAAAAGTGGATGATAGTCATAGGTAAGTATAGGGCTCTATTGTATAAAACAAATGGCAATGTGATTACTTGATTGAGAGAACAGAGTGAATTGAATAAAGTAAGTATGTGTGATGTGTGTACCATGTATGTGGAATCAGTCTATTAATAATTCTTTGTGGCTCTTCTATTAATTACGTTTCAATGGGGAAAAATGGAGTAATGATCGTGGTGAATAAATTGTTCATATTATGGTCAAATGGATTTACAGAAATTTTTTTTTTCTATTGTAAGGTATTATTCACGTCTGACAAAGATATACCCATATAAAGTCTATTTTGAAGGAATTGTTAGTTGAGTGATCATTTGAAGAAGGAGTGAGATAGCAATAGACACTATTGGTTAATGACACTTCTTGCACAGGATGTCAGAATGCGATGTGTGTTATTGGATCTATAACGTTCATATCATTGTAGATTTTTGACTCAAATAAAGGAATTAGTATGGAGATATTCATGAAGTTACAACTACAATATGGTGATTTAATTCTGACTTCAGCGATAATCGGACTGACGGCTTGGGAATGGGGTGTGATTTTATCTGAACAGACGACATGCGTGATATTTCCAATCTGATCGATAGTATAACATAACTTTAGCATCTCATCCTACAGAATATATTCTTTGGAAATCTAGTGTATTTATAAAAATGATAATAATTGAGATAATTATTAACTAGCAACACGATGTTAATCTGACTAGTAACTAAAACCCGGCAGACACTTGCATAGTTGGTGAATTTGTTCCAAAGTTGGGAAAACTAGAAAAACTAGAAAAACTAGATGCTTAGATTGTTATACATCAAATTTAACAATCAGTGAGTTACTGATAATGAAAAATATGACCTTTTAAATGAATGCTAACCTACAGTTAACTATCTTCATTCACATGAATGAGTTGATAATTGTAGCAATGGTCAGTGGTTTCAACCAAAACGATATACGACTTCAGCAAAAGAAAAACAAAGACACGATCATGTACTTTTGAAGCTGCAAGAATGACGTTTCAAAAGAATTTTGCTTTTTTGGGTATGGTATCATTAGTGACAAATTGCTATTAGAAAAGAGCGAGAGAAAAATAAATCATGTACAAACTGTCGTGCAAATTCCTAGTAACCAGTAGTGGAATAGTCCGAAAGTAGTTATCTTCATTCCAATCTACACAAATTGGACTGAAGCTTAGAAAGGATTGACTCTATAATGTAGAAAATCGTATTACAAATAGTACATAAGAGTTACTGGTAGAATAAACGAATGGAAACTCTATCGTAATACTAGCAAATAAAAGTACATTAGCAGACAATTCATTGGTTCAATAATCAAACACGATTACTGGTAAAGTTAAATATTATGGTTAAAAATTGTAAGAGTAGTAATAGAAATTGTCATGGTGAAAGTATAGTACATCTCGTTGAGCTTGAATGAATGAACTTGCCATATTTTTCATTCAAATTGCTTATTTGGTGACAGACTTGACGAGCTTCTTCAAGCTGTTAGTAATCTTCTTGAGAATGGAAGTCTTTTCTTCTGGTGCAGCAGGAGTTTCAGCAGGGGTTTCAGCAGCGGGGGTTTCAACTGTTTCAGTGACAGCTCCAGTTGATTCAGCAACAGCTTCGGTAGGGGTCTCAACTTCAGTCTTTGCAACTTCCTCAGCGTTGTTGACAGTTTCTTCCACCTTAGGAGCAGTCTATTAAATTTGTTAGTAATCTATAAACAAACTCGTCCTAGCACATTGCTACAGGAACAACGTCACAAAAAGAACTTACTTCAGACATGTTTGATAAGGATAGTGATGAAGAAATGGGTTATCTGTTCAGAGATAAAAATTAACGACAATTTATAAAGAATACTTAGAATCAAAGCAATTTAATCTAACAGTTGCCTAAATATATCTTCAATATAAGGAGAAGAAAAGGAAAAACTAGAGAAAAACCAAAGAGAAGAGAAAGCGAATGATTAAGTTTAAAAAAAACCAAACAATATAGGGGGATTTGATTCTTTTTATATTACTTAGCCTTTGTTTAGACGACGCTACTTAGTGTATTTTTACGTATTACCTACTTCTAATACATTTTTCCTCTCGTTTTTACAATCACTACGTGTACAGATAAACTCTCCACAGGATAGGAACTATAAAAACCAGGACTACTATTTTGCATTGGTTTCGTTTATTGAATCAAATGTCTATTGAGTTTATAGAACTATGTTCTACAGTTGTTGGTGTTGCTAATTCAATTATATATATAGAAGAATATCCAGGTCCAGATACTTTGCCATCAATCAACAATTACAATGCTCCAATTGAAATGATAGTGATAAATTGAGAGAAATAATACTGTTAGCTCTTTCTTAAGACGTAAAAAGTTGGACCGTTGGGGGATATAAATAGAACTGTAAAAAAAAGTCGCTCTATGTAGCATCTCGAGTATTTTACGGTGGTAAAAGAGGAAATCAAACTTGTCTACTATCAAAATCTAAACGTACATTCATTATTGATATTGCTCATATCATAGCCAGGAATCCTATTCATTCGTTGCCCCCTTGGAAATGAGTCAACAGTTAGGTACATCACCATTACTGTCATTCAATGGCATTCTTGAAGGATGAAAGGGAAAAAATAATTGTCATTAAATCATTTCTTTGTAACAGGAATTCCCGTTTTTTTTTTTCTCTCTTTACCAATTTTGGTAAGAAAWTTGCAGGTATCGTTTACGGGAAGTTTCAGCCTCATGTGAATTGGGCTCTAAAAGTACTCGCTCCTCAATTGAAGGATTCAAACACTGTTTAATAAGTTTGATGTTTTTCAAATCTTGTGGGGTTAGTAAATGGTATATTCTATTGCGTTATTGAGCTTTTCTATATCAAATACATCCTTTGTTTCTTTATTGAACATCATACCTGGATGCTATTCCGGTTCATTAGTAAATAAATGTGTTGATTTTATAAAAAACTTTCATCATTGAGGTACCAACCTCATCGGTTGGTGTTAATTATAGGGTTTGTTTACTAGTGGATTTTATTGGAATGAAAAAAGTTTATTTTGCAGAGGAAGCTTAACTTTATATTTTTCATTTCAGTAAATGGTATGACATGTACCAAGAAGGGTAAGGTCATCTCTGGTTGAAAGTCGATAGATTCAAAGGAATATTCCGGAACTGAAGGAAAACCAGAATAGTGGAAAAGAAGAGAATAAATAAAATAAAATAAAATAAAATAGAATAGAATGAAATAAAGAGTAGGAAATTTTGCAAACAAGTATTCTTGATCCAGTCAGCGTTGTTTTCAGAGGGAAAAGGCGGAAGTCAGTTATCATTGGGCACAGGTTTATGGTCAAAACATCATTAATTTGTCTACTATCAACAATTATCTAACAATAAGTGCTTATTTCCATATATAAAGAACCTAAAATGTGTGCTTCTGCGGTAACAGAATGTTTTCACATGACAAACAGATGTTTCAATTGATGAGAAACTCTCATACCGAAAGCATATATTCACTCAAAGAAAGCATCAAACTTTATTGATTGCAATTCAAAGTAATTAAAGTTCCATGCTACTCAATTCCAAGGTTTTATAATGTCTAGTAAACTGTTATTAAAGTTTCTGTCAAAAGGACCAGACTTCATTCTTCTCAAACTCTGTCTACATTATATCTTCTATCCATGCTTGAGTTTATTATAATAAAAAATATCAAAACAAGATACAATCATTTTGCAAGAGGAGAAAACTTAGGAGGTACAAATAAGTAGCGAATTCATAAATCAACTTCTTTTTTGTTTTTCTTAATGGTTTTATGGTTAATTCCACCATTACCTTTGAGACTTGTCGTGACCAGGCAAACTGTATTTTTCGTTTATTGATTTTTTGCTCCATAACCTTAACTTTATTTGAAAATTATGAGTATGGTCACAAATTCAACATAGGAGAATAGAAAACAAACAATTTGATAAGCTCCATTTCAATTAGGAATCTATATTGAAGATAAGCAAATAATTTTTGGGAATATGTCAGATATGATGAGATAAGATGTATACAAGCTTCTTTGTTTAGGAAAAAGCAGGGGGCAGTCAAAGAAGTAGTTGTTGGCTATTAATAAAGAAAACCTCGACAACGGGGCAGAAACATAAATCTTGTTAGATATGTTTACATTTTACATTTTACATCTAGGTGCATGGTAGTTGATAGGAGTTTATCTACAGTGCTTCGCTTGGTTTAACATAGTAGCGCCCGTTCATTATGGAAATAAGTGGATGAGTAGTAACTGAACTATGTCAGTTCACTTTTATTTCTACTGTTGATACTAATAATTATCTTAAATCTAAATGTAGTAGAATAGTTTTCTTTTTATTGAATGAGTTTGAATTCAGGCACATTCTACTCGTGACACTGGAAGTCATTTCGAATCGAGAGGGTTAAAATTCCCCGTAAATTAGAATTGAATGAATATCACACATTTGTCATTACGCACTGATTTCGAATCCATTCTGGTATGCTCAATACGTCTCTTGTTTGGTCATTAAAATGCTTTACTTGTTTCTGCTTAGAGTTCATCATGTACATCAACAGTTGGAGGTTGATACAAGGGTTTTCCCCTTTTAACCATACTGCTGATAATTTCGTAGATAACTTGAGATCCAGCCAAGGCCGTCATTTCAGCATGATCATACGCAGGGGAGACTTCGACGAGATCAGCACCAACAATGTTCAAACCTTCTAGTCCTCTGATAACACTAATCAATTCTCTTGTTTGCCAGCCACCTGCCTCAGGAGTACCAGTGCCTGGAGCAAGACCAGGATCAATTATATCAATGTCGACTGAAAGGTATACAGGTCTATCTGCAGGAACTCTATTTAGAATGGTTTGAACAACATAATCAATTCCTTTCAGAAATATATCATCAGATGCAATTCTTTCAAATCCTTGTTGGGAGTCATCTAAATAGTCTTCGAAATCAGTACCACTTAGTCTGGTTCTCAAACCAGCATGAATGCAACTGTCGTTGGCCAATAGGCCTTCCTGGTTTGCCATCCAAAACATAGTTCCATGTGTGAAATCTTGTTGATTGTTTAAAGAATCCCATGCACTTGGGTATTTAGCGGGTAACCAAGTATCCAAATGGGCATCGAAGTGAATGACAGTAATTGGTCCATAGATCTTTTTTAGGGCTCTTAAAGCAGCTAGAGCAATTGAGTGATCACCTCCAAGGGTGACAATTCTAGGTGGGATACCTTCTTCAGAACTTGGGTGTGCCAATAGTTCACCATAGGCTTCACTCATTTGTCTAAGGGCTAATTCGTTGTCCATAGGAGTAACTGGGACGTCTCCACAATCGTAGATAGTAGCCCAATTTTGATAAGGATTTATTTCAGCTCTAGGATTGAAACCTCTGAGAGATGTTTGACGTTGTGAGGCTTGTCTAAGAGCTCTGGGACCAAACCTAGCACCTGGTCTATAAGACACAGCTGTGTCAAAGGGCATACCAATGATGGCAATGTCGTACATCAATGTTGGGTTCAAAATACATTTTGTATGTGGAAGATGTGCAAATGTGTTGATACCAGTAAAAGGCCAATCTCCAGCCCATTTCGCTTCTAAAGACGCAAGCTTCTCGTCAGGAATCTTGTCACTAGACCGATATTGATGATATCCATGACCTGAGACAAGAGAGATCAAAGTTGTAGTTGTCGTTAATAAGGTGGAAATTTTCATTTTGAAGTTTTACAAAACAGGAGTGAGCTGGTAATCCATATTCTGTTCAAAATCAAAACCATCTTTTTCAACAAAAAGACTAAACATTTTAAGCACAAAGTCTAGTATTGACAAATTTATTCCTATTTATATTTACCAACCAGTTCTTCTGTTTTATGGCTTCGCTACCAGCTCTTTCAGCTTATAGTCAATTCTTTATATCGTTATCAATATTCAAACTCAGTTTCTCGGGGTCGATAACTTATTTGGGTAGAAGGAAACTGCCAGCGTGAATGCAAATTTATGTACTATCATGCATAACTTCGGCAGGTGAAAACTTCCATAGAAAAGAATCATCTCGCAGTAAGAGAGAAGATTGAGAGCCAAAATTATATTGGTGAAAGTAGAATAAATCGCAAAATAACTACAATATTTGAAAGTTCTCATTGATCCTAGTTGAATATTATAATATTGGAGAGTTTCTTGATTCAGGCAACGAACTTGTTGATATTGTTACCATACATTCTGTTGCTCAGTAATGTTGAAACCACAGCTCTTCGTTTTCTCTCATGTTTACTTTTTGATGCTAATAAGAAGTACTACTTCCTATTCAAGTATTCCTCTATAGCTGCATAATAAAATTTAGATACAATATTATCGTTCAAGGAAGGCCCCATCTCAGAGAATGTGTTGTTCTATTATGGAATTTCCTTCTAAACGTTATAAACCGCCTAGATTTATTATTCAGATACATCTCTATCTACACATCGGTTGTCGGTTCAAAATCCTTTGAGCTCGATAACATCTTCCATTTTAGGATCCTAACCACACCGTTAATTTCAATAGATCATTTCCGAACTCTTCGGATAATATTTTTTTTATATAGTGTACAAAGTTCCCTAGTGCTGCCATTTCCACTGAAGAAGTTCCAGTCACATGATTCAACGGTTTTAACGTTTCTTGCAGATGGGAAAGTTTTCAACTATTTACGAACGAAGACAAAGAACTTTAATACGGAGTCCGCTATATCCTACTAGATCCATTTGTAGTAATGAAAAAAAAAAAAAAAAAAAGTTGAGAATATTACCTGAAGATGAAAAATGATAACGAATTCAATGAAATAGTTGTATAAATTTAATGAGGATCTATCTAATCAGATATGGTGAAAGTATATTGATTCATTATTGAATAAGGAGTGAAAGGATGAGATGAGATGATGTAAGAATGATTATACAGATATAGAAAGCTATCAAACTATCCATACATAAAGTAAAACTTTTTCTTTGTATTCTTACGCTTGAAGTACTTAGTGTCATGTAGAATGTAATAAAAAGTCATAAAGTCGTATTTAAATCGTTGCAAGTACCATGGAAGAAGGATGAGGGAATATAGTTCTTCCAGCTAGTTTAAATACTGACAGCGTATCAAACCTGCTGATCAACTGAGTAGAAGGGTGAAAGAAGTTCTATCGAAATCACTTTCAGTGAATGATCGATTGAAAAGAAGGAAGGAAATTATGTACATATATATATCTTTGTAGTCTTTTTTGCCAGGTGATCAAATATAGCCTAAACGTTTTTTTTCTTCTTGAAAAGGAGTACTTACTGCCTATCAACGGCAGATCACAGTTGGCCCTTTTTACCTTTGTAAGCTGAGAGTATGATTTTTGAGAAAGCTACATCATCAATACTGACAATGCTGTCATTACAATAGCAACTATTGTGTATGTGAACGGCAGATTTGCATCCTGATTGAACCTGGAAGGCGGTGATCGCATCGGTGTTTCAAATATCTTGTTTGATGTGTGTGTATTCAAAGAAGAGTGAAATTGCGGTATGTATCTCGTATCGGTTTTCATATTACCATAAGATGTGGTATGTACTACTATAAAAAAAATCATGTTAGAATACATTCACAATTCTGAACCCCTAAGGTAGAATATTCTACCCCATATAGCTAAACAGTGGCGCTAACATACGTATTAGTATAAAAAGAAATAGGGCGAACGACGTAGCAACATTAGATAATAAAAAATGAGGTCCCGTCTCTTTGAAAAGATGTGTTATAGATGTTGAAGGTAATCCTTCTTCAGGTTTCGATTGTGAAATCATATTGTAACGTTATTGTRCTTGACCTTTCAGCAACGGATGTGCCTAGTTAATCCTAGATTGTTCGTGTTTTGCTAATGATAATAAAAATTTATGTCCTATGACCATCTCAATATAGAGAGCTTTTGAAGTATTTCACTCAAGCTATCATTTCAATAACTTTCTGGCTCCTATACAAAGGAAGAATGAACATTTCTAACCTTTGATCTCAAATTCTATAATACTCTTTTATTCTTTACTGTGAGCAATATGGAGATTAAGGGATAGAATCTTAGTGGTTTAAGTTCACTAGATTAAGATTAAAGTGTGATTTAATGTTCATTTTGACCTATAACTGAAGAGCTGATCTTCCAATAATGTTCTCATTAACTGTTTTAGGAAACAGATCTTTATATCTCGTGCTAATTATGTTACTAAAAGGGCTCATGTTTCATTGTGGAGAAGTTAAAGTTTGGATTAGGGTGAAAGTCGATGAAACTACAATTGACCCGCAAATAAATACTGATGACCATTCGACCATGTTGTTAAATATAATAACAAGGACTGTTATTCAGATAATGATAAGATTAAAAATATAACTTGAAAAGAAAATGGACAAAAGCGATTATGGAATTATGACCATAGAGCATGTTGGTGACTGAAGATATGCATCAACCCACAACGAGCTAACTCTACTTAAGCCCATTGAAAGTCACCATCTTGGAATGAAAGAGAGCAAATGCTTAACGYTTGGTATTTGTTAGATACGATGAAAAGATAAAATAATGAGYYAGTTGCGAATATATCAATTATTAGAACTGAGAATTGAACGTTTGACTATATTTGTTACTGTAGACAGTAGAGTTATTCTAGTTTGCCAAGATTATATACATATATACACTGAGTGGGATCAAGGTCATGCAGGTTTCCAACAGTATTGCTAAATCAGCAATGGGTTTAAAGACGGACTCAATTGTCAAGGAAATTTATTTGCAGGTAATGTCTTGGATATAAGAGGTATTATCGATGGATATACTTGCTTTACTATCTATAACACTTATGAAAACTTGACAATATTTGTGTTGAGATGTGGGGTATTTACAAGCATTTGTACTATTTATCAGCAATGTAACTGATAATTAAATCCGAAGCTACTCAGGTAAATATTAGCAGTCAAGTCATGAAGCTATCTGAGGAATTATATTATACTATAATTCTTCTCGTGTATTAAACAAACCTAACAAAAACCCATATCCCATGAAATAAATAGCTGAACTACAAAACAATTAAAAAAATTAAATAAAAAAATAACAACAAAACCACAAATTAAAAATAAAATGGCAGATTAAGGAAGAACTGTTTCAATCCTATCAAAACATATCCTAAAGGTGTCGTCTCCATTCTTCCTCGTAAAGCTGCGCAACAAATCTTAGTAAGTGTCCCCATCGCTTCAAAGCTACTCGGCCAAAACAACAGCAGTAGAATAATGCAGATGTTGCGACTATGGTTGATGCTGTATATGCATATGAAAAATATACTGCAAACGCTGTAGCTTTGGTAAGCCACCAATCTGCATCCATTCCTCCATCAACAGTCAGAACATTCCAAAACCGAAACAGCAATGAGTTCAATACTTTAGGTGTAAAAATTTCTTGATTCTGATTTGTCTCCGTCGTATTACTGGTAGTTTCATTTAAATCCCTTAGTCCTTGTGACATTGCATATATTAATGCTTTAAAGTCACCTTGAAGATCCTCTGAAAATGAAACATATTCTATAATTGTTTTGAACAGTCGCGATAGCAACATAGATAATGTCATCGCAAAACAAAACATTTTCAGTTTTGAAGCAAACTCATCCAGCCAGTTTTGATCTCTTATAATTCTATAGAATATGTTTGGCTGAATAACTTCAAATATCAGCTCATTTTCATCACTTGGGTTGAATGCAACTCGTATCATACTTCCTTCTGCAAGCAATTCTTGTTCGTTGAGCACTACATAGTTATGGTTTGGCTCAAGACTGATTCTAACGCTAGACTGATGTACCAATCTCTCTCTAGTTAATCTATCTTGAGTTCTAGTAACACTGGCACGACCAAGATGACCTCTGAAAGTACGTTGGTCCCCAGGACCAATCACTAAATTTAAGACAACATCTGTCATTGCAAATAATGAATGGWAATCTAAACATCTCTAGGCTTCAATATGTAGGTATTGGCATAAAAGCACAAACTCTGGTTGTAAACCCTCCGATATATGAGCCTTTTGGAAGTAGATTTCCTGATAATAGAAGGTATTTTTTATCCTATATTAAATCAATGAAGTGGAGATACTAATAGCACATTTTATTGCAACCTTGTGSTCATTTCCCCAACAAGAATGCATTTTGGGTAATTCTGGCCTGTCGGGTGTTCAGAAGCTCATCTGACTTTTTTATTTAATGGTTATGTAATACGCTTTTATTTTTATTTTCCGGAACTTTGCTCAAGATCTTCAGGCACATATTTCTATTATACCCATATGATTGGCCCAATCGCTGCATAGATTTCTAATGAACCAAGTGTTATATGTTTTCTTTCGAAAGGTATGAATAAAGATACTAAAGCTTCATATTGTAGTAACTTTGTGATCGACTTATCTTAAAGAAGAAAAAATTCACTTTGGACTTTTTGCTTTAATTGAAGATAGTATTTAATTAATAGTAATAGTTTTTCGGTCAAAATGTCAGGAGGTCCGGTGCCAGTTTGGAAAGTATGTGAATTCGTTGAAGAGATACATGGATGGTGGTGAAACAATGTTATTAGGAATGAACTAAGGGCAATAATGAAGTCTTGGAATTGGAAGATAACATGGGTAACTAACTTTCAAATAGAAGTATACTACCGGTTCCAAGGGAATCTGGGAGTCTCTAAGAAAAATGTTGATGTTGGTAAGTACATCTTAAGCGAGGACGACAAATTTGTTTTTCTATATTATCACCTATATTACTGATTTTAACCTCCTAAACGGTATAGGTTCCGAACCGATCCAGCGGTAATCCTGTTGTCAAGTTATACAGAGCTGTACCCCCAGGTTCAAGAATACCTGATGAACATTATCAGGATCCTCATACTGTACCGGCTGGCGATATTATCCATAATCCATATCACAAGCGAGATCATAGACGAAATTATCCCAAGACTGCAGGCTACGATCAGTACCAAATTGCTGGTTTGTTGAAGTTGGGCTCCGTTGCAAATCCTCGTATATCTATTGGGGAAAAGGGTTCACAAGAGTTGTCTGTTGTCGAGAAGAAGGAAATCTCTTTGGCTAAAGAGCTTAAAGGTGTGGATAAGAAAATTTTATTTGGAGAAGTTTTAACAGCTACTGGTGAACCACCTGTAGCACCTGCATTTAAACCTAAAAAGTGGACTATCATTCCTGAAAGTAAGTCAGGTATGTACTCAGAAGATTATCCATGCCGTATTTTCACTTAAGTTGAGATGTCAATTTTGAAGTGGAGTATCAAGTGTATTTTTTCATAGTGAATGTTTGTGGTTTCATTTACTTTCTGCTTATGTGGGTTTCTATTTTGTTAAGCATGTTTTTTCTTCAAATAAATAGAGTTATGCATATCAATATTTATATTACATTGCATTTGATCAAAATGTACAGCAACACCGCATCGGAGGATGTTGACCCTTGATAGGTGCTCCATAATCATCAAACTTGGTAATGAATCTCGTATTTCTCCTTTTCACAAACTGGACTCAATAAATGCAACCTCAACTGTTATTAAGGTGCCGTATCCGTAGACGTCTTCAGATACCTGATGGTGGACATAGCATAACATATCATACAGAATTAGGCACATCCGTTTGATTCTGTTTCTTCAGCACCAATAAATAACAGTCTCTGCAAATAATAAATATTTTTTTTTTTTTCTATATTTCGTTTTTGAAATATATGGTCCGAATATTGTAGCTTTTTATTTTTATTTTGTTTGTAGCTTTTCCTAGTAATGTATTCTTGAACGAGTAATCACAGTAGTCCTAACATTCGATCTGCACCATTGAGTTTCTCCTTGGCTAACCGAAAACAAAAAAGTTCCCACAACATCTCAAATCATCAATATAATTAGTCTTAGCTCAGTTTTTCAAATAAAACTCCCTTCTCTAACTATCATTTAGTTTGTCATTGCGGTCATAATTTCAATTCTGCTWGGTTATATATTCGTTCAATATAATTAATTCTTCAACTGCCCTAAAAGACAGGTGGATCAGCAACTCAATCAATCTCTCACTTCACTATCACAGTATTTCTCCAATCATTGATCTGTCATTGTTATATTAACCGAAAAGAGATTAATATGGAAATCTAATATGGTAATCAAATTATAGTATTCATGATGCGACAAAGCTTGCTATTCTACTTTTTGTTCATAGTGTCAGTGTTATGCAATACTGAACAAATCAGATTCTTCATTAACCACCCTTCGCAAATATCTGATGAAGAACCAAGAAAAGTCATCAGATCATCATCAGAAGAACTAATAGAATTAATTCCATCTAAAACACATGTATTGAAATCAAGAAGGGACGAGAAAATTGTAAATTGGAAGTCAATTGAATACGCTATTGATGCACAACCTGGTCAATATGAAATACGGTTATCCTGGCCTGCCAACGTATGTTATCCTCAAAACCTACTGCTCTTTGGATGCTGTATACCTGCTGATTCACTTACTAACAATCTATTTAGACACCAGCTGAATTCAAAATAAGACAAGATGATTCAACAATTAAAATTTATTACGGTACTTATTATTATTCAATCAATGAGACTCTCATGAGTGAGCCATTAAAAATAAAAGCCTTGCTAAGTAAGTTTCTTGTTTATACACTTTTTGCTCATCCACATAATAAGTATGTGATTAAGCCAACCATTACAATACCATTCGTCAATCGTACTGACAACTTTTTACAAGGTCTTCATAGAATTTACGTTGGAGTTCCAGCAGATTTGATTCCTCTCATCAACTATCTCTCATCCCTACTTCTTGGCTCTATACTTCTAGTGGTTTTTCTGGTAAGGTCTATAAAACAAATAAGTGTTTCAAAATATATATAGCTACTCAGTACATGTCCTATGTAATTCATAATCGAGCATCTATTATTGAACTAAAATGTATCATTAACACCGTTCATCTATCATCTTTCATTTTCATACTCGTCCTTTTATTGGTGAAAATTATCATATTACTTCTAATTACATAGTCAAGAAACATTGGTGGGTATGCTTTTGTGGGCACAAAACAGATATCTGTTTCTCCTCACCATGAATGACCGATTGAATTAACTTTTTTTTATTTTTCTTTTTTTTATGGTATAAAAATATGTAGATGACATATAATAGTTCATACAATTACCAAACACAATTGATACAATAGGCCAGAGACGCCAATACACTACTATTCGGTCTTGATTATTCTGTTTGCTCTTGATGTTGTTTCAAGGCTTGTATATTCTAGTTTGCTGACTAGAGATTATTATAATAGAACAGTAAGGTCCTAACACATTCATCAGATTTAGACTGGAATATGTTTTAGAGTTATATGAATTGATTAGCATGACATAGTATAGCTTCTGTTGATTTGATACATTGTCTTTAAACAGAAGCAATCATCAATTATTTCCTGTTATTGTCACAGATCCTTACATGAGAATTACTGTTCCATTTTGTGGAACAAGTTTAGTCACTTAATTAGATAAGAACTTGACGCATTCCGTTTGATAAAATTGCCACATTTGGTCATTTGATAAGATCTCTCAAGTGCTTGAATGACGCATGATAGACAATAGCAATTGGCACTTTGTTGAGCTAAGATGTTTAGTATTATTTAGAAAAGATCATTGATTCATTGGCAACAAATATAGTGATTATAGAATTATTACATAATTTGAGTTTACAATTGCTTTAATCGAGCAATAGCGATTAAAGAAGAAACAGTTCCCGCGCATGAGTTTTGGGTATTCTAACTATGATATAATGCAATATTATGGGGTAGCCCTACAAGTAAGATATGATAATCGATGTGTTGGAAGTGTGGAGAATATGGCACACTTATAAATAGATTRATTTGTTTAATATTTCAAATACATCGCAGTTTAGAAAATGGGAAATAGAATATGGTTTCTTTTTCTTCTCTTTTCTTGAATAATTTGACAATCGTATGAATAGTTATTACTCTTTGTATGAAGTAATAAACTCCACTTTAATATAATACGTTGTTAGATACAGATAAATTGTACGACTGTATTGGTGATATAAAAAAAGTGGTACAACAACACTGCAACAACTACTAACAGTCTGCTCAAAGTGAAATAATCATGGCTAATCAAAGATGGCACGAGGAGGCATCCCCAGAGGAATTTCTTATGGGTGAAAGTCTTGATGTCTCAACAATAATGGCGATGTCTAGTACTGTGGATAAAAATGGTTATGTTGAAGAGGAGGCGGGCATTGATATTACAAGATCAGATGTGGCCTTTGACTACTCTTCTTCAATGATGTCAATTGAYAGGGATGAAAGAAAGGCCATTGGTATGTTTTGGTATAGAAAGAATGTCCTCATGATCAATTCAATTATTTATTACAATCAAACTAACTTCAGAATAGAGAACAATGAAAGAGATTTGGGAGGTAAGATTATTTGAAAGGATTGAAATTACTGTTAAATCAGTACAATTTAGACTGAGCAAACTACTGACAAGTATTGTTGAACAGATTCCTGGATTGATTTGAAGAAGGAGCAAGAAAAGAATAAGGACATAAACCAGAAAATGAGAACGCAACCATTTGAACTGAATGAATCTCTCAGCACTATCATCAACCTAGAAAACGCTGGTAGAGAAAGAGTAACATGGAGAAATGGGAAATCTCAATCTTCGAGAGATGTTGATGACATCAGGATGTTAACGGAAGACCAGCTAGATTCATTATACTCTCAGATGTGTTTTAATTCAGGAAGGGCTTCTACTAATTCATCTCCATCCTTATCTTCTTCAAATTCATTTGATAACATAATTATTCATAAAAGATCAGAATCAAAAAAGAAACATCGTCAAAAAAGACATAGTAAGACAAGAAGGAAACTGAAAGTTGATATTACACCACTGACAATAACAACGGCTGTATTTGGCGTATCGTTGTTAGTAGTTGCTTCTGCTGCTATAGGATTCTCAATTGGTAAACACGGCAGAGTCGATTTTGAAGCGGTTTTACAGGATTTAATTCAAAGTTGTAGACTCAAATCTATAAAAAACAAATGTCCTTCTGTGGCTCCTGTATCATACAAAGTCATTGATCTGACTACGAATTATACAGAAMACACTACTTCATTTCCTTTTCGATGTGGCACTAAATATATCAAAGTATAAAATCTTGCTCAATTCGACAGCAAAAATGTTTAGTCGCAGTCTTTCTTTAGACTTTTGAACTGACTATACTATACAACTACTTCTTTTCTTGCACTTCCAACAATTTGTATACTAATTCATCATCTTTCATATCATGCATGCTTTTGAACAATTTGCGACTTAATGATTAACTAATTAAAACTTACAAGCTCTTCAAGCAATGTTCCTGTTTATCTATCTATTCATTCACTAGATGTATACTTCTATCATACATTTATTAAAATTCTTGGTAAAACAAACAAATCTTCTCTACTCACTTTTTAATCCATTTTCACTCAACCTCCTTATCACTGGTCATTCATCGGCTATTTCTTCTCCATAGACTTGCTCTCCTACTTTCTCTCACATCCTAAGCGATTCGCCTGTTACTACTTTGCATACTTAATTATAAAAGAAATTATCAGAATGTTGAGCTGCTTTCACCTACAACAATTGATTTCTCCTAATATTCTCACTTTGTAAGATCAATCAATCATTCTGCTATAGTAAAACTTTCACATGAAAATTTTCATTTCCGAATTAGTACAATCATATACAAATTTTACTTGAAATAGATATTATGATCATTCTCTAACGGATTAATGATCAAAAAAAAGAAATGAAAAGGAGGAAACAAAAAAGGAAAAAAAAAAAAGAAGAAAAAAAAACTTTAAGAAAGTGAAAAGGCGGAGCGGAGCTGTGATGTTGTATCATAGTTAAGATGGACAGATGATCATTTGTGGAGGGACTAATAGGAAATATCGGTCATATATATAAAGAAATAAAATTTCAGTCCCGTGCGATAATAGTGATGAGGTAACAAAATTTTATTGATTAATTCATTATTGTTAATCGTCAGTAAACGAATCCTTTACTTGACGTACATTTGGAAATATAAATGAGTTCAAACTACACTTGCTTATTCTTCTACTAGTTGGGTATTGTCAGTCCAGATATTGAATGATAGCGTTGTAATTAGTTGTCATTAGTTGTCATTACTCAGTAATCGATTACATTGCTGATTAGTTAAGTAACTACTTTGAAATAGACTTCGATCTTTTCATCTTCGGATTGGTTTTTCTTCTTCTTTTCTTTTCTCAGCTACAGTGGTGCTTGCATTTGTCATTATAGAGTACCACGTATAGAGGCATCAAAAGAGATTGCGGTAATATCATATCGATTGATAAAACAACAGAAAGAAAATTTTACTTTGTGGAGGCCTTGTTCCAGAGAATTGATATAAGAGAATATATAAAATTGGCAAATATGATTTTAAGTATTGAAAATAGTGCACCATTGTTGATTTCATCAGTAGTATCAGCAACTTCAATACATGCCCTAAGATTTTTATGGGATTTGCCTTTGAGTGATTTGAAACTTGTTGATGGAGAACTTGAAGCAAATGAGCCTGTTGGGGGCCATTTTCAATACCTCACAGTGTTATCATTAATTGTTTCGACTTTTGTTTGTATTTTGTCTGCTTTGTTCTATCTTATGAAGTTCCTTGGTTTGATCAACTCTCACAAATCATCGACTCTGTTCAAGATCAAAAATGGTTTACACTTGATTGCATTGCCTATGGAATTAGTAGTATCTAGTGTTTATTGGCCTTTAAGAATATTTCTTCTGGAGTATATTATCCCTCCTGATAAGCCATTAATTCCTTTGTTCCTTGATATGGAACTACACTTGTTCCCTACAATTGCCTTGTTTGTATTAGGTCTATTTACTGAACAACCACCTTTTCAAAAAGTAGGTTTGAAGATTGGTGCACTAATCATATTCACAATTGCTTCCCTTTATTGGTTCTGGATTCATTACTTGTATGAGTTCAACCAAACATTCCCATATCCATTCTTAGAGGTAGAGTTAATACCAAGGGTTTTCATTTTCTCTGGTGTTGTTCAATTGGCATTGGTTTGGTATGCTTTCACCAAAAACATTTACGGTAAAATTGGTCTTCTAGGTTCAGCATCGAAATAATTTTCATTGTGAGAAAAAAACAATATTTGGGAAACCGAACGGAAAGTCGACTCAAGGTTTGGTGAACACAGCAAGGACAAAAAAAGGAAATAGAAACGTAAAGTAGAAAATAGTGGTTGCGTGTATAAAGAATTGATTGTATTTGATAGTAGACCAACAAATTCAAGCTCTGAACAGATTTTCGAAAGATCCCTTGATTGATCCTATAGCGAGTGGATATGTATTTAAATGTATGAAAAGTATTGTATCTATGCCTATTCCTTCTTTTCTTCCACGTTCTATCAAAAGSAGGTTTATGAGAACCATAACGATTACGACGCAATTGAATTATAGCTKAGCTCTCGCTTTCTTCTCTTCATCCGTCTAGCCATTCCAATAACATTCGCCGAAAAAAAAAAAATTTACTTAATATCACTGGTAATCGAGCACCATTAATTAAATTTTTGTTTCGTTCACCAATATGAACCTGAAGCTCGAATACTATGTATCGCAAGCAATTATATGTATATCTATGGAACAATCAGTATTCTGTGCAGCAGTATTATAGTCGTACACGCCGTACGACTAGGCTACCTAACTTGCCCAGACTATGTTTTGAAAGGATTCCCTGCCGATTCACTCATCATAATCAGTCATTCAGTCATCAAACTACTTCTCAACTGTCAATAGTCCTTCAATAGTCCTACAGCATCTTCATTTTCTCCGAGCTTGCTTTTACATTTCAATAAAACTCAATCTAATAATTCGATGCCACACCTCCCAACTACGTCTTCCGCCATCAAATGTTTTCTATTAAGAAATCCTATCTACATATCCAGCGGGGTTCCATTCTGTCTGGATCACCAGATCTGCTTCGTTGATGGTGCATCAATCACTGTTCCCAAACGGGATGCTTTCGAAGTTTAAAGTTCCAGTCGCGGGAAAATTTCAATACCATAATTACTGAAACCAGGAACCCTGCTTATCAAGTGAGGTAACTTAATCCCCAAACCTGGATAATTCATTCTTTTCTTTTATTAGACATGTACACTAAAGTCTAGCTACGTTCCTTACACCAAGGTCCCCCAAGAAACGACAGTTTCAGCTACCATCAAATCATGAAAAAGCATCAAATAACGTATTAATTTTCTGTTTTTCTTCTCAAAATTTTAGTAACCCAAACTAAATTGAATTATTATATTATTTTTTTTTTTTATTTTCAGAAGGGTTTACCATTCAATCTCTTCTTTTCTGTCAACCCCGTCCTAGATGACTCACAGCCTAGTCGCTCTTAACGGTATATCTCATCTGGGTAGTAAAACCTTATTTCCCTAACCTAATTATTATGCATCATGGCTTGCATAATTTGACTGTATTTTCCACATTGGACAGACAAAACGTGCAAGAGAAAATAGAACGGAGAAAAAACAAAAAAAGTAAAAAATAATAATAGTAATAATAATAAATAGAAAAAGTAAGGAAAAGAGGCGGTTAGAGCGATGGAAGTTAGCCAACTTTCACCAGTCATGGAAAAGAGAATGTTCATGTTCCAGCAGTAGTGGTTTTTTGTTTCCCAACTTATTATCAATGTATCTGCGACAGATATAAAAAGAGAGCAGGCATTGAAAGTGTGAAAATATCCAGTCCCGCGTAAAGATATAGAGATTCGACTACCAATCACTTGCAACAGTCTGTCGAAGCAACAGAGTATCGTGTAAAAGACTGGTGCTTGTGAGAGCAAATGAAGACAAAAGAGGAGAAGATCAAACGTTTGGAAGAAGATCAATGAATATACATTAAACGGAACTACAAAATCATAAAAGAATTATTTACAAGAAGGCAATACAGAATGCAGTATGCATAACATAGTATATACAAGGACGACACAACAATCGATCATACTGATTCTGCCGAAATTTTAATCAAATCACAATTACCATAGTTGGTCATAATGGCCAAATTGAAGATACTACCGGATTAACTTTTATATTCATTGTTAGATTGATTCTTGATCATTCATGAGAACCAACTATTAAGAATGTCCTCAATTACTAGTCCTGAAATTGCAGCATTGACTGGTAGTCAACAGAACACAATCAAAATCTTAAGCATAGTATCAAGCTCATTATCAATAGCGTCAGGTTTAGTATTTATTGCAATCATAATATCAGTATGGAAATTGAAATGGAAATTAGATTTGAAAGATACGAATTTACGGTTCAGAGTTTACATCATTTCAATATTGGTATTCTATGACTTCTTAAAAGCTGTTGTGTTTCTAAGCTTTACTATTATGTATAAATTAAGGCGTCCTATCAACTGTGAAATAAGTGGATTTTTTCAGGCATACGCAGTTGAAGGTGGTGATTTTACAAATTTAGCGTTAGCTTTGCATTCTGCTTGTACAGTATTCTTCTCGATGTCAACTGGTTTATTCGAATTCAGATATTATATGTATGCAGTTCTTGGATTTATGCCACCAACATTAGCAGCATTAGCATTTATAAATCCAGGACAGGCTTATGTTATGAGGGAAACATATTGTTCTTTACCTACTCGTCCTTTATGGTATAATCTAGTCCTCAACTGGATCCCAAGATTCATCATTCTTACCTTGGTAATACTAGTTTATGTTTCTATCTATTGCTATGTCATTTTGGAGTTTAACAAGCTACAGCACCAATTCCATATTGCTCAGCAGCAGAGTTTGTTAACCATTGACACGGAAAATACAGAAAAATCAAAATATAGAATAACAAGCTTTATTAAGAAAAAGTTCCACTCATTGGTTGAAATCATCAAATCAGCATGGTTATTGGTCTCAATATCAGATAACTCATTATATAAGTTAGAAAGCGAAGTTTCTAAAGAGGAAGAAGAAGCCGTTAAAGCAAGGAATGAAGGAATAATAGTAGCAGAAACGGAAACAGAGACCGTTGATGGGATATCAGCATCTTCATCATCTTTGAAGAAGAAATCAAGTTCGCCCGTCGAAATAGAAGGTATTGATGTAGCTTTTGAAGCCGGTAATAAGGCAAGTCAGTTGACAGAGCTATCACACTTAAGGGCACACTTACATAATGAGGCACTTGATAAATTTGTTGCTAGAAAAAGAAGAATAACAACTCAAACAACTACAGTACTGTTGTATCCCTTATCATACACGTTATTATGGCTATTCCCATTGATTGCGTATTGTATTAGATTATCTGGTTATTATGGGAARGTAACTTGGCTATGGTATTTAACTGCGTGGATGAGGCCGTTTAATTGTACTATCGATGTTACGATTTTTGTTATCAGGGAAATCATCTTCTCTTCAAGATCTTCTCAACGAATGAATTCTCAAACCCAATTGGAAGAAGGTAAAAATAAGAAGAAAGATGATAGTGATAATCACAACAGCAGTAATAATAGTAGTAATAACAGCAGTAATAATAGTAGTAATAATAAGAACAGGAAGAATGGTGACGGCACTTCAATGAATAATAGGGGAAGTTCACTACCAGATTCTGAATCATTTCTTGCTACTAGTAAGGTTGGTGGTATTGATGATGAAGACAGACCAATAAATGACTATAATTATGAATCAGAACAAGGTGAATCTGGTTCAGCTTCTGATAAAGAGATTGACTTTTGGGAGTTTTTACGAGAAGGTCCTGAAGGAGTTAAGAGATAACAAGAATTTTGAGTACTCTGGATACTATGAATGGGAATGACTGTGTTGATAATGGCATGGATAGGTTTAATGTTTAATATAAATGAAGAGAAATGGGTTATTAAGTAGTTTTAATTCTAGGGTTATAATATATTATTTAGTTCTACAATTTAACTAATGCACGATAGTAGAACTAATAGAAGACTAATGTAGTAAGATCAATCTGATTTGATTTATCGTAGTAGTAGTAGTAGTAGTAGTAGTAGTAGTAGTAGTCGTAATTTGATGACAGATACTTATAATTTATAACCTATATAACTAACTGACGAAAAAAAAATCCATAAATCATTCAATGAAAGACAATTAAACACAAGTTCTTAYTATGAAACGAATCAAAGCGTAATCAATGATAGACCATATCATTAATCACTGTAAGCGAAGTCAGATTAGAAATCAGAAATAACACACTTCTTAATAAACGGAAGGTAGATGACAATAAAGCTGTCAATAATGAAGTGAAAAGTGGAATAATAGTAGTAATTAGTAGAAGCAAAATAAGGGTAGTGTCAATTATCATTCAAGAATCATTCTTAAAGGAAAAAAAGAAGAAAAATTCAAAAAAAAAAAACTTTAATAATAATATAACAATTAGCAGTGAAACCAATAAGCCCTGAGTTTCAATAAGTGTACGATTTCTATTCGTGCCAGAATCGATACTTTATGCTGAGTATAAATGCAAGTGATCATATGATCGTATGCTAAAGCCGCCTTGGAATTCTCTATTTCAACCATATAGAACTAAATTGTTCAAGTTGTTTTCACTTTGAATAGAAAGAACATTCAAAACATCATCGTTGTTCTTAATCGACTTCTTGTCACTGTCAATTCCATTCTTATAGTAAAGCTGATTCAACGATATCACTAATCTTGTTTCAATGTTATTTTTAATATCATTGAATAGATTATTAGAATATCTATTGATGTTGAAAACAATAGCTTCTTTGGATAATTCGTTATAATAGTACTTCACTTTCAGTTTGTCTTTAACTGATGGTGGATAGTCAACTGGACAGATATTAGTCTGGAAAAACTCAACAATTCTTCTATAGTTGCTCAGTGACAATGTCAACACACTGAACAGATAGTCATTGATTGATTGAACTGATTCAGCTTCTTGAGTGAATTTACTGGGAAAGTCTGGCAAAGTTTCATCTTTCATGAAAGCAGGAGTTAACTTTTTGAGCATTTCATGAAATTTCTCAAAATCGTACTTAGTTTTAATGATTGGCTTGACTTCACCATTAGACATATTCACAGCTATGTTGTAAATGAAAGGAGCTCTTGTGTTAAAATGGATCCCATCATTGACAATACAACTGTTAATTATAGCTTCACTAACGTGAACTTTCGGAGCTGTTGTGATAGTAATAGTAGATGATGATGCGCCTGAGACGTTAACAGAGGATGCACTAGAAGAAATGCTTGGAATATTGCTAGTTGAGCTGTTAGCAGATTTTGAAGGAGTTGCAGGTAAAGTCRTTGGTGGTACGGATGATATCAATGAAGATGAAGAAGAGTCAAATGATGAATAGTAATGAAATGAGTTGTGTGAACTGCTGCTCTTATAATTGGATGTTGGAATAATTGAGCTAGCACTCGAAGAGTTCATCATTGATGTAATACGACGACCAAAACTGCTTTGTTTCTTTTGATTCTTAACTGGTGATTTTATATCAATAACAGTATGGAAAGTCTTTTTACTTCCAGTATCATTATTACTACTGTTGTTGATCGATTGCAATGGAATTGAAGATTCTTGTAAAGCTCTGTTCTCATCACACCATTCTTCGACAGTTGGTAAACCAAAATCGTTCAAAAAGGTTTCAACTTCACGATCTTTGACATATTGAATACTACCTTTTTGATTCTTTGTATGATCAATGATTTGAACAAATTTGGTACCAATGAATCTTGGTTCCTGTCTTGTAGCAGAAGGAATTTGAGAGATCAGTTTRGCAAATAACCAATCGCAGCCTTCAGTTCTAGCGACAATTTGAATATATTCACCAATGTTTGCAGTCAACTCATTGTCGTATTCAGCTACCCAGTTGTGTTTAACTTTACCAGTTAAAACTTTTGGTTTAGGTGTCAAACCTGGTAACCTTGGGAAAACAGGCATACTGAAAGATCTCGGCACGTTCTTATTAGTAGTGGAAACCCTATTTTGAATCTTTGTGGGAGTTTCAATAGGTTTCTCAATCTCAGAATGAGGTTGAACTTCAATATCTTCATGTGGTAACTTCAGAGTAACTTGACGAGATTCAGAAGCACTGAAAGGCTTTGATAGATTCAAAGGAGAAGTTCTAATTGATTCATCTTCACTTGTAAAACTACAACTTGGAGATGACATTTCTCTTGACGAAATCAAAGATGAAGAAGATGCTGTTGAACAATTAGATGGAGAATTTGGACTATTTGCTTGGTTTGACATCTTGACTTTAGGAGTGGGAAAAAAGAAGTTAGTTGCTGTGTAAATAGAGGGTGATGATTTTAGTGTGTACTTTGTATTATGGAAAGCAAAAGAGTTATCAGTTGCTGGTGAACTTGTATCTGAATTTGAGCTCAAACTTGAACTTGTATTTGAATCCTCATCAGAATAGATTGATGATGAAATTGAAGATCTGTTAATTTCGTTAATATTCAGAGCAGATTCTGAAGATTCATTAGCTGAATTGTGGTCGCTTTCATCTCCATTTTCACTGGTGTTCTCAATTGACGGGCGACGAATAAATTGTTTTGATCTCATTTCACTGTCTASAGAAGCATTCTTCCCTTGGGGTCCTAAAATGTGTAATTTCCACCCATTGTACTTGATTTGGAAATCCGCTTTTTTCACTAAACCTTTGATTTTCCTTAAAGGGTCCTCAGCAATGAAATATTCAGGTTTGGTTATATCTTCATCATACACAAGAAATGCATCACCTTTCATATAGGAGATCTCATCAGAATCAAATGTTCTATACGTTTGATGAGCTTGAATTATATACCTAATGGCCCTCAGTTTTCCATTAACTGGATCTTTCGGCATTTCGTATTCGTTTGGTGATAAGTTGGCAATTCTAATATTGTGACAGGTTATTTTCTTGGAACTTGGTGATCTTTTGAAAAAACTAGAAAATTTACCTGATTTTGAAACGGTCGGATCAATTACTTGATCTTGAATAGCATTAACAGTTTCCATTACTCTGTATATATAATTAATGAATGGATCAATCAAATAGTTATTTGACAGGTGACGAGAGTACAGAACAACTGCTGATGTAAACGAAGTCCATTTCGAGGGGAATTTTTAAGAAGGAGGGCGGGCATTTCATGACAAGTCCCATCATTAGGTTTGAATGCATTTTAGCAAAATGGGCATTGATGATGTATATATATGAAACCTGATAATTCTATTATTTAGTTATATGAAAAGAATATGAAAGGTGATTGCTACAAAAAACCATCATCTAGCAGAAATAGAGTTGATTAATGATGAAGCTGGATAAACTTAGATTATTTAGAATAACTTAATTCCCAAGTCAAATCCATCATAATTAATAGGGTAGATGATGATATATAGCAACGATACTGATTTTAGAAGTAGCCAGATTCTTGAAATTTATTGAGGAGCATTGTTAACGTTGCTAGAGAACCTTCTCTATAGCTATAAGCCTTCATTTGTCTTATCATTATTATTTTCAAAAGACTTCTGTTGACCGTTGGCGAAATTTTACATGAGCAATGTAACTGCTAGTTTTAGCGAAACTGTCAAATCTTTTTGAATCTTTGAGTTGAAATTCGGAAAGTTTGTCGCCAATTAGGTTGACGAGCTTCCCTGCAATTATTCCAATTCAGAAACATTATTCAAACTCTAAATCAAGGTTCAGAAGCAAGGAACTCATTTAGGTAGTAATAAGAATGAGAGTACTACCTAATTGGGTAATAAACCTCAATTTCGTTCTCACTTGGGGCTGGTATTGCACTCTCAGGAGGTGAGAAATTGGCATAGGGTGAGGTCGAATGTTAATGTTGTTAGAATAGAAGAAGAAATACGATAGAGAAATGAATTCACAGGAGTAAGAAGTTATCTTGAAGGAAAATTACATGAAAAAGATCAAAGCTGTTGTGAAATTGATTTGATTTGAAGTTTACTCGTTTGTGAGAAGACAATCGATGGATTAATGAAGTTATCGATAGTTATTGGCAACATATAATGTATCCTAGTGTTGTAAAATAATTATCGTAAAACTATTTGAAAATATGAATTTGAGCAATAGCAACCGAAGCAAACTTGAAYTTAACAGCTACTTTTTAGGGAAATACTGATGAGCCAAAACGAGGTTAACAAAAGTTAGAGCAATATATGATCCTGTATAAGCAACCCTTTGCTTTCACTTCAATATATATAGTGATTCTATTGCTACTTTTTTCTTAAACGAAAACTGATCGCTTATGTTTTCTAGGTTGTAACGTATATATTTCTATATCATTTCTAGAGTGGAAATTTATGGTTGCTATCAAGTCAGATGAACTCCTTGACAATAGATGCCCGTGGTAATCTTTATTGTAATCCATTAGGAATAATGTGGTAGATACTCCATTCCAGTTGAATTTAGTTTTAGCTACTTATTATGTGAGAATATCTGATATGCTTGATGTTTAATCCACTTCTCTCAACACCTACCTTCCTTGCGTAACAACTACTGCCCATGTGGAATATTCAATCTCACAGTCAAGGAGATTAGATAAAAAATTTGAACCTTGAACCTCAACCCGTTTTCTTCACCATTTATATTTGGGAAGAACAATCACTTTTATTTTTTTTCCGCCTGGTAATCCGCATGTTTGTCAGCATTAGACTTATTGATTAGATCTAATATAGTACTGGCTTCTGATGTAATATTATGACAGACGAAACTCGCTTAATATTTTCATTAGAAATTTCACCCTTGACACTAACCTTCAGTTATAGCTAAAATGTTTAATTAAACTTCAAACGTTATTTGCCCAGTTTTTTTAGAAAGCCAATGACTATATTTACTTACCCAATTTGGAAATAGGCAGCTCAATTAATTAGCAAGCATGTGATAGAAACAGGAAATAATAGTAATGACAGCGATCGTACTGAAGCAATGAACAACTGATGAATGAATTGGAGATGACATTTATCAGGTTCTGAAAGTGTTTACTTGATGAGTTGAAAAGAAAGGAAAGCAGATATTTGAAGTTTCAGAAACGCTATTAGACGACAATTTACTAATTTGCGGTTGTCGTTGTAAAYAATACATAGCATCATATTATGTGAAATAAAACGGATATAGACAGAATTTATGTGTGGAATGAGACCTACATTTGAAGTACGAATAACGATGGTAATTCTAATATCTTGTGATCGCACCATTAATAAGTGAAAATAATAGTGCCAGAAAGGCGAAAGAATTTAACGATGACTAGGATATGCACTATTGTAAATAGTATTTATAGAGCCTCTCACACATATGAGAGTATGTGTGTACTTGCCATATTGTAACAATTTAACTTTTTTTCTTCTTATAAATCATTGGCTAGTGATTCTTGATATAATTATATAAATGTAATACTGACTTAGCAATAAAATCGATCTGCTGGGTGAACCACCTATTCTGACTTCGTCAACAGGAATACTAACCGAGCCAGGTATGTAAAACCTGTAGTGCGCGAGCGAGTTTCAGTCATAAAGTTATACAATCATTAAAAAATGGTTGCACTACGTAGCTTTCATTCCCATACTCAATGAAAACTCTCCATAATCAAGAATAAGAAATGAAACAGAAAACTTAATTGCTATAAGTTCCAAGTTCATTGTAAGGACAGCAAGCCAGCATAGCAATAATTAAGCAATCCAAATAGTATACTAATCATGATTTCTTTTCAGTTCATATTCAGCAACAGCAAGCAATAACTTGACATTTCTCATCGAGATATTACTATACGTTGCAGGTTAGCTACCTCGTTGTCTCAGACTAAAAACTATCTCTTTTTTGGTCTATGAGTTAATACATGTTGTGTACAGCCCTTTAAACATCTTCTCATGATTATATAATCATATTATCATCATTTGCATAGTCATTGTAGACTTCATCCCAAGCATCTGACTTGATTTCACCTTTCATTGCCTGTTGAGCTATTGCAAAGGATGAAAGATTGTTATTTTGAGGAACATTTGCCAAAGGATCGCCTAGTGTATTTTCATGGATTGTGTCTGGAAGTAAATGGTGAGCTTTGTCGTGAGTAATAGTAGGAGCCTCCACAGGTTCCGCAGTACCAGCTGATTTTCCCTCATTATCTACCAAATCTGATCCTTCTTCATTTAATTTGATTTGGCGGGAACTTACCTGCTGCATTAAACTTAGAAATTGGCTTTGTTTGAACTTTTCAAATGTTTCTGTAGAAACTCCTACGTTYGGATTATTCATTGCCTGAACAATATGGCCAGCAACTTTAGCTAACTGTTCATTATCAGGATTATCGTGTAATTGTTGCTGTTGTTCTTCTTGCGTAGGTATATGATTTATCTGTGGAGTTCTTTTCTGTTCGGCTTCCGTCGTGTCGTTTCTTGTTTCAACCGTAGGTGCCAATGACGCTTCCACTTGAGCAAAAGCCTTTTCAAATAAGGCTTCTTGCTTCTCCAATGAATGGACCTGTTGATGTTCCGTTTGTTGGGCGATACCAGGAGTTGTTTGAAACCGTGATGTAGAATTCATTTGACCATATGCCAAGTTACCCATCATAGGCATGTGTGCAGGAGCTGAGAATTGCGTTTGAGGTGTTGGCTGTATTGTTGACCGAACCAGAAATTCATTTTGCCATTGATTGTTTGCTTGCTGAGGCTCTCGATGTTGAACAGGGATTCCTAATTGTGCTCTTTGAGATTGTTGGCCTATTTGCAGTTTCGCAAAATCTGAAGACCAATCATTGGTTAGTGGTTGTCTCTGTTGGGTTGCTGGTTGTGCATATACACTTTGGTRCTGAACAGGTTTCATACCTAATCCTGCGTTGTTCATAGGATCATTGTTATTACTAAATTGTGAAAATTCTCGTTCTAGTCTTGAATTCACACTATGAGCTTCTGAGCGGAAGCCTTGCTGGTTGAATCTTCCTGAGCTTTCTTGTTGCAACGTTCTATCTTGTTGTGTATGCTTCTGTAGTTGTTGCAGAGGATTTGATGGTCCACAGTTATCACCACCGGGAAAGATACCAGACATTTTGTGCGTCTTCTTAATATGCAGTTGATTCCTAACTTTTATGTATGCTTATTTAAGCTTCAATATGTTTTAGCCTTCTTGGTTCTAACTGTTTGATCCGTTTTGATCTCTCTATATCAATAAAAGAATTCCTTACTATACTCCATCGGCTCAATATCCATAAAAGAATATATTATTCAGACCATTCCTTAAACGTGCCTTCCTCTACCAATAGTTATTTTATCGTCACCATTTATATTTGATTCTATGTGTCCAATGACTCAAACCTTTCATCAATTCCCCCCTTGTTAATTGAGTCTCATACCGCATGAACTCACCCACAGTTTTCTTTGCTTATGTTAATAAAAAGATGTGAGGTACAACACATTCAAGAGATATATATCTATTCCGCTTTTTGCCTCTGAAGAAATAACCGACACTACCCAATATGGAAACAATTCCCTAGAAGCCGAGGAACAATAATAATATGACTTGAAGTCTCCTGTCACAGATAAATAGCTAATTACATTATCAATATATCAATCAATACACCCATTGCCCAATTAAAGCCTTTCAAACCATAGATTGGAGTTAATCATTGTACAAAGTACAAACAGGTAACTAAGGGAGTAGTGAAYGAGACAGATAGAGTACGATCAATTGTGCTTTACTTTTCATTTTCGCGTTTGCTTCCTCTGCTTATTAATTCTAAGACGAAAGGCTTTATCTTTTTGTTTACTAGAAATTGAAGAACCGATTTGCCAACTCGAGATTGTAAGAAAAATGATGGCCCAACGTTCTCTACAAGTAAGTTTCACAAGTTTATATTGAGATGATGTTGTGTGGCTAAGAAGTGGTGCTCTTAAACACTTGCTACTATCATTGCAACAGATATTATTACGACTGCCTTTAAAATTGAATCGAACTCCGACTCCATACTTAATGTACATACTAACTACTACTAATAGGCTGGAATTGTTACATTCATGGCTGGCGCAGCATTCATTGTTTCTCCAAATCTCCACAACGAATCCAAGAGAAGCTTCTACGACGAAGAGGAAACCTCGTCAGTAACAATTGTTCCAGGAACAACTGTACCAGCCACSAAAGAAGAAGAAGCCAAGTTGGCTCCTCCCAAAATTGTTTCTGGCGTTACTATTCGTACTAGTCCTATCCTAGAAGAGTACGCTAAAACCGCAAGAAAATATACCGTGGGAATCATTGACATAGCAACAAATAAAATAAATGAGTATCTAAATGATTATAACGAAGTTGAAAAGAAAGTTACAAGTACAGTGGCAGGATTGAAGAGCTCTAATGAGGATGTTTTACCTGGTGGAATCTACATTTTAACTGCAGCATTATCAGGAACAATTTTAACTCGTAGAAAGAATATTCTTATTCGCGGAATCATTCCATTATTATTTGGTGCTGCAGCTTTCAAATATTTCCTACCATCAACATTCAACAACACTAGTGCTTTTGTATGGAAATTAGAACAGAAGTCACCTATTGTTGCTGATACTCATCAAAGGATTTATGATGCTGTGGAGAGTGCAGCTGATGAAGCAGAATTTGTTTATGACGTTGGTGTATCACATATGGAAATGACTGTTGGCAAAATCCGGAAATTCGTTTCTGATTCAACAGGTTTAAAAGTTGATGGAGAGGAAAAGAAGTAAACATTCAATTGAAAACAAAATTGTGAATTGAAAAGAATGTGAATTTAAATGTGACTTGAGATTAGAAAAAAGAATTGATGGAAGTTTTGACTTTATGATGATAAGCATTAAACATTAAGCATCAAGCGATTGGTAAATATGTTTATAACTGCGTTATTGTGCAATGGAGGCAGATAATGGCAGTGTATGATGACAATGTGAATATTTGTTATGTTTTCATTGAAATTAACTGCTATATATTATCGACTTATTGTGTTAGAAATATCAATAAACATTTGCATGATGTGTTATGGTATTTTGGTTTTTTGAAAATGTAGAATGAATCATAAAAGTACTGAATGCATAGAACACAATAGTATCATTATTATTTATTATATATCAAATATAGTTATACTAGGAATATACTACATAAGGAAAATAGAGATTGAGAACGATACTGCAACTTAAAATCATCTATAATGCACTTTTTCACTTGTTCCTAAGACCAAAGACCTTTCATTGGTGCTTGGAAAAGCTGAATCTGTTCCTACAATGGACAGTTAGCTGTGATTTTTCCCCTAAGCTATTTCACATTACTACACATCAATATACCATACTAGGAACACCAAGGGAAGCGGAAGGAACATTAGAAGAACGAAGAATAATAAGAGAAAATCATTGTGTACTTATTTAATATATGTAGTTTTCCAGTTCAAAACACATCATAGTAGAACCAACATATCTTCTTCAACATTACCGTATAATTCCTGGACAACTTTTGCTATATTCTGCAGTTCATCAGAAATTATACTGGTAACTAATATATATGAATATAACAGGATAAAATCACTTTCATCTAAAGCATGATCAGAGTCTTTTATTCTTATTTCATTCAATTTCATCAGCATTCTCTTCCTAGCATGCTCAATTGATGCTGGGGACCTGGGCAATGGGAATCCTAGTTTCAATGCTGATGCAACCATATAAAAGATAAGAAATAATCTGTTTTCCAGTTCTTTTCTCTCTGCTAATGTGTAGTTAAGTACTTTTATTTCATTCTCAGTCAATACAGGATCGACAGAAATGAGTCCACTAATGTTTTGGAACGCATCAACTATTGCTTGAGTTGATTTCAACAGTTGGTGATATTTATCCGTAGGGAAGGGTCCTTTCAATCTCGGCTCTTTCGGGGCAAATTTAAGTAATGTTTCCAGTTCGAACATTAGCTGCTGAATAGCTTTTTGATTACCAATTCCAACCAGACCATACGTTTTCAGAGTAGGAACATGATTCGGATGATGGTGAGAATTAGGGGTAGGAACAGGGTATTTCGAAGAAGCAGAAGCAGGGCTATAACCACCGTTAGGACAAGGAATGGTATTATTGATATTGCCAGTAACGTGTCTGATAGTGGGACTTTTTCCATTTTTATAGCTCTCCTCTAATGAATAATTCAAACCATTACCTATTCCTTGTTGATGGTCGTTTTTATACCCAAATAATCCACTATTCCATTTCCCAATTCCTATTCCTATTCCTATTCCCTTTCCTTTGTCTTTCCCATTCTTTTCCTTCCTTCCTTTCCTTTCTTGTCTTTCCAAATCAGCAAACGATGAAAACTCTTCTCTTGGTGGTAAAATCTCATAATAACTCAATGGATTCCGGTTCCAGGTAACTCCTAATCTTAACCATACAATACATAATCCTGTTCTCAATCGGCTTCTAGAAGTACTTGGAAAAATAGTTAACGTAATCATCAATGCCCATACAATTCCTAATAACACTGCAATGAATCTGTGAACAGAAATTTCCCCAATGTATGGTGTATCTCCACCTTCGTCATTATCTTCATTGTCTGATTGTGCAACTGAATAACTGTATAGACAAGACAGATTATACGTCAATAGAATGAATCTTCCAAATGCATTGTTTGCTTTCCATACCAAAATTATGTAAAAACAGGGAATAGCGATGAGAAAGCCCGAGATTGATAGTAAAACAGGGTTCCCGTTGAATAGATTATAACATAAATATGCGGCAAACGCTCCGAGAAACGTTCCGAAGATTCGGAACTTTACAGTCATGGAGGTACCTCCAAGGCTCTTATTCATGATAATTGAATAGGTAACCAGTACCCATTCACCTCTCATAGCACGGAAGTATGATTTCGTAGCAGGGAGGAAAGCTAATAGTGACAGAACCAATGATCCTAGGCCGACTCGGAAACCGAATTGTACTTCCGCCTTCCGTAGGATAAGGGAGAATTTGTATAGTTGGAACGAGAGAGAAAGTGGGAAATTTCGGTTATTTGAAGTCGAGGAGGCCGCGGTTTTCTCTATCGAAGCCAATTGGAGCTTTGAGATTTCCRCATTGATGTTTTCTGCGTCCCCGGTCGGTCGGGTTGTTTGAATTCCGGTTGTTTTGTTTATCGGTGAGTTCCCGAACATGCTATATGCTTTATAGGGCGAGTTAGTTGATCTGACAGATCTGACAGATCCGACAGATCCGTTGTATTCGGAGTTAAAACTCTGGAGATAATCTGTTTCGTTACCGACACCAATTCTCATGTTTTTCTTATTGTTTCTATACCCAGTGTCCCCAATTCCCCCTCCGGTGTTCAAGATATCGTCCACATTCAGTCGATCCGTGTTTTTCCCTAACTGGTAACTCTGGTCCCAAAACCGAAGCCATTTCCAGCTTCTTTTCCCTCTTCCACTTCTGTTTTCACTTTCACTTCCGCTTCCGTCTCCAGTTCCGCATTTCATTTCTTCATACTCATTCAGTATCCCTAAAAAAGCATCTAATTCATCAGCAAAATCTCCTAAAACCCATGAAAAGTTACCACAACTAGCCACAACTTCCTCCTCATATTCAACAATGCCAAACTGTTTGGCTTTAGTGAATAAATTCTGGGAGTAGAGTTTCCCTAACGCTTGGTCTCTCGCCTCATGATACAAGTTTCTAGCTAATTTCAGCGATAGTTTGTATTGGTTATTATTCCTAATTGAGTAATTAGGCTTGGTCCCAAAAGGGATAGCTAAGAGGATCTCTCTCAAAGTGAAAGAGAACGATTTTATGGGTGGACCGAGGTAGTAAACGAAAAGGTCGAAGAGCTGTGCTGCGTCGGTTGCTTGATTTGGAAGCGGGGATTTCAGGTTTGCCGAAGACGTAGTGGGTGTGGCGGTAGCAGCTGAATTGGGAAGCTTGGCGGAGTTTGATGTGGAAGGAGCCTTAATGATTTGCCGTTTAGGAACATTGTTATAGATGTTAGAGTTGGGGTTACCTGAATTAGTAATATTTTCCGTTTCGGAAACAGTTGATATCCCAATAGAATTGAAAATATCTGAATCGGGTGAAACGTCCGAGATTTCGGAATTATTTCCTAATATGGATTCTTGGATGGTAGGATTGTGGTTCGAAGGGTATTCTTTACCCTTTACGGATTTCTGTGGAAATGCCGGACTTCCTAATTGAGAAGTTCGGGTTGAATTTTGTTCCGAATTGGCTTCAATATCGCGAACTTTGTTTCCATATGATGAAAAATTAGGAGCGTTATCCATTACTATTTCCGTTGTTGGGTTAGCTTCCAATTCAGGTTCTGAAACTTTACCCTGTTTTCTTTCTATTTGAATATTTGTATCCGGAATTGAGTCCTCTTGCGTTGAATTGGCCATCTCCTTTTCGGACCTGCTATCTGTTTCTGATCTCAGTTCCGAGTCAACACGAGCATCAGATCTGCTTTTAGGATCCTCGGTAATTATCTCGAGATTAGAATTATTACCACTACCATTATTAGAGCTCAATCTCGTCTCAGCACGTGCTTTCACTTTCGCTTCCGCTTCTGCTGCTGCACTTGCTAATAACCGCCACTGCATCTCAACACTCGATTTTAGACCTCCAACATGTAAACTCATCTTCTTGACAGAATCAACTAAATCGTCCAACATTTCATACTCATCTTCTCGGCCTCTCAATAATAACTCATACCTTGAATCCATTAAATGCATATTCAGTGAGTTAATTGACACTTTTAACCTGTTCTCTATTACATAATATTCATTACTATCAATGCTCTCGCCATTAAGAAACTTTTGTGGTATGATTGATAGTAATGCCGATAGTAATTCTGTAGAGTTATTAAGATTCTTTCTTAATTCTCTCGTTGCATTCTTCGGCCACAGAATATAACATATAATGATAACTAGAACAACCCCGAACAGTACTAATCGGAAGATAACTAGTAGCTTATCAAAAGGAACGGAATCGGAATTGGTTGAACCTTCTTTCACCACGACCGAAATAAGCGTAATAGCCGCCAACGAACAAGCGGTGTTGAAAGTAGGTTTGTTTACTTTTTGCTTCATGTAGGAGATGAATCCTAAAACGGCAGCGGTAGATACCACATCGGTGAAAATGCTTATTGAGACGTTTCCATTTCGGTAAAAAGAAGCAGAAAGCAGCATTGTAAGGGTACTTATAGTGAAAGAAAAGAGTAATGAAGCCGCGACAAACCCAACTGATTCGTGCATTGAGCCTTTGGTTCTTGCTGGATGGAAATAAACCGCAGTTGTACACGCTAAATGCTTTTGATCACTTGTACCAAATAGTTTTGACAGCGGGGTGAAATAAACTGCTTGTGACGCTAAAAGATAAGTAAGAGCGCACTTTAAAATTAATTTGGTGTTTGGGTTGTGGATAGAATCGGAGAAGAGTTGTTTTGATTTCATATAAAGGTTGTTTGGCGGGGTAGTGAGAGGAAAATGGGGAAGATTGGGAGCTGACGGATAAGAGTCGGAAGAAGAATGAATGGCGGAATAGTTAGCGGAAGTTGAGAGAGCTGCTGGCACGGAAGTGGAGGCCGAATGAGAGGAATTTACAGGCCGAACAGTTGATTGCCGAGAAGATGTTGATAGTAATGCAGTATGCTCGGAAGGGAAACTGGAAGAGATATCGGGTAGAATAGGATGCTGAGATAGCGTTATTACTCGTCGAATTCTTTCTCCGGTTTCTGCCCATATCAGAGATCCTTGACGGATAAGCCTATGAGGTAATTTGTAAGTTGAAGACCACATATTTTCAACTTTAGATTCCGAGTTACCCATTCTGGCTTCAGAAGGGAACCTATTACCCAGACCTGGTCTTTGTGGCTTTCGGGAAGATTCCAAATCTGAGCCGAGTTCGGCATCGGAGTAAATGCTTTCTTCGCTTCCATTTAATTGTTCCTGATCAGCGTTCGGCTTCCGGTCTTCGAAGTCATGGTCCTGATTTAATGAAATGTATGACTCTTCGGGTCCTATCTCGGAACCGGCAGAAACAGGAAGAGGAAGTTGATCTTGGAGCTGGGCCGGGAGCGGAGATTGCATCCGACGCCGATTTATGTCGGCTGAAATTAGGATTTCCTGGCTTTGATTGTACAAACGAGCGTCTTCGTCAAAAGAAATATCATTTCCTATATTCGACTCATCATCTCCGAAATTGTTGGACCCTGATTGAGGTTTTATAGGCGATAGGTTTGAAATAGCGGAAAGGATAGTGCTTCTGCTTTTCATTAGTCGTTCCGAAAAGTTCAAACCGGAAGTCTGTGTCGAGCTTGTTGACGAATTGGGATCTTGTGTGGCAGACAATTCACTGTTTCTGATATTGTTTCTATTATTATTATTGCTATGGTGATTGCCACTAGGCGTAGGTGTGCTATCTTTTGTTTGTAAATTGTTATCCATTGTGACCATTGCGACCTAAAACTATCAGCTGAGCCACAGAAATTCTGGTTAAAACTTTAGCTGATCTACCTGAACAGCTTCCCAAGCTACACTGTCTTGTCCCAGCTTCTTGAGCACGTTTCAAAAACAAATCCTAGAGGAACCACTTTCCTCAACAATACAAACACACAATTGCAACTGATGTAACAGAGCCACCATTATCGGCTCAAAATCCTCCAAAAAAAGAATCGACGCTCTAAAATAAATAACTAAACTTCTTTTGATCAAATAATATCCAAAAATTAATAACCTCCACCGTTCTGCTTAATATATATTTGTATTTCCTTTCTTCTCCTGCTACTATAACATTTAATTTACTTCTTCTGCTACTATATGGTTGATCTACCTACAGCAGTTCCACTGAAAACATGCGGTTATGAATCGCAGAAAAGAGACCAGTAGCAAGAGTTATAATAGGAACAAAGTGAAGCCTGATAACAGCAATAAATTAAACAGTCACCTGCGATAGTAACATAAAAATTCAGCAATTATGGAGAACAAACAAACAATGATGAAGAGGAAGAAAAAAGGCAAACACTTACAGAAAACAAAAAAGAAGCGAAGAGATCTGATGGGACAATAAGGTTTTGCGAGTATACGCTGATTATGCATGATATGTGCATAATCAGTGCATGATTTTATGCAGGGTTAGGAGTTGGGTTTACCTGTGGGCATATCTGAAGATACGATAGCTATATGAAGGTATAAAGTGATGTTGACGATTATTCTAATCGTAGGTGGAAGAAAATTTCATACTAGTGATATTTATAGAGATGTGGCAAATGTATGAATATTTCAGATACTACTGAGAACATGTAGACTTTGTGTCAGTGTTAATGTTAATAGTGTAATGATTGATAGCTGTATACCCTATAACAATACAGTAGGAAATTCGCATAATGATTGCATAACAATTGCATGAAGATTGCATGATTTATACATAGTCGGTGGACCTTATTTCCTCGATATGGAAGCCCACGAAATGGAGGCGAGCAATAATCAAAATCTATACTTTTTTAGATAGAATARAGAAACTTCTTAAAGCAGTACGCTAATAGTTTCAAGTTTCATTGCTATAATGATTCACTTCTTTATTGCAAAAAATAACTCAGGAAAAGCCGAAGAAAATTTGCATGCGAAGGAATCCCGATGTAGAAAGATTTAAAATAGTAATAATTACTCAAATGGAGTAGTATCAAAATTAAGAGGGAAACCTACTTATCATACTAGTCTGTGTAAATATCAAATAAAGTTCTAAAACTATGCTGTATGGATGGATGGTAATACAATACGGTTTACTGAGATGATTGCGATTGAATTATTATGAAGAATTGAAATTCCTAGATAATTGAGTAGTAGGAGAATTTATTACAATTAACTACTTGTTTTAATACAAGAAAGCTTAATAAATTTTAATAAAACACTCATTACCGGAAATGAAGAATTACAGTTACAGAGCTAGCCCTGAACCTTAAATTCAAAATACATTATAATGCATAATAAATTATCTCCATTATTACCGCTTTAAGTAACTGATCTCTCGATAGGGTTTACTATGGGTATTCTATCACAGCTTATTTACAAAGATAAGCATTGAAATAAAAGCAATAAAACTATTCAGCACTTCAATAAATTTGATTCTTATAAGTTTCTACCGATGATTCTCTTTAAGTGCTTGAAAATAAATCATTCAAATTTCCTTATGTATATCTATCATATATGCCAAGTAGAAGTACTATACAACTCTTAAGCTAAATGTCACTCTTCTTCATATAAATCACTAGTGACCTAATAAACTAACTAGATCTTCCTATTTTTCAATCAAATGAATCATTTTTGCTTTCGAAACTTCTTCTTTTCCACCTCTCGCTTTTTATCGACTTTTTGCGTGATTCTCTCTAAACTCATCTTAACATCACCTTTCTTGAAAGTGTCTAAATCATAATACAACGGGGCCAATTCTATCAACCATTCGGGCTTAATAGCAGTCACAGTTCTTATATAATTCTTACTTGTAAGGACAAACTCATTATAAATAACCCATTCAGAATCTTGCGCTAACACTGTAGAAGGGTGAATAGAAACTTCCTGGTTATCTTTGACAGTAACATACCCTTTATTTCCAGGCTTTTTTTTAGCAACTTGCATAAAAAATCCTGCAGTGAGTGCTTTACGAATATTTCTTGAATACTTCTTGTCATCAAAATCTGTTGACAATAAATCCAAGTTGTTTCTTTCCATAATTCTTTGTAATTGCCTTCTGACGTTCTCAGCGGATGATAAAGATCGATATGATAAGAAATGATCTCTACACCATCTATTAATATCTTGCTCACCGGAATTCTTGGTTTCAGAGAAAGCATGAAAAACATTCAAGAACGTCAAATGGTCTCCATCAGGATGAGCAAAAAGGTTCTTCATTTCATCGGCCCTTTTCCTTGCTGAAGATGGCCTGACAAATACGTTCGGTACTGATAACAAAGCAACGATCGTAAGAATCTCATTAGAACAGAAGAACTCTGGTGATAAAATAAGTAAGACTGCGAGCATTGGATCCAATGGAAAATCTGATGCTATTCTACCTAGTTGGGTTAAATGTCCCTCATCATCAAGACATGCTAGGTAGTTCAACTCTTCTAATGCTCTCATCATAGTTTCTGGAGCTGGAGGATCCATGAAATCAAAATGAACCAAATCATCAATACCCAGCTTTTTTAAATCTAAAACTGTAGATGATAAATTGGATCTGAGGATTTCAGGGTATGATTGTTCGTTTAGTTCCTTTTTAAAAGCTTCCTCAGTGTATAATCGGAAACATTTACCTGGTCTTGTTCTACCAGCTCTACCAGCTCTTTGTTGAGCACTAGCTTTAGAAATTGGYGATACCAGTAAAGATTCTACTCTGATTCTCGGATTATAAACCTTCTGCTTAGAAAATCCTGGATCAACGACATAAACAATACCATCAATTGTCAAGGAAGTCTCAGCGATATTGGTAGAAATGATCACTTTCCTACCCGGAAAACCATTATAAGCACCAGGAGCAGGCTCAAAAATCTTCTGTTGTTGATATGGTGGCAAGGAACCATACAGAGGATATACTTTCATAGGACCAGCTTGACACTGGCGTAGCAAATCGTCAGATTCATATGAAAGTTTCCTACAAGCATCCTCAATTTCTTCTTCACCGGTAAGAAATAATAAAATATCACCTTCCGGTTCGGTTGCATGTATTTGTAAAACTGTACGAATAGATGACTCTAAATAGTCTCTTTGGAATTCAGGGGTATAGTAAATCTCAACCGGATGAGTTCTGCCCGGTACAGCAAGTAAAGGAGCATCATTAAAATAGTCTTGAAACTTTTCTGCGTCTAAAGTAGCTGACATGACAATAATCTTTAAATCCTTCCGTCTTTCAGTTAATTGTTTCAGTAGACCCATTAGAATATCTGTAGCTAATGTTCTCTCGTGAGCTTCATCGAGAATTATACAACCATAACGAGACAAATCATGATCTTCCATTGCTTCTCTCAATAACATACCATCAGTCATGTATTTGAGGATAGTTTTCGGTCCAGTGTTATTTTCAAATCTAATACTATAACCAACTTCTTCACCCAATTGAACGTCCATTTCATCAGCAACTCTTTTAGCAACTGACATAGCAGCAACTCTTCTAGGTTGCGTACAGGCCACTTGGCGACCATGTAAATGAGGCAAATCATCGAAAAGAACAAACTGAGGTATTTGAGTTGTTTTTCCTGATCCTGTTTCACCAACAAATACCATGATCTGAGTCGAATGAAAGATTCTAATAAACTCTTCTCTTTGAGAGTGAACTGGGAGGTCTCTTCTAACTTTTAGAATCCGGAAATATTCTTGGCTAAAAGGCTTGTTTGTAAAAGGGTTGACTTCCCCTTCTTCTATTATTTCTGCTTGTTTTGCAGTTGTATTGTGTCTTTTAAATGACGAGAATAAGGGATGTGAACTTGCATATTCTTCACCTTCTTTTTCTAATTCTATTGTGCTTTCGGGTTTCGGTGTTTCTCTGCCTTTCAAATGAGCAAGATACGGATTTTCAGGCTCCAATCCCAAATTCAAGCTTGAAACTGATGATTCAAATTTCATTTTTTTAGATCCTGGTTCTCCCATTGTTGATAGATGTATGATATTATTATGGTWTGATAAAAAGGTATTGCTTAAAGCGGATACAATGTGGGGATTGGTGGCTTCTGATGAAATAGTAGATWTATACATATAGACAATCCAAACAATCCAACGTTATATGGGAGAATAATATGAGGGAAATTTTGCTGAAACAAGAGAAAAGCTGTTGATAGATGTTTTGTTTCATTGTTTTGATAGACTAGAGAATGAGAAATAAGCAGCAATTTGTCTCTCTCTATATAAATTTTTTTAAAAGTAAGTGAAAGTTTGAGTATTGAATAGGAAGGGAGATACTGTTTAGGTAAAACAATACTTAAAATGGAATAAAGTACCTGTTCGGGTAGGCAGATATTCCCGGAGACAATGGTGGCTAATACGGGGATGATACTCATAAAAAGGAAATGATGTGATACCGAGGAATTGATTGTAGCCAGAGGAGTGAATAAAGAAGAACACATACAGTTTATGAAGACTAGTTATTGTTTCGAGATATGTCTAAATTCAATGGATTAGCTACAATAATACGAATATTATGACAAATTTCAATCAGGTTTATCCGCATACATGTAAGAACTCATACGTACCTTTGTTTATCATCCTCTTATTATATGATCACCTAATCACATTAAACCATTTCCACGTGATCATATATATATATATATATCACATAATCAACTAATCATCCTCAATTGACGGTTGAAAAAAACCACAGAAAATCATCAAATATCAAATACAAATCCATTCTTTTTATTTATCTGCTACTTCGATGAATCACGACTCCTGTTTTCCGTTTTGATCTGAACTTCAGAAAACCGGAGTTACAGGGAACCGGATTTAAGACTTTGGATCGCACTAGCGTATTTACTTCTAACTCGCAACAAGAACCTTAATCCTTGGAAAGTCCCAACGTCTCCTGGTACCATGATTGGCGTTCGACTATATGAGCTCGGATCTCTGGCTCTCGGAATCTCAAAAGTGGCCTCCGAAAGCTTAAAAATTCAAGCCGAAGCTGTAACCCGTTTTGTGGAAACTTCTTCGCTGACCAAAGGTTGTTCGTTGGCGGCCAGTGCTGTACACAAACCATCTTCAGCCGTTACTAATGAGGGGTYCAGTGAATCACCTATCAAAGGACAAAGACCTCGGGTAAACGCCCGAAAACCCGGCAAATCTATGGCAACTGGCCAAATTCGCCAATACTCTTCTGACTCCCAATCAGGTAAAAAACCAACAGAAGTTATCGGAGAAAAAGTAAAACCAGAGTTTGAATTAGAATCATCGGAAGTTCCGTCTTCAAGATTAAGCCGATTAGTACATTATGGCTCTTTAGCAACAGGCTTGGGCGTTGGAGTTGTCTCAGAATCTCTACGGAGATTAGCTTCTCGGGACAATTCTCATTCGGAAAACTCCTCCCGGTCTCTTATCTTCACCCCCGCAAACATCGAACGGATGGCTAAGAAGTTCTCCCAAATGCGGGGTGCTGCGTTAAAACTAGGTCAAATGCTTAGTTTCCAGGAAAATAAGGTTCTCCCTCCCGAAATCCAGAAAATCCTGTTACGGGTTCAAAACTCGGCTCATTATATGCCGAGAGGACAGTTGGAAAGAGTTATGGTATCTGAATTGGGACACGGATGGCGTAACAAGTATTTTAGCTCGTTTACGGATATTCCGCTCGCCGCGGCTTCTATCGGTCAAGTTCACGAAGCAGTAACTTTAAAAGACCATTCTAAAGTAGTAGTAAAAATCCAATATCCCGGAGTTGCTGATTCCATTGATTCCGATTTGAATAACCTGTTGATGTTACTTACTGCTTCTCGGATGCTCCCTGATGGGCTGTTTCTCCGACAATCGGTAGATAACGCCCGGATGGAACTGAAATGGGAATGTGATTATATCCGAGAAGCACAAAATCTTGAAAGGTTCCGAAACTTACTTTTGGAATCTCGGGACGAAGTATTTGTGGTTCCTCAAGTGRTTCATGATTTATCGGGTAGTAACGTGCTTACCATGGAGAAAATGGAAGGAACTGAGATTGTGAAAGGAGATTGGAACCAAGCCACAAAGAATTGGATTGCCACAAATATAATGAGACTTTGTTTGCTTGAAATAGCTAAATTCAAGTTTATGCAAACTGATCCGAATTGGGCAAATTTCTTGTATAATGAGAAAACGGGTAAGATCGAGCTTTTGGACTTCGGATCTGCTCGAGAATTCTCGGAGAAGTTTATTCACAATTACCTAAACTGTCTCCGAGCCGCAGTAAAACAGGATAGAGTCTTATGTGAAAAGTACTCGTTAAAACTCGGATATCTCACTGGAATGGAAACGGAAACTATGAAGGATGCTCATGTGGATTCCATGCTTGTACTAGGTGAACCCTTCAGTAAGGAGAACCGCGGGAAAGGGTTTGATTTCAGTAATCAGGATATAACCAATAGGGTTCGGGCTAATATCGGTGTTATGTTACAGCAACGGTTAACCCCTCCACCAGAGGAGACGTATAGTTTACACCGGAAATTCTCGGGATCATTTTTATTGTGTGCACGAATGAATGCTAATGTCCCTTGTGCCGAGTTGTTTGAGGAGATCGTCGGGTTGGATGTGGTGGAGTAAGTAAAGTCGAAAGTTGAAAAGAGGAGTAAGTTATGTATATAAAGCTAATCATGTTTGTTCATATTCTGCTGAAAGAGGCAAACAAATTGAGATATTTTATCGTTTCAGGAAGAAGAGAACTAGTAGAATTGCTGAACTAGGATAATTTTGGTTGACTAGAAAGTAAATGATTTCAAATAAGGTGATTTTCGTATCTAATTTCGAGTAAGGACGGAAAGTATGATCCAAAGTAAATGAAATGCTTCAAATAAGCAAAAACTTGTTTCATTTTGAGGAATATAACTAAATTGACTACTGAATTTGGATACAATTACCTAATTTAATTGCAAATCTTTAGCTTATACTTCATAATATGCTTTTGTGCCATAATTACTCATTTATTATGCAACCCCATTTCCGGAAAAGCAATACTTCGAGCTTCTGAAGATTCTTCTTAATTTCTATATATTAGCGCCGTAATTCAACCCGATGTTCCGCTACTTTTTCCGGTCTTTCCTCTAGAGTTATCCATGTTTCTTCTCTTTCCGCCCAAACTATTCTACAACCTGCGTTCTTCCGATTCAGAGATCGGGTTTTCTGATAAATTAAAGCTTCGGGTGAATTGATCCCGAGGAATATCCAATGAAGCCGAAGTCATTCTTCCCGCCCAGGGAGTAGCCCGGGAATAAGCCGGAGATATTACTGAATCTACAGTATTCCGATTCTTGCCCTTATTTTTGTACCGAGAACTTCCCGATTTACTGCGAGCTAACGCATCCCAATCCAAATTAACCGGCAAAACCACCTCATTAAGCCGATCGGATGTAAGCATTTCTGGATTTGCCATTAACGGAGAACTTCCTAACGCCTGATACAACTCATCTTCTTCCGAGTCTCCGTTTTCTTCCGATATTATATCTGCCATTCCCATTCTTATCCGTTTACATCCTGCCACATCTATACTATTTCTACCCGGAGTTTTCCGAGCAGACTCTAGAATTCCTGGTTTAGACATCCGTGACCGCAGCTTGTGAAATTCTACCCGTTTGTTCTCTAGCGCCTCTTCATTCGATAGTAGCACACAGATATCTAATGCTTTCTGCCGTATATTTATTCCTTGATCTATACCGTTACAGTCGATGAATTTGAACTCCGATAAGCTTTTTACTAAATAAGCTCGGGATTCTATCCATTTCAAGAAGTTCTCGGAAGCAGCAATAACACAAAACTTGATTATAGCTAGTGCTTTATTTACATGTCTCCAGTCTTTACCGTTGGAGTTTAGTCTTTTCAGAAGGATTTTGGTAACATCGGATAGTTTCCGGCTAGAAAATAAGGTTAGAAATAAAGTTGCAGCAAAAAGAGGGGTAGGAGCAGGAGGGGTTAGTTTTGGGGTAAATTTCGGAGAAAACAGGGTATGAAAGTTAGAAGAAGGTATTGTTCAAGAGCGGTTTGGAGTCGCCTAGCTGACTGGTAATTACAGTGCAACCCATTCCGCTATTATCTCTCTCTCCGATTCTGATTTCACAATCATGTCCCGGTACTTCAAACTTCTCTTTTACTACCTCATTCCTTATCCTTATCATTTCCAAATCAAACCTGCTATCGTTTCCGGTATTCTAGTTATCTCACTCACCTGTCAAAGGTTAGCTGCGAAATCTCATTCAATTCATCCATCGAAGGACCCCACGGATCATTGCTTGTAGCTAAAATAAAAGGTTAGCAATCTATGAATAATTCCAGGACTTCGAAAACCTTTCAGAGTTGTTCCGAATTCTTCCATTCAATCCCTTGACTTTCCTCCGGTTCTCAGAATATCAAACATACAATTGCGCACTTTTATCTCCGTGCTGGAGTACCCGTTTGTTATGTTCTTTATCTGTCGGATGACCTTTTTTGTGGTCATCTTTTCCCGTTATAATGTTTTATTGACTTTCTGTTCAGTTTGTTCCGCCCTCGGCTCAATTACAGAGTAACCCTGCGTTTTGACGAGCTGATCTTATCTGAAGCCGAGACGTACAATGATCAGTGATGGGATGATCTGATGGTTATGCTACCAATTATCAGTAATGTGACCTTGTTTCGATTCAGTGTACAAAGATGGAATTTGTAAGGTGCTCCGAAAGATTTAAATTTAGGTTGAAATGAAGCCGAAAAAGACCGAACAAGTAAGGGTAAATGTGAAGTTCGGCCTCTGATGAAGAACTGTATGATTTCTTTGTAACTTTCCCGATTTGGTAGGGATATCCATGCGTTTTTATAATATGAAGGATACGAATTAAGAATCCAAGAGCACGTGATCTACAGAAATTGAAAGTTATATCACGTGAAAATATTTTGGAGATGATATATTAAAACCGGAGAAAATAAATTCATATATAATATAAGAGTGACGATAATGACATAATAATGAGTCAAGCGTAGTGTTTTCAATTCAATAGTGACAAATTTTTTTCGTATTTCTATTTCCTGTACTCTAAATATGATAGCTATTCTAATGCTACAAATGGTTCCTGTTGTTGTGAGTAAAACATTATACAAGTGCAAAACTTGCCAGAATTGGGACAACGGAATAAATGATCAATTAAGAAATATAGAAAGAGCTGTCTGTAATTGAGTTGTTTCAACTATTAGACTATTAGTGATCTTTGCCAGATCTGATATTTGTATGCTGCAGTGGTAAGAATAAGACAGGGATGGCAACAACAGGGGAATGGTATACTGAATTCCTCGGTTGATCTCCGTCGGAACAAAAAGACAGTTACACGCGATTACACAGGTAATGAGCAGCTGTGTAAATGTTCAATTTTCCGTATAAAATAGTAATACGGTAGTCGGGAAGGAGAGAAGAAAGTATTTATACGACCAAGTTTATAACCAAAATGTTAAGGGAAACCTCGTTGAAATATTGCGCCAAAGTAATTGACTTACCAGGAAGTTTGCCTAATTTGACGTAGTTTAACCAGGACAGTTATTTTGTATCCGGCGACCTTTCACCAAAATCCGTTTCCTTAGTTAAATATATGCAAATTAACCTATCACCTACTGTACATGAGCCAGAAGTTAAATGCCAGGATTGGCAACTTTATTACCTGATTTTCTCAYGATACTCGTACTTTCTGCTTATGCATTTCCAAATTGAGGCAGCAACTTCCGTTAGTTACTTAAAGAAATTTGATCAATACCCACAATATGTATCGCTTGCATAGTTGTCTTGCTTAAAAGGTAATTTTAGTACCCGTAGACTCCACAATTCCGACTTTTCCCCTGGCTGCTTTTGCCAAAGCGGCACCGGGCGCGATTTTCGGCTTCTCTCGCATACTCTTCTTCTTCTTCTTCGTTTTCTCTGATGAAACATTTGTATTGGCGTTGTGATTTCCCTTATTCTCACTATCGAATCCACCTTCATAATAGCTTTTACTATTAGTAGTGCTAACTTCTTCGGCTTCATGGGTGACATCCCCATCATCATTTCCGTTTTCTATGGCTTTGGCTAACATCTTAGGATTTCGCTTACTTCTATCTTCTCCATATTCCATTCGTAACTTTCGCCCGTTCATGCGATAACACGATTTATCCTTTAATGCTGCTGTGGCTGAATCAATTTCTAAAAAGTCAATAAAACTAAAACCTTTACATTTTCCTGAATCTTGAAATGTAGCCATTCTTACTTTAACTATCTCACCGTATGATTGGAAATGCATAACAAGTTGATCTTCCGTAGTATCAAATGATAGGTTTCCTACGAAAAGGATTCGAGATGGYGGATTTGAATTACTATTATCTCCAACAGGCTTTGCCGGTCTTCCCTCAAATGAACTAGCATTCTTGATGAGTAGATTTCTTCCGTTCAGATTACTCTCAGATAAACTAATAGCTGATTGTAAAAACTGTGGTCCTGAAAAGTCAACATAAGCAAACCCTTTTATGCTTTTCTTATTCTTTCCTGATGGAAGAAATGCCCGAGTTATATCTGACTCGGTGATCTTATAAAGGTTATCTTCTCCGATMGGATCATCATTGTTATAAACTGGATAAGGTGCAGTCTTAGCAACCAAATAACGGATAATATCATCTTTCTGAGTATCATATGAGAGATTTCCAATCCAAATACCATTTTCACTTTTGGATTTTGAAGATTCTTGTGCCTTCTGAGGCTTCAATTCTTTGTTTGATTGTTCGTTTGATTGTTCATTTGAACTGCTTGTATCGTTTCCTGAGGAGCTTTTTTTAGCTTTCTTCTTTTCTAAACGCTTCTGCTTCTTTGAAAGAGGCGTTGGTTCTTCTAAATCAATTTCGATTTCTTCTAAATCCCGTTTAGAGGAAATTTTCTCAGATTTTGAAGAAGATTTGGAGGATTCTTCAGACTCAGACATTGCACAGATAGTCCTGTGATAGTTATGCTATTTGAAAGAGATGACAATAAGAGAGAGTATTGTATAATTATTGGAGCCAATTAAATATTGTCAGGGTAGRCAAAGAGGTTGTGACAATATAAACTGGAATTGAGACTGATTTAAGCTATTGGTTCGTATACATTCAATATTAATCTATGGCCAATTCTAGAGAATGGTAATCGTGATAATAGGAAGATGCTTAAAAAAAAATTTCTGTGTCTCAAAATAGGGGGTGAAATATGGATGGATATGGGRAATTTCGGAAATCCTGATGACAGATATATAGTATGTTTTCCGTAATTGAAACTAATCCCGATTGGGAATTGTAGCATATGGGATTCTATCACGTTTTAGTGGGTCTTTCCTGTCTGCTTTTTTATGCTGTAACTAGAACAAAGGACATAGTTTGTGCCTCTTTAAACAGGAGTATCATTCTAAGGAGGAAATAGTTAGGTCGAAGCTTGTTTGAATGTAAAAGGAAATGACTAATGTAAGAGATCTAATTGAAAAGTAGTCAAGTAACATCTACAAGTTTCCTGTTTCCATCACTTTGCTTCAACCTCTTTGGCCAAGCTATTCTATTCTTGGTCTTCACTGAAACGTCTTCTCTGTGTCTCTTTCGGGTAAGCTTACAAGAAAGTTATTGTCTTTGTCCATAGTTATGCAGGACAAGCCCTAGTCTTCAGTGTGACATGCACAAACTCAGTTAACACTTAATTTTACAGCATTCATATATACATAACTCAAYCTTTAGCAATTGGTTAAAACTATCTATAAGAGCTTTAAATTTTTTGAATAGAATTAGACATTTCTTTATCTTGTATTTGCAAAAGYAGAGACCTTCAGGCTTCTTATTTATCCCAAAAGCTTACGTTCCATTATCTCCATTTAACTAGACCCTTCAACTATTACAATGTCATAGCTAAACCTTAAACAAAGTATCTAACCAGGACAAAGACCCTAATAGACCCCCAGCGTTTTTTCTTTCACAAACGACTTTGCTCTACACACATTTTCTTCTCTATTTTTCTCTTATTTCCTATTATATGATACAAAACTATCAGAAAGAAGACTTCGGAAGTGGAAAGCAGATCATTTTCTCAAAAGGTTTCTTCAAAAGGAAAATACGAAACTCAAAGCGGTCAGAAGTAGGATATACTYCGAGCCAAAGTTCCCCCTACTTGTGTTTCCAGCAATTACAACATCAGTGGATGTGTTCTTCTCAGTAACGGAAGAAATAAACGACACGAATTTGAAAAGCTCGGCAATAACAGCTAAAATTCAGAAGTTCAAATCTCGGTAAAGCTCATTTGTTTACCCTTTGCACACATATTCTTTGTATCATTTTGTCTATCGTCTGTTTTAATTTTTCGAAGATGCCTTCTGACAGTTTGTGATTTCACATTCACATAACGGAAGCGGAAAACCAACCGAGAATTTGTTTGAATTTGTTCTGAGTCTGAATCTAAACCTTGTTTATTGGCAGAACTTTTTTTTAGTAATTCCGAACTCCACGGTAAAAAGAAACGGAACRGAAGCAAGAAAAAGAAAACTACAACCATAAACAGTGTATCCTATCAGCATACAAGCATCGACACACGAACATAAATATCTCCTGTAGTATTTCATCACCATATAGACTTTCATAATGGACGCGCTTTCATGTTCCTCAAGCGCTTCGTCAGCATCCGCTTCCAGTACCAACTTATCCTTAGCTTTGAGCGGAACATTTTCTGTTGTTTCATCAGAGTTCATTGGACCCAACTCCGAAATAATCGTGCGATTATGCCAATATTACATTCGACAACGTAACACAACGGGATTAGCCATGTTGGCTCGCCACAAAGGTATCCCTTCCTCGCTTCGGCAGTTTGCGTGGCCTTTGTTGCTCATAGATCATCCGAATGTATTAGATCCGATGATTATGCCAATCCCAGAAGAAGAAATCTTGAATAAAACCTCGAAGCTATCTCGGAATGAAAACTCAGAAGAGTTTGAGCTTGTTCCGATAAAACAAATCCGAACCGACATTTCCAGAATTCGGAAAAGATTACCTCCTCCTGGAGAAGATTCAGAATTAGTTGATACAGCAGATACTTTTTTCACATGCATAGAAGAAGCAATTACCCGGTTTCTTAATAAATGGGGTCCATTGGTTCCGTATGATCCAGGAATGACTTGGGCAGCCATGGCATTAGCGGAATGGATTCCGCCTATTTATAAAACAAACTGGATACTTTCGGGATGGAAAGGAGTATTACTGGAAGATAACTACAGGAATCTACAGACTGATTCCAATATTGATTTTGAATTTTTTCAGAATTATCGGCCTGACATGAAATTTCATGAAGTTTATGAACGTTTATTGCTTGTTTTGTTACATTCTGAAGAAGATTTAGTAGCGGAAGTTGTTCCTGAGTTGCATGGGGCCGGAAACGGGAATTCTGACAATGGGGAAAACGGAAACGATATTTTAGTTAGCGGAAACATCATCAATAATTTCGGAAATGATAGCACGGGAGATAAAAATAATAGAGGCAACATCAATTCGAACGCCGATTCTTCTCCCAAAATCTCACACGTAACTAATCTCGGATCAGATATTGTGTCATTCTTTTTGTATGCCTTCCAAACCTTGTTACCCGATCTTTCTAATTACTTTTACGAAGAGAATGTTTTAAGCGCCGTTGAAGAAGAGAAATGGCTTCATTGGTGGATCAAATGGGCAGGGTCAAAAGTGTGGGACAAGCGGGACCGTGGTCGGGTATGGGACATGTATTTCGGATGGCGAGATAAGGTTCCGTTGGTTCGGGTTATTTCGGAAGAAGAAGCAGAAGTTAGATTTAATAACGGAAATGATACCGGAAACGATAACGGGAAAGAGGCAGAAACCTCAAAAACCAGCTTTAACTCCGATTCTCAAAACGGAAATTCTAATGCTAGCAACCGTAACAGTATCAATCCTAGTACTAGTTCTTCTAGAAAAAGTAAAATGCGGAGTTTGCCGGTCAAAACTTGTTCTGTGTTAGAATTAACTCTAGACCAAAAAGCCGGAATAGGTTCCGATCCGTTTTGGTCGACGGGAAGCTTAAACTCGGCCCGAGTCCGAGATTCAGTTGTTACAATCTGTGATGGAATTTACTCTCGGGAGAAGCCGGTGCTCAATTATGACTTAACATCAGAGACGGGTCCAAAAATAATTAATCCCGCTTCCCAAACTACAACCGGAACTTTAAATCTTCCTCCGGGGGCGGATGTTCATACGGAGCATATATTTGTGTGCTTAGCTATGCTGAAAGCTAAGGAATTAACCTTAATGGAACTAGACCAAAGTGAAATTCGGGAATATTTATCCCGAACTATTTCCTGGGAGAGTAAAAAAGGTTATATAAAGCAGAGCTCCTCCGAAAACGGATCAAAACTAGGTTCGCAGCAATCGGGTAGTTCCGGAATGAGCTCAGTAAATGGGAAAGGAAGGCCATTAAGGAAGAATACCCGAGCTAATCATCATTACTACAAAGGAAGATCTGAGATCGGGGAAGATGAAGCTTATCGGAGTCCAAATTTAGCATCAGAAGGAAACGGTAATTTCAACTTCAATACTAGCGATAATTATCAGTTAGGAACCGGGTCTATTACCTCTTCAGGCAGCAGTAGTACCAATTCTGTTTTTGGTTCAGCTGAATCGTTACAATCGCTGGAAAAGGAAGAAGTTCCTGTTTTTGTGTCTTCACCACAAAGAGATATCCATACGATAATCTCTCAAGCGGGAGATTTGTGGCGCAGTTGGATATGGTCCGAAATGGAAAGTGAGGCCAGATGATGATTTTTCGAGTGTTTGCTTCCTTAGGAAGCTGATTGATCAAATTGGGGTAAGGCGGACTTTTTCCTAATCAGGAAATATAATCTAACTGCAATAAAATTTTAGTTCTACTAGTTAATCTATTCGTACTAAGTTGATTTATTAGCTTACCCGTAATCAGTAATTATTTCCTTTCTATATGGCTAAACTATATCTCGCAACCTCATTAGTTGAACAAAACTCTTCCTAATTCCGATTCCTATGCAGCTCGCGGTCTCGCTCGCATTGCCTTTACCAACTAATTGCTCAACTTCCTTCAGCTCCAGCCGCCGCTTCCGCCTGCTCACTCAAAGTTGGATCCGAGAATGGAAATCCCAAAACCATCCGTTTACATCAACGTTTTCCATTGAAAATGTCAACCGAACTTTGCGGAGAGTCAGAAACTACCGTACTCCTACTAGTAGCCCGGGATCGTCTTCCGCTTCTTTCCGCTTCTCTACATAACTTGCGAGCATCGTATGCACAATCTTCTCGGAACACCCGAATTAACCCGTTTGTATCTGCAGTCACAATAATATTCCCRYTTGAATGTGATCTGTCTTGGCCGGGAGATGGGGATCTTACGAGTCCGACTCCTGATACGGATATCCTAGTTGGGGATAAGCTTGATCCGGGTTTGCTGCTCTGTGATTGGCTCTGCCTAGGTCTGGGATCTCGAAATGGTGATTGTGTTCGCCCTCTGTCTCGCATGTAGGTTCCACTATTACTTGTAATACTATTACCCCGATTTCTTCCCAAATCCCCGCTCAAAGATTGACACAAATCATAAATTGGGTCATTGGATAAAGTTAGTAATCTTCGGGTGCTTTTCGGAGCAATCAATGCTACAGAAACTGGTGCAGAATGAGCATGAAAACTTATATATCCCGGCTTTCGGATCTTCTTRATTTGCTTTGCAGTTTTCTTCTTTCCTTCTAGAAGCTTAGAGAAGAAGTCGCTTTTACCTATGTTTCCGTTCTCACTTCCAAAACTCAAATCGTCGAAATCACCATCGGAATCTGATAGTGTACTTGTTGTCTCACTTTCGGAGGCCACAAAATCCCATATATACACATAATGATCTTCAGAACCGGAAATAAGAAACCTCCCGTCATCGGACAGCTTGGCTTGATTTTGGGACGACGAGTTGGTAGCGCCTTTAAATTTAGAGTCCAGCTTCCTACTTTGGACATCATATAGTTCAATTGGATTATCATTGGACGAAACGAGTATCTTTCCTGAATAGAGGAAATTGGCACCCAAAACGACATTCAAATCTCCTGTTCCGTCGTGTTTCCGCTCTATCATAGTAATCCCGGTTACTTTTGGATTCTTCCTTCCATGAGTTGTTCTTAATACGCATTTAAACAGTTCCGACAATTCCCGGATTTCAAACACAAAAATAAATCCGGAAAAAGTCCCTACGGAAATTCGTTCCCCATCGGGCGAAAAACTCACCGCTGTGACATGATCCTGGACATTTTTATTATGAAGAATTGAATGGTCTAGAATGCTCCAAAATCTAACAGAACAATCAAGAGATCCCGAGATGAAGAACCGATCATCCAAAGGATGGAAACTAACAGAAGTGACAAAATCATCATGCCGGAAAATTCTGAGACAGCCGTTCCGATCGGGATGCCAAAGCCGAACTGTGGAATCCTTCGATGCTGATAATAAGAAGGTATTTTTAGACCAGGCAAGGTCCAGAACATCGGAAGTGTGTCCTGAGAAAACCCGGGCTGGAGAAGGCGAAAAGACAGAGGCGGAGCCTGAAGCGGAATAAGTCGGATCAGAATGTGCCGTAGGTGATGTTAAAACCTTATATAACAGAACATTTTTGCTTGTACCTCCTACAGCTAAGAACTTACCGTTTAACGAAAATTCAGCAGCCCAGATTGCTCCTGGGGTTTCCGGGTGCATTTCTTGAGCTAAAAACAGATGATGTATATCCACAGAAGAAGAAGTTAGCCCCAGGTGTCGGGACTTCCCCGAACGATGGATTCGAATATAATTTGGCTGGGGGAATATGTCGGAGACATTACTTCCGGAATCAAGGCATAAGCCGGCCGTTTGAGAGGCCAGGACGGAACTGATACCGGAAAATACTTCTAAACCTTTCGGGTTTCCTGACGACAAGGACAAAATACTTTCTGCGTCACCTTGAGAGCCGGAACGGTACGGAACAGATAGATTCTGAGAGGATCCGATCTCTGGTGATTGATTGTCTATGGAGATTGATGGAATACCGGATATGCTCATGGAAGAACCGGAATCAGCTGGATCCAAAAAATGTTCAGGATAACCTTGTGTTGAACTAGAACGTTTTGAATGCCTTTTACCATGTAAAAAGCCAAACAAGCTTCTAGAATTTCTCCGAGACCCATACTGAGACGATGCCGATTTCTCAGATATCACTTCCGAACTTTGTTTAGCATTATTTTCCTCTTTCAATCTAGGGTTAGCCGAAACGGAAGGTTCATTTGAGGTTCCAATATTTTTCGATCCCGAACCAGCGTCAGACACAACATCGGAATACTGTGTATCAATATTCTCATGAGCTGGTACGCATTCACTAGAGATTCCGACAACCCCCGATGTCATCAAATCGGAATCTAGATGCGCGGGAACTATTCCRGTATATTCTGTAAGCGGCATTATTCTTTTGGTGGAATAACAACAATTGAGTAAAAGAGCACTGAATAAGTGCAAAAAAGCTCTTGACTTTGTTATCGGCTTCTTTTACGTCTGAACGAGCTATATGTCTAAATCAGCCTGCCTAAAAGGGCGGTGAGTGTCAAAATTTCGGAACAAAATATGTACCGAGAACACAGCGGATAAGTAAACCAACGATGACTGAACAAAAACAAAACAGTAAAAACAAAAAATAAAATAATAGGGCGTTAATTAATACCGTTATATGATGAATTAAAGCTTTGATGACTGGAGAGAAGCATCAAAGCGGAGATAACTTGATGATCTAACTCATAAAAGCGGAAATCATGTAGTGATCAAGTTTTGAAGTTGAATCATATAATGCATATTCCGGAGATGGTATTAAGATGTAATCGGGGTCGTTTGCTAAAATGTTGATAATCTGATTGTGAAATTTTACTTTCGGACACWATACGTATGGGACACTCGAGTTTAATGGCAGATTCTGTATTGGCATAATCTCTTTAAGCTAYATATGATATATAGCTGTATGTAGTATGAATAAAAGATAAAAATGTTAATCTGATTCTATTTATATTATAGATCATCTTCTTCATAAGGGGTTTCCCCTTCTAGCAAAACATTTAACGTGAAATAGTTAGGTGATGAATGGTCAAGCTTCGTTTCAGGACAATATTTTGTTTCCGATAAGTGGAACAAAAATACAATTATTAGATAAAATTAAATTCTTATRAATAGACTAACCATTCCTATTTCTATTCTGCTATTTGTTCGCTGAAATAGTACCATTCTTACATGTTCTCATTCGACGGTTTTCTAATCAATTTGAATTCAAGTTATTCGATAATAGTTAAATATATAACAGTTTATTTACTACTAATATTACTATCTTCAAACATTCAAACACCTAGGTTATTATGCTATAATTCTATGCCAATTGAGTAACAATCCTCAAATCACTCTTAATCTGGAATTTAACACATTGCAACTGAATGCAATCCTTATGCATAGTCATGCATGTACGCTTATTGACCTTCTACATTTTCCTCCTCAATGCAAGTTATCTAAAACACTTTATTTGCCACATCAGTCTCATTCTCGCTACTTCTACTTAACCTTCATTTCACCTGCATTATAATGTAGACTATATCAAACTTATACTGTTGTCTAATATCTCGTTAGATTTCTTATCTACCAGTAACCAYCCATTTGTGTTCATCATCACTTCTATAACAAACCTTTCATTCTTTCTTCTCTTTCTAGGTAATTGCTAATTTGGCCGTTGGAAGCTGTCCTTAACTCTTGTCTGTACCGTTAGATTACGTGACAAAGTTAAGACAAATAATATGTAGTAGTATGCACTTATGTGCAGTATTGACAATCCTAACTTGAATTATATATATGTGTATGATATTTAAGTTACTTTTTAGATTTGAGGCGGTGCGAAGTTTAATTATTTCACACATACTTTTTTTCGTTAAGATTCTCTCAATATTACATATGAGTGCATATTCTTACGTATTACTACATATTATATCTCTATCACGTGATATAAGTCGGGCGCTATATTTATAGCATTTTTCTCTCTATCTCTCAACTTCTCCCTCAAAACTAATATATAGCGTAATCAATTAATTAGTTTACATCTCCGGGTAACCTATTCAATTTGTAACCCGAAAAGTTTCATTTTCTATCTGCCACTGAAAATTTATCAAACGATCCAGAGAAAAGAAATAGTAAACGAATATGCATAAACGCAAAGGAAAATTAAAGAAAGGGCGTGATTTTTCTAACAGGAATTTGGCGAAAAACAGACTGGGTTTGTAATAGTGAAAAAGTGGCTCTTTCAGATATTCAGTTASGAATTCAAGCTGTTAATTAGTAACTACTTGTATAGTATAGCATTCAGAACCCATCAGAGAAAAGAAGCCACATTGTTAAGATGACGAGTGTTATGTAAGTAGGATTTTTTGTTTGTTTGTGGTGATGAAAATGCTTAATAGCAGCAGGAAGTGTAAAATGGGAAGAACAGGGGTAACTTTTAGAAGAAAGACGGAAGTTTGGGTGAATTGCGAGAGTTCCGGAAACGAGAATGGGAGTACAAAGGGAGGCGTAAGGAACAGAGCACCGAAGAGATAGGAGATAATAAAGCAGAGGTCATACCGACTTGATAAATGCATAACAGCTACTTTGTTTTTGGTGTTCGGAACAGAACTGAACTACGAAAACACGAGCATGACGAAATTCGGATCCGAAGGCAAATCAAATCAAATCAAATAAAAAAAATGGAAGAAATAATGGAACAGAACTGGAGAAGGTGATCAAGAACACCAGAAGTAACACCGGAATTGTCAGCATTTGAAGGATGTCAGACTTTAGATAGCTTCTCACAGTTCCAACCATTTGGATAGGCAATAGAACAGAACGGAACAGTTACTTACTACTACATGTGATTCATATTCATATAAAAAGCTTCCAGTGTGTCTTTGATTACAGAAGACGAAGTGTCGTTGGATATATTTGCGTTCCTTGACAGCAATGAGTGTTCACTCACAATGACGTCTGTTCTGTTTGTTGGATCAGACTGATAAGAAAGACATCAGAATCATATAGTAATATCTGATAAACGGTCTTAATGATTTAGATGTTGTTATGATCCGGCCGTCAAAATCAATTTGAATACAGAACTTTCTTTGAACTCATCGCAGGGTTGTTGAGATTTTAATAAGAATAGGAAGATCAATTTTCKCCATTCATCATGAAATTAGGAATGTTTTAGAAGAAAACCGTGGCATTGATATACTATGACATTTTGCTGCTGTTGGTATAGACAATACAATTTTTTGATTGTCTTCCTTRYTGTCGGATTAACAGAATAATTATGAGCGTGTTGAAAGAGTGCTAGGCTCCTCCGCTTCGATCTAATCAAGTGACCGTTTCGGCCCCTATTTCCGTATTGATTCGGCATATTTGGATGCTCGGAATTTATTCACAACGTAAACAATTCCGAGACTACCCGTTTACGCCTGTTTATACCTCTTAACCTACTTTTACATCTTTATTAGCTTGTAAGTTACTAACCTGTATTTATAGACAACCTAAAACCCAAGCCTGGGCAGACGTGGAAGAAGAAGATGGATCAAGTCCAATTGTGACTAAAAACCCGGACGGGACATCAACCGTCGTTTTCTACAGATTTTCCGACGACGGAAAGAAAATAAAAGTAACCCAGAAAGTGAAAGAGATTGCTGTCAAGGAAAAGGTTAACCGATCTGTTGCCGAACGTAAAAAATGGATTAAATATGGCGAAGAGAAAAGCAGTGCCCCAGGACCAAATATTGGTACAACGTCTTTAGATACTGCTATCACAGTCAAATTACATTCATCTTTACGCCAAGCTGAGAAGGAAGAAGCTGAGAAAGCAGAAGAAGAGAAAGCTCGAGCAAAAGCAAGCGGAAAAGGTGGTAACCTGTGTAGAGTTTGCAAAGGACCTCATTTCACTTATCAATGTCCCTATAAAGATCAGTTCAAGGATGAGGAAGAAGGAACCACTGGGGATAGTAACGAAGCAATTGCAAGTGCCGGTGGGGTTGGTGTTGGTAAGCCAGGTAAATATGTTCCACCATCATTAAGAAATAGAGGGGCCGCGGGAGCAGGATCAACTATGATGGATGAGGATGAAGGATGCACTATTAAGATTTCAAATTTGAAYCCTGAAGCAGATGAGGATACTATTAAGAGAGAGTTAATCAAAAAGGCAACAATTACAAGATTCAAGCTTATTCGTAATCGTGAAACTGGAGAATCCAAAGGTTTGGCTTATATCACATTTATGGATCAAACAACAGCTAAGAAAGTTGTTGAATTTTTGGATGGTAAGGGCTATAGAAATATGATTCTTAATGTTGAGGTAGCAAAGAATAGTAAGCGTTAAGTTATTGTGAGAAATCTGTTGTTAAGAAGGAATAATGACCTTTAGATGATTTGTTAGAGAAATGTGCTTAGGAAGGATGATCAATATGATATCCTATCAATCTGTGTTCCGCTGTCTTGGTACTGCGAATCTGAAGTATATCTTCTATTTTGTTGTTCATCTTCATCTTCATCTTCTTCAAATTATTCTTCTAATTATTTATCTCAATTAAATATTATTGCCATATAGTTGCTGCGTGTATTTTGAATCAATTAAAATCAGTTTCCTCTTTTTCAAGTAATTGTTTTGATAGTGGTTGAGTAAGAATCATAGTACCAATTAATCCATAGTTTATTAGTTAGTAATACCTAACACCTGATTCAATATGTCGATGCATATGAAGTAATAGAGTAGAGTAATATGGGCACACGTGGTATACGTGTACGGTTTGGTCTTTTTGATTGTCATGTTTTTAATATTATATCAATTAGATATTGTCAATAGCACAGTAGATTGTTTATTTGTCCATACATTAGTGYTTCCTTTTATACYACATGATAAGAAACATATTATTTTCCGGTAATAAGCACAAAAWAGGAATGTGTTAGGTTTGTACTTGGCGTATGAGTAGTTTAACCTAACAACAATCCTAAAAATTCATCCTTCATTTGATAAATGATAGGGGAGTTCTAAGTTTGTTAAATATGATTCTTGTTTTGAGAACTCAATTGGTCTTATCAATAGGATACAAGAGGAAATATATGTTATTTTGAATGAAAAGAAATTTTGATGCAAGGCTATATGATATGCGTTCCTCTTGAAAACTCTTCTACACTGTTGATGCTTCTAGTAGTGGTTAATGGATTGTTTTTCTGATATTAGGTGATCCTTCTTTTTATTCACTCCTAGCTAATTGCTGCTATTCGGTTATAAGCCCAATTGATGATTATTAAAAAAACATAGAGTACCCATTTTTTATAGCTTATGGTAGTAGTTATTATCAGAACGACATCAATTCAATTCAATTAGTTGAACACAATGGTTTCTTTATTTACTAATCTTGGCTCTTCTGGGCTTAGGGTATCAAAGATCATTCTTGGATGCATGTCGTTTGGATCTAAAGCATGGATGGACTGGGTCATCGAAGATAAGCAGCAAGTATTTGAAATACTTAAATCATGTTATGATGCTGGAATTCGTACTTTTGATACGGCAGATACTTACTCAAATGGTCTGTCAGAAAAACTGCTTGGTGAATTTTTGCAAGAGTATAATATTAATAGATCAACGGTTGTTATTCTTACGAAGGCTTTCATTATTGTTGATGAAAGCAATCCTGGTTTGAACCTTTTCAATAAGGATAAATTTCTTTCTGAAGTTGATTGTGTCAACCGCGAGGGTCTTTCAAGGAAGCATTTGTTTGATGCAGTTGATGACTCTTTAAGAAGACTTCAGACTGACTATGTTGATGTTTATCAAATTCATAGATTTGATCCTAACGTCCCTATGGAAGAAATTATGAAAGCGCTRCACGATTTAGTTGAGTTAGGTAAAGTTAGATATATAGGGGCATCAACTATGAGAGCAACAGAATTTGCTGAATTACAGTTTATTGCCGAAAAACATAACTGGACTAAATTTATTTCCATGCAGAATTATTATAATGCTTTGTATAGAGAAGAAGAAAGAGAAATGAATCCCTTCTGCAAGAAACATGGAGTGGGAATTATACCTTGGTCACCATTGGCACAGGGGAAACTTGCACGACCTRTTGAACAAGCCGAGGAAACTCTTAGGGGTAGATTTAATGCTCATAAAGCTATTACTGATTCTGATAAGCAAGTAATTGCTAGAGTTGAGCAAATTGCCAATAAGAGAAATGTGACTATGGCGACAATTGCTGTAGCATGGAATTTAGCTAAAGGAACAATCCCAATTGTTGGAATTAATAGAAAAGAAAGAATTGAGGAACTAGTCAATGCTGTTACTAATTTCGAGTTRACTGAAAAAGAAATTCAATATATTGATGAGGCTTATGTTCCTAAAGCCTTGTTGTTATAAGACGTGTAAGATATGAAAAATACATGAGGTATCTGTTAGGATGAAAAAGTCATTTGTGAAAGAACAGCATGTAGGAGATAAAGAGAAAAGAAAAGTCGCTATTATGCTGAACATAAATTTGATCTTTACTTTATATATCAATTAATTACTAATTAAGCTACTGCTTTCATTTGGTAACGTCTCCGATATTGATGTCTCCTCTACCTCAACAAATACGAGTGATGTATATCAAAATGAACAGTAATTGTTGCACAAAGAAGGAGAATAAATCTATATATTCTAAACATTTGACAGAAATTAACTGAAGATATGAAAATTCATTAATTTGAATGAGATAAATTTCAGATGAAAAGAAAGAATCAATGTTGGATTACGTTTCATACGCTTACTATCGAACAGGAATAGTTGACCATGACATATTCTTTCAAAACAGTATATGTGAGAAACATTTGACTAGTTACAACAAAATATTATCATTATATTCTAGCACCATATACTATACACCGTTTCTCTTCATATTTTTCCATAAAATAAGAAGAACTATCTCTTTTACTGTATTTTCTTTTGATCTTAGATTGTTTRGATTAACATTTTTGTAATTCCTTTTCTCAGGCAAATCATAAAACCTCTTAAGTTGATTTTTTTCGTTTGATTAAGCAACAACTAGTATCGCTATATGCTTCATTGGGTCTTTCTATTAAACTTAATTATTCAAGAGAAAAGCAATGAATAAAATCAGTAATAAACCTACATTAAACAATCATTAAGGAGTACTAGTAAGAAGTCTCTCTCAAACCTATCCAATAATATTGCATTTATATATCTATGCTACTTATTCTATGATGCAATAAAGACTGGACACCTGCTTCTAATTCTTCTTCATTTCTAATCTCTATTTCATCCGATTTCCCCTGAACTGTATCATCATTATTCATAGTTGATGTCCGCCTTAATTCATATGATGGCGTACTATCAATCTCAGGAGTAGYATTGGAATCAATAGGTAGCCTTTCATACTCAGAATCTTCATCAGATCCCCATAATCTATAAATATTATAACAAATAATTGCAACAAGGGTAACTATAAGACCTAAAATATTGATAAGAGTAAGTTTATCATGGAAAACAGCTGTGGATATTGATATCGTAAGTAATTCTTTGAATATACCAGCAATTGATAATGTTAGTACACTTGCATGTTGTAACAAAGCAAACTCACTTAGCGTCATACAGAAAGCCAGTATTCCCGGTATTGATAACATCACAATTCCAAGAATGATTCCATACTGTTCCCATAATTGTCCAGCAAAAAAACTACCGATTCCCTCCACGATTGACCCAGCAAGAAATAATACACCAGCCATTAATGGCGCGATATAAAAAATTGTAGCGAACGGATTTGAAGTATAAGGATTCTTCCTTAGTAATAATTGAGTTAATGCCCACCTTAGACCTGATAAACACGCTGCCGATAAAACTAATATGAAGCCCAATACGAAATCTTCATCTTCAGTAGTATCTTTTTGATTACCTTCACCAGCCACCATCATAACCACGCCAACTGTCATTATAGCAATGATCGAAATGAGTGTTAGGTTAGGTYTTTCAAGTTTAAAAATGAATGAGAATAATAAAACAAAAGTTAATGATGACGATTTGATCATTGTATAGAACGTTAGGGTAATGAACCGAAATGACATATTCCCCATTCCAATATCACCAGCACTAGCGAAAGCACATGGTCCAATATTYGTCATATAAGCCAGAAACCCCATATTCAACAACATCCACCATTTTGATATGATATCTGAATCATATAGAATTTCTTGAGTAGGCTTTGGCCTTATCTTAGGATATAATGCCATTCCAATGAAGGAAAATATGAACTGAATGATTTGGTGGCCCGATGTCACCAAGACTGGGAAATGAAAGTCCAGATTTTCAGGAGCAAACATCCATTTGTTATAAAGTGATAATGTTAAAGAAAATAAATACCATAGGAGTATGAAAACAACAGTTAATATAATCTCTTTAACAGGTTTATTAGGACTAGGTATTTTGGTTGTCATCTTGCGGGACACCATTAAGTTGTAAGAGGAAGTTTATAGTGTAGGAGAGATGTGAAATATTGGTTTCTTCATTACAGCGAATATGTAAAGTACTATGGCGACTGATAGGTTGACGATAGTGTAAGATAGTACTTCCTTCTTGTATAGTGGACGAGGATAATAAGAAGATGAATATTGTAGCAATTGCTTCAATCCAAAAGTACGTGCCATAATTTGTGTTGATAGAAAGATGACAGGAATTTAATGTTAGGGAATGTTTCGTGTGTRTTTCGAGGGTATTTCTGATTACGTAATAATTTAGATGATGTAAAATTGAAATGTTAGTTATGAAATTTTTTGGGTCCCATTCAGGAATATGAGTGTTTGGTAACATATCGTTGATGACAATTATTGGCTTCTTCATGGAAAATCTGATAATTCAGCAATAAAACCAGAATTTTTTTTTTTGACTTTTATGTTCAGAATTTGTATATTTTGATTTTTGCTTCTGATAATCACTACTTTGTATCCCTCATCACCTTTCAACTGCTATTAATGTAACTTTTCGGTATTATAATTATCCCTGATCTATACATAGATTTGATTGATCGGGTGTAAATCTACCTATGCMGATCATCATGACATAGTACTCTATTGCTAGAAAACATGATTATAACTTGATAGTTATTATATTGATATACATAGATCTAATCAGATATAGATATGATCATATACCTAGCTAAAATACAAACAACTGCACAAGAGAAGAGATTCCGCTATATGAGAATTTTCTTTTTTAATGTTAGTTATCAAACGATGGATCAAATCTTGATGTGAGTCTATTTTTATGATTTCTTTCTGATGRTTATTTTTGATTATAATATTATTGAGAGTTTGTTCCTAATTGGGAACTCTACACTCAAATGTTTGAGAATTATAAGATTTTATTACTATGCTTATTAGATCAACCATAGTAAAGTAGGAATTGTCCAGAGCCACGATTGTAAAGCAGAAACTCGATTGGCACCTGCAACAGTTTCATCTCCACTTGATGAGTCAGTAGACGATGACCCAACCAATGATCTAGATCTAGTGACTGTGTTGTATGTCAATATCATACCATTAGAAATAATCAAGGAATCATCACTACCTTCAGTTTTCACTGCGGTAACTGTTGAAATAGTAGCTGTTGGTACTTCTTTCAAACTAACATATGTAGCATAAGGAATTGTACCGGAGACAATAGAAAATTGCATATTATCCCTCAGAGCTGAATCATCAGAATAATAAACTGCTGGTGAAAGRGCTACTTGTCTTTCTGGTAAACTCACTGCCATATATGCCCAGGTTAAGAAATATGATCCAAGTGCCGAGAATCCTAATTCACCATTATGCGTTACTGCCAATAAACATGCTTGGTTCTTTGTAGAAGCGAAGGTTAGTGGTTTACCAGAATCATCTTCTGCTTCATATAAAAGTTCAGAAATCGGGATGTTGATTCTTAAACCTTCAAACCAGAACCCAATCATTGCATCCAATGATCCAACTGAACAATCAACTACCCATTTATCAAAATCAGACGAGTAAAAAGCATTCAATTGGACCGCTAATGCAATAACCATGTTTCTTGGTAAATAGATAAATCTCAGTCTAGGTTGTAGAAGCACTGGCTCAAGAGACAATTCTGGGTTGTCTCCTAAGTACGTACTATTCAATGATAATGTAAACCCATTAGAGTTAGTAACAGATAAGCCAGTAAAAGGTATGAACGGCAAAGTAGCGTCAGACTGCACTGAATTTRCCAGCCAATCAAACTTGTAAAACTGTGTAGCATCGAAATAGTTAAGATCAACACCTCCAAGAATCAGTTTGTTAGGTACTAATGAAGTATTAGAATTAAGCCACAGAGAATAAGAGCTTTGATTGATTAATCCATCAGAGACAAATTTATCAAGGACTGGATTACCGTTAGGATATATTCCCAAAGGGAATGAACCAGTACTAGCAGTACTTTGATTCACCAACAAGAAAGGAATATCAGTTATATTATAATCTCCAGGGTTTGAAATTTCGTCGTAACGTGTACCATTTTCTGTTATCGATAGATTATTAATTTCAGGGAATGACATATTTTCGACTCCTAGAACACCAGAGATGTCATAAGTAAAAAATAGTTTCTCACTGACTTGCACTTGAGGTTCTGCATATTCAAAAGATGTCGATTTGTTGATATAAAAAATGGATTGAAGACAGTTTACAAAATTACTCGTTGCTGTTTCCACCGCACTTTCAGTATTAACTTCTGTTGATATATCAGGGAAAATAGATTCAAGTTCAGAACTAGTACCTGTTGGTGTAGCCGTAGTTGTTGATGACGCAGCAACCAAATCACAATCTTCAACATCATCGCCATTACCAACCCAAGGGTACCCAATACTGGTATCTAATCTAAGTGATATCTCTTGACCTCCTATCCTAATAGCTGCGTATGCCACATGTGAATACTCATCATCACCTTCGACTAAAATAACGGGTAATGTCTGACTATTCCTTAATTCTAAGGAATAAAACTCTGTCATATTTGAATGAGATGTCCCATTGCTTGTACTGTTGACATCATTTTGACTTCTCACTTGGCTTGAGAATGCTAATAAGCCAATGAAGCATTCCAGACATTTGAACGAAAAACTAGAACGCATTATTGAGTTGTTAATGACCTTATGTTGCCGGATTCCTCATAACATGAACAAGAACCTCTTGACCACAACAGATTGATAACTTGACCATAGACTACCGAATATTAATTATTAACCACCCTTATGTTAATTTGTTGAACGAAGTACTCTTTGCAGTAGATGCAACTTGATGTGACGAGTATTGATGGTTYAAATTTAGTGTTTTCTATTGACTAATAATGACAAATGATAACTAAGCACGTTTGTTGTTTTCCTTTAGGCTGAAACAAAGAATAAATGAATTATTTCTAAAACAATCATATAAACAACCTCTATCAGTATTTTCTTTGCGTCTCTTTCGAATTATTACTTTGTTTCGAAGAACACTTTGATCCCCTGATGAAAAAAATCGGTCACCGGAACGGAATGCAAATGGAGGACCAGAGAATATGACGCGAAAAAAATAGGCAGGATGAACAGCAGTAAACGAGATAGTTACAAGACGATTGAAATGTGGGAGTGTTGATTGTTACATACAGATATCCCAACAAATACCTTGTTATATACCTTCATCTAATAAAAATAGTTGATTTCAACCAGGTTGCTTTGATAAGGGGAGAAAAAGCGAGAAGATGAAGAGCCGCTATTGTGAAGAGGTTCTCATTAAGAAGAATAAACCGATTCCGCTATGTACGAAGTTGGGGATGCTAAAGCAGTTAGGTATGGTGTTGGAGAAGTAATAATAGTTTGGTATATGTGATAGAGCCGAAACTTTAAGCAATTCTAATATTAAGGTTGGAGTTAACTTAAGACTAGAGAACCTTAATTCTTACTTTGCTTCTTATATGAGTTGCAAAATGGAAACTGCTGGGCTGATATTAAACTAAGAATGCGATCAAGTAGAGTGAGATTTTTGACAAAKGGTTCATAAAGTCTAGAGGAACTGAGAAAAAGTAGGTCCTCTGACATCGATCTGGAACAGCGTAAATGAGTTTAGATTTAAGTTGTTTATGTTGATAAGAGACACCAACAGAGTTATTAATAGCTGCCGTAACTAATAATATTAAAAAAGCTATAACTCTAAAATAACTTTTTTTTTTTGCCTGAACTGCAAATAACATTACAGAGAAAAAGTAGAAAACACTAATTTGAGAAACAAAGTTTTGAAGATCTCAAACTTTAGTTTTCATTGAAGTTAGAACAACTTAACAGTTTTTGCTTGAGTTGTCTGTCGTACAGGCTCATAGAATTGTACTAATATATATGTAAAATATACATTATTTACCTAGTATTGTTGATACAATAATTGGTTGTCTATCTCCATATTTCCGATCATTCTACTTGCTACGACTGCTAAAATTTAACTCAGTTGAATCTTGATGCAATATTCTAGATAGAGCACCCTGGTATGATCATTATTTTGGTAGGATATATTCCTCACTTTGCATTTTGATTTTAATATGAACATTTAATGATGCTGAGGCAACCAGTTGATGTTTTCCTGTAAGTATAACCAAGATGACCAGATCTCATATTCTTTCATACCACAACAAGTTTAGTCGGCAGGCTCAACCCTCTGACGATAAATAAGGTGGAAATCTCATCATCATCACCTCTTACAAGAATTTCCCCAAGATCCATTACTCTAAATTGTGGCAGAGCTTCAGGAGCGTTGAATATTGATTAAGAACCTAAAATCATTATACTATAATACTACAATGAAATGAAATACATACAAACTGTTTCAAAATGTGTATGCTTTCACTGAAAATAAACAAAAAAATAACTGAATGATTATTCAATGAAATAGATAGGAGACTTTCGCTGCGTTCTCCTTCAACATGAGACACATTGGAATTAGTAAGGATGAAATACTCCTATAATACATTTGATTCTATCACTTCGTAGTCGAATATAATTTGGGGGACCACAGTTTGGGCAACTAACCATTTTTAATGAACAAATAAACTAACCTCTTTCAAACTGAGAGTTTGATAAAAACACTTTTTTAGCCGTTCTATTAGTTCATCAGAGAAAACCAATTCCATAGTTTCACTTCTTTTCCGCTCCTTAATGGAGACAAAAAAAGCCTTTTTTCTCATTTGACACAGTGGCAGTGAACAGGCATCTTTATTTGATACTCTATTCATCAGAAAATGATATATATCCTTTTATTGCCTTTGACTAATCGTCAAGGTACCAATAGATATACAGAATATTCTGAAGAATATTCTTCCAAGCATAGTTTTTTTTTGGATGGTGAGGGATGAATGAAAACTCTTGGAACCTACAGAAAATTTGAAAAATGGTATTGACTACCCGAAGTTCTGGCTCTATCAAATAAAGTTTGATAGTTTGGTACGTGCTTAGCCTCAGGCTTTACTGTATGATTACATCATAACAGGTAAATTATTACAAACTTCACTTCTACTTCTCATAATGTCGGTTTAGATTTTCTAACTTAAAAATACTTTAGAGTTAAAATGAAACTAGCTAGCTGTAGTAGAATAACTTAACTTTGTTCCCATCTTGCTTCCCAAATGGTTGTTAGGTACTTACCGAGCCAGTTTAACGGTCATTCCACCCAAGATCTTTATGGAGAGGGAAATGATTTCATATTTTAAGAATAGGAGGAAAATTTATAAGTAGAAGAGTTAATATAGATGAATACACTGATTTTGTTAATTGATTGTGTAKTTATCTTTTTCTTTTTCAATAAGCATTCATTATTTTTTCTTTTCATGGCTGTGTTTACAGATTTTACTTGGAGTTAGGGACTGAATACGAGGCGTTGATACCTAGTAATACCAAGGTTACACACTGTATATTAATGGATTTTGAGATTCTTAGAAGCATTCTTATGATATAATATGATAAAAAAAAATTAAGATATGACAAGAATTAAAATTAAAWGAATTAAGGAAGCAAATAATCAAAACCAGAGTCGTAAGACAAGCTGTACTGTTCTTTGCTTGCTTATTCAAGTAGTTATGCATCTATAGCATGCATAAACRCGAGAGAACAATGATGATTATTATCATTTTCTTTTACGGAACTTTGACATARTTTGACATAATTAGAATCTGATATTGAAGAAYCTTACTGAAATCAGGAAATTGTATAAAAATAGAACAGACAGTTGACCCCACATGCGTCCCCTGTTCTATATAGTCAGAATAGAAAGACAAACCGTTATTTGGATCTTCTGATTGCCCAAATAGGAAAGCTCCCCGAGAAATAGTATATTACATGTCATTACGAAGCTATTTGATTACACCTGCCGTACGTTGAAGATATAGAGATGAGATGATACTGATAAACAGCTAAATGCGCTAGCCATTCAGGTAAAAGACTCAATACAATATAGTCCAACTGTACCGGTTCGAATCTTTCCCAAATTGACGCTACAGCGAAAAATGGTGAACCATTGTATAATTCATTATCCAGTATTATGGCACCTGGATTCATGCAAACCTTTGAATATAATAGTGAACTGGAGATGTTGTTAATCTTTCTAACAATACCATTGATACTTCTTCCAATCACTGAATACAATCCACGAGTAAATCCCATAAGATACTTACTACCTATACTAGACGTTGTATTCATTTCTTTGAATGGAGGATAATTTGGTACCGTTATCACTTTAAAACCAGAATGTAGAGAATTAAGAGCTACACATGATGCTGCATCGATTAGTAAACGACTGGCATCTAATCTTCTTGCATCTGACAATGGCAGATTAAACACATTCAGATTTATTTTCGAACCCTTTTCAATGCAGTCAAACACAGCATATTTATAAGTAAAAGAATTCATCCCTATCAGCAATATGTCAACAACTATTCCTCCTATTGTTTCCACATAAAAATCCGATAATAATTTCTTTCTGCTATCTCTACCAATTTCAAGCGCTTCTTTGACTTCAGCATCCAAAACTATTGATGACTCTCGGTTAACAGAATCTGTATTTTCTTTAACCTTCGATGGTAGAGCACACGATTTAAGAATACCAAGTATTCTATGGATAATACTAGAACTTGTACTGTATACTGTATTCGAACCAGTTCTCTCAATAYTTGCATACTCATAACCATTAGTGGTGGTTTGACTGAAGAGCTCGTATACATTGGGTCTATCAGCTTCAAAACTTCCCTCAGACCCAATGTCACCACGAGCGTAGCTGGGATCGTCCGAGAACGAGTCTCTGTATACATCATAATTGTCAGAGATTTCCCCCTCACCTACCTCTTCTTGGTTTTCATTTTCATTTTCATTTTCGTCAAAWTCTTGACGCTCCTCTTCAGTAGCTTCATCATCTTCTACCTCTTCTTGATCTTCGTTCGTCACATTTTCATTCTCTACAACGTTTTCATATGTATTTTCTCCTTGATTGTCAAGTGGTGCATCATGCAAATGATAGATTTCATCTTCATCTTCATTTTCATTGTGATCCCCATCTTCCCCATAATATTCCTCTTGTTCTGCTAAATCATTATCATCTCCAGAAATCATTCGAGGATCACCAGAAGTCGCGAAATGATTATTGGGTTCCATTGAAGCATGTTCGTGACCAAAATCTACTATTTCATCCACCATATCTGGATCAAAATATCCAAAATTCATACTATACCCATACTCATAATCATCGTGATCCTCTGCAGTAGTAGTATCCTCATAAAAATCATAAATACGTGAGTCACTACCACTTAAATCTTCCCCTCGAAGCTCGTTACCATTATCATTAGCATTAGTATAGCCATCCTCTTCTGGTTCCGCAGACTCTTCTCTATACTCATGAGACTCAGAATACTCTGGTGAAACAAGGGCTTGAGYTCTATCTGAATAGTCATCCGGGTACAAATTGTCAAACCTTGAAATTACAACTCTCCTTGAAAATTCCTCAACCTCATCGCCGTCAATTGCTGCAATCACCTCTTGTTCACTATCAGGAAATAAATTTATCAATTGTAGTAGGGTCGTATAAATCCTTCTACAGTTCTGTTCATGAATACATGTTACACATTGAGCAAGGAATAGCTTTGAGGAAATGAGAGGCCAAATCTCTTGTCGAGTAAGCATTGGGACTAACAATCCGCTTAATAAACCATCGCTAACAGGAATCAAACCTAACATCAACAAAGTGCTTTGTCTCAACACTGGATATAAGATAATCCAAGTAGCGCACTTGACTATCAAACTATATATAGACTGCATTATGGTTACGGACATCGTAGTGATATCAAGAGAATCAGACTGGGGGACATTACACCATTTTGTAAGGATCAAATCAAAAACTCGAAGAATAGTGGCGCTCACAATTGGACCAGTGGCTGCCACAATAGATTTGCTAAGAAAGTTGACCAGGAATTCATGGCAAGTYAGTAGAATCAATGATCCGTACATTTTTTTAAAGCCGAGCCATAATCCAACTGTAGAGAATAATTTCACTTCAGGTCCAATAACTTCTGTAATTCCATACCCAAAAAAATGAGATTTAAACAGATGCCATATAGACACAAATTTACCTTCAATTAAAGGCGGTCGAAATGTGGAAACTTTTGCTCTGAAACTATAGAAAGGCCATTTCAGTATTAAGAATAAAGTATGAGWTTTCAATAGCCTCACATTACTATACGACGCGAATTTTCTTTTGGCCCTCAGCCATTCATTATAGTATGGTGTTTTACTTGAAGCAAAAGCAGAACCAAGTGATCCCAGTGGAGCTCCAGAAGTCCCAGATGCATCTGAAGGGACCTTAGAATTGATATTAGGATAGTTCTCACTAGTTTCTAAAGTTGAAGATGAATATAGAGCTTGCTCCTTTCGTTGCTTATTATCTTTYTCTAAAACAAAACCAAGGGCATCATAAAATCCATTAAATGATCTGTTGAGCCTTCTGATATACCTATGATTGATATCATGATTTTCTGGACTTATTGATCTACAGCTGTCGTTTGAACCATTTGAATTGTCAATGGTGGTGTCCTCAGGACTGTCGATAAACGCTGTTGGACCTAACGAGAGTTTTAGTAGTCTTTTCTCGAGCATTATTCATATATGAGTGCTCATTAGTAAAATGATTGATCATGATAAGAGAATTAACTTGGTTTTTCTCTTTTCTTGTTTTATCATATCTTCTGACTAACCGATTTTAGTTTTATGAGTTGGGAATATAACTAAATATTCTAGAAGGTTGGTGAAAGCAATTGGTTGCTTTGTGGTTTCGAAGAGCCTGATATTAGAGATAGTTACCTGAAGAGGAAAGTTTATGGTTAGGTTAGGTTAGGTAAGAAGATATGCGTGGTCTACAAAACAACGGATTATGGAAAGTACATTATTAGTTGACAATATTAATTCATTTGATGCTATATATAAAGCAAAAAATGCTCAACAAATAAATAAATGTTTAAGACATTGATTAAGTGGATAGAACTAATTAAATCACTCTAATTTCTCAGGGGTTTCTATCTCAGCAAGTATAGCCAGTCCTTCAGCTATTCCTTTCATACTAGCATGCAAGTATCGATGTAGTTTAGCAGAAATATACTTCCCTAAAGCACTATTATTGAAATTTCTTGATTGTTGCCATGAAAATCCAATTAGCTTCTCAGTAATATGTCGTTTCCTTTCTTCTTCTTTCAAACGTAGGATMAGTTGCTTTATATATGGATACAGAGCCTTTAACAATAGGAAAAATACTCGGATTAATGACACAATAAACTCTTCCATGAAATTCTGGGGATTACCAATATTCCTTATTCTATCTTGTTCGTGTTGTTTGAGTACTAGCTGTATAAATTGGCTTCGAACACTAGGATTCATTTTCTTCAAAAGGTCTTCTACCTCTTTGTTGGAAATACTATCAACAGCTCCAATCAGATCGTATAATGCTCGCAAATATATGTGAAATTGCAAAGAAGGGTCCYCTGTTAAGGTATCACTAGACATACATAAGTCTAATAATTTATATCCTTTGAAAGCAGCTTCCATGTCAATGCCAGCAATCAGAGCTTTTCTGGCAGCTGTCCTTACACTATCAGAAAAGTCATCTGAATTTCCTCGGGGAGGCGTATACCTTCGACCAAGTATCTTGGATTCTGAAAACTTTTCAGCTATAGCAGTGCTATGGCTGATATCATCATCACTACTCGCTTCCTCTGGTGTCGTGATTGCTGATTGTGATGTATTGTTCTCTTCAGTGAACAAGGAAGACATTGTATCTAAATCCATAGATCTACCCCAAAATCTATAGCTCATAATGATACTGAATTCTGGATAACACTTGAGCTTTCAGGTAATGTTTAAATACTGCAAACGTTCAATTTTCTTTTCCCTTTTATTTCTTTCTATCTTTTTGGCTTGCTTTTCAAAATCGAGATAATTACTTATTGACCAATTTGTTGTTTGATGCAGTCAATCATTCAATTAATATCACTTTGTCTATCTGAACGATACCCACCCACCTAAAGCAAGTAATAACTCATAACTCACATAAATTTATACATCAAAATATCAAAAGAAACATCTAATTGTTCAATCTATCCTATCATTATTACTTTATGCTCTTTCTTATTCTTTTTTTCTTTTTTACAGAAGGATTAAGCTACAGAGGAAGTTTGCGTCCGAATATTCCTTTACAGATGGAACAGAATTGAATAAATCAAAACAAGGTTAGACTAACCAAAATAAAGCTTGTTTAATACCTGAGATTAAACCATGCATTTGCATGTGATAGTTAAGTGTTCAATATAAGGGGTATAKATGCAATAATAGGTAATTGACCTAACAAAGGTGTTCTGTATTTGTGTTCATTCCTCATCCTAACAATAAAGGAGAAAGGTTATATAACTTGTAGCCATAAAAAATGAGCATTGCAAATTTATTGTTTACAGAAATTTAACAGGATTGTTGATTAGAATATAAGAGGGTAAGCTAGTTTCAGTTGGAATTGTAACTGAAGTATTTGTGCATCCTAGCTAAATCTTGTAGTGGTTTTTGCCTATGATAGAGTTGAACTCATCTAGCCAAAATGAATCAACAGTCTTCTAACACATCTGATCTGTATACGATGGATGTTCTAGAAATGGAGTTTGAGGGCATGAGTACCAAATTAGAAGATACTGAAGTAAACACAGCTATTGATGATGTTTGGTACGATGATGAAGACTTGGAAGATGCTCCTGTACGGAGCAGAAAAGATTCTATAAGTAAAGATCCTACAACTGCGGCATTATATAGGAAACATACAAAAGAAGGTTACATTGATGGCATAACAAAAGGTAAAGAGACAAGTTTACAGGATGGTTTTGATCTTGGATATCCTCATGGTGCTAAAATAGGTTTAGATGTAGGAGTACTACTTGGTCATATTAGAGCATTTTTGCATATTTTTGGACCTAGCACAACCATTCCAACCGGTAATAGTGATACTTTGAAGAAAAGGCATATCGGAGACCTAATAACCTTGAAACAAATAGAAGACATTATGATCAAAGAACTATCGATAGAAAGTTTATTCAACAGAAAATATTACGATGAGAATGTTAACCTATTACATAATGATGAATTGGACAATTTGTTACCGGGAAATAATGAATTTAATGAAGATGCCAGACACCCTGTGATTGAATTGTGGAAGGAAGAGTTAGGAAGAATAAGAAGAGAGGACTTAAAGATATAAAATGTATAAAAACCCTACTTTTTATGAATAATGAATTCCTCATCTCATGTTTTTACTTATATGTATTATTATTGTTCCACAATCTCTGTCACATTGCTCTTATGTAATAAAGACACAGAATACATGATGAGTGACACTCTTCCTCAATATATTATCCTTCCATTACTATTCACTATCATTATCATCATTGTCATTACTATCATTGAATTCTTTATTTACATTAATGCGAGTTGCCTTTGAACTCTTATCAGGTTTAGCTATCAAATCAGGTTCATCAAAGTCCGCCCAATAAAATTTCCCACAGGGATGACCCTGATACCCACCTGAACAAGACCAGAAATATTTGCCTTGGTTTTTACCTGTACTCATTCTAAATGCACGTCTGAGAATCATAACCATCTTACAGTTACATTGAGGTGCATGATCAGCTATTTCTGCACGAAACTGTCTATATGTCAAATTGACTCTGACCTGTCCGGAAATTGGATGAGCATCTAAAGGATGAGAAGATGGTACCAAGCTATGCTTGAACTCTTCTTGACAATTAGCATGCATTATCAACAAACTATTATGAGGCAAATGTATTGAATATGTTGGTAAAAACATTTGATCTTTCCTTTTCCCAGTGATTAAATTATCTGATTCTATAACGTCATCATTATCATTATCATCAATAAATATGCCTTTGCTTTCTTTGACCATATCTTCAATTCCTTCCTGAGAAAGCAGCTTCGGATTTATATGTTTCAATCTAAATTCCCTGGTACAGCCTAAAGATACACTACCTATAACTGAATGAGGTCCTATATTTGTCATTCTGTCCGAATGATAAGCTACAGAGTCATTCTTTCCATCATAGACGTTACAGAAACATGTACCACCAGTCCAACGGCCTTTCACTTGATACAATTCTCTTCCTCTCTTATCAACCTCTTCATTAACAATATCCTCGACTATAGTTTGAGCGATTGCTAAAAACTCATTATAAGGTCTGAGTTGCTTCACTTCTCCACCATTATAATTTAGTCTACCTTCAGACTTCTGTGTTAGTACTCTTGACTCATTAGTGAACATACAAACTTTATGAGGAGAATCTATCCATCTATCAAACAATATGAATCTATTTCGTCTAAAGGAGCCAGATTCTTTCAACAGGTACCTTAGTAAATCATTGGCGAGTTGTATTGGTAAAAAATTCAAGTGCAGCGTGCAATAAGGTAGATGTGTCCGAACATCTTCCTCAGTGTACAGATGGATCAATTTGCTTTTATTCTTTTTCTTATGATCTTCCGGTCGAAATTTCTTGTTTTTGCTTTCTTCGCAACCATTAGGTTTTGCAGCTTGGAAAAACCTCTTCAGGTTAGTTTGTCTACTAACGCTTGTCTCTTTTACCTTTGTTTGATTACTACTATTGAGCAGAGCACTTGTTTCCCGTAAGGACCCTCCACAAGAGATCAACAATTCAAGAAGAGTTTCCTGATCAATTCCTGGATATCTCAAGTGTAGAGTGTTGAGYTTTTCTTCCGTTGACAGCATTCCACTTAACAAAGATGTGAACAAAGAGTTTCGTAGAGTGTCCTATTATGAATGTGAAGCAGTTGGTATGTCATTCTTATTCAGTAACAACATAGTGTAGCGTGGGTAAAAAGAAGGAATATCAGTAACTCACAAAAAAAACTTTTCCTTGTTCTCCTCTGTCATATCTTGCGTTCAAATGAAATGTCCTTCTTTTCATATGTTTACCGCTAAGTCAACAACAACTTCTCTATGGTAATCATAATATACCTCCTGCTCTCAATATAAATGAATCAACATCTCGATTGCCCTGATCTTTATTTATATCTTCAATTGATGTCCTTACAAATAAAGTTCAAGTGGCAAGGTTAAGGTTAGAAACGTTAAAGTTAAAATYTAATCTACATCCCGTCTCGTTTCGGAGTTTATGTCCAATATCAGACCTATAGACAAATGAACAGCTTATCTGAGCCACCATTATATACCTCATTGGATATCTATGTGGCTTCGAAAATCGTCCAAAAACTTCATCTAATATCTGATTGCCTCCCGTAAAAGATGGTGGATAACAGGAACTGTAGACACACAAATCAACGCACGAATCTTCAGCTGATTGTGATAATTGTGATTAGTTTGAGAGCACTCTGAATTTAAGAGCTCAAGAGTGGAATTTCATTTCTTGTTACTTAGTTTCCAAACTGATTCTCTGGATTCATACTGCAGCAATAAAGATAATCATTGTTCGAGTTCGATAGAACAGGTGAATAAGATTGCGTCAGGGAATCTTAACATACACACGTTTACTATTAATAAAACGAAGCACACCGTAATTGAATGAAAGTGCGACAGTTTATATCAGGATTATAACACTTGGAAGTTTTACAACAGAAAATAATTCAACATGTCAGGTCTTCCATCTAGTTTCGATAACTCATCCAACGATGAGAAGTAAGTATGGATTTATGCTATTGACTTTATTCCTGTCAATTGATTACTAAATAGACATAATGAAAATTGCTTAAGAACCTGAAAGTGAGATGTCCAAAACCTATCTACTCGTAGCAGGTTACTGAACAAGTTTGTTTAGAACAATAGTATCATACGATCATAATGCTAACATCAAACAGTGAATTGCCATTCTTAGAGAAGATGATCCTGAGGTGCAAAGAAGAACCTTTAGTACCATTAGGAAGTCTTCTAACCGTTGGTGCTCTAATAATGGCATCAAAGGCTGTTAAGACGGGATCCAGAAAAACAGCTAATACTTGGTTTCGTTGGCGTGTAGTGTTCCAAGGCTTCACTGTTGTTGCAATGGTTGCTGGTTCATATGTTTTGGACAATAATAATAAGGCAAGAAAAACGCAGGATGAATTGTTAAGGGAGAAAGCAGAACTTAGAGAAAAACTCTGGATCGAGGAGCTTGAAAGACGTGATGAAGAAGTTAGGGAAAGAAGAAAGAGAGCTGCTTTGGCCAGACAATTCCAAGAAGCCTCTGAAAAGAAGGATAATTGAGAAACCTTGTTAATTAATATATTCAATTCAAGTGCTGTTGATCCGAATCTGCATATACAGTTCATGTCAACAGTCATGATTACTACTATTTCATGGCTGTACTTCAATCTGAGTTCCTGCTGCTCGCGCAGTTTTAGGTAACTATTTGAATTTTCAGCTGACCGAACCGCAGGACTAATACTSGTATTCTGTCAGTAAGGAATACTACATTTATTTTCAAACATAAATTACTTGGTTTGACACTTTGTATTTTTTTTTTTCTTGCACATAGTAATGAATTATTAGTTCATTTTAAACCATTGTCCAGCTGGTATTYCTTATAAGAATGATTAAACATGTCATATTTTCAAACCTATAATAAAATTTGACTATTTTATTCATAGTTTATTCTTCACTCCATTAGATATTATCTTTAATGTTTTTTATATCTCATAGCTTGCCTTCTCTTTGCCACTTCGCTCTTRTACCTCAACCAAGCCACATCATCGGATAATTGCCATCTTTGATTAGGAAATGTTTCTCCCCACTTGGGAAAAGTTTAATTGAGCTGCTGCATACAGAGTCCTACTTATCAGGCAAATTAGGTTCCGAAATCCGTTGACTGAAATTTCATTAGCAATTCTTCTCAACTCCTCATTCAATTATCATGTTAACGGCTAAAAAATGGACTCCTAGAGGAAGATTTGTCCGGAAACACCAGTGCTAATGCATATTGGTGACTTTTCGTAATCCTTCCTGTTTAGGTGAAAAAATTGATAGTGTCAGTTACGCATGAAAATTTTTAGAACTGATTATCACATGGTTATAATCATATAAGCCTTCAAAAAGTCCTATCTACCTGGAAAAAGGGTTTTCAAACGGAAGAAGGAGATACTTTTGAATTACCTTACATTCTGAAGTGTATGCAGAATCAATAGATCGCCATCTCGACGGCTTGACTCGGTAGAAATCTTATATAGATTACTTTCACACTACCTACATATTCAACTATGTCTGGAAGATCAGAAGGACCAAGAAACCGACAAGCATTATCTCGTCTTGGGATGATGAAGAATCATATATCTTCACAGGATAATGTAGGAGCACCGGTTCATTTCCCAAATGCTTGTTTCAATACTACACAAGTTCATGATGATAGATGGAGATCTTTAGAGAATGTAAACATCATCAATCCTGAACGTTTAATGAGACCACCTATTTGTAGATTACCGATGGCTCGCAATTGCACCAGTGGAACTGTTGGGAGCGCGAATTCTGAGTATTCTCAACCTGAACATCCTTTAGTTTTAATTCCAGGACCTGTTGAGTTTTCTGATAATGTCTTGGCTGCTATGAGCACTCCGTCACAAGCTCATACTGGTCAACCCTTCGTAGCAACTTTTCAATCAGTTTTGAAGAAAATACGGCAATTGCTTTTTGCAAAAGTTGAAGGGAGTCAACCTTTTGTTATTTCTGGCTCTGGAACATTAGGATGGGACTTTGCTGCTAGTAATTTGGTGTCAGAAAAGGATTCTGTGTTGGTTTTATCAACCGGTTTTTTTGGTGATTCTTTTGGTAACTGTTTCGAGTCGTACGGAGTTTCTGTCCATTATTTGAGATCAGAACTTGGTGAACAAATTGATGAAGCTAGACTAACAGCTTTGTTGAGAGCCAATCCTAATAAATATGCTGCTATCACTATTACTCAGACTGATACTTCCACAGGTATTCTAAGTAATGTCCAAAGATTGGCATCAATAATTCATGTATACTCTCCCAACTCCATGATCGTTGTTGATGCTGTTTGCTCCATGGGTGTTGAAGAGATTAGATTTGATGACTGGAACATTGATTTTGTTCTAACTGCTTCTCAGAAAGCTATGGGTTGTCCTGCTGGTTTAGCTATTATGTTGGCTAGTGAAAGAGCTATCCAAAAAGCTACTAGTAGAACAGGTCCTAGAGCATTCTATGCAGATATGAACAGATGGAGTGGTATCATGAATGCTTACGAGTCAAATTCTGGAGCTTATTTTGCTACTCCAAGTATTCAACTTGTGAATGCTCTTCATGTTAGTTTATGTGAGATTCTCGGCTATGGCTATGCCAAGCCTTTACTTTCAGCAGCTGAATTGTCAACAAGATCTGCAGAACTCACCAAAGTGTTATCAGACGAAGAAATCGAAAGAAATCTTCAAGCTAGATTCAACTCTCATAAAAATGTAGCAAAGACCATTCAAAGCACATTACAATATTATGGTTTGAAACTGGTTTCAACTACTTTAGATAACTCTGCAAATGGTATGACAGCGGCTTATCTCCCTGATGGTGTTACTGCTTCTGAATTCCTTGCAGCTATGGGGAAAAGAGGTATTGTTTTAGCAGGCGGTTTACAAAAGGGAATTGCTCCTAACTACTTTAGAATTGGTCATATGGGGGTCAGCGTTGTGAATGCTGAGCGTGGAGATATCGTGAGATTGCTTGAAGGAATTAAAGAAACGTTAGATAGTTTAAAGCATTAGAGTGATAGAAAACAGAGAGAGTCATTAGACCATAAATTTATAGAATCATAGAATGACTAGTAATTCAGAGATTGCAGTCTGGTCTTTTCATACATTATCAACTAGTAATGCATAATAGTGTCTATATATATATATTTGTTTATCCATTCAGAATCAATAGTGATAAAACTGCGCGGATGACCGCAATGACGACCTTGCTTGAGGTCTATTTGCAATCCTTTTGCATGTTGTGGTACGATAATAAGCAAATACATAGATCAAAAGAACATCCCTTAAATGCCATATCTTATTGGTTGTTGATCACTGAAAATCAAAAGATTTATCTAGCCTAATGACCATATAATTCATTGTTTCTTTCTTAAATCGAATATATACAAAATCATATGTAAATCAAGCCCTCTTATTGTCCTATCTCGAAGTGTGTCCCATATCAGATAACACATATCTAGGGGTTCTTTTAATCTTGCGACCACCCATCCCTCGATCACGAATTATAGATTATGAACACCAGGCTTCTTATTAGACAGGGAAAAAGGCCCCTGAAGGATATTATAGATACATTTATATGGTGGTTTAACAATAAAACAAAGCAATCGAATTGATATCTAATACATAAAGTTGTATTTTTAGCGGAAACTGCAGTTGGTGTATTTCTGGGCTGTTTGGATAGGATTAGATTCAATTCTTCATTGTGGTTGTTGTAGTGTTCAAAGCTAGCATAATCATATAGCGATAAGCCAGGGAAACATCAATATCAATATAATACAATCGAAGTTAAAAGAATATACCATACAACATGTTTATTCTTGCCATTGGAGATATACATATACCTGATAGAGCATCAGTAAGTTATATTTTTGTATTGATGAGAAACATGATGTCTTTTGATACASATATTTAGATACGACAGAAGCTCCGTGTTAAGTATCATTATGTATTTGATAAGACACAAGTCAGAAATTTACTTGAATGTTGGTTCATATCATGGTTGATATGACAGGTATACTTAACAGCTTATCATTTCTTACAAATACTAACTAACTTTATTTGTTTACAGGATTTACCAGCAAAAGTATGTTGTYCATGACTCCCAAAAAAATATGATTAGGATAGTCGTCATCTACTACTATTCTCTATCAATTTCAATCGCAAGTAGTAAACAGGTGTCAATCCTCAGTAAAAGGAATACTAACAAACAATATAATCAGTTCAAAAAGCTTTTAACACCTGGTAAAGTGTCTCAAGTTTTATGTCTAGGAAATGTTACCTCATCTCCAAGAACAGTGTCATATTTGAAATCATTATCACCGGATTTCCAATTAGTGAAAGGTGAATATGATGAGAATCCAACATTGCCATTATCAAAAATATTTACTCATGGACAATTGCGAATTGGAATAACCAACGGATACACAATTCTTCCAAAGGGTGATCCATTGGCATTATTAACAGCAGCAAGACAAATGGATGTCGATATTTTGCTATGGGGTGGAACTCATACAGCAGAAGCTTATGCTCTGGATGGAAAATTTCTTGTCAACCCCGGTAGTGCTACAGGTGCCTTTTCTTCGGAATGGCCTATTGAAGACGAAGAAGAAGATGAAGGTGACAACAAAGATGAAGTCAAAGACGATAAGAATGGCACAGATGAAGGAAAACCAGAGAACAATGATACATCAAATGGAACGAATGAAGAAGGCAAAGATAATTTGAAAGATGTGTTTAGTTCTGGCTCAGTATCAGATGGTTTATTCCCGGATGATATCAAGATTAACCAACGAACAGATGATTTAGAAGATGAGTTAAAGAAAGCAGAAGCTGATGACTCTGATACTGATTACGAGGACGAAGAAAGTGCAGATCCAATTCCAAGTTTCTGTTTACTGGATATACAAGGAAGTGTCTGTACACTGTTTATGTATAGTTATATTGATGATGAGGTGAAAGTCGATAAGATGAGTTACCGGAAGGAGTCATAAAGTGTTGACTATGATGATTTTTGTTATGAAAACGATTAACATTTATTCACCTGGATCAATTGTACATTAAGATTGTTTCTAAGATTATCTACCTTTAGGTTTAGTATGCTTTGTATGTATATCCTAAGGAGTACTCTGCTTGAAACATGATGTTCTTACCCATTGTTTATAAGCATTTATTTCTGATACGGTATTACATACCAAACTCAATAACTATATATTATAGTATTGGATAGGACGAAAGATTTTTGATCACATGGTAGAGTGGATGAAAGACAATATTGGGGAATAACTTGTAAAAATCAGCGATCGCTACGCAATGACTAAAGTGAACTTAAGTAAGATTTTCCTGAGCCTCACAAATAACTAAGTAAGTGAAAAGAGGATAAATTCCAAGTGTCACAATGAATAGCGAGTTCTTCCTAATAATATTTGATTCCAGTTCATGTATATGTAGAAACGCTATTGCTTCGGCACTAATCTTCCTTATAGACCCCAGAAATTTCTTATACATTTGGAGATGGATTCGAAACTACTGTAAACTCTTTGAATGCTTAATTGATCGCGCTCTCCTCTTTGTCTCCTTTTCTCATTCTAAAGTCAAGCCACCACGAACCTCCGGATGAGCCACTGATGTGCTACTGAACATATCACTATTTAACGTTTTAAGCTTAAACGGCAATATCATCTGAATCTGGAAATTTCAATGAGAAATCTTGTGCAAAAATAGGAGAGGGGAGAAAGTTTGAGCTAAAGCCACTACTTAGAGTTAGCTAACAAAGAAACTCAAATTATAATTATATTCTTCAGTGGCTCACTGCTTTAAGTATAAGTACTCCAAATTTAACATTAAAGTACCTGTTAAGACTGCAARACATTTGAATACAATAAACTGGGAATYAGTGAAAACAGCTTTTTATATTCCATAAATACCCTTTAATCAGAATCCTTCATTAAATACCTCAGATTTACTCTACTCCTTGAAGCCACACACATCTTAAACTTTACATTATGAGAAACAATGCTAATTTACATGTCATCTTTTGAGTGGCTAACCCGCTTTTTCTCAACTTAAAGTTATACACACCTCGCTGAAAACAGAACTAACAAGTTACTCAAGTATCCATTTCTGGAACAATCGATATTGTATGTTTCAACTAAAACTCATCAATTAGGAAATATCTTCATCTGCTGAGCCTTCTTTTCCTTCTTTAGCCTTCATTCAGTCTGCTATTTCTTCTGGTCAACAACTCTTTCATTTCATTTCTTTACCTACCTACTCTTATAACACATTCATGATTATTTATTAACGGGGATAAAAAAGTGGATATTTGTTACATTTATCTTGTTTAGACACAAATAACTTTTGAGATTTGCTGCGCGAAAGAACATATTTCTGTTGGAACAATTTGTATTGTATTGTTATGAACGGAATACTTGCCTCGAGAAGCATCTTTGCAATTAAATGTTAGATTGAAAAATAACAGACAAAGTGTACAGTATTTATGAGGAATACGTTGGAGTTAATTAATTATTGTCAACTTTTATAAATCATTAGAATGTCTGTTGCTGCTTCAAGTTCTACACCAGAAACTGCAGTAACTGCCAGTGCTAATACTGCAAAAACTGTTACAGGAGCTAATACTACTTCTATCAATATTCCTTCTGAAGAGAGCACCAAAGCACCAGCTACACCACTGACATCATTTATCCCTATACAATCTACTATACCTTCCGTATCAAATTCTTCAAATGGTACTCCATTAGCAAAAACAACAGGTGTTGATGCTAATACCCCCAAAACGACAACAGATTCTATCAATATAAGCACTGCTTTGACGAACGCGCGGCAACAAAGCGCATCTCCGTCATCTCTCTCAAATATTGTCATCTCTAAACCTTTATCAACTGTCCCCTTGGCTTCAGTAATTTCTACGAAAGGGGACACCACATTAACAACAACTTCATCAAAAGAACCAGTGACAGCACTAGCAGCAAAATCCGAAGCAGCGGATTCATCAACAACATCAGCACCACCTGTAGCTCCCCAAGAAAACAAAGATAGTGGATCGAACAATGTTCAACCATCCTCCCCTTCTAGTGAACCAGAAATCAACCCAAAAACCGGAGAAGTCTTAAGACATGCTTGTCCTCACTGTAACCATGTTTTCACTAGACTATATAATTTACGCTCACATCTGTTAACTCACACAGAAGATAAACCACATATATGTGCTACCTGTTCCTCACGGTTTAGACGTCTAAATGACCTACGACGTCATGAAAAATTACATACAGGGGAAAAACCTTATCTATGCACTAAATGTGGAAGGAGGTTTGCCAGAAGTGATGCTTTGTCTAGACATTTGAAAAGTGCAGGTAGATGTCCCAGTTCTATTGAAAGAAGCTCAGCAAATCCCGAAGAGGAAGGAGGAAAATCCGTTCTCTCGGTGCAAGAAGAAGAGGATAAGAAAGTAAATAACAAGAGAAGGTTCTCCACCGAAATCGAAGAACCTGCTATTAAGGTCGGACGAAAAAGTTTATCAATAGAAGGAACACCTACTAATAACGCAAATATGCCGTCAAATTTTCCACCAAATTCTAGCAATATGCTTATTGGAAATATACTATCTAATCCTAATGCAAACTTGAATACATCTGCCAGTAATTCCAATGGTTTGAATGGAGGATCAACAGATACAAATGGTGGATCAGCACCAAATTTCCTATGTTTCAGACTATCACCTAACTTCAAAAAAGAGAATGAATCAAAAACAGCTGTCTCGAGCACTATCGCACAAGGAAACTCTTCTACATACAGTGGTTCCTTCAGTTCCACCCCAAAACTGAAACCAGTTCCAAGAGCGGGAGCTTTGGCGCAGGAGGAACATATTACTCGTGCTATGAACGGTTCTATCTCTAATCCTATTATGGATTCTCAGAATGCTTATGCTTTAATTGGGTTATTAGAAAGTCGTATAATAGGTCTTGAACAAAGGTTAGTCTCTGCTGAAGCTAGAATAGGATACTTAGAGGGACAATTTATTCATAAAGCTCAGAATCATGCTAAAAGCATTGATGAAAGTTGATGATAAATGCATAGTATTATATATTCTTAACTACTTTATTGATTTTCTTGCTACTGAGAAGCACTTTCATTTTCATTTCRTTGTAACTGATTTTATATTATATTGTTCATGTACTTTTTCCCTTATTACTCAATGGTTCATAATTGGATTGTTGTTTTAATTAAACATATTAAAGATATATGGTTTTAATCGATGCTGATCTTATTTAATCTTTAACAAGAGAGAATATGATTCGATATATTTGTCTCCTATAAGAGAAGTTATAATATGTTGGAACAAGTAGTATGACCTTGAATGCTAGAAAGAAAGTGGAAATATCTTTTATATAGTTGAAAAGGATCTACAGGTTCTCTTTATCCATAATGCTGCCAATAAATATGATACTCAAAACAAGTTTGACAATGTTGATAGACATTTYCGCCAATTCTAGTTGTAAACCCTCATATTCTACATCATGAAGTGATCCTCTCACCTACTAAGAATCTGTCAACATTACATAGCCATAAAAGAAACCACATATCCGATTACCACTAATGAACAAGCTACAATAAATATATCAACGCACTTTCAATATACTCTTTACAATGGGACTCCTAACTTTCATAGTAGAACCTGTCAACTCAAGTGTTCTTTCTAGGTCAACCCTATTTATTCTCTTCCTGTGCCATAAATTAAACATAAGTATAAGTAAGTACAAACTATTCGGAACTACATACGAAACTACGGTCAGAGGGAGATTCGAAGTGAATCTTTTCTGAACTTTAATTTCTATCACTAACTATCCACCCCAAGCAAGTAGGCTCATTTGTATTATTTCCTATTTACTACATTCTTCTACTATTAGAGATAGGAAGATAGACAGATAGACAAATAGAAGAAAGTACGCTGGCGGTTGCTGTATGATTATTGATATTTCATACTGGTAGCTCATGGCCTTGTATCTGTGATAGAAGCTACTGTATTTCATAATTGATAACAGTTTCGATCAATAAAAATCGGTTGTACTACAAGTCTGATAAAGCAGCACTAACTTGTCTGTACTATATTCAAACAACGAACGATATATCGAATTCTATCAACAAGGCAGTTAGTTCATCTTCTGTTTATATATATAATCACCATAGTATCATAATGTCAGGAGGACCAGGTGGAACTCTTCCTAGTTGGTCACCAACACCCCCTCAAAGAGGATCCTTCCCATTAGATCACGACAGTGAATGCCGGAAACAAATGGTAGATTACCTTAAATGTATTAAGCTTACTGAAGGGAAAAATGCACCAAATTGTCGATTGTTAGCTAAAAGCTATTTGAAATGTCGTATGGAACAGTATGTATTGAAAGTGATTATGATCTACAAATCTACGAATTGGAATGGAATGGAATATTGGATAATATGCTAACAATCTGATCAGTGAATTAATGGACACTGTACCATGGGATGAATTAGGACTTCCTGAAGATCAAAAGAAACAATAATCCTCAATATTGAAAAGAAGTAATGTTAGAGAAGTATTGTTAGAAAATTTTGATTATCGTGTATATATGAAAAATGTGGTACTGCTTGTTAGTTACTATGGTATAATATGTTAGCTTATGATGTTGGAGATGTAGTAAAGTAGGATGCTATAATGAATGAGTAAAAAAATTCAGTAGATGGCACGTTTCAGTTATAATAAACAGCTGCCAACAAGAAAACGATGGTTTGTTAGACTGACAAAGGAGTTCCATCATATTATGAATTGTGCTATAAATGATACATCACTCATTACCACGGACAAACACGGGGGAAAGTCATTATTTACTGGATCACGGAACACACTGTTTGCTGGTTTAATTTGAAAAAAGTGCCCTTTCCATTGCTTTCGAAGATGCTGTAATTGATATTCTAACCAGCTTCCTTTGGACCTTCATTTTATTTTATTGTGGACATTATTGTTCTTAACCTTTCACTTGGTTTCATCTTTCATTGATGTATACTTCCAACCCGATATCAGTTAAAATAATGTAGGAGTTAGTTTCTTTTCTGTRAAATACTCTCTGGAAGAAAATTGAAATTAATTAGTAATACCCAAGGGAAGGTATAAATAATACCTCTGGCAAATGCATACAAATAAACGTGTAATCATATATCAAGATACTACCCATTTGACTTTGTAATCATCAACTCCCTGAAAATTATAAACATAAAGTAATAATCCAATACCTAACATAATACCTGACTGTATTATAAGAAAACCAGTAACCAACAAAACCCAATAGAATGTAACCAACAAAAAAATACATATGTAAGATGAATAAAAAATAAAAAGAATACGCGAACAAAATATAAAAAGAAATAAAGGTAGTAATTAAATAGAGAAAATAATTGCAATAAATGTACTTTGAACATTCCAATAACTCAGCTGTTCCATGAAACTAAAATAACATATGCCATTGTTATTCCTCAAAATATTTGGATAAATGATAGATAGGTAGAGATAATATGACGTACGAACAATAGAGACGTCTACCTGATATATTCTCTGATTGGTGTATAGTGAGTGAGAACTTAGAGTAAACGCATGCTCAAAGTATGTTAATCATCGAAAGTCGSTTGAGGAAGAATTACCGTAGATGGTTAAATAGTCATTTTACTATTTATTGACTTTCAGACTCCCGTCAATCGGTTGATCTGTTAACCAATTGCTTTTGTCTGATGATGAGTTTTGAATATCCATTGCTATTCAACAACAATATTCTGCTTCCGGTCATGCTCATCTACTCCATCCATTCAGATATMCACTTAATTTATGTAATCTTGACGGAAACAACAGCTACGTTCATTGAACATAACTGTTCCCAAGAACAGAATCACATAATTTTACTAATTCCTCTTGACCTTTGACTCTTCCACCTTCTTGCTGCACCATTTACAAAGTGAATTATAATGTTCTTGTCCATAACGAATGGTATTAACAAACGAATTCACGATTAGATTTCCACGCTCTGTAGAGAATTCTTGGCCAACTTTTTGTTTAACAGCACAATACAATGTTGGTAGCTTTTCTCGAGAAATAGAGATTAGTTTAGAACCTCCTTTTGCTGCTAAATCTAACACTTCTTTTCCTTTCTTTATTGATAACGCAACTGATTTATTATTGCTGTAAGATTTAAGTTTTGCAATCAACACTGCTTCTTCTCCTTCAGCCGACATAGTTTTTGTCTTCCTCACATAACCCGGCAACGAAAAATAGGAGTACCACTTATGCTTATTATAGTTATCATTATTGCCTTTTGTACCGATTTTCATCGATTGGTAAAAACCATCAACATGGCTGATAATGCTTTTACTTCTAGATTTGAAGTAAGTAACAACATCAGTGATAAGTTTCTTCTGGGCTTTTACTGTGAATTTAGTATACGGGACGACCAATGATTCTGTTACTCTAACAGCCAATTCTTGACCAGCAGGAACTAATACATTATACTGATATGTCTGATATGTTGTCCAAGAGCCTGCTCTTTTCATGAAACCTGAAATAACAGTAATAGTTGCTTTTTTGGAACTACAAAATGACGATCCCATATTTGAAACTCTAGCTGAGACATTATCGACGATAGATCTGAATCTCTTATAAGATCTTGTCGATAATGATGAGTTTTTAAACCTATTGAATTGTGAGATAGTTGCTTGTTTTGCCCATTGTAGATTTTTCAAATCCATAGCTGTCTTCACTTGAATTGCAGCAACCTTTATATTATCCCACATGTATTCGAGTATTCTAGTTTGATTTCTGTCTACTTCTAAAGTTTTCTCAGTCATATCCACAATAAAAGCAGTAATCACTTCAATAGCTTTATTTGGACTCAAATCCCATAATATTAACACAACATTGTTTGGCAACTCCTGGAATACAGAGGTGCCCAGCTGATCATCAATGTCAATGAATTCATATTCGTCCTCATCCTCACCATCCGATCCCTTGTTCTTATAGGGTAATGTTATGTGAATCAATTTATCATGGACAACATCAAATGGGACATCAACTTCATCAAATGGTGAAATAACACTAACTCCTAGCCATCGTATTTTATGATTGACATCACCAGTTTGTAATAGATTAATGTATGTTCCGTTAGACAATACTAAGAAGGCATTCTTATTTTGTTCATACAATTCTGACTTTCCATACATTATTCTATGAGAAACAGTGTATTTTGGAAGTGCGTTAGTGTATGCTTTCCCATAGATAGTTACAGGTAACAATTCAGGAAATTTCTCCCACTGGCTTGAGACATAGTCCTTGTGTGAAGAAGAGGACAAGGATGATCCAAGTCCTATTACTGATGGTAACTCGGTTATTCTTGCTAGAGGAATAGATAGTTCTTTCTTTGTATTAGAATTGCTTGTAGGTATTTCTGATGATGCTTCTGGTAAATTTGATTCTGTTGGCTTGACAAAAGGAACATCAACAGAAATAGTAAATCCATCTAAAACTATTGAACTGGTTTCTTTGAGAACGTTCTCATTTGAATGATAATCATTTTTGATCAATTCAGATATCTCCTCTTGACTATTAGGAGCCTGTTTTACTGTTTTAGTACTCTGGCCTGTTTGCTGAAGAAACGAATAGTTCAGGAAAAATTCATTCATCCGTTCTTCCAACATTCTTTCAGTTTTAAATTCAAGAGATTCAGGCATGAAGTTATTCCAATTGTTATTGACATAAGAACCAACTTGATATAATGTCCATAATGCTACATAACAGCGAAATATATTAGATAAAACGGACCAAACCAAACTACCCTCTGGCTTCGATGTGCCATTCAATACATCAAATTCATGTAATTTCTCCTTTTTTTTCTTATAATATTCTCTGTTACTTCTCTTCTGATAATGATATTTCTTTGATTCTCTTTCTCCTGCTGCGTGACAGCTTCTTTCCCATCTTCTTCTCTCTTCTTTCCTATCTGTCTTACCGGAAATTTTGTTGTTTAATCGAAACAAGTCAGAAGTACCAGAATGATAATGAGATTTAGTAGTAAAACAAGATTCACTAGAATCAGTGTCGGAGCGACCGCTATGAAGTCCTTCATTTGTTAATGAACCGTTCGAGAGATTGGGATGATTAGATTCAGGTGATACACTTGCAGCTAGATCTCTTGATGTCACAATATCATATTCATTAAGAATCATACTCTGAACTGAAGGGCTACCATTAAGTTCAGACCAGCTAGAATTAATGGTGTCATTCACAGTACTATTGACATTACTGGTACTAGCATGAGTAGTAATAGTACTAGAAGAATGATGATTTACATCTATAGCATCCACACCTTGTAAACTATCAATAATACTATACGAACGAGAAGCATCAAGTCCATCAGTATTATGTTTCTCACTTTTGTAAACCATAGTCTCACCGTTATTTTCAGTTTCAATAGACGACACCTGGTTCAAAATGAACGATGATTCAGAACTCACACTGCTGATTATAGAACCAAGAGATGTATGTGAACTATTGGAATAATGAGAAAGAGGTTCAATTTTATCAATATCAGGCTTCTTAGCTTCTGGTTGAATCATATCATCTGAATTCTCAACACTAATTTCTTCACCGTCTTCAAGRGTTTGCGATTGGCGAACAACCCAGAATCTAGATTTCTTTCCAGCGCTTCTGTCTTTTATTTGCCAATCAGTAACAGTTTCGTTACTATTGGACATATTATTCTTTCCCATAGTGACTATTTTGCTGACCCAGCCGCAACCTACTCTTCAAAGCAGACAAGTTCGGATCTACTGCTTTCAAGAAGTAAATGCAACAGTGAACACAACAATTGATTGTTAACAGCTTATCAGTGCTAGCTATATCAGTGAAACTGATTTATAAATACAATTTAACTACAAMTAATATACTTCGAAAGTTTAATTCTGCTTTCATACTAACTAATTGAACCAATATCAAATTTGAATATCTAGTAGCCGTTAAAACACCCAGCTGTTAGTATTAAACAGGACAGAACAGTTATTAACTTGTTGATAGTGCAAGCAAGATAAAGGGATATCGATTGAAAGGCGATTGATTACCGATAAAATAAGGTTACGATATGTAGTGTAAAGAAAGAAAAAAAGATGGATATGGTACAAATAAGTTAATTAAGATGTACAAAACCGGATTTCAGATGCATGAGTAGTTCGATTTCAATTTCCGGATTGAGATAAAATGTACAGATAAAGAGACAAGACCAAGAGAATGAACGGATGGATAAAAAGCTCTATTGGAATAGAAGAAAAAAGGGAAGTTTAAAATGAAAATATTGGCAAATGTTTTGATCATACCTTGAGAACATTTGTATTGTTTATGGGTAATTTTGTGCAAGCATCATGAAGAAGAATGTTCCAAAACTTACAGCGCAGATGAGAATGACATATAATATGTACGGAAAGAGATAAAGGAAGCTGAAAGGCCAAAGTATCTGCTATGAGACGATATGGCATGAGACGTGAGGTTAATAGAAATCTATTGAGGAAGTAAAAAAGGTCAAAGAACATTAAATGATGTTTCTATGTGAGAATTACTTTTTCAACTGGTTCGGCTACTCCTATGTACAGAAATTTATCAAAAGCGTAAAGAAAAGCTGCTGAAAAATGGATGAAGGTTKGAGAAGATCGTCTTTTCAATTAAAGAATCAATCACGTAATCATATATTCTCATCATTCAGATATTATTTCCAGTTACGTAATCAATAAACGTACGTCAAAGCCATCAATAGGATGTCCTTTCGATGTCAATTTTTTAACTGTTCATTGTATTATTAAAGTCGTTTTCGGATTTACTTGTTTATTGTTATCAATGGACGGATAACTACTAATAATCAAAGCAAGTCCCAATTCAGAGCGTATTGTTGCTAATAAATATTACTAACAACGCGCTTTTGGATGATAGTTGTTAGGCCGTAAGAGAGCCCACAAATACAAATTTTTCATTWTTATATAAACTAATACATCACAGCGTGTATACATCAATACATCATAATGTGTACTGTATTCATATTAGAAGGTACCTAGTGTTTGAAGTAGGTATAATATCTGAAGAGTCTGAGGAGTCTGAAGTTTCCAGTTCGGAAAGTGGTACCTCGTCGGATGATGAGTTTCTGGAGGATGCTACCGAGCAACACAGTAGTAAAGACAATATTGAGTCTTCTATTCGATATACTAGACCAACTCAAATCATTGAATTTGTCATCGAGTGACTAAAACCAAAAGGAGCTGGAGAAGAAAATCGTTTAACTGGGTTTCTGATAAAGCTTGGTTTACAAATCTTCTTTCAAACTATGGTAGTCGTTTTGAGGAGGAGATGCATATGAAGAGATCAACATTTATATTTTTAGAAGAATCATATAATTTTGGTCTTCGAGATTCAAAATTTCCGACTGCTCGTGAGAACCTAACTATTTATTTATTTGTATTATCTGGATACTCAAATAGAATTTTACAGGAAAGATTGCAGSGAAGCGAGCGGTGATACTATTCACATCTACACCCGGGAGATATGTAAGTACGTTAGAAAACTGGYAACAAAATGGCCTAGATTACCGTTCTAGGTGTTAACAGTTTGGTAAAAGAATCATCTTTATTGCGCAGTTGCCTGGGTGCATTTGATCAACCCATATTCCAGTCCATACTAAAGCAATGTGGGAGCCTTTAGGAACAGCAAGCGTTTCGGATCTTCAGACGTTTTGGTGGTTGTCGATTTCAATCAAGGGTTTCGTATGTCAATGCTGGCTGGGAAGGTTCGGCTCATGATAGCTTTGTACTGGGAGATTCATATGAAAGGGGATTCAAAGTCCCTAGCAATGATTTTTAYTTAGYAAATGCAAGCTATAGTCCGTCGGCCATATACTTTCCCCATATCGGGGAATCCGATATCACCTTAGTGGGTGAACGAAAGGATCTGATAGACTTAAAGAAGAAGGAATATTTCAATTTGGTTCATTTCAGACACAGGATGGTAGTCGAGAGATCAATAGGAGTTTTAAATAGACAATTTTCTTTGTTTAACAAGGAGAACAACTATGGGCCTGATATCACAAGAGATATCACAATCAGAGGATATGCTTTGCACAAATATCATGATGTTTGTGGACTTGATACAGGTGAATATGAATAACAAGAAGAGCAAGAATATATATTAATGGTGAAGGAAATGAAGAATTTGAGGAAGGCACTGATATGGGTAAAGGAGAAGGAGTAAGTGAACACGGGCTTGGTCAAAAGAGAGYCGTGAAGATTRAAAAAATGGTGAGACGTTGTTGCTTCTGACTTCTGGAAAGAGTTATCGAAAGATATAATGTCTACTTCTTGGCAAAGCTCTCCAATCAAATGAATAGTAAAACCAAGGCTCAAGAAGCTATTACGAGGAAAAGCAAATCCCAAAAGAAGGTGAATTGAAGGCAGGTTCTCTAGCTTCCTGGGCTGGGTGAAAAAAAAAATGAAAAAAAAAAATTATTTGCTAGCAATGAAATTGAAATTGAAAGTGCTCTTGCTTTTGCTTCTGATTCAGTTTTTGATTTCTTTCTACCCACAGTATGCTCTATTTGAGTAAGTATGAGCGCTCCAATGCTAGTATGAGTTTCCTCTGCATGTTCTAAAGCAGTTAATAATCGTGCTCTCACGGACCCTCCTATTAATGAAAGCACTGATAAAGCGACGCGGCTGAAGAAACGTTCCCAGAGCCTAAAAATGATACAATGTCAATAAAAAGAACCAAGCTTTTGCGCGGGTGCATCATCTATGTTATTGAGAGCATATCGAATAAGTTTATGAGCCTGTACAAATCAAGATCTATAGTCAGAAGATGTTGATTTACCATTCGGACGAACAAATTCCTCTAATGTTGATATAAGAGTGAAATGAACAAATAACTGTATTGACAAAATCTGTAGGCCAATTGATAGTCCAGAAGAAGGGCTATCTAATTAAAGTTGATTCTGTATAAAACATCTTATTTAGATTAATGATCATTTGAAATTGAGTTGGTATCCTTGTTTTCAATCTATCGTATTCAGCTCAGCCTGAAGGTAGTTGGGCAAATCTCCATCTGAGAACGCCCAACAGCAAGCTCAGAATTTCTCACTCTGTGGAATTGCAATATATAGCGTTCTCTTGAAAATAATGCTGAAGCTATCAGTTTTATATCAGTTTTAAGGGCTCTTTTGAAGATCCTTTTCGTCCTCAAGCATGTCGCCTCCATCACCTCTTCGCTTACTGCCTTACCTTCTATTTTTCTTCTTTTCCCTTTACCTGAGGTGGTATCGATGCTATCGATGCTTAAGTTATCGGATTGGTTCGCCTCAACATTCCCAGGTGTTACTTTCTGTTGTGGAGCTAGTAAAGAAGATGATACGTATTCATTATCGTCAGGTAAAATCAAGGTACGGTTGTATCATTATCAAATATTTTTTACTCCGTAAAGATCACCAGAAGAAGAAGAAGGAGTGGTGTAGGAGTTACCAGAAAATAATCTATTTGCTCTTGCTGCCTCGAACAGAATATCGAAAAGTTTAATTGTTTGGGAGTCCCTTATTTTTAAAGTCAAGAAACGGGTGACATTTTTTTCCGTATCCGTCCCAGCTTTCCTCAGAGAAGGAGGGAGCATATAAATCTGCGTCCCAACCCGACCCAGACGTATTGCTCATCGTGCTGAATACCTTAAACTTTCGTTTATTCTTATAACAGTTAGGCAATTAAATGGGTGTTCCTGTTCCAGAATGTATAAGAGGTTGAATCTTCTCAATGATTGGGGCAAGGTCTTTAGCCTAGCTAACGGATCTCTTATTTTCCTTTATTTCAGTAAAAAATGTTATCTACAGCTCAATTTGAACATCTAACATGAATTTATTAATGCAATAAATAATAAAACTATTATACAAACAATATTAACACAGTCTGCTTTCCACTTCTTTCTATTCTTTGAAATTTCTTTATTATTGCTTAATTAAAACCTTCAACTCTAATATCATCTCATGAACTTCTTGTACACGATTAGCTAATGCCATGAAAAGCTTGAACTCGGCATAAATGCCATCAACAATACTATTCCATTGTTCTGTTGAACCTCCTAAGCCTCCGGAAGCTACTGTCCCTGTGGCTGATCCACTCTTACCTTGGCTGTTATTACTACCAATTACACTCTTTGACCCATTTTGACTGCTATAATGCTTATCAAAATCTCCATCTCCGCCGAAAATACCGATTTCTCCTGTCCTTGATGCAGTCGACTCCTTCAAATCCTTAATAACAGATTCAATTTCTCCTAGCACTCTTCCAAAGTACTCAATTCGTTCTTTGAACCTGTCGACTGTTCGTTTGAAGTAGTCATGTAATACTGCTGTTAACGACGCGGTATAATTGGCTTTCAGAAGCTCGATCAGTCTAGCACAGATCTCTATGTCGGTTTTACACTCAAAATTCGCCCTTGTGAGCTCTTCCAGAATCCTTACATCTCCTTCCATTTCACTAGTTAATGTAGTTGTCTTAGTAGTAAGGAACTCACAGTCTGGGTTCACAGAATACACTATTGCTTGATGGTTTGCTTTCAAAGCGTTTACTTCTTCTGCGGTTTTGATTTGTTCGGCTATTTTGCTCTCAATTTCCTTGATGGAGTTCTTATGGAAATCCGATAGATCGCTAAACTTTGTGAGGTCTGATAATGGACTGAGAAACTGGAGCATTTGAGCTCGATTGTCTGTTTGCTGGGGTACGGAGCTGAACCCGGTGGAGGCATTTCCTAGTCCGAATTGCGTACCGGGAGCTCCTCCAATGCCTGAGCCGGTTGTATTGTTATTTCCAAAGCCGAAATTTGGCTTGTTATTATTATTGTTGTTGTTTCGGAACAACGAGCTTCCGCTTCCGAGACCACCAGTTGTAGTGGTAGGACCGATACCAGAGGTACCGCCAAACAGAGGCTTCTGTTGACTTACGCCTGTGTTTCCAAATAAGCTGGGGTTATTGGCCGTGTTTACTGCCGTGTTTTGGCCGAAAAGACCTCCTGTGGTACCTGTGGTACCTGCAGACTTCGCACCAAATAAGCCACCCCCTGCAATAGCGCCAGAGTTGCCGAAAAGCCCTCCTGAAGTTGTACCGGCAGCATTATTTGCACCAGTATTGCCGAAAAGACCTCCAGTAGCACCCGTCGTATTGGTCCCAGTGTTCGTAGTACTGCCAAACAATCCTGTACCGCCAGACGTAGTTCCTGTAGCAGGTTTATTACCAAAGAGACCGCCAGTGGTTCCGGGAGCAGAATTGCTAGTGTTATTCAACCCAAATCCTGTTGTAGTGGCTGGTTTACCAAACGAAAAACCTGTACTGGTATTATTTGCTTGGCTAGTATTGTTATTGTTGTTACTACCAAACAGTCCTCCAGTGGTAGTAGTAGTTCCTTGATTAGAATTACCACCAAAACCAAATCCTGTACCAGCTGAAGCTGCTGGTTTGCCAAACAGAGATGATCCTGTCCCAGCAGTTGTGTTGGAAGCTGTCCCAGCGTTTGCTGTGGCTGTGTTGCCAAATCCGAATCCTGTTTTATTACCTGATGAGAACATCTTCTGCTAGATCATCAATCGCAACAAATGAGATTTACCCTTGGAGGTAAAATGGCGTACTTGAGCACTAAAATTCCTTCTTATACAAAAGGTCTGCAAACAGGGAATATATCTCCTTTCTGTCGAGTTTCAGATTACTTCTCCTAGTGTTCTGTGCGCTTGATCAGTGAAACTTGATCTGTAGAATAGTATTCAAAGACAGTTACAAGCAATGCACACGCTATGATTAATTCACAACAAAACATCAATCAACGTTCCAAATAAATAATTTCTTTCCAGCCAGTTTGAAGCGATAAATTAAAGTTTTGCTTTTATCAAAAATATGGTMAATTAATGAATGGCTTACAGGTTTGTTGTTTATGAGAAGTGAACACCAGTAATAAAAACATTCATGTAAACAGTCCGTCCTGGAATATAGAGTTGGAGATGGCAAACGGGGAAATAGACCTGTGTAGACAGGAAGAAGAATGTCTGGTACAGGATTCTATGTGCTGAAACAGATTCCGGCGTGCGAATGTGATGTTTCCGCGTGGAGTTTGGGGTTTGTACAGGAAAGCTGTTACACAGAATTTTTTGCGTGAGAACCTTCCGGGTAGGATTGATCAAAAGTGGGTTGCTATCATTCTACCCGGTTTACTGGATTTCATTGTCTGTCGCCTTCATACTTGTGTTATCCACCAACTTGATCAATTGTATTGAATTACGAATACAAACAGAGTTCGCAGTATATAGTGAAATATATTCAAATTATGGTATGGATTTTAGGAGTATCTCAATAACTAATAATAAGATCAACTAGGACTAAAAAAAAAGGATTAGTGCTCTAACAAAACAAAGCATCTCTACCACTATTTAGCATTCTTGATACATAACCAACCCATTATCTGGATCACTATTTTTCAATAATATCCGATTATCCGGTTATTTGATTCCCTACCCGTAGATCTTCATATGACCCTTCATCGCATTCCCACATTTACGCATGCCTTCTCCCCTCCGTAAATATCAGCAYTAGATAATTCCCACCATAACGCGTCATTTCACTATGGCAATGGTGTTACCAACTGGCTTATTGGAAGGTATAGTAAACGTATCAAATGGAAATCGCAGGAAGAACAAGCGTATAAGAATAAAATTGTTTTATTATTTCTCCTGCTTGAGCTTGATTTTTTTTCATTAAAAGATAATTTACTCAATTTAATTGATCTAATTGATTAATACATCAAAGAGGGAATTCAATTGATGAGAGTGTGTGGATTTATAGAATTGTACACAATAGTAGCTGGGCATTGAGAGATAGGAAGTTGTGTTAGGAAGCGGAAGTGATTGCCGAAGATACTGCGGAAAATATTACGGATAAGATAGCGGAAAAGACACCGGAAGATATAATAGAGGAATCGGCTTAATTTGCAGAACAGAAAACAACCGACGCTATACGAGACGGAACTTAACGGATTGATAAAGTGAGGCTATAATGGGTAAGTAGTATTTAATCAAGTTTATTGAAAAAGAAGTCATCGATTTGGAAATGATATTGAAACAAACAATTCTCAAACTCAAATATTGTCTAGTACATTAAATTCCTGTACTGTTCTATCCAATTTTTTTKTCCGATATCTCGACTCATTTCCCCTCATTTCCCCTTTTTCTTTCTAACATTTCCTCCAGGAATCCCAAAATTCTACCGGTTCATCTCGGAAAGATGGCCCGAGATTAATCAAAACCTACAAGGAATTCATTTCCCCATAGAATTCGATAACTTGTACCTGGACATGAACTCAATTATTCATAATTGTACTCATACGGATGATGATACTTTCAACCGAAAGTCGGAAGAACAAATGTTCTCCGATATCTTCTCCTATATTGATCATTTATTCTCTTTAGTGAGACCAAAGAAGGTATTTTACATGGCCATTGACGGAGTTGCTCCGAGAGCAAAGATGAATCAACAGCGGGCTCGCAGGTTTCTTTCGGCATTTAATGCCGAGAAACTTCGGCTTAAAGCTTTAGAAAGCGGAGAAGAATTACCCAAAGAGGATCCATTTGATACCAATACTATTACTCCTGGTACCGAATTTATGGCTAAGTTATCAAGTCATTTGCAATATTTCATCAATAAAAAAGTTACCGAGGATTCAGATTGGCAGACATGTGAAATTATCCTTTCCGGTCCTGAGGTTCCCGGAGAAGGTGAACATAAAATCATGCAATATATCCGAAATATGAAATCAGAACCGAGTTATCTTCCAAATGTCCGACATTGTCTTTACGGATTAGACGCTGATTTAATCATGCTCGGTCTGTTATGCCATGAGCCGCATTTTGCTTTACTCCGAGAAGAAGTCACTTTCGGAAGAACCAGGAAACAGTACTCGAATCTTGCCGATCAGCCGTTCCAATTACTTCATATCTCCTTAGTTCGGGAATACCTCCGTCTAGAATTCCAAGATTTAGAAGACGTGATTGACTTCCGGTTTGATTTAGAACGGATCATTGATGATTTTATCCTGGTGGCTATGATGGTAGGAAACGATTTCCTCCCGAATCTACCCGACCTAGTGATCAATAACGGAGCGTTCCCGATTTTGTTTGATTCATTGAAGCAAACTCTTCGGAAATGTAAAACGTATTTGAACGAAAATGGAGATATCAACCGAGATAGCTTAGTTCTATGGTTAACGGAGTTGCAGAATTATGAAGTTCGTCTATTTGAACAAGGAGCTATTGATTTAGAATGGTTTAATAAGGAACTTGGTTGGATGAGCGAGCAAGCGCGGGAGCAATTTGAGGCAAAAGGGCGAGTTTTATTGCTTCCGGAGCAGAAGCGGCTTGTTGGTAAGGTGAATAGTTTGGTAGCCCGAGTTCAAGGAAGAATGTCGGAAGCAGCAAAAGCGGAAGCAGAAGCAGAAGTGGGAATCGAACCTGATGCGGTAGTAAGTAAAGGAAAGAAAAGTGGAACACGGAGTAGGCAAACGGAAAAGATTGCGGAAGTGGAGTCTGAGTCTGAGTCAGAATCTGAGTCGGAAAGCGGAAATAATGTGGAATTCCACGAATCAAATTCCGATACTATAGCGGCAACTATTGCAATTGCGGAAAGCGAGCTCGGAAATGAACTACCCTTTTTGCAACTTTTAGCAGCTAAATTAGGCTTAACGGTTGTACACAATATAGCGAAAAAACAATATGACGTGATATTTGATCCGTTTTTGCCTGATTCGGAGCTAAATGTTGAGTTATCTTCTGAATCAGATGATGAGATTACCCCATACGGGAAAGTAAAAGCGGCTAGAAACGAAATTAGGAAATATGTTAAAGCCACAGTGGCCACAAAGGATGAGCTTTCCGAAAAGAAGAAAGCCTATGACACCAAATTCTTATCTTGGAAACAAAATTATTATAGAAAGAAACTTCACTTCGATATTAACAACACTGGGGAACTCACAAACATAACCTCGGCTTACCTTCAAGGTGTCCAATGGGTTTTGTACTATTATTACCGGGGTTGCCCTTCTTGGTCATGGTACTACCCGTATCATTATGCTCCTAGAGTTAGTGATTTAATGCACGGATTAAAGTTTACCTCTGAATTCCCTTCAGATGTTCCCTTCCGACCTTTTGAGCAGTTGATGGCTGTTTTACCCGCTCGGTCCAGATTTTTGCTTCCTGAGCCATTCCGAAACCTTATGACCGATAAGGACTCACCTATTATTGATTTTTATCCAAATACGGTAGAATTGGACTATAACGGGAAAAAGAATGAATGGGAGGCTGTTGTGCTTATTCCATTTGTGGACGAAGTTCGCCTTCTTGCGGCAATGGAAACCCGAATAGAGAAAATAAGCCAAGAGGAACGGAGTCGGAACGAATTAAGTGAGGCTATTGCTTTTGAGTTCAATCCTAGTAGAGTTTCAGGCTATTTATCACCATCGACCGGTAATTTCCCCGATTTGGAAGTTTGCCGATGCTCTGAAATAAGATTCACCCTTCCAGAACCTAAAAACGGAGAATTTCGCTACGGATTATTACCGGGCAGCTTCACCGGAAGAGAAATGCTCCCGGGATTTCCCACCTTCGACACATTAGACTTCTCCGCATCGATAGAAAATAACGGAACAATTGTATTTAGTCGGCCCGCCGCATCGGAATCGGTGGTTTTGACGATATCCCAGTCTGAAAAGATGGCGCCTTCGGAAATAGCTGTTAAGTATTCCGGCTCTGTTGTATACATTAACTGGCCGTTTTTAATTGAAGGGAAAGTTGTTAGTGTGCAAGATGGGTTGCTAAAGCATTATGTCGAGTCACTTCACGGGAAAACTCGAACCATTAATGTTCCGATGACGGAGACGGAACGGGTGAACTTTAATGCCCAGGCTAAAGGTCTCCAGAATAGTTACCAGAAGACAAAAGCAGTGCAGATTGGCCGAGTTGAGGTGTTAGTGGAAGTTTTACTATTAGAAGGAGTAAATCGGGAAAACTCAGGTGCGTACAGAAAACAATATCGGGATGAATCGGAACTGTACCCAGTTCAATTGATTGTCGATGATGTAATCAACAAAGATCAAAGATTCACCGAAAAGGAAGCAATTCCTATTCAGGAAGAGTTCCCTACGGAATCCCAGGTAGTATTTTTGGGTGCAATGGCTTATGGTTCGGAAGCAGAAGTTATCGGATACAACCTCGAAAAGGAATCCGCCACTGGAAGCGAGGAATCGGAAAGTTTGAACCTAAAAGTGGAAATTTACCCCGAGAAGGTTTCTCCCGGAATTGGCAAAGCAAGACTTGCTTGGGAAGAGAACACTAATCGATATTTCCCGGCTACGGAGGTGGCTCGGCTTTTAAAGTTGACTCCATTAACCTTATCCAAACTTACAGCATCATACATGATTGTGCATAATAATTCTAAAGTTTCTTTAGGATTGGAGATAAAATTTCAAGGCCGGCAGCAGAAAGTTCTCGGGTATTCCCGTAAGGGTGACCGTGGGTGGTTTTATAGTGGTAAAGCCATTGAACTGATTCGGAAATATACGGAACTGTTTCCGTCTTTGGTCCAAGGAATCCGGACCACTAATTCCAGTTTACCCGATAGTAGAGAACTGATGCCTAATCTGGATGACAAGGCGCGGGATCGCGAGATTTCGGAAGCTAAAAAGTTTCTTAAAGCTTTCAAAGAATCGGAGTATGAGAAAGTTAGTTTAGACTCGGAAGCTTTCTCCGGTCCGAGTTATGCTGCGATTGAAGCTTATTTACAGCAGTATATCCGAAACGTGCCAAAACCTAAATCTGAAGTTATAAATAAGGTTCCACTCCAAGCAGTTTTAAACCCTACTTTGTCCCTTTGGTCACTCGGTAAACAGAAATTCCGGATTGGAGATAGAGTGGCCTATGTGCAAATGTCGGGGTTGGTGCCCGTGTTTTCCAGAGGCATAGTTGCTGCAGTTAAACTCGTCGGCCCACGAGCGTTTTTAGATGTTATCTTTGACTCGGAGTTAATAAGCGGATCCACGTTGGGAAATAAACTACAGACTAAAAGAGGACTTACTTTAGACTCGGCTATGTTACTTAATTTGTCATACAAACAATTGGTATATCATTCAGCTGCGTCGAAAGCACGTGAGGAGAAAAGCGGAAGACATGTACGGGATATTCGATCCGAATATTCAGGAAGCCGAACGGGAAACCATAACGGAAGTCACAGCAGAAACCATAGCGGAAATCGTAAGGAACAACGAGGAATTGTGGCTGCTGCTCCTCCGGCTACAAATGCTTGGAAAACGGATGATTTGTTGACGTCTTTAAAACAAAGCTTAGGTGTGGATGATGGAAAACTTCGTAGTGCAGCTAAAGCTGAGAATAAGCATAAGTCCAAGGCTAATGGTTCTAAGCAGGAAATTGGTGCTTCCAAAAAGGGTAGTAAGGAACAAAAGGAAAAGTCTGTCGCAGGAATAGCCAAACCCAGTCCTCCTAAGGCCGTCAAATCGATGAAAGCAGTTAAACCTGGTGGTAAAACACCAAAACAGGAAGAAAAAGGAGCCAAATCAGTCGAGATTAATCAAACTAGTGTACCCATTGAACGATCCTACAGTCAAACGTCTAAGAATGAGCCTAACGTGGCTAAATTAGCGAAACCTAATGCTCACGATAGAAACCCTGCTGTTCCACCTCAGAAAGCTAAGGAGGATCTACTCAATTTGATCAAAGGAAGCAAGGCTAAGGATCCTAAACGAGAGAAACAGGCCAAGAATGGAAACAGTGAAAATTCAAATGGAGATGCAGCAAAGAAAGATTTACTAAATTTATTGAAATCTAAACAGCAAGCGGGAAACTCTAATGTGGTCCCTAAGCCACAACAACAGCCCCAAAACGGTCCTCAGCTGCTAATGCCTGTTCCATTTCCAGGTGGCTTTTACGGTCATCCTCCACCTGGTATGATAGCTGCGCCACCACCAGGTCCTTACGGATACCCCATGCAGCCACCATTCCCTATTGGGCCTCCTGGTGCCTTAGGTCAGTCCTCAATGCCTCATTTGTCTCATATAGCTCCTGAGGCYCCTGCGGCACCTGTTACTGTGCCTCATGTTAAAAAGGAGGAAGCTAAGCAAATAATGGATTTGCTTAAAGGTGCTAAGCCACTAGCAAGCAAAGATGAGCAGAAGGGGAAATAAGTAGGTAAAATCACACAATATGGTATTGTGGATTGCTCAAGGGAGAATGCTGGAAATCTGTACCACTTTTCAACTATTTTTTACTTCCTGAGATGAAGCTTGTCTCAACTCTATGCTTCATTTCACCATGGTTGATTTTATGTTATTCTTTTTTTTTTATCTATGTTATTCTAATTATTTCCACAGCATCATTTTTGTCTGACTGTTGTAAATAACGTGTATTATTCATTTCTACTCAGTGTATATATAAACGAATTTTTGCTTCCATAATTAATTCATGTAGTAATTTATGCAACAATTACTTAAGAATTGTGATAATAATGTTTTTTTGTATTATCATTATTTTTGTCCAGTTGCCACACCATATATTGAATTAATKTTGTAATTATTGTTACAAAAATCATTCCAAAAGTCAAAATCCCAGGGACGTACAATAATTGAAGKCAATTATTGCTTTGTAACGTAACTCTCATTCACCGGTAGAATTAATGTCTACTTTGTTTATTTCATTCTGAGATATTTAGCTTTTGAATCAAATTAATTTTTGGTAATTATATTGACCTAAAAGTACGTGTCAAGAATCCTACTGCAAGTAAATTTGTTCTAACAGGAAACGGTGGGCATTGTGCTGCACCTTGGCATCATTCATACATTGATATACAAGGCTGTACAATGAGTATATTGCACGCTAACGCAATAGTGCTGGTTCTGCTTCTATTCTATTTTATACTTACATCTGTCATCAAATAGACTGTGCTTTGGTTCGTAATATAGGTTTTATTACCTGTATTATATAAGTAAGCTTATCATAATAAGATCAACACTTTCAGGTGTATCTAGAATGTTTCGCTTGGTAACGTCATGTAGGTTACTACCCCTGTTAACTATAATTATGGTTCTAGTGATAGCAACCGGTTGCTGATGAAAAAAAAAAATGAAGGTTTGCTGGAAGGAGATGAAGATGAACTGAGATATTCTCTAAGAAATTATAGTCATAAGTGAAATATTTGATTGATAGTTGCAGTAATTATTACTTCGATTTGTAGCTCTTACACTAAGTAATGAGTAATTCTTGTCTGTACATTTATCACCAGTCCATGCATTTAGAAGTAAATTTTTGTAACATGTCTGATTGAATTTAGGTTTCTCTAATGATCAATCTCTCCTATTGTGTATGTGGTTCCGAATGACCGGAATGGGCTATTCCGATATTTTTCCCTAGTTAATTCCGTGTTTGTCATTATTTCCTTTATCTCTGTAGCAAAATTGTTGGGTTTGCCTACCCTGCCAAGTATTTAATCCGAAGATAGTAAAATGCTGCGATTCCGTGATTAATTCCCTAAAACTGTGAGACAATTGAACACAATCAAAGTCCTGTTTGCGTGGGCATCAATGTAGTAGTAATGAGTTTCTGTGGCTTGCTTCTCTACTTGTGCCGAGTTCAAGATTCTCCTAAAAAACCATAAACATACGTATATATTCCTGGTCGTAAGTGCCCTCAATAACATGTTATTACCCAGCTTTACTTTGATTTATCCCACACCCACTGTTTTCTTCTATTCATCCAACTCTAATGCATACTCCAACCGCGACCGGTCGGCTTTAGCACCTATACTAGCAAAATACTTCTTCTCAAAACCGTTGGATCGGTCAACTCCGTCCCATCGGTATCCAGGTCGAATGTCGAACCGATTCGGGGGATATGAACCTTTATACAGCCTTCTACCAGTCACAGAAACGTCTTTGCGTAGTTTTGTTGTAATAAAAGATAATGCAGGGTCATCACCTCGGACCTCTGCTTGCAGGGCTCGGTTAAGCGCCGGATCGTTAGCTGACACTGAAAGAGGAGTGGCTTTCATTGATTCCAGCAGCTGTTGACGTTGCAGGGCCTCATGTTCTTGTTGTGCGCCACGTTGCAGCTGTTTGTGTTCCCGTTCAGCTTCTAATTTGTCGATTTCGGCCTGTCTCTCGGCAGCTTCGGCCGCGGCTTTTATGTCTATAATGCGACCAGATTCATCTCTATATATTGTTTCTTGGCGGGGTTCTGTGTATTGTTCCGAGCTAAGCTGTGATTGTGATTGTGACTGTTCTTGTTCCGTTTCTTTCTGTTGAGTATGCTTTTCTAGTTGTTCTGCTGTTATTAAACCTCCGATAAAATCTTCCGAAACCTCTCGCGAAATTCCAATATCGCTTCCGCTGTTAATACCGCTAACAATTCCTTCATCGTTTCCGGTATCCTTCTTTTTTTTCCCACTTTTGTGCTTTTTTCTATGCTCTTTCAATGTGCCGATCCTCTTGAATCCCCCTTCCGTTTTCCTTCCGCTTCTGTTTCCCCTCGGGTTACGAGTCATKAAATCATCGTCTTCCCAGCCAAGCAGATCATCTTCTACCACCAATTTGTTATTGTCAGAATGCTTCTTTTTCTTTGATTTGCCATCATTCAAGTAGTGTTTTGCCAGGTAATCATTGATTGGCATTGCGGGGTATGAAATGGAAAGAGGTTCGTGTCCTGAGTTTCTGGGGATCTGATTGCTTCTTTGTGGAAACTAGTATTAGGTTTACGGATAGGATTACAGAATATTGTGTTATGTAATAATCAGTTCATTATGTGTTGAGGTATCTGTTTCTTTGCGTAATTTGGAAGATAATTAATGAATGTCCTTCGCGTTACTTACTATTTTTGTGATTGGTGATTATATGATCATATATTTTCTGTTAGGTTTAGAGTAAATGTGTTAGGGATGAAGATGCTTATTAACTATCTATTTGTATCGAAAGAATCATCGGTACAAGGTAAGGAGTTTTAGACAAAATGGTAAGTATATCGTCTATTGTTCTGTAAAAACTTGGGTAATAATGTACATATATATCATTAGAATTTTGATGTGAAACCCAAAGTTGTTTGACTGTGAATCTATTAATCGAACTTCATGTCGACTTGCCATTGAAATACTCCAATGAATTGATCCCTCACTTTAAAACTGGATATCACCTAATCTTAGCATATTCAAATATTTTAATTACCACTAAACTCCAATACACCAATACAATCCTCTATTATTTTCTTGTAGGGTATTTTTGTGTCTATATAGATCATCATTTTTTCTTCCTTTTACTTGTCCTTTACTGATCATGTAATCCATTACATTCAGACACATAAAATATCACTCCGATGCCAACAACTCTGTAGTGAGATCCGATATGATCCTCTATTTACTTCTAACCGAAAACTGAATCATGATGAATATTGGACTAATCATTATGCTATCATAAATACCATAAAAATTTAACTGATTTTCTGCGCCTTAACGTGATGTTTTACTAAGTAGCGTGTAGTTTGAAGTTCTATCAAAATGGGCACGTGTCAATCCCAGAAAATTCCCGAGAAAGTGACTCTAAATAAGGATCTCAATTCAGCCGCGACTGAGGAAAACGCGTACTTCAAGAGATTGATCTCGGTGATTCTGGGAGATATGATGGAAAGCACTGAATTCCAAAGTCTTGCCGCTGTTACAAAATGTCTATTGGCCGAAGAAAGAGTGCGGAGATTACAGGAAATGGTTCAGTTGTACGCTAGACATGAGAAAACATGGGAATCTCTGCAAGAAGCTCTATCGGCTGTGCGACAGTTCAATTCACGATTAATACAGGAGAATGATATGCTAAAAGGGAGAATTTCAGAACTCGGGGTAACAGGGRACTCGAGAGGTGTGATCCGTTGCGACTCGGCGATCTCATTGAACAAAGAATATACGTTGACACAGGAGAAACTGGACATCAAACTTCCGACGGCCACCTCCCAACTACACTTGACGTCGGATGAACCTTCCGCCGCCATACGGCTACCGGATATACCATCGGAGCCAAACTCTGAAAATTCTCAATCGAATTTACCCGATGATCAAGATATTGATTTGACTCAAAGCCCTAGAACGTTGTATGCCCAAAAAGCTTATATATCAACATCAACTGATCTACTCAGCGATCGAGATGTTCGAGAACTCCCATTGAACGTTCCTTATCAATTATCCGATGATCCGATAGTACTRTCTTCTGATGGACATATCCCGATAGATCTTGCAGTAGAAATTCCAGATCAAAAGCGGAACCAGAAACCGAAACCGAAACGCACTCCAAAAAGGAGATCAAAAACGAAAGCAAAATCTATTGAGACTCAAGCAAAACCCGAAAATGAATTTATAGAACCGAATATGATAACTCCAATCTCTATTATGAAACCATTGAAAAGGATTTATCCATTTGATGAAAGGTATGTATTCAATTTTTTGTTGTGTTTTGGAAAAAGATAGGGAGATCTTAATGAAAAAGGATGTAATTATATGCTATGATTTGATTGGTTTACAACAAAAGGGAAGAGAACGTTAGTACATTCTGATGCAATATTCACATGCAATTTTTCTTTTTTCAATACTTCGTCAAATTTTTTTTTGCTATCTCTCTACTAAGTCTTTTCGGTTCCCTCTTGCAATTATTATTACATGAATAACATCCTCTTTTTGCTCTTTCGGCTATTAAGGTACTAACAGAAATCAGATCTAATGGAAAATCATTATACAAAAATAGTGCGGATTCCAACAATAATTCAAAAAATAATAATACTAATTCACACGACATAAATACACCATCAAAACCACATTACATTAGCACATCTCAAGATGCTTTATCAAAGGCGAGTTTAATTATTTGTTTTGATTCATTTTTTGGGTTTGTTTACATATCTCAATTGGTTCATTTTTGCATCCAAATGGAAAGGCAGGAARTCTCCTGAATGGTTCTGATGTTTGAGGTACGAATTGCAATACAATCAATAATGTTTGCTTTTGTTTGAACGACTATGCTTTACAATGGTGAGCGGGTATTTACTCAAATACCTCCCAACTTCTTCGGACAGGATCAACACAGGATACTTCACTGATCTTCCCAGCAGATTCTACGATACCTGTCTGTATTAGCATTCATTGAAAACTTTCACATTCTGCATTTATTGATAAGTAAAACAACCAATTTTACTATTGTAAGATAAATGAAAAATGAAAGAATCGTCTTTAGAAGTGTTCGAAATTGGTGAAAATATGAACTGTTTTTCTCCTCCTTTTGTTCTTTCTTTGTCCCTCTTGCTCTTACTAACAAAAACCATGTAGTTAATTCGAGTGGCAGGCCCCGGAGTAGAAATAAGAGGTCCACGATGGCAGGAAGAAGTCCCAAGCAGTCCAATAATTGATTTTGATGATTATGACGATTTTAACGATATTAGTAACAATGATAATAATAACGACAACAGAGAAGGACAGAATGGGAAGGAAAATGACATCAATAAATTTCAACTAAGCAAAAACAAGAAAATGAATGAGAATCAAAGTCATCACCACAAAAATAACAAAACAAGAAAAATCAGTGAAAGGGAAATGCTGGAAAGGACCAAGAAGAATAAGTCTAATAAGAGTGGTATTGATATTCATGGTGCAATTAATGGATATAATCAAAACTGCAATAATAACGATAATGGTAACGCAGATTTGGCAACAACTCCTCCGGAATTTTGGAAACCAGAGGCAGGTTTGCTTTGATTGATGATTTTTCGCCATAGTTTTTTTTCTTTTTTTGTAACAAAATCAATCAATTCTGATTCAAAAGACACATTTTCTTCTCTTTTTTGCTAATTCTCATTCTTAACAAGAACACTATATTTTATTATCATCAATTCAGTTATTTGGTAACGAATACATGTATACTAGCTGAAAAACTGCATAGATTGTAATCTCAACTACCTATGTATATCGCATCTATTGTATTATATCGCCAAACCAGTGATAGGTAGGCGAAAAATGACACAGTGAAATACACGTATTTACAGCATTATATTGATTCACAGGAAATGGTTGCCTTGTCTGGCATTTAAAGTGATAGAGCTAAAGAACGTTGAAAAAGCATTAACAATATAATAGGCATATCAAATAATTGTTCACCGTGTGCAATGGACTTTGGATATGGTTGATTCATGAACTCTCGTAAACTACTCAATGTAAACAATTGACATTTATATAGAATTTTGTTTTAATACATTAGTACTAGCGTTCATACTTTCTTCAATACTTTCTCCTTATTGTTCAGTATATTTGTTGAACTTGCTAGACAGTTTTCTTCTTGTTATATTCTATTACTCTCTTTTCATGCTATTTAAGAGTTATGAATCTATTTGTCTCTATCTTTTCTTCCGTCTTCACTTCTTGACTTTTCACCTATTTACCAGGAATTGGAGCTCTCCTGAAAACATCGTGATCTACTTTACCAAAACTGTGATCAATATCCAATAACAACCGTAAAGCAGCTCTGCTTCTTAAATACTTCAAGCCAGGCGCGCCACCAATAGCATTAAGATCACTAACATACTCAGAACTTGGTGCAAAATAACCAGCTTCAGTCTTTGGATGATTAGATAATGGGAATAAACTATGTAGTAATTCATAAGCAGCTAAAGTACAACCAAACTGAGGAGAGGATCTTAAAATACGTGCTAAACCACCTTTAAAGAAAGCTTTGAAACCTTCTTCCCTAAAAACAGTTCTTGCACAATGAACTAACCCATTATAAGTAGTTTGACCTTTCTTCGATTCAACTTGTAAACGAGTCTTTATAACATCACAAGGAGTTGTTAAATAAGCAGCAGGCATACCAGCAATTGCACCAGCACTAAGCAACTGCCAGATTTCAAGCTTTTTGTTAGGTCCTTCACCGAAATAATCCTTCTTCAAATGAGCATAAGTGGGGAAATAAATAGCAGAAAATGGTACATCACGTAACAAACAAGCGGTTGCTCCTTTATATAACCCAAAAAGTCCTAACTGCCTTACAATAGTTAAAGCAGATTTCCTTTGAGGTTTACTTGCAGCTGCAACTGCTGATTGAATTGTTGATCCTTCTAATGTTGGAGAAACCGACTTTAATAATTCACCTTGGACTTGCAATCTAATTTTAACGATTTCTAAAGGATTGGTGAATACAACTTGACAAGCACCAGCTGATGCACCACCTAGAATTTCAAATGGTAAAGTAATATTACCATTAGCATCGGCAGCTTTACCACGAACAAGATCATTAACTGTTAGTTTAATAGCCTTTTCAGGAGCAACACCAATCAATTGAGGTCCCAAACCAGAATATAAACCTTTGAATCCTTCTCTTGCAACGACCTTTTTGAAGCAGTCCCATGAGTTCTTATATAGTAATTGTTGACCAGGGGTAGTACTTCTTTGATTCTGCATTCTTGTTTTTACAAGATCAATTGGATAAACAACTGTAGCGCCAAAAGCACCAGCGACAGATCCCAAAGCAAAATTATAAGCTGATTCAAAAACCTGATGGAAGAAAGATTTTGGATCGCTAACGACATTCTTAGCAGCAGCAATCTTTTGTTGTTCAGAGATGATATATCTTGTTGAGGGATCTTGATAAGAAGGATCAATAACTGACTGGAAATCATCTAATGAAAAAGTATCGTTATCCAAAGGTTTTGATTGAACATTTTGTTGTTCTTGTTTGTTCAAAGATGCAAAAAAGAATAAAATATCGACTTCTAATGGTGATAATGAAACAAATCTTGTTGATTGAGAAACTTCAGCCATTAAATTATGTTTTGTGATTCTACCATCAAGAGTTTTTAATGAAGCTTTTTTCACCAACACATCAATAAAATCGGAATGATTGATAATGTTCAGAAAAGCACGAACGTCAGAATAGGAAATATAAGGTGAATTGGTTATATTAGGTAGTTTGTTCAAATTAGCTAAAACTTTGTCTGATAGCTTATGAGACAAGATCTTCGTCATGAGAATTTGAAATTCCTCCGGTGAAATTAAACCAGTTTTCGATTTATCAAAATAGAAAAACCCTTGGCGAACTCTTTCACCAACGAGACCAGTCAACATTTGAGAAAAGTCCTGATATGATAAATCATGTCTATGTTTGTTATCACCTAAGTAAAGGGAAACCCAAGATGCATTCCAATCAAAAGGTAAAGCAGCAGGAGATTTGTGCTCATTATAGAGACGAATAATGTCATCATAAGAAACTTTTCCTTTACTTGATTTGTCGAAGAACTTGAAAGCGATTTCGTAATCAGCGTCAGGCTTGTCAAGCAATGATTCAAATGATAGCCATTCAGTTAATGTGACATATCCTTTACCAGTTTTATCGGCAATTGCAAATAGAAGGGCGAATGATGATCTTGGAATTTTGGTGTAGTTCATTGAAGGTGGAGCGATAGCATCTACAAAATCTGCTGGTGACATTACTTTTCCTTCCTCTCTTGGTAAAGAGAGAGAAGCATATTTCGTGAATGTTTTCTCCGGGGGGTCAAGAAATAAAGGAGCCATTGTTCTTGAGGCTGTTGTGACTTTTTTCTTTCAAGATCTTAATTCTCTAGTTGAAATATTCTTTCAATGAGTTTATACTGATTAATTGCTATCATTTGATTAAAGGTGATTGATGAGATAAAAGTGTTGATGTCACCTGGTACCATCATTCTATGACTCTGATGAATAAATAAATGAAATAAACACATCTGGAACCGTGAAAGAAGGAAAATTGGAGTTTGTGAGAAAAGAACTCGTTTGGTACAGAAATTTTTCACTTGGATTTGAGTTCCCCGTACGTATGACTAATTTGATTGAGTTGCGTTACGTATACTAGAAAAGGAAGGCGGGGAGCGTACACCACAAGACTGCAAGATAGAAAAGAGAGAATAGTTGACTATGGAGCGATTGTAGAAAGTATCAATCAAAATTTATGGAAAGTTTATGCATTTTCAGAATATATTATTTACCGAGTTCATCCTCCTTAGTTTTATGATTTGATGTATTTATTTGCTAATAGCTTAAAGGAAAAAATCATTGGTAAAAAGCTAGGTCAATGAGTATGCACCTAGAGGTATGTCTCGAGTCGAACCTAACAAAGATATTTGTAACCTCAAAAATGGTTTCAGCCTAACATTTTAATTGCCTTTTTAAGTGATATTGACAGTTTTTTGTATCGAASTGAACTGGAAACACGGATAAAGCTTCAAACAGATCGAGAAAACTGAACAGAGGATAATTCAAACTTTGGCTCAAAACGGATATTTTATTTATTATCTTCAACTATCTTATTCTCCATAATCCCCCATATAGTGCTTAGTTGGACCTTGACTAATGTTAAAACTATGAGATAAGAATGGTTTCCTACTCTTCTCCCCCATTTTCTTATTTTCTTATGGGTGATATTTTTCCGAAGATATTTAAGGAAGTCAATTGCCGTGTGCAATGGGTATGCTTTCCAAGTGGATCTGAATATGATTGATGATTAATTCAATTATATATAGTGGAAGGACTTATTTACTACTAGGATATATGATTTGATAGTTTTATTAGTTTTGTTGAAGAGTTCTTTGTTGATATGTTAACAACAATACTAACTATTATGTTAGTTCATTRTAATTAACTAATTTCAACCCGTTTTTTCTTGACGGTTGGGTTACCGGAAATACTTGTATAGGAATGACAAATGGATGGATTTACCATACCTATCTTTATTTTACATTGGCCCTAGTGGTGAGCAAGGGGCAACCGTAAGATATAAGATGGCAACATATGGTTGAGTTTTGACATAGAGAATGAATTAATATTTCCAGCTTTCAAGCATTTAACTATAAAAATCACCAGAATATTGATTGATATTATTGTGCAAAACTAAGAAGTCAATTAGAACCATTTATTCGATATATTCATTGGATCAATCAATCAGTACTGGGGAGAGTTAAACTATGATTAGGAAAATTTTCCAGTTTTCTCTTATGAATGAATATTATACAATCCTAGGATAAGTTTCCTAAAGGATAATACTGTCCGATGGCTGTTTATTGGACACCTTCGTCGGACTAATTCACAAGCTTTCGACTCGTTTAAACCGGGGAAAGCGAATGAAAAGCTAGTAGCTTTCAAAGTGAGTGAATGCTTTCCAAATAGTATGTTTGTCAAACATCTCATGAAAAGGCTCGGAGACGTACTTGATATCCCCTGTTAAACGATGGTTGAAGGTATGAGAAGATTCAACCAAATCAGTACGCGAAGATCCCAACAATGCATATCCCTGCATATTGTATTGATCTTTAATTTGTTTTAAGAAGGTGAATGAATATTCGTCTTCCATCCTCTTTTCTATGTTCTCAGTTAGTTTTAGGTTTGAAGGTTTTTTGGTTGGTTTTGCTAAACAAAATTTCAGTTCATAGTGCTAATTGGAACGATTTCATGTTAAATGTGTAGGAAGATTTGAAATTTCTCTTTCTGGTTTAGCCGAGGCCAGTTCAAATTTAAACTTTTTAGGTTTACATATGTGCATGATTATGCATTATTATTATTACGATTCCAATTGCTTTGCTTCTTCTTATTTCGATCCCACAATAGTTTCAAAATGTCACTATTTATCTCTCCTTCGTAATTTTAATTGATTTCCGGAGAAGCTAAATGTTGGCTTTCCTGACTATCTGATGTTAAAACTAACAGAACCAAAACAAACAATTTACATTACAGAATAGTATTGCACCTAGTTTTGGTTCATTGCGCTCATGAATTAGTAACTTTCATTAATCTCTATTATGTTACATTACTACGATTTCTATCTGTACTTGATTGCATTATAAAGCGCCTGTCGTTATACCAATCCAATCCAATGTAAGAATTGACCCTTATAACCTCTTTCAACTATCAACGTCAAAACTTCCAACAGTTTCCTTACCTAAACTTCTATCAACACAATTATTCAGCAAATCAATATGTTCATTCATTATCTGCCAATCAGAGCCCTTGACGCTATCAATGATCAATCTCAATAACCCAACAACTTGATTCTTGGTTGGGAATTGATTGATTACAGAGGAATATATTAACGACAGTTGATGATTTGAAAATCCATTTAATTTCTTCAAAACCATTTCTTGAGCTTCAATTGTTGATGATGTTGTCTCTGCATGTTTGGCTAGCAAATCGTTATACAATTTCCTTTTAACATTAACTAAAAAGTTTCGCAACCTTTGCAAATATTCTATCCCACTTTCTTTACTCGATCTATGCTTGTATTCAACATCAATTCCTTTTTCTTTTTCTGAAAATGATTCTGGTCCTTCTAAACAGTAACCGAACGCCCAAATCGCCAACCCTGCTACAAATACAACGTGTTCTCGTTGTAACACTTTATCATTTGATCCATTATATTCAATCAGCTTCTTATTGTTATTTGGTCTCTTCTTAATAGATTCCAATGTGAAATTATCATGGAATAGTACTTCATCAAATCCGCAGAATGGTTTACTTCCATTACTGCTATTAATCGATTTATCACCAATATCCCTATTGTTGTTTACTCTATGAGTACCATTCATTCCATTCATCGCATTAATACTAGTGTCATGATCTTCTTGTAAATAAATCTCACATAGAAACATTAAAGCATGAAAAACTGATATTCTTCCTCCAGTACCAGTGGCCCAAACTCCAATTCTTTTCTTGGCTTCTATATATATCTTTTTCGTAACCTTTTGATTCAAGATAGTTTGACTGCCAGCGTAAATCTGCAGATCGTGTACATTGCACCGGAGAGTTAAATGCGCTATATGATATAAGGGCATTAAACATGAATGAAATGCGCCATTAGTCGTATTTATGCCATAGCTATTGTTACCATAATTATCATCATCATTACTCGTTAAACGTGCTGTTGTTGTTGGTGTCAATGTTTTAGTATTATTGGGCATTGCTACCAATGAATTGTAACTAGTACAGCTTTCACTTAACTCCCAACGCCAAAAATCGAGAGCTGGAGTTAACATATCTCGCCATTTATCGCGAATATCATCAAATCCAAGCCTGGAAATCTGCAGATCTCTTTCTTGAAGCTCATTACTAATAGCAACAAGTCCTGCCAACAATATCTTCTTACCAAATGCTCCAACGGTTATTTTCTCTCGATTTAGAACCGCTTTCAATCCATTCAGAAACAACCCGGATTTATACTCTAATTCGTTTTGTAATTGAACTCTTTTCTCTTCTTCGTCAACTCCTATTTCAAATATTAGACTTCCGTCCAGAACATTAGTTTTAACTGGCCAATCCCATAATTCGTCTCTACACGGTAAAGGGAGTCCAATTTCATGAGCTCTTAAAACCATTGAATGATGGAACATTGCAGAGTCCATAACGTCCAATAGAAAAGCCATTAATGCCGCTCTTTTGATTGCTTCGTTATTAATCCATTTGCTCAAATCGTCTTTACCGCTATTCTCATCTGCCGTAGAATTAGTCTCATAGTCAACTAGTAAAACACTGCTTCTACGGATCAATTGTATAGCTGTCCCATGATGTAAGTATCCCCGTTCGTGCATTTCTCTATCGCCCATGTTCTTTTCAAAGACTTCCAATAGTATTAATGATTGGATTATCCATAATGGCGCTGGAGCCCTGAATTCAGGCAAGCTGAACAAAACCCAACGTAATCCATTTGCCATTTCCAAAGCAAGTTTATGTTCATGGTTATAGAAAGCTCCAACGGAGATAATAGCTAATAATAAAGCATCTGGACAGTCATTAGCTTTAAACGTTCCTTTATGAAGAATAGGAAACTGGGGATGAAACCACATCCAATATGCTTCTATGCAGGATCGTAGAATGTGAGCAGCTGGTTTAGATGCCGCAAGACAAGGCAAAGTAGTGTAAAGAGATTGAATTTTTCCTGCGCTTAGTTCATAAGGTAARATATTCCAAGTGAAAAGGTTATTGAAATGAACTGAAGCCACTGCGGACGAAAACTGGAGATATTCCGAAGTTGTTGTGGCTAGTGTGACAGGAGTTAGAGGAATTTGCGGAACCGGTGTCTGGGCTAATGGCACTGAGAAGCCTGAGGAGGCTGAAAGTGAAGAAATAGAGGTAACCTCCGATGGCATTGGTGGTGCAGCAGTAAGGGGAAAAGCACGYGAATATGTAATTGCATTTGAATGTATGTGTGACTGTAGCTCAGCGGGAAGTGGGTTCGGGGTTGCCACTATAGGAGATTTAGCCGAAGAGGAAAAGTTCAAAGTTGCCGGATGCAGGAAACTATTCAGAGGATCGGGATTAAACGGATCAAACGCCTGAAATAGATTGGAGTTATAAGGATTTTTATCTGTTCCGTCTACTACCGTGGTTGCCGTATCGGAAAAAAGCCATGAAATTAACTCCGACGGGGAAGGGGTGTTACCAAACTGATCGTCAAAGCCAGAACCTAAATTGACATCGGTTATTTCCGAACCATCGCTAGTTGCTGCCTGACTCTTCCGGTCGGCCAAGGTATCGGCATACACGAAACCCATATTTATAGTGTCCATAGTGCCTAAATCCCGATTTAGGAGATTCTCCGAAGAGCTTTGCCGATGAAACGGTAGAAAAAAGGTGTCTGATATTTGCTGGTATTCTAACCTTTTCAGAGTATTTTTGATATCCGGTCCGGTTTCTTGAATTTCTTCCGACGCRAATTCTACCTCCGGGTCTACTTCCAATCCAACTATCTCCGATCCACTACCAGGTTCAATTTTACTCCCAAGAGCTGAATTTTCTGTTTTCATCCGTTTCCGTCTCGGTTTTAGTGCTAAAGCTTCTATTATATCTGGTCGTATAGGAGCATTCATAATCTCCTTGGCAACATCCGTCACGATCTTAACGTTATTCTTATGAACCTCTAGTGTGCTAGTATTCTTCCGGTTGATCGTGCCGTCATTTTCCGCTGCTTTCAACTTCCGCATCTGATGCCGCTGAATATGACGTTCCAATAAATCAATCCGAACAAATTCTCGGGTACAATTTTTCCAAGTACATTTATAGATGGCTTTTGGGTTATGATTCAGTTGGTGTCGCACTAAATGTTCTGCTCTTGAAAATTGTTTTCCACAATTTTCCACATCGCATATGAAGTTTTTTTCCTGTTTCTTCCGATTGCGCTTAGGTGGTTTCGTTTTATCTCCCTGCGGATCCTCTTTATTATTAGTGCTTTTTCCTCCTTCCTGCCTACTATCTACTACTGTTCCTAATGTAGATGCCGAGGCCGAGGCCGATATAGTTCCGAAACTTCTCTTATCTGAATTCAAGCGGTCATCGCTCTCGTTTGATTCCGATGTCATTATACTATCATCTGTCTGATCTGGATTGGTCTTTTCTACGTTTCTTTCCGTTCCGTGTGTTAACCGTTCTTCTCTCTGTTCCGACATTCGTTCATTGTCGATGCTCAGTCTATGACGTATAAAATTTTTCTGTTTCTTTCCAAATCTTTATCGTACACCAGATATCAACTAGCTTTTACTTTGAAAAATGTCTTCAGCAAAGCAAATGCGCGTTACAAAGGTTATATATCAAAAAAAAAAAAAAAAAAAAAAAAAGCAAACAAGAAAGAAAGAAAACTGTCCACAAGATGTAATAGAAGCGGTTCCAAGATCATAGGAAATTATCCGGGCAAATCTTTGATGCGTCATTGGGTATGAAATGTCGTTCACCAATGATATGTGGAGATTTCATAGAATGTTACCGTATGAATAGTGATGAAAAATGGAGAAAAATGGAGAAAGATGGAGAAATTTGGCTGAGTGAAGTAGATTTTACCCCCACGCTTTTCTAATTGAACTTTGGTACTAAGGAAATGTCTTTGAAGTTAAAGTTAAGGTAATGTGTAATAATAATTAGAGTTGTGGAGAAAACAATGTAGTTTCAAGTTCAGGAGAAAACCCAGGAGGAGACTTGAAATGGCTAGGAGTTTATTGACCTGGTCTGTCTTTCTTGTTATCTGTCGTTGAATGTGATATAACAATTGTTGATAAGTATTATTTTGAGATATAGATAGATTTACTTTGGTATAGAGTATTTTGGTGTTTGAAAATAGTTGAAATAGAAGACTGCGAAAAGGCCAAGAGTTGCATTCTTGTGTAATAGATACATTGATTGCGATCTCTATTTGCCTTGTGACTATTATTTAAGGTACTTGTTAGGAAACTTGCTTTACAACACAAGATCGAATCAATGGAACAATATTTACGTCCTACAACAACAAGTTCATCATTATAGGTTTATCAACCAACATCAAGGATTTAGACATGCTATAAATAACAATGCAGAAAGAATCAGTAACCCAAATGTAAACCGCCCAAGCAAAAATGAATTTTATAGAAACAAAAGGAATTAAATGAATGAATTTCGAACTAGTAAATAATAGGAAATCAATCACATAATGGAATGATCAAAATGTTGAAAAATTGAAAAATTAAAAAAAGACATAAAAAGAAGTTTCAAACAAGAAGGACAGCATTCACACATCCATCTCTATCAGGCTCATTAGTGATCTGAGCATATTTACCCCAAACAACCTTACCACCAGCAGTGACTAAACCCAATTCACTAACATTGACCTCAATAATAGTACCTTTGGTCAAAACACCTAGTTGTGTATACATAGGGCTTTGAGGATTTTTCTTTACCCCTAAAATMGGTAAGAAAACAGTAACACCGAGCTCAGGGTGTGTAACATTGGCCTTCTTTTGACGTAGAGCAGAAGGACGAATAATTCTTTCAAGCTTTACTGGTCTTCTGGTGAAGCCTTCTCCAACAAAAGTGTGTTTGGTGATCATTCTCTTCCAACTCTTGGTTTTCTTCTTACCGGTCTTAATAACTTTGAACATCTCTTCTTCACTGATACCTCTGACCTTGGGTAAAGGAACACTGAATTTACTAGCTTTTTCCATTCTCTTTTGCTTAATAGAAGTTGATAATGCTTTGGCAGTGTTGGTATTCTGTCTGTCCAAAAGATATGTAGGTAAAGCTTCCCCATTATCCTCGGTTGGTTTGCTTGGTCCTTTGACCTTTGATTCCTCATGAGCTTTAATCTTCTTCTTCATGGCCACTTTTTCAGAGTATCGCTTCTTAGCGAACATCTTAGCTCGGAAACCGGTTAAGTTTTGAGCATCTTTGGCAATTCTATGGCCTTCACGGGCTTCCTTCTTTCGCTTACGCTCTTCATGATCAAGCCTTCTACCATGCTGCTTGATATGTCTTTCAATATATTCGTTTTGAGGCTACAACACGTTAGTATATGATTCTATAAAAATGCTTGTCAATTCACTCTATTTTGCTGATCTCCGCCATTCACCACTCCATTTTGACTTACCATTGTGAAACAGATTCTTGGTCCTTTAGCCTTGCTTTCTTCCCTTATTCAATTCCAAACAATCACCAACCTAGAATTCTCTTCGATTCCAGCTGCCCTTCCAATTGATCTACAGTAGAAATAGCCGCTTCTTTTTTTCTATCGTTCTATAGTTCTATATCTTTCATAACTAGAACCAAAACATAGTAAGTAGTGCGTTACACAATCTCACTCATCTATCTAACACAAATCAAAAAAATTTTATCTATGTCACAAAACATACACCCAACCCCCATATTCTCTTTAGGGTCTACAGAGTTGGCAAGAGAAAGAATTTTAGCTTCCTAATTTGAGTGTGTTTCACATGTACATAGAAAACATTTTTTTCTCTTATCACATTTTTCAATGTATGGTTTGAAGAAAATGGCATCGAGGGATATACAATTTGGAGTGAGAATAATCGTTAAGAACCTCTCGGTGAATGTTGATGTTGGTTTGGTGGCAGTACGAGTGTAAAACTAGAAAAATAGAAATTATTGGTTGTTTTTCAGAAAGTAAATATACATCAGAATGGATGAAATACTGAAGACAATAGTATCAGCATCGGGTGAGACGGTAGCAGCTGTGAAGAAAGCTAAGAAAGAATTTGAACTGGGACCAGATGCTTTTCTTGAGGATGAAAGTCACAAAGAAGAAGAGGGAATTTCTTTGTTTGCACTGAAAAATAATGCCTTGCTGTCATACTTACATAATCTGATAATAGTGGTGTTGGCACAGCTAGAAAGGTCAGAGAAAGGAGATGGAAAAGATGGTGTTGAGATGAGAAAATTAGAAGAACTGAGAAGAAAAGCTATTATGGGGACAATCACACAAAGGGTGACACTAGAAAGAGGTATCAAAGGTTTGGAGTCAAGAGTATCATATCAGATTGATAAGATGGTTAAGTCATATTTGAAAGTTAAAGCTGACGAAGAGAATCACCAAGAAAATGAGGCCATTAAAGGATCTGTCCCTGATGAAGAAAATGATGGAAATTTCGGAAAAGAAGCTGCAAGTAATAGTGGTAATGAAAACCGGAGTGGTAGTGATAGTGATAGTGAAGTTGAGGATGCTTTAGCTTATAGACCTAACCCATTGAGTTTAGTATCAACAACGAAAAAACCACCAAAAGCTAAGATACATAGATATGAAGAATCTGAAGATGAGGGTGATAAAGCATCTGAGAGGACTGGTAAAGTTGAGAAATATAAACCACCTAAAATATCTGCTGTTAAATATAATGTTGATCCAGATAAGATTGATAAAGCTAAATCTACAAGAAGAAGGAAGGTGGCCGCCATGGAAGAATATTTGCAAGAAAGCTCTGGTATTCCTTTGGCAGAACCATCTATTGGAAGCAATATTCTTGCTCGTGGTAAATTTGGTTCGAAGACGGAAGCTGATAGAAAGAAGGAGAAAGAAATTCAACGATACGAAGAATCCAACTTTGTTCGTTTGCCTGGTGAATCCAAGAAGAAGGAGAATGCACGTCTACGTAAACGACAGAACGATACTTTCTTTGGGGAAGATTGGAACGTTCTCAATTATGACAATGATCATATCAAGAAGTCAACATCGAGAAAGAATAAGTCATCAAGTGTGTGGGATAGAACAAAAAAGCGACAAAGAATATAAAGGGATATTTTCTTGTTTAGCATTATTGTTTGACAGATTTGTGAGAATTTGAAGGGCTGAAAAGAACATTTCAATATTTCACTCTATTTCATCTGCGTATTTATTTATGAAAGCTTTCGAATCTTTATATTTTCAATTTCTGAGTGTTCCCGTGAGACCTTTTGTCATTAACAATGATATAGCTTAATCCGAACGAAGATACCTTATGACTAAAACTGCACCACCGTTAGCACTGATCAGATCGAGGATGGACTAGAATTCACTATTTAACATCATGAACATTATTGTTGATACACCTTTTTCAATAAACTATATGTCTATTGACCGTTTATATATGGCTGTATTGTTACGATATATATAGTTCATTCTCATTAGAAAAGTTAAAGAAAATTGGAGCAGAATACATACCTGGCGTAAATTTCTCCGTATGTCTTAATCTTAAATTTCAATTGCAAACCTTAACTTTAGAAGTTCTGTGCTCTCATTTCTTCATCTATTTAACGAACTGAACACATCTCTAATTGAATAAATGTTCTAGTAATGAATATATTTGAGGTTCCTAATCAGAACAAGACAGCATTTTTATGGTACAAGATTTCTTTCAGCATCTCGTAACGAATTATTAAGGGTTGTCAAGTTACTGAATGTTTTAACTTGGGATCTAACTATATTCAATTGCTTTTTTCATCAACATATGATAGGAAAAATCCAAATGACTAGATGATACTTTTGTGATGAATTATATGTATTGATATTCCAACAATCTCTAAATGCATACCACTATTATTTCAACAAGGTAAGGTTTCATGAATTGGGAGGAAATCATTAAATCAAAGAAAGAAAATATGTCGCGGGTTTTACTGATTTGGCCTGCTGTCTGTTCATGCCGTTGGTCAGTAGTTGATGACTCTGCATGCTCTTTCGATACATCATCTATAAGCAAAATAAGTTTACTTTAGCATAGTAATCAGTTAATTATATTTTCATTAGTTGCCCTTAATTAAGGAGCTTTTCATGTGAATCTGGTTCTAAACGCGTCTAACAATATTAGCTGTTATTCAGAAGTATATAAATGAAAACATTTCAACTWKCTCACATACCGGCAATCTGGCCGAGTTGGTCTAAGGCGTCAGGTTAAGGTCCTGATCTCTTCGGAGGCCTGGGTTCGAATCCCAGGGTTGTCATTAYTTTTTTTCCTTTGTTTTAAATTATTCTTTTTGCTTTTTGACTCTTCATTACTTTAGAACTCCATAATGCAAGATTTTTATATCCAGATAATTATTCATTGTTTCAAATACTAAAATCTATTCTTGTTCTGTTCCCAATGGATTGAGAGTCAATTTTTCATACACTCATTATTTACGATCTAACGTTTGAATAAGCTAACGGAAAACAACTTCTTGCAACATGTAAACTATGACGCGAAAAATTTTACCTACTGAAGAAAACACTTTCTATTAATTAGTATACCTTCTTATCTTATTCGTTGATTTATCAGTCTACCAAATCAAATTGTCAATGAATATAACAATATTCATTCCATTCATCCACCATTCATACCATACATCTCACTTCAACGTTGTCCATTACAGATAACTGACTTAACCGGACAATCAAACACGAATCAGACGCGTCCCGAGACATCAAACACGTCAAATTTTTTGATTTGTATGAGAAATTTACTATTTATTCTATTCCCAAAAAGGAAATATAAGTGAAAAATTCCATTCTCATCACCTGAAAAGTGAAAAGAAAGTATCATGAGTTGAGACCTCAACTGCCTCATGTGATTACTTGTTTGACATTATCATTATAGTTGAACCAATAAGAGAGAGCATTTGTCCAAATGATGGAAGGCAAAGCTACCATACGAAAGTGATGATCATTCATGAAAACAAATCATCCCTGATGAAACAGTATAATAATACTTGTAAACAGAATAGGCTATTACTTTCATGCTACCGTTACAATTTTCCGAAGTAGGTTCACTGGAATTCACTTGACACTTACCACGATAACTACAATCAACACAACATTCTCATTAGCAATTACGTTCTTTAGTCGTATAGAGATAGCAATAAATAGAATACAAAGATAAATACAAGAGATATCTTGAATCCCTAATGTAAATGATCAAGGGAACAAGCATAAATACACAGGGCTGTCCAAGTCACACACCCGAGGCTATCATCCAAGAATTAAGAATAAAACATAAAAAATACAAAAGAAAACAGAACGATGGTTGTCCATTTTCTTGAAAAACAATTAATAGATCAACAAAGAGCACGTAACTCATCTGCTGTTGCTATGTTAACATCACAGTAAACTCATCTCCCATACATCCCAACGATGCTCTTACATATATTGATAGTTGTTGTATCGACCAGGATTTTCCATTCCAGTATGAGGAGGTCCATAATTGTTCATAGCCATGCCATTATTACCATACATTCCCATATCCATTTTCATATTAGGATGAACAGGCGCTTGGTTAGTGTTAGAATTGAATCCAGAGTCCATGACAGGGTTCATTCCTCCATTCATTTGATGATTGTTCAAACCCATGTTCAAACCCATGTTGTTCATATAATTCATATTCATTCCCATATTCATGTTCATACCCATATTAGCCATGTTCATCCCCATGTTCATATTAGCCATGTTCATTCCCATATTCATACCATTCATATTGACAGGAATGTTCATTGGAATATTATTGTTTGGAGGATTACCATCATACACAGCCATAGGAGGCCTACTGTTATAATCAACAATTCCATGGTTATTACTGCGTATCAATAAATCAGATTGTTGTCCGGATGGTGCTGGTTGGCCCTTAGATGGTCCTCCCCGGAACACTTCCACGTTATTTACATCCCCACGGGTGTCTTCATTCTTGTTTCTTTGCCTGCCACTTGATAAGGTTGATGCTTCTTTACCATTGAACCCAGAAGAATTGATTTTATCTCCAGAGCCAGTATTGGAAGCTAATGACCCATGAGAATCGGTATTACTCTGATCATTAATACTACTTTCGGCATTGTCATCAATATCATCTAAGCTTAAAGAGACAATCTTCGACTGAATACGTCTTCCATAAGGTGTAGATCTTATAGCATGAACTATAGGTTTCATTGCTTCTACCAAACGACGCTTAGCACTATCATCAGCATAATCAAGGGCCGTTTGAATAACATAATTTGCATATGAGTCTCTCAACAACGTTTCTAATTGGTTAGATACAATTAGCTCTTCAACCATCAAATTACATTGTTCAGTGTTAGCAGAGATTCTAAGACATTTCTCAATAACGTTCGATGAAAACTTTTGCATAGACAGAAAGCAAATATGCCCCAAAAATTTCTCCATCAAAGGGTAAGAAAATTGATATTCATTGAGGTCTAATACGTATTGAGTCACGTAGTTACCGAAAGGATCTTGAACTAAAGTCAAAGCGTTGGCAACGATTTCGTTGATCAACTGTTTCTTTTGGTTGAGAGAAGCATGGTCTATGCACCTTTGCAATACGCAACAACCATGACGATGACTACCAACAGTAACGCAATTGGCACTAACAGCATCAAAAATAAACTGAGAATCTTTGGCTGAAAGACGGTTGAGGCACTTTTGGATCACATGATTACCATTCAAGTCCTTGATAAGAACAACAACATTTGACTTCAAGGCATCGACAATCAATTGAACTTGTTCAGGTGTGGAAACAAATTCAATCATTTTCTGTAATGCCCTAGTGCCATGTTGATTCAAAGCAATCTTCACCATTTCTGGGGCAGCTGTACGTACTAATATAGTTCTTTGGGATTCACTGGCAAACTCTAGCAGCTTCTGGCAGAGATAGTTGCCAAAAGGATCCATCATAAGCTCAACAACGTGTTGATAAGTATGAGAAAATACCAAATCTACATCTGCCTTGTTGCCTTCTTCCAACTTCTTTTGTAGGAACCTACAGCCATGTTGATCCGTACATAACGCTGGAATGTCATTAGCTAATGTCGCTAAAGGTACCGATGCTAATCTTGCGAACTCACGTTCACTATATCTTCTGTTATTGTTGTTTGAGTTTGCCTTAGCATTCTGAGACAATTTTCTTTCACGGTTGTTGTTGTTAGAGATATTTCTGTTTGGACCGGAGATTCTGTCCCGATGATCGTCAGAAGCCTTGCCCGAGTTGTTGCTATTCGTATTGCTATGTCCTGTGGATTGGTAGTGATCATTTAATCCTACTTGAGGAATAACACCATTATAATCAATTTTAGATAAAGAAGAGTTCATTCTATGGTTAGATCTGTTCTGTTGACCAATAGCTCTTGGATAGTAATCGGCGTTGTTCAATGACACGGAAGAGTCCTGACGATCTTGTCTGAACGATTCAATGCTTAGACCTGCAACGTCAGAAGTAGAATGTTGGTGTCCCGAGAGACTATTTCGAGCGCTATAACCATTCGCATTGGGGTTTCCAACAATAAACCCATCTACTGGCTGTCCTTGATTAGACATTTCGGACCAGCTTGATGATCCGGAGGTAGCATCTCTGTAGCGCCGGTTATTGGTAGCTCCACCTAGAGAGTAGGAGCTGATAGGTGTAGCAGGTTGAGAAGCATCGATATAATGCCCAGGAGTTCCAGCCAGCGAGCTCACGGGAGACGTTTGGCTGGTAGACACATGTCCGGCAGAAGTAGCTGGAGCTGCAGAAGCACTACCAGCACCGGTATTGCTATGATTTTTACCAGAATATTGCATTGGAGATGATAAGGCCAATGAATCAGCACCAGGGAAAACTGATTTGTTGGAACGATAGTTGTTCATAATATCGTTTTCAGAATTTATGTGTAAAGAAGAGAAATCCACTCCCAGACGATCTAAACGAGTATCTGAACGTTTAGAAGATGTCACTGCATTGCCTAGTAAAGGAGATTTTATGCCTGATGGAAATGTTCCTTCGGTGATAGGGAAACCAGAACCAGGTACAGAGGAGTTTGTCATTGGCATGCTCCAAACAGAATTCGAAGTCAAGACAGAACTAAGCCTTGAACCCGAGGTAGTAGTAGAATTCACTAAAGATGACTCTTTTCCAATAGAAGGAGAGCCAATGCCATGATGTCGTGAAGGTTGAAAGTTTGAACCATCTGATAAAGGAGTAGCCATGTAGTCATTTGATGGGATAGATGTAGTGGAATAGTCTCTCATTTCAGGAGGAGTCAATGGTTCGGAGATCGAGATGTCAGTGCTACCAATAGAAGAGGTGTTTTGATGGTTTGGTGATAATTTGCTTGAACCAAAAGCATTGGACCTTGATCCCGACACTGAAGGGGGCCCTGATATATTGCTTGAATCATGTGATCCATCAGGGAGGACCATTAAGTCGTTTCCAGCGTTCATAGTTTTCAGATATTCGTTCGATGATTCAAAGAAGTCTGCCATAGTTTCATTATCTCCTAATGAGTAATAGCTTCAGCAGGTAGTTRGTTAGTATTGAACTTGAACTTTAACATGCATATACAATGCCTTTAGATAAAAGATATGTTGATCCAGACCTAACCAACAAAAGCACTAATATGGTGTACAATGAAGTAATAAGAGAAGACGAGATAATAATATAATAATAATACAGTTAGCAAAATGCAATCCGGATGTGCGACCAACGCAATAGTGGCAGTAGATCAATCACAAGGATAATAGCATTTGCTAGTAAGAAGTCTTTCCCAAGTTTGACGTCGAATTAATGAGAATATGGAAAAATACGAAAATACAATGAAAGAAGCCCAACCAACAACCCAGCAAGCAAGAAATTAATAATGACAGATAAACAGAAATAAGATATGCAAATGAAAATGTAAATGCTGTGAAAAGCCAATCAACAGTCCAACTCAACTCAACTGAACCAATGGTTATTAATCAAATGATGCAAGACAACAAAACTATAATCAAAATCAAATCAAATAAACAAAATCAGCAGATTCTTATTCATTTGATTGGATTGTCAATACAGTTCAACCACAATACAGTACGATACACTACACTACAGCAATAGTGATTGTCTGTATAGTAAGTAGTGGCTGAAAAGCTCTTCTTCGCCTGTTGAGTAGATAGGACAGTAGCAGTAAATTATAGACTATAATGAGTATAGCCTATGAATCAATCAACTAACTAACCAATCAACTAATAACTACTGATTAACTTCAATGACGGTTTGATTATGATATTGTCCCACTTGTATAACAACAAACAAAAGTGCTTATCTTAAGGGTAAGAAAAACATAATGAGAATCAAGTAAATGATTATGATTCTTTTTTTTTTCGAAGGAAGAAAAAAGGGCTTTTCATAAGAACGGAAAGACAGAACCAAAGGAATCATTTTATTACTTGTCGAGACATACCGATGGACCTGACCTGGACTGTCCCATTCGAGGGTTTGTCTTGAGTCACAGTCCAGTACTGAGAACGATTGTAGGTGGGGGTGATTTTGTGAATCGGTTGAGTTGAGTTTGTGGCTTTGTCATAAAGACTCGTAGGACATAGGCAACGGACAGTTGAGTTGATTGAGCACAGTTGATAAGTAGCCATGAGATAGCAAGGGAGATATAGAAATGATAATCGATAGGAGGTATAACAGGAGGGTATTGCTTGGTACTTTTGGAGACAGAAAGATTGAAGAACACGTTGAATGTGTTTGGGGATAGTGAGTTGATTTGGATGAAAATGAAAAAGAGCTGTGGTATGGAGAAATGAAGACCCTATTGATCTGATCTTCAACGTTATAAGGAGAAGATGTGTAGATAGTAGGGACAAACAGTAAATGGCAACAAGGCATGATAGAATAACGTAAAACGACTTGAAAATAAAAAGAGATCCCTAATTAAAGAAACGTACTGAATTCATGAAAAACAGGATCAAACGGTTGGAAATACATCAACCGCTTGTCCCTCATTTTATCTATCTCATACTGAGTATAGACCCGAATCATCTCATTAATCAATCATAGCACATACCAATTGTATAGATTCAAAGGTGATACTTACTTATTGAATAATTTAATCATGAGTCGAGTATTAGTGTATGCTCAGTTTCATTAAAGAGCTACTAGAATTGTTATATCAATGAGCCTCTGTCTATTTCAATGGCTTACCAGTAGCAAAGATTCTCAACTGATCAAGGGACAATAGTAATTGAGCAGACGCACTAGTTTTTTAATACTAAGAAAGGTCGTTTGGATTGATTCTCAGCCAGCTCTAAATCAGAAAATACAGTGAATATGGTCCAGTCATGAATTTTCGTCTATCTAACAAGCAAGATACTACAGTAACTCAGTAGGGACATCTGTATCCTTTGATCTAGCTCTTGCTATTTGATCCTCTGAAAGGTGTGCAGACAAAGGATGATATTCTACCAAGCTACGGTCTTCAATAACTTGCAAATCCTCTAATATAAATCACCAATCAAAGAAAAGACAAGAACCATACGTTCCTTTGTGATATACTAATGAATAGCAAAAGTATAGAAAGAAATATGATTATTATTTGTTACAACTATGTCTATCTATATACTTCATCATATATCAGTATACTGAGTAGATGTTTGCGACTAAACCACAATTTGATTGTCCATTAAGAAAATGGATTATATTTGTGGATGTTAATACAGAAAGAATCTTAATATGCGGTTAAATCATAGCATGAGTGAAAGTGTATAGAGAGCTATTTTTATAAAATAATAAGCTCTTTCCCCAGGTAACAGAGGTTACTATAATGTAACAACTTTTCAGTCCAGTACGAAGCGATTGAAAGAAAGAATGAAACAATTGCCCTGCCAATATTTTTCCGGACAAGGAGAAGAGATTGATTAGATCATATGACAGATTAATGTCATGTCCTTTCTTACCAGCTGTCCAGAAAGACAAGTATCAAGAATGTTCTCTTAAGTCCTACTGGTACTATCATACTACTGGTACCACTACAATTCTAATCCATTTAACCATTTCAATTTTTCGAAATTATTCCATAGCTACATCAGATCTATCTAATTCACAGTACTTCGTCCTTACTACCAAAAGATCAGTAACTATCTCTTGTATTATTTATTGCTACGATCTGTCTCCAACCACGCAAACTCAGCTCAGCATCAATAAGACATTGAGTCCCCAGACCCCATCGAGTATCTCATCCAGAAAACCCTTCAGGACAATCTTTAGTGATCCATCATTTTCTATGACAACCAATTCGGTCCACCTATCCTAGACAGACTATCATACAGATCAAACGATGCAGCTACGTACAATAGACACAGGACAGGCTATTGGCATTGCATGGAGTAATCAGAGCGTCAAGTAATCATGAAAATGAAGGTTAATTCCAATTGGAAGGCATTACATTTCATCGATAAAGTGTACCTCTCAAGCCTGAATCAAATCCATCAAATTCATCTAGCAGTACGAATGAGTTATTATTCCATACAGAAAGTAGCAACTACGCTAACTGCAATGTATCTATGATACTTTCAAATGAAATAATTTCTTTCTTTTCTAATTGTTAGCCTCCAGTAAGCTACTGAAGCAATTTCGTCCGATTTGCCTTCTTCCATTAATGTGTATAAATAATCCAAATCTATTCTGGACAGATCTATAATCAAAACACGACTTGTCTAATTATTTTCTCACTAAATATTATTATCATTATATAAACTATCGAACAATGTTGACAGGTGGATATGAAATTACTACATACAATCAATACATTAGTTAGTTGCAATTTAGGATCGATTTGTCCGCCATACGATCGATCGGCCCGATGAATGAGGCTTGTCCGTTGAGTATGGCTGAAGTATGTGTTGTATGCCAGTGTGAGTATATGGTATATTTATGGTTAATGACCGTTGATTGGGAAAGGACTGACAAGCATATTGTTTCAAGCAATTTCCAATAGAAGAAGTTTAGTATTCGGRATAAGTTCCAGCTGGAGCTGGAGTTGGGATAATATATGATTATTAGTTCCAGTGGGAAGATAGTAGATATGAACACATTATCTACATGATTGGCTTAAAACTTTGTGTCATTCTTTTGAAAACAATTTTCGTTATTTGTCAGTTTCGGGGCTTTCATGTTAGAATTATAGTTGAACCACGAAACAGTAACCTATTTATTATACTTATAATCTAATGATTGTTACAGTCTGATATTTTCACTTTTTTAGTTCCCTATTTTTACATGCCAACTGACAACAAATCTTCCGTTCTTGTATTCCGTCATAAGCTACTTGCTTTTATTCAAAAATCGTAGCATGTGAGTACCAATACGATTTAAGCTTCTGTTGTTTGTTTAAATATCATAGGAAACTTGTCCTGGACATCTCAAACGAATCTAGAAGGAAAATTGAGAATCGTTGAGTTAGATGTGTGTTTGACCCTACATGACAGGACGGACAGTTCATTATCATGACTTGACAGATTTTTCAAGACAAAGATATTCCTACTTGAGCAGAGTTGACATGTGAACCCGGAATTGAGTACAAGAGGGGAGGTAGATTCATCGTGAATGGGACAAAGTGCTCACGATGAAACGCGTGTTCTTGTTCTCTTTTCACTCTTGAAACGTAGTTCTACCAAGTTTAAAATTTCATCTAGCATGATATATTAATATATGACATCGTTTGATTATTTCTGTTGATTGATTGTGAGGATTTCGTAGACAGTGTATAGTCAACATATGAGTGAAGGTTATTCGGACAACACCTGCACCCTGTGCAGGGCGACTGAGTGTAAGGACTCAATTAAGAACATAAAGGTAGAGAGCACAACCTCACAAGACCGGACATTTAGGTAGTTGATTGTTCGGATATTGCAAGACTATCGAGAGGAACAGAAAAATGCTGAAAGCTTTGAATGAGTTTGGATAATAATAGTTTAAATTAGATTATCATTAGACCTGGAAAGAGGTATTTGAATATACGACGATAAGTCTTTAGAAAGCTGTGATAGAATTACTCGAAATAGAATTCATAGTGTCAATCATATAGTTGCCTAAGTAGAGGATGATACGTGCAACTTCCAATAGTCACGTTAATACAAAATGTTTTATGTACCATTTCAATAGTTTCCTAAAGTGTTTCAACCACATACTTCAAGTTATATGATTGAGTTGCTAGTTTATATTTAAGTAGGTAAATCCATTCATTCAGCTAAACTAAAAAAGAAGAGGTGAAATAAAGTTAGTCCAAGCTTTCGAAATTCTTTCTGAAATCATCAATTACTTTACTGAATTCGGTTAATCTTCAGTTTCAGTAACTAATTAGGAAGTATAATTGAAAAATTGGGTATCTCTTCCCACAAAGTTACATATGTATTTGTTTACATAATCAATTTCAACTGTTTGGTTCGTTGATAGGTAATTCTTATTAACAATGAGAGATGTTAAGAACTTCATGCAATCAACCTACCGAGATAAAGCAAACATCAAGCAAAGGTCTATTTTTATTCATGGTTTCTTTTTTCTCATTCGTAGCCGTTGAAGGCAATCATGTTAGGGGTATAAGGCCTGAGAAGCATCGAGTATCTGGGGATACTATCTTGTGTTGCGATATCAGCGAGCTTTGCTATGGCATCATATTGAGATAAACCTGCTCCAAGAAAAGTACTCAAGATACCAGCTACAATTGGTGAGGACATTGATGTGCCTGATAGTTTTAAGGATTGTTCTGTTTGCTTATGTTAGTATTGGGAGTAATGAATAGTTAGTTTGGGTAAGTATTCATACCGCTGTTTCTATCAACACTCTCAATGTTGACACCAGGAGCAAAAATATCAACACATTCACCCCAATTACTAAATGAAGCGACAGAATCTGTTCTGTCATCAATAGCACCAACAGTAAGCGATTTTTGGGCACTTGCAGGTGAAATTCCACAGGCATTCAGGTTGTTATTGCCTGCAGCTGTGACAACGATAACTCCAGAATTAACTGCCATATTAACTGCATGGTTTAAAACATTATTTCTTGGTGCACCTAACGAAAGATTAATGATACCTGGTCTATTACTTTCCTTGTAATGGTTAACTGCATAGTCTAATGCACTCAAAATAGAGCTTAGTGACCCACCGCCATTATCACCTAACGCTTTAACATCAATTATGGTAACTTTCTTGGAAACCCCGTATGTTGCTGAACCAACTAGCCCTGCTACGTGAGTGCCTATAATTGATGTTAACTCAAACACAAGCTCAGGATAACTATTATGTTCTTTTCTATGGTTAGCTCTTACCATGTCCATGATTATCACCCAATCCGTCTCTACTTTCTGTGAAATCTATCTCTTGGTACACTCTTCCTTCAAACTCAACATGATCCTTGTTGATACCAGTATCGATAATGTATACATTTACTCCTAGGCCATCTTCATGGTAAACATATTTATAGGGGGTTTGTCTGATGGGTCTTCTTGAGGATACTCTCGCCAAGTGTCTAGGTGCTTCAGCCTGTACTTCTGCAATGTAGACATCAATGTTGGGAGATATTTCTTCAACCTGATAACTCTTGTTAATTTCATCGATATATTGACTTTAATGTTCCATTTGGGAGCTCTCCTTTGTGCGATCTTACCAGTGGATTTGTTGCTAATATTTGAAGCATTGGCTTGGTTAATACTCCAGCAAAAGCCCTGAAGCTACCAAACGAATATCCAGTAAAGTCGGCGGCCAATCCCAACAAATCAGCAAACATTGGTAGCACTTGACTCAATTCTGTATTATCTCTAAGCTGAATAACATGACTTGGTCTTTCTCCAAATGCCAATCCTGAGAACAGACCCAATACGCATATCAACTTGTATACCATGATCATCTTGAACAACAAACTATCATTTACTCTTCGCTCTTTGTCTCCAAATTAACTCTCTTTTTCTATCCTTTTAGTATATACCAAATCAGTTTTCAGCTTTGTAGTTATTCACCAATGAAAAATCACTTTTGAATCGGCATATAAAGGGTAATTTCCGACTAACAATTAAAGAACAAGAGTAATCAGGTAAGTAGCAGTCATAATGTCATAATTTATAATACAAAAATAATTTTGTAAACTTCCTCCCGTCGTAAACAAGTAGAAATGTCATCAAACAGGTTGAGGAATACAAACTCTTCAAAAGGTAATCTATCCAATTATCACAAACGTGAATGCTTTGTTTACATCAACTAACCACAAACATCAGAAATACTATTTCACATTATCAATAAACATAAGACATCATATTAAAACGTATACAATCAATTAAAAATCATTGGACAACACAACGATGCCATCTATAAAAGGTGAGTTAAATATAAATCAAGGTCAAACAATTAAAAGGTAGGGAATGACAAATAGGATTCGGATGTAAGTAGAGACATGAGTAAAGGAGAAAGAAAGTGCAATCAGTTTTGCACAGCTCTGAACAATTCTTCTTGTTCTTCAGGGCTGAAATTCTTCAAGGCCTTAGCAAGACCTTCAAGGGCATTGGCTCTATTCAGGCGAACATAGGTTTCAACGAACTGATGAACAGAATCAGATTGCAAGCTCTTGACAAGGTCATCAATAGCCAAATGATTTTCTTCGATCCATAGAGCAACCTCTTGGTCGTTATTGAGATCGATTTTACCAGGATACCAGGACTTGAGTCTGGCAACCCTTTCGAGTCTAGTAGATCTAGGTAAAGCAGTAGCAATTCTCTTCAACAAGTATTCTTCATTCAAACGTCTTCTCAATCTCCAGAAGAAGAATCTTCGAGAATCTCTCCACTTGAGAGCCTTTCTGATAGCACCCTTGGCAACCATTCTATCAGCTCTATCGTGCAAATCAGCAAACTGAACAGATATTTGTTGATAAATAGGATACAATTCCTTTTCTCTTTCGACAAGGGCTGCCTTTAATTTAGAAAGTTCTTCAGCAGGTGTTTCACTGTTCTCAATCTTGCTCTTCAGTTCCTTGTATTTTGCATCTAATCTGGACATTGTCCTAATCAACTTCTCTCTTCTATATTTAATACCAACCATTCCTTCTGGTTCCAAGACACCGGCTCTTGATTCATAGTCAGCATACATTTCCATCATATCAGGGTTAATGGTTGGATCAACAACGACCCATGAGCCACCACGTAGTTCACCAGTGGGTGGAATATAAATCATAATTGGCTGCTTGAAGTTAACGAGGGCATCAACAATAAACGAACCGTATTTTAACACTTCGTTGTACATATCTCTTTGACCACCAGAGAAACCTCTCCAGTTGGCTAAGATCATCAATGGTAACTCCTCACCATTGTTGAAATCATTGATAGCTTGGGCGGTCTTGAAAGCAGAGTTAGGATACCAAACTTGACCAGCTTCTTGAATTAGATTCTCAGTTGAGCCGGGATTAGCAGGATCAGCAGGTGATAAGTTCTCAATTGTCTTAGTTTCAACTCCAATTATACCAATAGGTATACCACCTAATCTTGCGCGGCCAACCACAACACCCTTAGCCCATCCACCTAATGTTTCTCTAAAGGATCCCTTATCAAACAAACCATATTCAAATCCATCTTCAGTTTCTCTGCCAGAAATTAACCAACGGACATCATAAGGTTCACTTTTGATAGGTATGTAGTCCACATCCCTGTCCCAAGTGTCTTCTGATTCTAACACGGGAACAGGCATACCCTTCTTTGAAGGAACATAAGACAGCCATTCAACGATTTGCTCAACACCTTCTAAATCATCATTAGCAGTCAAGTGAGAAACACCATTTCTGTACATGATTTGGGTGCCACCCAGTTGCAAATTACTACTATATACATCTCTACCCAATAATTTATTGATGGCTGGAGCACCAGTCAAGATAATAGGCTGACCTTCAATTTGAATGGCTCTTTGACCTAATCTGACTAAATAAGCACCAATACCAACAGATCTACAAGTGACCAAGGTAATTGTGAAAATGTCTTTGTATGCCCGAGAAGTAGCACCAGCAATAAGACCTGATCCTCTTAAACATTCAACACCAAGACCGTCTTCAGCACCAACRATAGCATCAATTCTATATCTTTCCTCACCATCTTCAACAATCTTAGTAGTAATACAAGAAGTGACATTTTGCTTATCCATACTCTTCTTTACATCAGGAGTAAGGTATAAGTATCTGAAGCCCCTATCAGGGTTTTCAGCATCATTCCATGCAACTGAGAACAATGGGATAAGCTCATCGGCAATACCAATTCGTGCACCGGAGTTCGCTGACAAGTAGATTCTGGGAATTCCTAACTCTCTAGCGAATTCAGTTACCTTGTTGAACATCTTATCTTCTTCGGGACCAAAGGAACCAATCTTAAAAGTGATATCATTAGCAACAACAATAATCTCTCTTCCCCGTGGGTATTCCGGTGTTTTCATGAACAACTTCCAAGCAACCATACCACAAGTATTGGCCCCAGGTTCCCTTGAYACTTCAGAAAGTTCAGTTCCTTGCTCAAGAATTAATTCCTTATATGAGAAAAAATCATCAGGAATTTTAGCTTTGGAGTTGTAATTATGCCAAGAGGATAAAACAGCCTGTCGGAACAATTCAGGGAAATCATAGCAGTAAGTGGTCCCCATCAAATGAGCACTGTATCTTTTGGGTTGTAGCCACTCCTTTGTAGGATAAGGAGTTGAGATACTTCTCATATGCATACTACCAGGCCTACCGAGAGACTTGAAAACCCATTCTCCATCAGAGTTTTTGGCTTCAACGTATAATTCACTGGTTACAACATAACCAGATACATTGTTAATCATGGCTCTTAAGGGGAAAGGAACACCTGTGGCAGGGTCAGTACACATGATTCTAATTTCAGCAGCAGTGACTCTTAATCTCCATAACCTTCTACCAAATCTTTCCAAGAATCCACCAAAAGCAGCTTCAACCTCTTCAGGAACAAGACTGAACACAGCAGAGAAGTTGATGAAAATATGGTTAAGATCAGAGTTGGTTGTGCCAATAACTTCTAAAGCATCCAAAATATCACTCATCAATCTATCAGCCTCAGAAATAAGATATTCAGCAGTAGTAATGTCATCACGGATYTTGCCAGGTCGAACAATACCTCTAGTAAAGAACCGCTTATCAGTGCTGGAATTCTTAGCAACAGCTTCATATACATGAATGTTTCTATTGTCAGTAAAAACTGGCTTGATGTTAAAGTTGGAAAGTCTTCGAAGTTCCAATTGATACGCCAAAGCTGGTTCAATATGTCTAATTGCCTTATCTTCTTTGTATTCAGGACCACGGAAAGTATAGTACTTRGGGTATTTACCTAAATCATTGGCTAGAACAAAAGTCAATCTTCTGATGGAGCCAGCAAGTAAATCATCTTTAGCATCCTTTATGAATTCTTGAATCTTATCTAACACATCAGCGTCAGTTTCATAACCATCAATACTACTAATAACAACATTACAGACATTCGTCAGCTCCTTAGCACTGATAGGAGGCGAATTGTCACGAGMATCTCTTGGGTTCAGAATATTGTTGCGAACAGCATTGATAGACAACGATTTCTTCGGGGTAGCGTCCAAAGCCCTTGATAGAGCTTCATCCAACTCATCGATATGAGAAGCAGCAGTAATAACACCATTTCTCATTGGCTCGCTATCGGACTTATTACCAGTACTAACATAAGTCAAATCCGACACCGATAATGCTCTTCCCATATTGCCTTGACCAGTTCGAATAGCATTAGGAGCAACTGCATTATAAGCAGCAGCAGCTAACGTTGGTAACTTGAACTTCCAGTTGATAACAGGGGCACCTTCATCGTCATTGATATACTTGATATCACTAACGATATAAGCCCTGTAAGCTCTTCTCACATACACTTCCATAGCAGCAATGGCTACATAAGGATCAGAATGGTTTAAGAATTGCGATAACACGTCAAAAACTGTGAATTTGGAATCAATAACGTCTTTCAGCACCTCGAATTCAGGTGATCGATGAGATAAACCAACAGATCCATAGCTCGTTTCCATCACTGATGATTTCAAAATATGCTCTAATTGATCACTGCGTTCTTTCAAAGAAGGTAACGCGCATTGAATAAGGATTTCTCTTGCTTTYAAAACAACTTTAGCTGACGATCGAGATTCTAGTTCAACAAACTTCTTTAACACAGGTTTGAAGTATGTTGAGACATTACCGTGATTAATTTTTGATGGTTGATACTCATTAAGAATAGCAAGAATCAAGTTGTTCTTTGAACTGCATTTAGAGTGTGATAACACTGTCAACACAACCTTGAATAGATCATCCTTATTTTCGTCACGAAGCCTCAAAATAACATCGTCATCACGAACATTTTGTCCACAGAATAACTGCTCAACTTTATAGTATTCTTCTAGTAAGCCAGCAAATACTTTATACTCATGAACAAGTAAACCTTCAGAGAATTCTTCGGCGATTTCAATCAATGGTGCAACAGCATCTTTGAATGCATGATCCACTTTTTGTTCAGCAGCAAACTTCTTAATGGCTTTTAATATTTGCTTAGCGGGGAACTCAACCTTTCGGTGGCTTGCTTTCTCCACTAAACTGTTCAAAGTGGCATCTAACTCGGCCGGTAATCTGCTGTGTAAAGCAGACACTTTTGCAAGCCATGATGAGTAAGGTAATTCAGGGTCTCTTAATACTTCAATCAAAGCCGCTAATGTTGGCTTCATCACGACTTGATTGTCAAAACCCATAAGAATGTTCTCTAAAGTAGAATATAACAATCTGTATTTCTGAGAAGGCTTATCACCAGAAATCTTAGGAGCTCCAAATTCCGGTAAGGTGCCTTCATAGGGCAAAGCATGTTTCACCTTTGAAGGATCGTCTAAAGCCAAAATAGCCAATATATCACCAGCATTCAGAGTTGATCCTGGCTGTTTGATTAGCTGGACAATACCGTCTTCTTGAGCAACTAAAGGCATGAACATCTTCATCACCTCCACTTCAGCAAAAGGTTGACCTGCCTTGATATGATCACCATTTTCTACTAAATACTTAACCAGCTTACCAGGAGATGGTGTCTTCAACTGGGTTGGATCGGATTCAACTTCTAATAAACAGGTCATTGAATCAACAGACAATCTCGTGCCAGCAGCTTCCTTCTTCCAGTACACATTATGGGACTTACCACCAATGGATATCAATAAACCGCTATCAGCAAGAGCTCGAACACCAACCTGGCATTTACTTCCATTGACAAATAATGTATATGTATCTAAGGATGACTTGGTAGCAGTGAACTTGTATTTAACACCTTCATAAATGAAATCCACCGGGAAAATCGTCTTGAGAGTGTCTGCAGGTGATACCTGACCTCTTTCTAAAGAGTTAATATAGCCTTTGATGCTTTCATCATAAGCAATGTGCGCTTTAGTGACTGCACCACAAATAACTGCCAAGTGTGAGTCGGGCCTTTCAGCGGTGAGCTTCTTAGAGATTAATTCATCAAGCCAACCAGTTGTGATCTTATTCCCTTCAAAAGCTGGTGTTTCTAACAACTTGATCAAGTATTCGACAGTAGTTCTGAAATCACCTCTAATGCTCAACTCCTTTAGAGCTACAACCATATGTTTACGAGAGGCTTGACGATTTTCACCAAAGGCAAAAATGTGACCAAATTGTGAGTCAGAAAACGAATGAATTCCACCCTGGTTACTGACAGAGAAATAACCCCAAACGTTAGAACTCGATCGGAAGTTCAGCTCATGCATCATACCACTAGAAGGCTTGAATCCCTCGCCAGGGTCTTCAGAAGTAATACGACAAGCAGTGGTGTGTCCCTTGGGCACAGGTTTTCTTTGGGTCTTCTTAGATAATTCAGTGGAGAATTCAAAGTCAATTTCGGTAGCAGTATGAGGATCAACACCATATAACAATCTAATGTCTCTTACTCGATGTAACGGGATACCCATGGCAATTTGTAATTGAGCGGCAGGTAAATTCACACCGGTGACCATTTCGGTAGTAGGATGTTCTACTTGTAAACGAGGATTCAGCTCTAAGAAGTAAAACTTGTCGTCCTTATAAGAGTAAAGGTATTCGACAGTACCAGCAGAAACATAGCCTACTAATTTACCCAATCTAACTGCAGCTTTTTCCATAGCTGTGAAAGTATCAGGTTTGGCTATAGTTACTGGGGCTTCTTCGATAATCTTTTGATGTCTTCTTTGAACAGAGCAGTCACGACCAAACAAGGAAATATTATTACCGTATTCATCAGCAAGTAATTGTACTTCTAAATGACGGGCATCACCAGCCAACTGCATAATGAAAATCGGTGAACCAGGAATCTCGGATGCTGCTTGATCATACATTAATAAAAAATCTTCTTCTCTCTCGACCTTCCGAATACCTTTACCACCACCACCTTCAGAGGCTTTAATCATAATAGGAAAACCAATTTCTTTGGCCTTTTTCAAACCATCTTGTGGAGATGTACAACATCCCTTTTGATATACCTCATCAGTAACTGATACTAGATTAGTCTTTTCGTCAACTAAAACTTCCTCAACACCAGTACCAGACCATGGAATACAGGGGACCTTGGCATGCTGAGCAACAATAGTAGAAGAGATTTTATCACCTAAAGAGCGCATAGCGGAACCAGGAGGACCAATGAAKAGGATTCTCTTTGGAGAAGCGGCCAGCATTTCTGGCAATTTTGGGTTTTCTGAAGCATGACCCCAACCGGCCCAAACAGCATTAACGTCGGTTCTTTCAGCAACGTCAACAATAAGTTCAACGTTAGCATAATTATTATTATTAGTTCCACCGGGGACTTCAATGTATTGGTCAGCCATTCTAATGTAATCGGCATTGGCTTCCAAATCTTCAGGAGTGGCCATGGCGACAAATTGAATAGCTTTTTCGTTATTGAATGTTTCGTAAGCCCATTTTCGAACTGAGCGAATCATTTTAACAGCAGCAATACCATTATTCGCAATAAGAACCTTGGTGATAACAGTATGACCGCCATGAGACTGAACAAATTCACGAACTGGTCCTGGTTCAGCCCGATCAATAGTGTTCAACCCAATGAAATGGGGAGGCAGTTTATCGTGGGAGTAAATCACTGAAGCCATATTTGCTGCTTGTGTTGTAGGTGTTGTGTGGATTGAATGGTTATTAGATGGGGTTCCAAATCGACTGCTGAGACAATTACCCTTCAAGTTATAGTTATAGCTATAGTTATATACAAATGGTAATCTTGCGGTTAATATTGATTTCGATGTTGATGATGTCGATTTCAATCTCAGGTTTCCAATATTGAACCAATGCAAATAAGATGCTGATACTGATACTGGTACTGAACTTTTGAAATACAATGTCAACCCGATATCATGCAGTTTCCTTCTTAGCACCGTAGAATCACTTTTATTTCTATTGTTAATCCCAACCTTGTAAAGGCTCAAGTATCGCGTTGCGTTTAATGATTTGTCAAACAACAACTTGATACAGTCTAAGGTAATTTAATGGACAATGGGAAAACACCAACAGTAAGATGTGTTGAGAAATGAGAACGGAAAAGCTATCGAACCTGTGATACAACCTGGATATAGAGGAAGACGAACAGAATACAACAAGTACAGTACTAGTCTTAGTATATATAAAACTGTAGCAATTAATCCAATAATACATTACTTGTTAGCTGGAAAGATTGTTTATAGTGAAACTACGTTTCTATTCCCGTATATCATATTTTTCATTCTTACGTGTCGCTCGAAACCAACTTAATGAAACGCTTAACGGACGCGTGAGGAAATGGGAGGCTTACGCTTACCGTATTGGTTACATAGGAAGAGAGTGAACGGAAGGAGTGTTTAAGGTACAATGAAGCGCAGCCCGGCTTCTTATGTCTTCATTAGGTTGAAATTAGGGCAATACAGAGCTGATTCTCTAGAGACAATTCTCCTCAAACARGAGAAATATAGTAGAAATTGACACTGTTGATGACGTTTTTTTGAAGAAATGCTGTAAATAAACGATTGCGAAATGGTATGTGTACGGAATAAAATGTATTTCAAAAACCGGGAAATCAACTTTAACAATTACATGGAGAGCCAACAGAAATTGAGTTTGGCAGCTTGATATACGAGTGGTGGGATGAATGTCGAACAGATTTTTATAGGCAACGAAAGGAAAAAAGGAAGATGTGAAATAAAATTGTTGCAAGATTGAAAGTGGAAATATAGATTAATGGAATAAGAGGAGATTGTATGAAGAGCAGTAACTAGTTGTATGTGGTGTGAAGATGGAGATATATGAAGAACTGAAAGAATCTATAGGGGGCATACTGGAGACTGGAAATATGAATTGGGTTTAGGATTTCATGCATGATATGTAGGACAGCACTAGACGAATCTGGAGGGCGTGTCGAATTCAAAGGGTTTGGTCGGTAGAAGTTGATCTAATTGTTGATATTGGGGTGTATTAATTATWGCACCTCCTTATTAGAGGGATAATATTCGTACCTATTTAAAAAAAGTGTGAAATAAAAATTGTTTTTGGTGTCTCGTTGTTGTTATTATAGTAGTCTCTAGATGACATCTCCGTTTTTATCAGCATGCAGTATTATGCATGTTTTTCAACATCACATATTCCCACATGCATCTTATTCAAAGCAAAGCTCACAACCGTTAATAATAGCCTCATGTAAATATGTTATACTGTTTCCTAACCATTCAGCATTATTTGCTTCTAATTAAATAGTAGAATAGTTCCCAAAGTAGGCACATCTTATATTATAAATAACCAAACTCATACAAAATAATCGCATTTTCTATTTTTTATGCAGTTTTCCCCGCTTAGTCAAACGCAACACCAAGTTAAACAGGACTACTATTAGGACACTCGGACAGAGTCCGTTATTAGGACCCCAACATTTTCTCTTATAATTTATGCCCAACGAATCGGCGATAAAGAGAATATTACCAAGTAATTGAAAGAGATGAGTAGATAATGCTAGAAATCAAGGGCAGATAGATAATCTTAAATAATGATGTGTTAAGTGAATTGGAAATTTAATACAAGATCGTTCAATTAGATTTGTACAGACGGATCGAAAACACATTTTGGTGAAAACTACAAGTACTGAAAAAAAACTAAATTGTTCAAGGGAATCATCATCATTCAAGCAAGACGAGATCTTGTATCAAAAGGCAGGAGCCGTAAAACTGGGGTATTAATTTCCAGTGATGAGAGGATATATGCGTTTCTAATAAAACCAGCTTTATAGGGAAAGATCGCTAGTGTCAAGATTGACAAGTGAATCTAGATTGTCTGATTAGCTAGGGCTGAGAGTTCTTTTTTTTTTTTTTTTTTTTTTTTTTTTTTTTTTTTTTTTTTTTTTTTTTTTTTTTTTTTTTTTTTTTTTTTTTTTTTTTTTTTTTTTTTTTTTTTTTTTTGATGAGACGTCGCTAATACGAGACGTAAATGTACTTAGAACTTGGATCGTAATAAGTAAGATTGAAKTACAACTCTGACATATATTGGGTTGATTCTGTAGTCCAAGGTTTATCATGATCTTCACGTTTGGTATTCCATGTCTAACATAGTTACTTATCATTAGTTACCTGTAATTAAGAAGCCATTATACAATAGTAACATTAGTCAATTTATCATCATAAGCCATCTACACAAACAGTTAAACTGAAATTCGAATTTTATTTTGCGGTTTAAGGTAACTAAACACTACAATTAATGTACCAAGTTAATCTTGAATTAACCATTGTTATTTTTCTGAACTACATCATGTCTTCCTTCTTCTAGCACACCTTTCCTTACCCATCGAATCTTCTTTTACAGCCCAATTTCATTCAGCTTGATTGTTCTTTAAGATATACAGACAATTCACCCATTAAGCCATCAGAGTCAATTTCCGGCTTTTGACATGATTACTCTGGTATATTAAGTTCAAACTTCGGCTTTTAAAAACTCAACAATCTCTTGAACTTTCCAGTAGCAGTTTCTTCCCTAAATCTCACGATCAGCCCYCCTGAATTAGATACCCGTTGAGTCTCATTACCTACCATCTTTCTAACATGACAGCTCACTCCAAATAACCTAATTACGGAAGTTCTTCCATTAATCTTCAGGACTGAAAAATTATTAAGTACACATCACCCATACACCTATATGTCATATGTCATACTATTTTGTCTACAAGACTCATCTCATCAGAAAATTAAGTCACGTTTCTTGGTAAGTTATTGTGGCAATAGAATATCAGTGATATGTCTTGTCAGTCTTGTCCTGACATAACAATTTTTCACTTTRTTCAATTTTTCGCTTTCCTCAGAACCGGAAAAGGAGGAAAATATACTTATTGTTGGTCCCTCTATTAGCAAAATTAACGATATTCAAATATACTGATTTAAGTGTTCATAGCACCGAAGTCTTACTTTAGAAGAACTTGCTTGATTTATGTGATATAGTGATACGCTGCCGGTTGTGTGGACAGGGTTGCCAGTATTTCTACGGATAGATGAATATAGACAATAAAGGAAGCGAACTTTGCATTCAACGAGCTTGATCAAACGGAACCAATACGCCAGATTGAAAATTTCCATCATAAGGGATTTTTTCCTATTTAGCATACATACAACAACACACAATATAGAATAGGCACAAGATGTCGTGGCTTTTAGGCGGTAGTAAAAAGAAGGAAGAGACCATCTCTGAAACAGGGTCTTCACAAGCATTAGGATTTGATCCTTCAGCAGTTCAAGATGTTAACTCATTTCTTTCACAATCTGTTGACTTTGAAAAATTGCATCCTTTAGCAGGAGTTGGCAAAGATTTAGAGTTTTTGGATTTAGAAGATGATGGTTTATCAACATTACAAGGACATGACGCTATCATCCCTTCGAGAGGTTGGACCGATGATCTTTGTTACGGTACTGGTACGGTTTATTTACTGGGATTGGGTACTGGTGGTGCTTATGGTTTAACAGAAGGTTTGTCTGCAATCAAAGCTGGTCAACCAACCAAGCTGAAGATAAATACTGTGCTCAACTCTATCACTAGACGTGGTCCTTTCATTGGTAACAGCGCTGGTGTATGTGCTATGATCTACAATCTAGTTAACAGTGCTATTGATGGATTTAGAGGTAAACATGATGATCTTAATTCTATTGCTGCTGGTTTTATTTCGGGAGCCATTTTCCGAAGTACTAAAGGTCTGCGGCCAATGGCTATTTCATCAGCTGTTATTGGTGCGGTTGCTACTGGATGGTGTGGATTGAAGAGAGCTATTATCAGCTCCAGGGATTAGTTAAATGGTAATGTAAGGTTTTATTTCCCTCAAGATTCTTCCTTTTTTAGTTATGTACATAGTAACGTTGATTTTACAATTATCTAACCTTCCTTTACCTGGTTTGTTCTATTATGTATATGCACTTATATATGTTACATCTAGTTCCATCAAACTCGAATTCTCTTATCCACTGAAATTTCAGTTTCTGGACTTAGTGGTCTTTTCATTTCACATATGCTTTCATCTTCATGAATCTTACTATCACCAATACTTTCGGTTTGGACATCACTATTGTCATTAAAATCTGTTGTTTGCATTTGAGTTTTCTGATCCTCCTGCACTTCTTGTTTGATATCCTTAATAAAMTTGGATATTGCATTGGACATTTCTTCGTTGTTTTTCGATTGAGCGACATTTCTGTAAGTCGCTTCTTTACCTGGAACGACTCTTGTCAAACAATACTTTGTATTTGCAGGGAAATTGTCGTATTTGATAGCCTCTTTGCATACGTCAGCAGCTACTGTCCACCAAGGCTGAATGTTCCGGATAGTAGGATGTAATTCATAGTCGTATTTACCTGTTTCTTGCTCTTTAAATAGCTCTTCTATTTTTGATTTTTCTTCTTCAGTTAATTGAGCAAACACCGAGGGGTTCAACTCAGCTGAGCTAGCGATCATTGCACCATCGACTCCATACTTTAATTTTAATCCTTCAAAGTCTACTCTGTCTCTTACACCTCCATTGACATAACAGGAGACATTGAATTTATGACACACATCTACAATCTCTTTCAGGTAGAGTCTAATAGGGATTTGTCGATTTCGCATTTCCGTTAAACGACAATGCACTGTTATGCATTGCACACCAGTTTGAGCAAGTCTTTCTACCAAAGCCAATGTAGCCTCTTTCTCTTCTAATAATCTGATTTTCACTGAGATCGGTATTTTATACGGAATTCCCACATGTTCAACGAGATTTCTTAGAATTGCAACAAGCTTGTCTGGTGTTCGCAATAGTGCTGCTCCCATTCCTGAATGAATAGAAAAATGTTTGGGACATCCCGAATTCACATCAATAGCATCAACATCTTGTGCTACAACTTTGGCTGCTTCTACAGCTAAATCAGGATCAGCAGTCCCTAATTGAAATACTAGCTTTCCTTTTTCCATATCACGAGCTGTGCGGAAAGCAACATTATTTTTGATTGTTTCCCCGGGTTCTATGAAATCTATAGTTTTAAGTTGCTCTATAAGAAACCTGAATTAGTACCAAGTATGAATATTAGAAAAGATAATAACAAAAAGTTCTTTTTAACATACCATTAACTACCCTTCGGCATTTCACAAGTTTTTTGTCGATGATCTCCGGTCCCCAAACCAAATCTGCTCCATACTTCAAAGCTACCAGACGTGTAGGAAGATGACCTATCCTAACCTTCAAAAAGGGTTAGTATATTCATAAATCAAGGCAAGGCAATACTATATAGATAATGTTCCTTTACTCCCTTGCACTAAATCAAGAACTTACCATAGGAGCCAAAACTAACTTTCCTGAATATTCAATCATTATGTTCTATGCAAAACCTGTACTGGAGCAGAGAATACAATTCCAAGAACAACTCTTTGAACTCGTTCTGATTCTCGTAATATAACAATGTCACGCCTTGTAAAGCAGTTATGTTATGTAAAAGATAAGAAAGAAAAAAAACGAACTGTGTGGGCAGGTTGAGGCTCTCGGCATTTGAAAGAGAATTTTCACTGCATTAATATGCATGCCATGCAAGTACTACATATATATATATATTGTTCACATAATCGTTTAACCTTACTATGAAAAACCTAAATATAATTCTTCATTATGATTATATTGTGCAATTTTATCTCCTGTCTCACTTCAATGGTTACACTCTTAAACCTTCTTTATTGGTATCGCCTAAACGAGTTTGAAATGCGTTTGGGATTGGAACAATTAGGGAATAATGACAATCGAAAATGGACACCTCTAGACAGAAAATCAGCCAAATCTTTGAGCAATCCTGCAAGAGTTGTTTATGATAATTGTGTAGAAATTGTATGGTTATTAACGGAAAACAACAATTATTTTGCTGATACTCATTAATAGAATATTGCTGCGATTTCACTCACGTTTAGAGGTTCTTGTAGATTGTACATATCATAGTGGGACGTGATGTTTGATGGTTCATAGAAACGTCTTCTCACTACTTTCCTAAAAGCAGATAAGGAGGACGAGTAGTAATTAAATATACCTGAATGGCCATTAATGTTGAAACGTTATCGAGTAATAAATCAACTCACATTAGTCATTAAATACTTTTTCTATATTTGGAGTTTATCCGGTATGATTTACTTATCAGTCAAGTATTAAATTAATTAGAGACTATTATTCTTTCAGTCTAACGTAGGTGGAGTTGACAGATGGAAAAATCGACATGATYAMCTACTTTTATTAGTATCTTTTTTTGGTAGCTCTGTTAATTACCACATCAACATCAGAGTTTCAATAATTTTGCCGGAGTTTCTTAAGACTAGACTCCTCTATTAATCAGTATGAAATATATGCCAAATATTAGAATGAAAGAGGAATGTTCATTCTATGTTTCAAGTATGTTTGATGTCATCTTTGATCTCAGCGGTTAAGAAATGTTGGTTGCAGGTTCATTTAGTATATAAAAGAAGATGGTTCTTGAGAAAAGGGTATTGTAAATAACTGAATAGATTGGATTCAAGTTTTTGTTTTGATAATCTGGGTACGGAAGAATGATTGACGATAAATTGCCAGACTTCTTCGCATCACAATTATAACCAGCACGAACTATCAAACTGCTGTTATTGATAATTTACCCCAGACAAAATACGATTTGAACAAAAACAAAAAAAAATGACAGATGCGTGGAAATGGAAGCTCTTACTCGGCAGTGATCTGTTMTTAAAATTGATTCAACCATCAACCAATTATAAAGGCAAGGATAAGTCAAGAACTCAACAACTGCGATTAGTTAAACAGCTGGGARGATTCAACCATAACCAAGGTACTGAGAACTCAGTAGAGAATTCTCCGCCGGGATCATCAAACGATCAATCAGCAACAACGAAAGGCATCAATCAATCAGAAAATCAATATAAGGGAACATCTTCGAAGTTGTTTTCTCTACTCGACAACAATGGCATTGGTTCCCTTAATTCAAACGATGCTAAATCATTAAATGCTAAACATTCTCCAAATACACAAGAGCCAATGCATTTTGCTGGTTTAAATTCCACCAACGTCTTTTCCCTGGAACCAAATAATATTCCCTACGTTCCATCTGGAAACAAAATAGAAGGAAATACCAGAATTAATACCAAAACTCGTTCCTCATTTACTCGGTCGTTGAAATGGTTTTCCCGGAAAAGGAAACATTTTCAAAGAACTTCATGCATAAGTTATGCAAGTGAAGGAAACAAAGTTTCTCCAAATTCTAATATTGGCCTAATTTTGGATTCAATTTCAGGACACGACACCTATATTACCCCTGGGTTTAACTCTAATTCTCAAAACGCGTATCCCCAGCGCGACATCAAGCCTATTTCAATGAAACCCCATCCAAACATTAATTCATTGAACTTAAATCATGAAGAATCAATTGAAATGAGCCGCGAAAGTTCAAATATTTCCTTAATTATGAAAAACCGTGACTCTTGCAATAAATCGAATTATTCTCTTGATTCATTCAATGGAGACAGATCACCTTCATCTTGTTCTTTACTATCAAATGAATTGTTACTCTCTGACAACGGCTTTCAATTTGAATTCCAAACAAAGGAACAACTGGAATCTAATCAGAAGAGGAAAAGAGTTATTAGCCATCCTGTTAGTGTTACTGGAATTAACAAGAGTTACAATCAAATTGATACCGTTCTTGATGATTCTTGTTCTAGTGATTTACTTGCTATAACAGATAAGTGGTTTACTACCAGTCATAACATTTCTACTGCTAACGGTATCAATTCAGCCGACCTCACTGATTCTCGATCAAGACATTCAAATGGTCTGAAGCTATCATTTGAGATTGATGAAAACTTATTTAGAAATTCAGTATTGACTACTTCCTCACGTCCTATTCCTTCTAGCGCTTCTCGTTCTATTGCTAACAAGACTAAAAGACTTTCTTTAGGCGCAGCATTAAAAAGAAAGATCACAATCAACAAGAATCTATCAAATCCTTTTGCAAMACGTTTGTCGTTTTTTTCTCAACAAAATATTACGTCTCAACTTTTTGAGTCAAAGCAGCCTGCCAAATTTGATTCCCCATTCACCGAAAACCCTTTACTACAACAATTAGCTACAATGTCTATATTCTCCATAAACGAGTTATCTCCGTCATTACTTAGTAGCTTGATTAATGATATAACAATTAAACTACTAAACTATGAATCAAATATCTCATCAATTTTCTTACCGTTAACTGACTCATCTCATACAATTCACATAAGAAATTTTCTTCAGTCTGTGGTCATAAACTCAAACACTTTATTAACAGGTCCTTCCTTGAAAAGAGAGATCCTAATTGCTGATGAAGTAACTCTAATGGGCGCTTTGAGATGGTTATGGAGTAGATTACCAAACGGTATAATAACATGGGATGCTTATAATAAATATGTCGATATTGAAAAGGAGATGGAATACAGCAGTAAAGTGTTTAATCAACATTTTGCTGAATGCTTCAAAGATGATGCATCCTACTCAATTGCAACTGATTTCTTCCGTTTGGTGTACCAAGCTGTAGCCGAAGAAAGCGAGATTAATACTGTTAATTATAATTTTATTAATCTATACGGCAAAGATTTTGCATTTATTGCTGGGATTTATGCATTTCCTTTGTCTTTTGACACAATTGGCGATAAATCCTCACCGCCCCGATTAACAGAAACTGTTGCCGAATGGAATAAATGTTTCACTGCAAGCTTTCATTTGTTTTTTGCTTATGTTCGTTCATTGCCTGGTGCAATCAATAATACAAGTCAAAAATCAAATCAAAACTCATCATTCTCATATCTCAAGCTACCAAATAATATTCAACAATTGATAGATCAATTTCCTTACACCCCATCAAAGTTTCCATCAATTCTATCGGAGTCAGAATCTGGAATGGAAATGTCATTAATAACCTTGATTAACAACAGTGCAACTAACAAAAAATCATCTGCGATGAACTTCTGTTCTTCTGGTGAGTCCTTTCTAAGAACCATTGCTGACTGTAAGAATGTTTCTTTCAGTAATTCATCCACATTTAATCAAGCTGATCGTGATTTGATCTTCACCTGTTTTAATGAACCGGAAATGATTACCGAGATGGTTTCTAAGAAATCATTATACTTTTTGAATCAACTTTCTCAAGCCAAAAAGCTACTGAAAAAGAGAGAGACGCATCGTATGAGTCGTATTAATGTTCCATTTGATGAGACAATTGCTTGGGATGTTGATTTCTCTGTCTTGTCTTCAAGACAATCAATGCACAACTTGAATTTGCTTGCTGCCAATAATAATAATAATGAAGATGGCAATGATAATAGCAATGATCTTCATGGCAATGGAAATAGATATCAACTTGATGTCAGAAAGATCAAAATATCTAAACTGCATATTTGGTCCTGGTTTTTAATGATCAACCATGAACAGCCACTAAGCAATAAGTACATTCTTTCAAATGTGTTTTTCCTTGAATTAGAGAGCCAGTGGTTGAAAAATGATGAATTTGATAGCTTGAACAGTAATGATAAAGTTGATGCTAATAAATGGCTAGCAATAGAAGAAATCATCAATGAGGAAAACCCTCTTGAAACGATTGATGAAAATGAGGAAGCTGAAGATAGAATTTATTCTAGTGATAGCTATAATAAGCATTATGATACACATAATGTTATTGATAGACTGAAATCGAAATTTATCAAGAAGAATCATAAAGAAGGTCAGCATCATCATACTTTAATAATATCAAATCCAATCATTGAAGGACATATGAACAATTGGTTATTCAATCATGAAACGGTGGATCCAAACTGTTTGAATAAAGTCGAAAATTCAAGTGGAAATCCTTCAGTTGCTTCAATTATTAATTCAAATTCATTACCAACGCTTGATCCCTTTATGAACAATAATTCAAAAACATTGGTCAACACTGTCAGCTATCATTATAACTATCTTGGTGTTCCTGGCCCTATTTTGGATCCTAAAGCTCAAGAAGAGAAAATGAAACAACTAGGAATAGATAGAAAAGTGTTAATGAAAGCTGAGCAAATGAACAAGGAAGATACGGTTAATACAACCAACGCAACTAATGCAACTGCTGGAATCGATGCTACAACTTTAGCTAAATATACTCGAAACGGTGCTGGAAATGTTCCCAACAAAGCTATACGAGCTAGTAAATCCTCAATTAATGTCAAAAGAATGTCTTTGGCTGACTATTCCTTATATTTAACATTTATCGAAAATGGTGGAACCGAGGAAGAACTCGAAGAAACATTTGAAAATGAAGTCATCAATAAGCAACAGGATGATGATTATGATCATGGCAGCGATAATAGCTTAAGGAAGAATAAAACATCTGTTTACTTACGTGAGGTTGAAACAACTGAAGGATTGGTTAAATCAACTACTGCTAGCAGTAGAATTAATGAGAACGTTTACTTGGCCAGTAATACAGACAACTCAATTAGGRTCAACAAATCCAATACGTCCTTTGATCGTTATAACAGTGATATATGCACTGACAACTATATGAATAGTACCAATGTTGCTACTACTTCTAACACTCTTAATCACCTTATAATATCACATGAGTCAATAGTAACAAACCCATCAACAGATTCAATTGACACTACTTCACTTGCTAATCCTCATATTCAATCAGTTGAATTCAACACATCATCGGGATCAAATTTCAATTCAGCCTCCCGTATCTCAAATGCGCAAATCATCAACAATGCTGATTCAGCAAGCGTTTCGTACTTTGATTCCTGTTTAAACACTTCTTTGATGTACGAGGAAACCGATCGTGGCAATGGAATTAATGCTAGCACTAATAATAGTTATAATAATTCTACTAGAAATAATGTTAATCTAAATGTTATTACTAGTAACAATTCAAATAATTCGAAGCGGAAGAAGCCAAGCAAATTCCAATTGCTATTAAGAAAAACGTTACAAAAAGCTGTTCATAAGAAATTGTCTGACAAAGGCTCTAGAAATGAACGTGGAATTAATGATGCTCCAATTGTTGCTGACAAACAGGACAAACATGACAAAAGTTACAAAAATGAAAATAACAATGTGGGAAATAATGAAAACAACGTTGAGGACAACCACAGCCAGCAGTTTGCATTCAAGTATGATTCTAGTATAAAGAGTCAAAACAACTCAGGCAGTAGAGTCAAAGCAAATATTATTAATGCCGGTACTAGAAACACCAAGGAACCGTCACCTTTGTCAATTGATACTGAGAATACCACGACTGGAGCATCAGTCGAGAAAATACTGCCGCCATTAGTCGATGTGAAAGAGAAAGCATGGAATCCAAAGGATGGAAGCGTCACAGCAAACAATGCTGGAATCAATGCAGGTTGTGATTCGAGTGTGCCTACTGATAATAATTCGATGCCATTGTCAAGGACACCGGTTAGAAATATTAACGATATTAGTATGACAAATACTAGCAGTAGTGCTAATACTGCTAATCTGCTTAATGCCAACTTGCAAACTAGCAGCACTGGCAATGTCAATATCAATGTCGACAACGTTAATGCTAATGTAACTGTTCATCCACCTATCAATGTCCGCCCAATGGATAATAACTCATTCTCACCTGTTGAACCGTTAAAGTATCTTTCGAAATCATCAGAATGTTTACCATTAAGTTACGTTCAAAGCAATACTATTGCATATCACCCTGATCGTTCTATTCAACAAGGTCCACTAACTGTTCCTGTCAATAGTAGCATTGGCAGTAATGATAATAGCCTTAAAGGTGAACAGAAAGGAGAGTCGAAAGAGTTACTACCAGGATTTGATTATAAAGCYGGTACTAACAATACTAGTAATTTCAACAATACTAATATTACTGGATTGTATGCATTACCTATTAGAAACCCCAAACGGAATTTCTTAAATGCTCAATCAAATAGAAATGGCGCTAATGATAATGGGTTAGGTGATAACTATAACGGTAGAAGTTTACCTTCATTGCCGCTGAGTTTACAGCATGCCAATGCTAGTAGTGGAACTGCTAGTAATGGCTATAATAATGGTTCTAGGAATAATGCGGTAATTACTGAGGCAAACAATGTTGCTGATGATGTGCATACTATGCCTAGCAATACGGGTTCCCTGGCTAACAGATCAATCTCTAAGCCCATGTCTAACATGCCTAGTATCCCTAAACCAACTCATCATTATAATCAGATCAAGCAATTAAATATGAAATCTTTCCAAAATCAGCTCTACCATAAGAGTAAAACTGACGCTAGTCGTCGGCCTGTGCCTGCTTCAATGCCTTCTTCAGTGTCCACTTCAGGTCAAAAACAGAATTCAACCAATGAGCGAAACAACAACACAACTGATTCATCACCAGAAACAACATCGTCACAAGCAACATATAGTAATAACTCATCAAACTCTTGTAAATCTACTAGTTCGAGTGTTACAAGTATTGAAGAGTTTACTATTCAGAAAGTTATTGCTGTTCCTATTAATGCCCATAAGAATGTTCAAAGATATGATATTGTTAGTGATAGTAATAATACTGATAATATCAGGGGTATGAAAAACATGAACAATACTATCAATAATATCAATACTATGAGTGATAATGTTGGTAGTTCTATGAATAGTATAAATAATGTTACTACAATACCGAATGGAGTTAGGAGCAACAAAATGAATCAAAGAAAAATGCTTGAAAGGATGCTAGTTGATAGAGATTATGGAAGCTACACTTCTGCAAATCAATTATAGGTTTATCCTGAAATTCGTTTATTTACTTTTATATTTTACTTGATATAGTTAGTTAGCTAATAGTATTAATAGCAATAGTAATAGTTATTATGATWTGACTGTAATAACAATAATACCTTTGATGGTTTGTTCAAGTGAACGTGTGTTAGTAAACTTCACAGCAATTACTATGATGAATTTCTCTTGCGATTGAACTAGGTGAAACCAGCCATAATAGTTGGTGAAAATACGTGAAATGTGTGTGAAATGTGTTATCAACTATCGAAATCGAAAGTGCAAAGTTTGCAACACTTTTTACTTCTTAAAGATGAGGAGCCATTCTCTGAATAAATCGGATATGAAGTTCCTATTGATTTCAGAGATGTATTTTATGTCTAAATGGAGAAATTATACTAGATGGACGTGAATAATGGTGAGATTTACAATATGTTGAAAAAAATAAACACTGTTACCTAATGCTTATCATATTTATATCTATAGGACTATTTGATAAGTTACTGATAAAACTCTACTGACTCTATGGAGTTGGTACATTTACTTTCTAGGTATAAAGCTAATATAGGCGCCTTGATTAGGTCTCTTATTGCAGCAGTTATAGCCGTTACAATAATTATAATAACTAATTAATGAAGACACTCAAATCTACTTCAGCTGCTATTTGTTTGATTATTATATCACTATGTGATAAAAAAGATGAAATATTATGAAAGCATTAACCATATAAATGAGAATTTCATCTACAATGCTTTATCTTATATCGCAGAATCGTCTATACATACTTATACAATAACTGGTATAAAGTAGAATCAATTCAAGTGCATCAGATAAATAACCAAAGTAGATAGATGTATATCTTACACCTAGGTTCTACTGCTTGTCATTCAGTTTCGCGATGAAGTTTAGAAAACCTTGTCTGTTCGTTTAGTATAACGACAAACTGATGAATGAAAATAACAAATCACAAGTTCCACTAATAGCCGTTCATAGGTTGTCCGTTTCTTGTAATGCAGGAAGATAGTAGCAATTAGTCGATATAACAATGTCTTTGCAGGTTTGCTAGAGTTCATGTTTAAGACAAAGAAGGGTTAAGTAGATGAAATAAGCTCAGGAAATAGAGCAACTGTATTTAAAACTCATATTAATAATACTGAAAATGGTATAAAAGTTGTAGGTATGATAGCTATCGAACAAATTCGGAAGTAAATTGGGGACTAAAAGTTTAAGTTTGAAGATCTAAAATGCTTAATTTTGGATCAAGAACTATAAAGTTGGAAATGAGTCCGAAGACTGACGGTTCCAAGACTGTAGCGAAATATGAGAGTGAGTATTTATCGACCAATTGATAATAGGAGATAATAATTTTTGTCACCTAATAGTAATGCACTAATAAATAACATAAGAAGTAGCAGTGAGCTTTAAAAGCTCTTCCTTTTCTAGGAAGATATACTAGTAATAAGTTATGTTCGAGGACGTTACTAAGAAAATAAAGTTCGATGAATCTTTTCCTAGATTGGGTTAATCCATAACTAGCTTGATTTTGATTTTGAACTTTATGTCCGCTTGTCGAATCTTCCTTTGCTCAATATGTCAAATATATACTTAAATACACACATTGGGAATCATTAAGTTTGTGAATAGAAACTAGAAATAAAGTGTCTCTTTAAAATTGAGATAAGTATGTTTCCTGACTGTGGAGTTTTGTTTGTTTTGGTTATTTGGAATGGAAGGAGATGAAGGTAGTAATATTGGGATTCATATGCATCTTGCTTTTAATTGTTGAATTTTCATGGCGATCAGGCTTTATCCCTTCAACAAATCTGTCTTGAGTGTATCTCTAGTACATACCTTTTATTACTCATATTTGGTATAAATAAAATATATAAACAATATATTTATTTTTGACTTGAGAGAACAGTTTTCGTTTGTTACCATATCATAAATATATCAACTTATTATCTATCTATTTAGTACATCAATTTGGGATTGCAGGAATTTAGGTTAATCATGCAGAACTATGCATCATCATAAATACTTATTTGCTGCTTCTTTCGAACCACGTCCATCTCAGTATTTCAGGATTTCAATGTTTGATTGATTAGAATTTCTCGCAATTGGATGTCTTTTATAAGCCATTATAGTTGTTGAAGGACCATAAAAAAGTATTAAATTTAGTTGCAGTAATATCATGTGAGATGGAACTCTGGTGAACGTTAGAACATCCACCTACTACAGATTTAGCTCTCCTCCTATGGAACGATCTAATAATATATCATTACTTGGCATTTTATAATAGAAAAGCTTGGCTTGCAATAGTACTAGTATTTAATCCGAAACTATTGTTTTTTCTAGCCTACCACTATTGTGCGAGCAACGTGGTTCTTCCATGTAGTTGTCGCCCTAACCGAAATTCTACTATCTATGCACCKTTGGGAGAAAACAACTCAACGGTCGRCCTCATTAATCTCAACTGACAAGGTTGTTACAAAACGAGCCAGCTCTGTCAGCGCGATGCAAGGTTCATAGGCACTGAAATACATACAGTAGGACTCATCTCTGGTACATCTACTTTATATTGACTCCACAATATGAATTTTTTTTGATAACAAGATACAGAGAACTGTCAAGCCTTACTTTTACTCACAATAGAATTTCAATCTCATCACAATTCGAGTCCAATGATCCTGATGTGCCTTTTTATCAGATAACTAATTCCATTCATTCAACAAGTAAAAAAAATCCAGTTATCTGACTGGCTGGAATTGAAGTGAAGATAACGGGAATACATGTTCTACGAAAAGGGTAATTGAAATGTGGAGCAGTAAAGATAACAGGACTAATTTTCCTTACTTAATTTAAGGTTTCCAACCTTAATAAACAAGCAGCTAACTTTATTTCACTAATGCCGTTCCATCCTCAATGATCTTCGGTATAAACCGGCATAGCGCTGAGAGGAAATGGTATCAATACAGCAAAAGCAAGTCAYCTTAAATGTAAAATCTTTTGTCTGTTAGTACAATATATTTATCTACTTACAAAAATAAATAACTAAAAGTATTCCTAACTGTCTAGTGTGTTATTACAGATACATTCAACTATTTTTGATTACCTTCCTTCCATTCAACATTCTTGTTAGAGTTAAAGTTTAACACTTTTGTTTAGTCTTTATCTACACTCTTTTATCAAATACCATCGAGTATAAGCCGTACTCTCCAAATCAATATCTAATCTTCTAACTCATCAACTCCAAGCTATGAACAATTTACACCTAGAAGAACTGATTACGTGGTGAATAATTATCTTCATCCAGATTTAACCTCTCACAGTTACTAAACTCTAAAGGTTATTTACCCGTCTCTGCCCAAGATATCATGAATTGAGTAACAATTACCGTTCAACAATCTTTAAGTGGACTATCCGAAGACAAATGTGTTACTTCTATGAACTATTATTATTAAAGCTTGAAACTAAATGCGAGTAGCGAATTAGTTCAGAAATTTTATTCCGATTACCGTATAGATAATCATGACAGATTTATGTTGCACACATAATAAGTAAGTTCCTTTATCACTTATCAGAGCAATGAACTATAGATGGTGGTGAAGTGTCTTCCATGAGTGTAATTTTACTTACAATCGATARAATAAATGGAAGTATGTATAAAAAATGAAACTAATACACATAAAATTTATATTAAATGACACCATTACTCATTCTTTTCAACTGTATGATTGAGATTATAAATAGATGTCGATAGTCTTGCTTGTAGTTTTGACGCGGGAAGTGAAAAAACGTTAGAAAACACAGAACAGAAGACCTAAGCTACGTAAGTCCTCATTACTGATATATGTTACGATTGGTCGTTATTTGCTACTACTAAAGAATAGGATAAGCTGATTGTAATTATTGAACAATCTTCCTTTCCCTTATATCTTGCTTATATATTGGGGAGAATCCGGTCATTCTGAAGGTAAAACATTAGACCAGCAGTAGAGTTCAATACCTTAGAATACATCATATATTTGGACCGYGCAACATCAGAATCCATCGTTCAGAACAACCATGGAGAAACAAGAAATCTCATCCAAGGTTCAAGACCTTGGTTTACAACACGATACTTTCACTTCGTCGGATAATGAAGCAGAAGTTGGTGATGTTTCATCAATCATTTTGGATGATGATAATTTGAAGCTGGCAGAAATGGGTTACAAGCCAGAATTAAGAAGAAATTTCTCAATCTGGTCTTTACTTGGAGTTGGTTTTGGTTTAACTAATTCTTGGTTCGGTATTTCTGCTTCTTTGATTACCAGTATCGCTTCTGGTGGTCCTATTATTGTTGTATATGGTATTCTTATCATTGCATTTGTTTCTTCATTTATTGGAATCACATTATCAGAACTTGCCTCTGCATACCCAAATTCTGGTGGACAATATTTCTGGACCAGTGTATTAGCACCAAAGAAGTACTCTGCTTTTCTTGCTTATTTGTGCGGTTCTCTTGCTTGGTTTGGCTCGGTTTTCACTTCTGCTTCGGTTACTCTTGCCATTGCCTTCTCTCTTGTGGGAATGTATACATTAACAGCTGGAGGACCTGATTTTGTTGTCCATAACTGGATTATTTTCGTCACTTATGAGTTAGTAAACATTTTCATTTTATTGTTCAATTGCTATGAAAAGTACTTACCACACATTTCACAAGCAGCCTTATACACATCATTAGCTTCATTTGCTATAATTACGATAACAGTTCTTGCATGCGCATCACCAAATTTCCAAAGTGCAGATTTTGTTTTCGTTAGGTTTGAAAATGCTACTGGTTGGTCATCATCAGGAATTGCTTTCATTGTTGGTTTGATTAATCCTAACTGGTCATTTTCATGTTTGGATTGTGCAACCCATATGGCAGAGGAAATCAATAATCCTGAGAGAAAGATTCCTATCTCAATTATGTCTACAGTAGCAATTGGATTCGTTACATCTTTTGCATACTCAATTGCTATGTTTTTCTCCATTAATAATTTAGATGCTATAATGAATTCCAACACTGGGGTACCAATCATGGATATTTTCTACCAAGCTACCAAATCAAAAGCTGGTGCTGTCTGCTTGGAGGTGTTGATCTTCTTAACTGCTGTTGGATGCAATATTTCATGCCATACTTGGCAAGCAAGATTATGTTGGTCATTCAGCAGAGATGGAGGTATCTGGGGTTCCACATATTGGTCACAGATCCATCCTACACTTGGAGTACCACTAAATGCACATTTGATGTCATGTTTCTGGGTTGCATGTTTAGGTGCTTTATACATGGGTTCCACTACAGCGTTCAATGCAATGATCACAGGTTGTATTACCTTTTTACTTATGTCTTACTGCGTTCCTACCATTTGCTTATTGATCAAAGGAAGAAATAACATCACACACGGTCCATTCTGGTTAGGAAAACTGGGATTATTTGCTAACATTGTATTAATATGCTGGACCATATTTGCAGTTGTTTTCTTCTGTTTCCCATTCACTATGCCTGTGGCACCAAATGATATGAATTATGCATCAGTTGTCATTGTGTTCTTTATTGGATATGCTATTGTATACTGGTTTATCAGAGGTAAGCACAAGTTCAAGACAAGTACTATGAGGGCTGAAGAAGCTGAGAATTTGGTTCAAGTTTTCAGTCATAAGTCAAAGAAGTAGTGTTCGACCGGGTGTGAGAAGAAAATTCTTTTTGTTTTGTTTTCTACTTAATATAATTGGTGCCTATAGATTAGGCATCCTTTATCTTGTTCTAGAATATATATTGTTATTATAGAGACCAGTTTGTTGGCATAGTAGTCTTTTTTATAACACATAACTGTACTATAGAGAAAGGTTGTCACTTTGCACTTCTCGACCCTGTCTCAGTATAAGTGAAACAATAAATTGTTCACGCCATACTAACTATTACCTTGAATTCGGTTAACTACTGGTTTTCATAGCTGATAATTTAATATAACGGTTTATCAACTACTAATGATGATTCATTCTTCATATGAAAAGCAGCAATTGACAGGCAAAAGTCCAATGTTAGCTTGTGCAATTGTTTTGTTTATCGGGTTTTCCATCCAAATTAAGTAAAATGATCCCTGTCACTTTTCCCGCCAAACTTCAATGACTCACGTGACAGATTAGATCCATCTGCGTGCAAAATAATGACCTGTAATGAAGGCTTGAGTGAAAAATTGAAGACTGGAACAACATTGAATCAATAACTGAAATAAGATTGAAGGGTCTATAGTTACGAATTGCCTATCGCATGTTGATAAACCAAAGGTAAAGTATGATGCATCAATTGCAGAAGTGTTAGAGTTTCGAGAACGATAAAAACCAACTAAACGTTAGTCTAAACATGCATGAAAATCGCAGAATGTTGCACTCTAATTGTCTATTACAACATGAAGATAGAAGAGTTGAATGCCTGAAGTACGACAAGCTGACGGATATTTATGTTAGATGTGTAAAGRTATTTTACAACTTTGTAGARATATCTGTTAGTTGAATTATAATGGGTATTATCGTGATAGTACATTACGGTCTATGACAAGTTTGAGTTGTAAAATAGTACGACCTTTCGACGAAATTTTAGATGCTTGCTGGAGTCTGGTGGATCACTGAACATGATATGAAGTTAGTTGAAGCTTCTACATTGCTCTTACAGGAATATGATGGATTCTCACCAATTTTTATATAGTTCCATAATAGAAAAAAGTACTCACAGTTATATTTCACACCATAGAGATTTACTGCTTTATTAAGAAAATGATATTGTCTAGCTGGCAATCCTCATGATATGACACTCCTACCTAATTCAATATAAGAATGATATACTAAAAAAAGAGTGTTAATAAGTTAATCAGCCATAGATGAAAATTTAAGTAGTTCACGTTTATATATATATATTTAAGATTATGACGGTAAGAAACGAGTCTACCAAAATAGTAATCTAAAAGGAGAAAAATTCTACTAATGTCCAATGGTTATTCAGGGCCTATGAGGTATTCGCTATCTTACCAGATTAGAGATAACAAGAACATCACTACAGATTTTTACGAATCATCAATTCAAGGCTTGTTTTGAACATTCAGGTCACATTATGCTCACTACTTCACTGAAATATGAACATGTCCTGTAGCAGACAGTAACTATCGGTTGGATCGGGTACTGCATCMTTGACCGAAGAGCTAGGGTCTCAATTTGAAGACAAGTGATAAAAAAAGTTTCAGACAATGAATCAGAAAACAAAGTAGATCAGACTCAAATGTACATACTTGTACGCCATTTGAACCAATTCACTGGTTGATAATTTCAAAACAGATAGTATATGGTGTAAGCTGTYTCATTACAGTTACAGCAAATGAGATATATTCGACGATATAGAAAAGAAGTGAAGTATTCTTGAACAAAARAAGCCTAGTCATTCGTAAGGCCAGTTGTCGACGCATTGGAAAAACCACAGCAGTTTTACAATTTGTGTTTTCGCTTACATCTAGATTGGACTGATGTTATTCTTGGAATATTCTTCTTCGAAGTCCAAAATAATAGAAAACGTCTCGCCAATCATTGAAAAGATGGATTAGTAGGAAGAATAAGGTTATAGATATGCTTTAAAGTTTAATATTTACCTTAATTACTGCGCATTAATCGCCCTAAATTAGGGCGTTTTCCTTTTGGTTGGAAGTTTAACGGTTATTACTTATTTCAGATGATAAAGAAAGGAAGTCAAACTATAAGCCAACAGGAAACTTGTCAACTAGAAGTAACAGTTGTAATAAAGCACTTATCATATGAAAAGATAAACTAGTTTACATCTAAAAACCTACACAGGCTATAATCCAATCAGATATCAATTCTGCAGCCTCTCCTACTAATACCCCAGTTCTCAGGCATTAACAGAACCTTGAGCTAAATTTAAGTACACCTATCAATTAAAATTCCCATTCTCATCATGTATTTAACATAACTGTTGAACACTAACCTCCCAAGACCCTCAAACTTTGTCTTATCTATAAACTTATTTTCTCTAAAGACCCTCCAACACATCGCATTCACCAACTCCCTTTATCTTATTTTACCAATTAGTACCAATGAACTAAACATTTTTCACTAGTTCCTTGAATATCGACACATAAATAATAAAATCTCTTTTAATGAATGTCATTGCCAATTGTTACATCCTTAAACTCTTTCTGAACTGGTTTGAAAATTTCTTATGTTAGTGTCAACAACAATAACTACTATTYTATTCAACTATCGACTAGTCTGCTACCTCAACAGTAGCACGCCTGACTTCAGGTAACAAATGATTTTTATTACCTAATCGTCATTGCACCACATACACAGCAGAAACATATTATTTCAATACACCATATTCTGCTCATAACAATGACGCCAACTACCACAACTACGTCTCAACCAAATGGTAAAAAGAAACAATTCAAATCGAGGAAAGGTTGCGTCACATGCAAGAAGAAAAGACTAAAGTGCGATGAGACAAAACCAGTATGTCTCAATTGTACTAAGCGAAATATCGCTTGTGGAGGATATGCTGTTTCGTTTAAATGGAAATCCTTTGAAGAAACCACTGGGATGACAAAAGGGAAATTGGCAAGTGTTTCTCCGGGGTCTGCTTCAGATAAGGGTAGCAGYAATGGCAGTGCCAGTGTAATTAGTGGTGCTATGGATGTTTCTAGTGGTACAAGCATTGGTGGTAGTACAGATGATATACTAAGGAAAGCTATTGATGCAGCTTCTGTTTCAATGGTAGGAAAAACAGTAGAAGAACTAAATGAAGACAGAGAAAGATTAGAGCATCCAATTCTGACTCCTAACAATGGCACGAGCACAACAGGTAATGGAATTTCAGCGACCCCTGTTGCTCCAAGTCCTATTCCTATTGTTAATTCACCATTGAAAAGACATGTGAATTCAACCTGCATTATCACAGAACCTTCAGACATTTCAACAGCCGATCACGAGCATTCGGATTTATCAAGTAACCAGAGTCAGAATAGTAAGAGAATGAAAATGAATAGGAGTGCATCAACCTCTGCAGTTGATATCAAATCTCCAGTTTCTTTTCCATTACTTCAAAGCTTGTCTCAAGCAAATCCTCAATCAAATGATCATACAGAAATGTTAAAGAGAGTCACCCCTTTTTCTCCTTCGTCTTTAACGCAATTTTTCCTAACGTCTCCAAACTTTCTGCCTTCAATACCTGCAAATCAAGTATCGGAATTGTTCTCCAATATGGAATCAGATGCTCTAGACTTGTCTAATGGTAATTCTTCCAATGGTAATTCTGTCAGTAATATGATACCAAATTATTTGAATTCCTTTACAATGCCTTCTCCGGGATCTCCTAGTGTTTCTGCTATGCTTAAAGCTTTTACTGAAGATTCTGCAATGTCGCCAATCAGCGGGACTACGGCCGATCTGTTTTCTCGGCTTGTTCACACTCCGGAAATGATCCGTTCCGACAATGCTATGGTACTCAGTGGAAGTAAAAGCGGGACTGGAAGCGCAATTGAGGACGATGACAACGTGGGAGCCAACTCTGAGATTTCAATGTCTCCTGGTGGTTCCGTTGTCCGTCCACCTTCGGCTTCCKGTATAAGATCTCGCTCAGGTTCTACGAATTCTGCTCTATCAACTATAACATTATCACCAGCTAGAGGTTCTTCTGCAGGATCTGAGACATTCTTTCGAGATATCATCTCAAATCCTTATCAGCAGAAGAATCCTTTCATGCCGATGACAGAATCTCAATTACGACAAATTCAACAACTGCAATCCTCCTTCCTACCTATTCCACCAAGTATAACATTGAACGAAGAGTTTTCCAGGATTTTACACTTCTTTGATAACTATACATGTTCTATCATGTCAATTAAAGATGGGCCTAATGAAAATCCTTGGAGAACGTATATTCGACCATTAGCATTCTATAATTCAACCGTTCTTCATGCAATTTCCGCTATGACATGTTTTCATATTGCTAGAGGCTCAGAAGAGTTGAAAGCTTGTGGAGTTAGACATATGAAACAGGCAATAATTGAGTTAGCCAAAGGTCTCGGTGATAATACTATAGAGCCTGATGTTGCATTAGTAGCTTGTTTAGCATTAGCATGTTCTGAATGCTGGGAGAGAACTATTTCGACAGGCATTGCTCATCTGAAAGGAGCCAAGACAATGATTACTCAAGTGATTGAGAGCTATTTAGATGGGAATGAAGAAGGGGGTCAGAGAAATAGAATTGTGAGGAAAGTACCCGAGAAATTGCAGTTTTTATTCAATTCATGGATTTATTTCGATGTAATGGCAAGAATCACTTCAGAGACCAATGATGAGTCCAAAAGTATGTGGTCCTTGAATGAAACTTCAACTTGCAGTGGAATTGACAATGGAAATAATGACTATAGTACTGATAACAATAATATCAATGATATTAATGCTACTGCTGATAATGAAATTAATAGTACTAAAAATCCAAACTTTTCCTCTGGCCTTGGTTCCGGTCCTGGTTCTAATGGTGCTAATCCTAACCTGGAATCCTCTTCATCTGCCTCTCGTGTACCTATCTCATCCACTATCAATGAACATATCTCTGGCAATAGCAATGGACATTCTATCAACTCATTGTTTAAAACCAAACGGTCTGAGTCAACTAGCTCTGCATCTTCGGTGTCTTCTGACAATTCAGAGTATTCTGCCAAGTCTCGTGCTAATTCTAATACCTCTTCTCATAAAAAGAAGCCAGTAACTACCAGAGAAATTGTCCATGAGCTCGACTCTATGAACATTAATTTCCCAGAAATTGATCCTTTACTCGGGTGTTCTCAAACATTGTTTCCAGTCATTGGTAGAGTTGCAACTTTGGTTAATAGAGTAAGAAAGGAGCCTAAGAACTCTTTATCAATAATATCTACTGGAGTTGAATTGAAGCAGCAATTAGAAAACTGGAAACCCACAATCATTAATAATGGCAACAATATGAATGGAGGCTCTAGCTCTAAAGGAAACAGTGGCGGAAGCTCCACTTATTTGGATCTATCAGCTTGTATATCAACAGCAGAAGCTTATAGATATGCTACTTTACTATATCTTCATCAGGCAGTACCAGAAATACCATCTTCTACATCTCACGAATTAGCAGAAAAAGTTCTCATGTTATTGGCATCAATCCCTTCGTCTTCGCGAACTTCTATCGTACATATGTATCCACTGCTTTTAGCGGGCTGCGAAGCAGAACCAGGAGAGGAAAGAGAATTTGTTCGAAACAGATGGAAACTTTTGACAGATTCAATGTGGATTGGAAATGTTGAAAGAGCAGTTGAAGTCGTTGAAGAAGTTTGGAAAAGAAAAGATATCTATCGTAAGAATAAACGAGAGAAACAGAGATCTGAACAGCGGAAAGGGAGCCATGATAATGACGTGATGATAGGAAGAGAAGCAGGGCTGGGCAATAGCAACAGAAATCAGGAGATGATAGCAAGCCATATAGCACATATAGCTGCTGTTGCTACTGGTAATATGATTGAAGAGGAAGATTTGGAAGAAAGGAAGTTTAAGAGTTGGACTCACTGGAGTACAGTAATGAAAGATTGGGGATGGGAGATTCTACTTGGATGATGTTTCATTATTCTGTATGTATTTATTTTAGAGAAAGAAATTATGATACCTGTGGTAAATACGAGGTAGATGAGACTGTAGTTCGAAGATTATATATTGTTGGAGGTTTGGGTAGCAGGAGGTAGCGCCTTTATCCAATCCTGTGCACAGAGTCAATATGGAAAGTTAAAACTGGCTGCGCGYGGTAGGCACATCTAACCAGCAAACAGTATATGTTGTATAATGTGTCAGCTTAGCTATACTTTTCAAGGACTTAGCTGTAATTAAAACATTTGATTTCAACTATTATCGAAAAATTTTARTATATAAAATTAAACTTCCTTAGTTTCTAACTATTGTCAAACATCTATACGGTCCCAATATTCATAAAACGAGGTTTTTGTCTTTGATACTGTATCACACTATCTACTTATCTGCCTACTTGATGCATGATTAAAATAAACTTAAATAGATGATTACAATTGCCATTAACTATTCTCTTTCACTTCATTCCATTTCTTGTTGATTGCAACGGAACAAGCTTTACAAGAATTAGTCATTAACGAGTGCATAAGAACTCTTTTCTTCTTTTGATTATTCTTTTCTTTTTTCTACTGACTTGTACCCTCTAAGCAATATACTTGCCCATAGACTTTATCAACTAGGCATAGTAAGTAACTCCCAATTATTTCCAAACTCTAATACCAAGAAGGAAAATATCCTAACATTTCCTCCTCTTCACTTAAAAGAAATAACAAGGCATTAATAATGACAATTGATGATATTTTTGATTAGACTTTCAATATAACGAAATCATTACATTCAGAATCCAGAGTCCAGTTTATTTATTTCTTTTTTTGCTATGCAGAAAGAATGCCAGTGACTAACCCTCTATCAAGAACCTTGTACCGGTTCACCAGCACTAAGCAATCTCCATATCCTTGCCTATCATATTATCTGCACCGACGTTCGATTCATAATAATGCATATCCTGACGTGAACAGCTATGGCGTTTTGAACCTGCCATTGCCAAAGCCTCTAATGGTCAGCTTTGATGCATATGGAACTTTGTATGAGCCTACTAAGTCCGTATCAGAACTATATACTGACATAGCAAATGAATATGGATATCCAGTATCAGAGGAAATTATAAGACAYAATTTCAAAACTGGTAAGTATATTGTAAATTTCTATGAAATTAATTAAAATTCAAATACTAATAGCAACACAGTCTATAAGAGGATGGCAAATGAGTACCCAAATTTTGGTAGAAAAGTAGGCAAACCATTAATCTGGTGGTGGAGAGAGTTGGTGCGGCAGTCGCTCGAATTCGATGAGAATATGTCAGAACATGAAGAAAAGTGCGTAGACCATATTCTGAAGTATTTTGGRGGAAAAGATGCATATTCAATTACAGATGATCTCATTGATACGTTAAAGTGTCTTGATAGTGCTAATATATGTCTTACAGTATTAAGCAATGCTGATTCAAGAGTACATAACATTTTGCGAGAGCTTAAGTTGGAATCATCTTTCAAACATGTATTTGTATCTTACGAAACAGGACTTGAAAAGCCTCAGAGAGAAGCGTTTGATTTAATGATTGACACGATGTTTAAAGAACGATTTCTAGACCCCAAACTAAAACCTGAAGTGCAATCTTTTATTGAAGCATCACAACATCCTGTAGATGATGATAAGATACATCTACCTATATTTTGGCATGTTGGCGATGACCCAAAATTTGACTTAGAAGGAGCATCTCGAGTTCCTGGTTGCGGTGCTATACTAATTGATCATTCTGGTGTTAATAAGGGTAAATATTTTGATGCAAACCTACAAATTGTTCAGAGATTGAAAGATGGTGAAGAGATTTATGATAGCCTGGGGAACAAGTTATTTGTTGTCACAGATGATATACTACTGTTAGCTGATCCAGAAGATGAAGGTCCTTTCAACTTTAAAGTTGTGATACGCCATTTCACAGCTTTAAAGAGATTATTTGGTGTATAATATAAGTTGGTTCTAGGATGTTGAAATAGTGAAGCTGGTAAGACAGTGCTTGAGATGAAGTGTGTTTCGCACAATGCCCACTTTTTATGTATATACTTTATGCCAGGGCGTGCATGATATTTAGTGTCTTGGCTGTGCAACGAGAAGTATGTATGTGTGTATTGTGAATGTAAATATAGATATTGAACATTAATTTATGAAGAGTTGCAAAATAATGAAAATCGATGGGCAATTAGTTATAGTTTATTTCTAATGTAAACAACCTGCTGCTTCTTAATTCTATTTGTGTTATGATTAGGACAATTTTACTCCAATAATCCATGGGACAGTTAACTTCTTGTAGTCTAGTAGGTGCGAGATGTACTTATTCTGACTCGTGATTTTCTTTAAMTAGGAATAGAGATTAAAGTACGAGYAGAATTGATCGCTATGGAACAGTGAAATTTACTCATATTCAGGCCTCTGGACTTTGATATTTCTYTGTTGGTATTTTACATAAAACGTATAATAAATCAAGAAGTAATGAATACGAATACTCTCATTACATGTAAACGCTCATTTTGTTTGTTTGCCTCTATAATTAGAATGAAGTTTCCCGCACATCTATGCATCTCCCTAATACTTGCATTGCCTCGCATTTTCCCGCAGCATCCTCATCACTTATTTTTGTATTTTTAACCACCATACCTAACAAACCCTTTGTCTCTCTCCTTCTGATGCACAGCGATYGTTCAAAGTGTGTATCTTTTGCTGACAGTTTTCTAGCTATATATGTCTTCTTACTAGACAATAAATAAAAACAACAAATAAATTACAATCTATTTAAGGAAAAATAACAGAAAATTGATTTGAGTTTCCAGTTTTACAGGATATATCTCATCATTTGGTATCTTGTCGTCATAGCATTGTCATTGTCTCCATCTTTTTGTTTATAACGGCGATTTGTTGTTAGATCATATTGACATAGACACGCACTCATATCTAGTGGCTACTGAGTCTTTGTTATTTTTTGTCTAATGATACAACTTGCCTAGCATAGAAATCTGGCAATCAACCACAGCGTTCTGTTATTTGGTATTGCAACAGATTCATCTGATATTGTATTCTCGTCAGACACATTTACAAATTAAAAGTCTATTAGACACCAATCTATTAACTCACATTCACGAGCGATCCAGTCCTCTTTTTTATCACCTATCATGAAATTAAACTCCTTTTCATGGCTAGCGAGCTTGCTAGTAGTGTTCTCTCAGTTCAGTGGTCATGCCAATGGTCTTCCCCTTGATGTCAACGATCCTACATCCATTAAATCGGCCTTAGCGTATATTTCCACAGGTCTTATGGATTACTATTGGGGATCTGTTTACGGTGGTGTTGTTGGCATGATGATTCCTCCTTATTATTGGTGGCAAGCAGGTTCAGCATGGGGAGGCATGATTGATTTCTGGTACTTGACTGGAAATACTACTTATGAAGACATATTGATGCAATCATTACTCTACCAAGTTGGATCAGGAAGAAATTATATGCCATCCAATCAAACAACTACTGAAGGTAATGATGATCAAGGCTTTTGGGGGCTTGCAGCAATGCAAGCTGTTGAAAGGAATTTTACCAATCCTGCCGATGATGAGCCTCAATGGTTATACCTTGCCCAGGCTGTTTATAATACAATTGATGCTCGTTGGGATATGGAATATTGCAACGGAGGTTTACGTTGGCAGATTTTTACTTGGAATAACGGTTATGATTATAAAAACACTGTTTCTGCAGGATGTTTATTCAACYTGGCCGCCAGATTGGCGCGTTATACAGGAAACACTACTTATGTGGACACAGCTCATAAAGTATGGGATTGGATAACAGGAGTTGGGTTTATTTCAGGAACCGGTAGTGATATGAAAGTTTATGATGGTGCAGGAGTTGATGATAACTGTACTGATATGTCAGTAAACGAATGGACGTACAACTATGCCCTATTTCTTGGTGGTGCTGCTTATTTAACTGAATTCACCAATGATACAGAATGGGAAACTATTACAACCAATTTAGTGAATTCGGCGGCTAATCTTTTTTTCCAAGAAGATGTCATGTACGAACAAGTATGCCAACCATATAATTCTTGTAATAACGATCAACGATCATTCAAAGCAGTGCTAGCGAGATTCTTAGGCCTCACTCGTGTTCTTGTACCTAGTCTTGCAGATACTATCACACCTTTATTAGAAGCTTCAGCTTCAGCTGCAGCTGGCAGTTGTTCTGGTGGGTCGGACGGATTCACTTGCGGTTTGAACTGGAACGTTGGAGGCTGGGATGGATTTTATGGCCTTGGAGAACAAATGTGTGCTTTAGAAATAATTCAGTCATTATTAGTTACAGAGAAACCAGTAACACAGCAAACCGGAGGATCATCCGTTGGTGGTGAAAACGCTGGTATGGGTGGAACAATTCTAATTGGTAACGAGCTGGATATTACTAAGAAAGATAGAATTGGAGCTGGTATTCTTACGGCGGTAATTCTATGTGCAGCTCTTGGATTTGCTGTATGGATGGTGTTGTAAATTTGATTAATGTTTAGATCAAACGGATTATTGCGGTTTATGTAGCTGTATATTATGTATTCATGTCGGAGCTAAATTTTGGATGTTTGATTTACTGGGTTATTTTGAGAATTTCACTGTAAGTTCAGTAGAACAATAATAAAATAAAGCGACAACAGAAAAAGAAAAGAAAAAGTAGAAAGGAAATGTGTGCTTTCGAATCTCCATACTTAAAGAGTGAATATCCAAATCGAGGACTTCATTTTGTAAAATGAGTAGAGTTYACCAACAGAAATTCCCGATATGGATATGATAGCTTAAACCTTATTTAATTTCACTACATCCTGACACGCTAATTTCTCTTATATCTATTCAACTATAGCTTCAAATCGGTCTTTCCGGATTATCAAATGGTCAACTCTTTATTTAACAAAGTCAAATATAGTTATTGTAAGACAACTTAAAATTTTGAGGCAGCACTCATCGCAAGTGATACTACACAGTCGTGGAAATATTCTCATGCTGGTGAGCTGCAAAAGTTGTGTTCTGCTTCGTACTGTACTTACCTTGATTTCATTGTATTTTCTTACTRGAGAGTAAAACAAGTGGTGCCAACTGCAGTCTTCTCTTCATTGTCTTGCTTATTGATCTGAAGTTTTGTTCTGTTAATGCTTTTCCTCATSCTTTCTCCTCTGGAAATTCTATATATATCAGAAAAAATCTGGTTTCCTTACCTTTTTGTAGTTCAGCAGACTTGCTTTATAAAACAGTAATACAATATTTGAGCTTCATTTCATCTTAAACTGTTAAATTCAGTATTTTCTTGTTGTTATATACAGATATGGTCTTACTGCGTCAGATCATATTMAATATCAGTCTGAATAATAGTAGAACTCCAATATACGATGTTTCGTGCTTCTTCTAGAGTCCAGAATTCAGCTAAAAGACAGTTTAAAGCATCAAATAACCAATTATCTATTAAAGAAAAGCCCTCGTCCCTGAAAACAACTTTATCAGCCAAGAATAATCCTACTTCTAGTTTTAATCCCAYCACAACCGAGAGAAATCTCAATTCTCAAATAGAAGCGTTACAAACCAATTCCTCTTTCTTACCAGCATGCAAACATGACATTCGATTTAATAACAAAACAACAAGGGCGACCAGTATCTCCGTTCCTACTATGGAGTCTACCAGATCAACTATCATTGGTTCAAGATTCAGAGAGTTCTTCGAATCGGAGTTTATTCCCAATAATTTCTTTGAGTTGMCTTATTCGAAGTTAGGTTCAAATTCCAATTACCACCCCCCAAATCCATACTTTGTTCCTACAAATTATCCAAACCTTAACCATTTTGTTTTCACTGTCCATGACCTGAATGATCCAACTCCCGCTGTTCCTCCTACTACACCAATCACTTGGAAAAGCAAATGTTTTTGGTCGGAAAAGTTTATGGAAGAGAACTCACGTTGGAAGAAAACCGATAAGGTTTCTCATTCAACAAGGGTAAACGACATATCTCCATCATTCAGACCTACTGAAGAAGTATTTGCTGAGCTATCAGGAACAAATTATACTTGCATTCCAGAACATTTTAGGTCTACTAGAGACGGTTATTATCTCACTAATGATGAAGTAATGTCTAATAATACTGACCCTGAGAACTGTTTGATTTCACTCATCCTTTGCTCAAAGTAATAGATGAGGATTTCTGGTATGAAATAACTATTGATGATAATCCAGTCGCTATTATAAGAAGTAGAGCTTCTTTCAGTATTGTTATCGATTTTATTGTCAGAAACAAGAAAGCCTCAGAAAAAATGACATGCTATAAACACACTCTTCATATTGATAGAGATGTAGTTGAGAATCAGAAGCTTGATTATTACAAGAAGTGCTGGGCAGATGACGTGACCTCAGGTGAGAGAGTTAGATTATTGCGTGAAACAGGCCTAGGAGAGCTGAAAATATTGAATGTAGACGATATGTTACTTGAAAATGCAGATAGAAGTGAACATGGTGATAGAAAAGTTGATTCCAAAGGAGCGAGAGTCAAGAAAGAAGAGGAAGGAAAAAAAGAAAACAAATACAAATGAAAAGCTTGAACAAAAACGCAATTCCAAAGAGAATCAAAATCCAAGCGACATCAATGCAATGCTGGAACAAGAGTCACATATACATCAACTCATACAAAGTCCCAGTTAGCCTCTTGCACAACAATATGACTATCTCACAATTACTCAAAAGACCTCAGACGCCAGAAATTATTATCATACTGAAGATGAAGAATTTCTCAAGAGTGACATTAGAAACGAATCTGCTAAGTCTGAGGATATACAAGATATAATTTTTTGTCAACAAAAGAATAAACAGTACTTCAATGCTTGGATCGATGGCTCATAATCGAAGTAATCACCGATCTAGTGAGTTCATCGAAACAGACACTGTGGAGAGAAGAAGCCAAAAGGAGCTCCTACCGTCTTCATATCTTGAGCATATCGAACAAGTTGAAAATGATTCTGAAAAAAAAAAACCATATTCAGATGAGTAAACCTTTTGATTGTGAGCAGCTTGATGCTAATTTCAATCATAGAATTCATTCTAGTACATAGATTCATGTTATCATTTACGCTTGTGTTCTTCATTCTTAGTTTCGTAGAATGAAATTAGTTTATTATATCATTTGTTTAGGAAAGTAAAAGCAATTATTTGGAGGTATCAAATGTTTTTAAAAGAGATACCAGCTTTTTAGAATCAAATATTGGTACTAAAAATAAAAAAAGATAGTTAGTAAACATATAGAAAATAATCCAGACTACTTACTTGCTTTAAAGTTTAACTCGATTTTAACTTTAAATTTAGCAAAACTTTAATGGTTCGAAACTATAAAACTCAACTTACCATGGAAGGTACTTGATGAAGGAAGTAACCGTAATAGATTATACACTTCTTCAGTTATAAATTCAGCTTTCTCTTTTTGTAATGGCGTTGATGATCTTTGGTAATCGTTTTGGTTTTGATTAGATCTTAATCGTTTCTGATTCATTTCATTGCTATCAAAATCAACATCTGGTTGATAATCATCATCATCATACTCTTCTTCCTGCTGAACAACTGCAACATTCGGATTACTTCCAAACAAATCGTCACTAGAATTAACGATTCCCAATTCTTCAAACATTGGATTTTCACCCAAAAAGTCGAATCTTAGACCCATTATGCTCAATTTCGATTCTAGATTTATGATATTAGTTTCCTGTCAATAAATACGCAGTCTTGAGTGCTCCTTTTAAGCAAAATAACATACCTTCAGGGAACAAACTTTGATACCTTTTTTCTAGGTTTACGGCAAGGTTTAAATCACTGAACTGTGCCTGATACTTCATGAATAACTGATACAACTCCTTTGAATCTTCCGGTTCTAATTTGGGAACATAAGTTTCAAATAATGATACAGCATCTGTGATAGAGATATTGTTAGTAACAGAGTTGAGTGTAACCTTTCGACTTTATCCTCATGTAGGTTAAGCTTTATTGAGATATTCATGGTATCTTATTCTTAAACCAAACTTCAATACATACTTGCATCATCACGCGTCAAACATAAAAACTTTAAATATACAACAAGATACTCTTTACATTTTGGAAACTTCTTCAAACCAAAATCAAACACCTTCTTACAGAAAACAAGATTTCCATGATAATACTCCATCAACGCCAGACAGGCGAAGAAATGATGAGTAATATATGGTAATTTTGTTACTGTCTTACTAGCCATTCTAACCTCAGGCATACCTTTTCCTCGTTTGATCAATTGAATCTTATGAATATGACTGACTGTAAGCTGCCGCGCTAGTTTTTTCCCTCCCAATGCATCCTTTTTCTCTTGGGAGAGCTGTATATATTGTTTTGTCACATCTGATATTAATCTATCATAGCATCTCAGTGCTTCCTCATATTCACCTTCTCGTTCTAATCTTTCAGCTAATACATACGCCAGAGCAAATGATTCAGGGTTAGCTTCAACACCTTCTTTCAAGGTTTCAAGGCCAGTAGCGGCAAACAATGTATTAGATGTAGTCAAATTGCTCGAATCACTAGCAAACTCATAGCAAAAATTCGAGGCTTCAATCCATACCTGTGAATAAAACCACAGCATACTCATTGCTTGTCTCCAAGCATAGAACACTCGTTTGAATACTTCAGCAGGATCATTCAATTCTAATGGATTTTTCTTCTCCCAGTTAATCCAATCTATTAATGCCTTATGAACTCGTTTATATTCACGGGTTTGCTTTTTCTCTGGTGGAATTAACATAGTGGTGTCTAAGTCACCTGCTAAACCATACCATTCTTTTTGACAAGATCTAGCATGCATATAAGCAGTGGATCTTTCGTTAAGAAATTTTCTAGCAATCATTTTGTTGACTTCATTTTCAAAATTATTATACTTTTGCCAGATGATTTCAATGTTGTTCAAAGGAATTGAAACTGCTCTTCTGTATATATTTCTAAGCATATCCATTCGCTGTTGTTCTTTCCATGTAGTAGTTGCAGTCCATGAATAAACAAACTCAATATACTCTAACCATAAAGACCCTGCATTGAAATCGATACCAACTTTATCTAAAGCGTATTCAAATGCTTGTTTGATGATCGATTGACTTTTTTCTCCATCTGCTGATATGTTTGTCTTCTGCACATAGTGAATATACACTTTCCAAAGTTCCACGTTGTACACTTTATTAAGAGATTTTGAAAATAGAACTTCGGCATTGCGGAATTCCGATTGCTCTAGTTCAAATTCAATAAAATCTATCCATTGCTGAGCGCAAGTAGGAAATATCGTGAGATATTGGTCATATAAGGATCTGATTTGTTCAAAATTCTGTTCTTTCTTAGCTGCGGAGATTAGCTTCAACCAAGCATCTTTATCACGTAAATCTTCAGGAGAAATACCTTGTGAGACTAAAGTTTCCCCTGTAGAAGCCGAATCAGGAACATCATTTGCTTCACTGGTTTCATTACCTGGCGATCGTTTCCGTTTCTTTCCTTGGTCTTGCTCAGTTGAGCTCAAGCTTGTTTCCGGTTCAACACTTTTAGCTACCGGCGATTCGTCTCGGAGAAAAGCTGGAGTCTCCCGGCCTTCTTCTTCGCTAGCCATTCCTGAATATAGTTGCCAAAAGTGTTATATTTACTATCTAAAGGGCATTGGATTACTTGATTTCCCGTTAAAGGTTCCCTAATTTATTATTTAATGTTTGTGTGTTCAATCTTCTGGTCCGCTTATGACATCAGTTCCTATCACTCAAATTACAGATAATCTAGGGTCACGTTTCATAGAGGACAACAGGCAGAACAGTAAAACATGTAGAGATTAGAATCCCGCTCTCGGAAATGTGTGTTTTGGGCCGTTATGTTCGTGCGATGGAGTGTTTGTTCCGTTTTTTTTCTTTCAACCAAGCAGACGGAAAAAAGAGAGGAAAAACGGGGAGATGAAGAAGATTTGTTGAAAGGATACGTGATGTTACAATGAGAGCTTCCTCTGTTATATTGTTTCCGATATTAGAAARGTGTGTGGTATTAGTGTTCACTTAGGACGTATAGTGATATGCTGCCAGAGGCTGCTTCAAACAAAAACTCCATCTACTTATAGATTAGGACATTTACACTATAATGATAGTATTAGTCCTTTGAATCCATATAGTGATGTGAATTAAATTTCTCCCCTCGATCGTACTATCTCCGTAAGTTTTACTATCTCTCTCTTTTAGGGGGGGGGGGTTCCAAGACCATTTTCTTCAGCTTATTAAACGAAGTTCAGAAGTATTTTATAGAATCAATTGTTTGCACTAGCTAACAGCTGACAAAAGAACAGTGTAACCTTCAGAAAAAAGAAAGGGCTGAAAATCTCTACAGAACTCAGTAATTGTTAGGATTCAATTCTTGGGGTTTTAGTTGGTTTATCACTAGGAATATCATTCATAATGCTCGAACTACATGTTTGGGGCGTCCAAACACAAGACGGCAATCTACAAACATTTTCTCCACAATGTCTTGCAGTTTGGTGGTATATGCTTGTAACAGTTACTGAGGAAGACAGAAATCTTGCTTGTAGTTGTAATGAAAGTCTTGATGGCGGTTCAAATTTATTATTGCCAGTTTTACGGCATACAGAGGAAAACTCTACAAAATCATCCTTAGTGTCAGGCTTCTTTAACATTATACGGTATCTGCAACATCAAGGCTATAATCTACCCAATCTAACTTCTGAGGCATCAAGAAATCCAATGGAACACTCAACGACATTATTTATTGATAGCAAAATCACCTGCTTGACGTATTTTGCCCTATTTCTGGATCATAAGAATTACAATGGATATACCAGTCCTCATATATCACGGCTTCTTCCTTTTCCCATGCAGTACAACGCAGTGTTGAAATTACGCCACAGAGCAAAAGAAGTGTGTAGGAAAAATGTGGATTTAGTGGCAGAAACCTCTGCCGACGTTGCTAAAAAAGTCAACGAAGAACGGGGATTACCAGAGAATTTTACGGAGCAAAATGCAACAGCGTCTTTACAACAGAAATCTAGAATCTCAGGAGCGATTTTAGAGAGTGTATCAAAGAACAACATGAGATGCTTGAATCTAGCCAAACAGTTCTATGGTGATATAGTTGCTATTTCTGTATTGAAGAATAGGATTGTGCGATCGGATTATAAGAAGGGAATAGATGTTAGCGATACTGTAGCAGCCAATGAAGAACGGGAGAAGACTTTTCTGTTTGGTGATAGTGTATCTGTAGCTGATTTATTGCTAGCAGCGCAGTTAATCTGCCAAACTAATCCAGACTTTCCAAACTTAAGTTTGGCAAGATTTCTACAGCAGTCTTTTCCTCATTTACTAGCTTTAGCTGATCGAGTGCAGAATTATGTAGCAGGACATACATTAAGGAATGAGTCGGAAAAGATACAAGAATCCTTGGAGGAAAACACCGTGAGATTTAACGGGTCGACTGTGAAAATATCGGATGTTCCGAATTTTACTAATTCCGTCAAAAAGCTGCTTTTGGGATATTATTGATAACGCAATGTATTTTTACCTTTTCTTGCTCACTTCATGCAATATTCTTGATGCCTTCTGATTATTATTTTCATATCATAACTTGTATATAATATAACGATCTTTCCTATTTAACATTTTAAAATAATACAATTATTATCTATACAAAAACTGTCATTTTGTCTAGTTCTTGCGTGGTTTTACTAACCCATCGCGAGATATATAATACACAACTGTCCCATCATTACTAATAATTCCCAAAAGAATCCGTGACGGCCTCAGCTTCCAATATTGAATTCCGAATTTATTAATATTTTTTCCGTTATCTTCTCCCATGTTTTTCTCGTACAAATATCTACCAATAGACTCAAAATAGGTATCTATCTCTTTAACACTGGTTTGGCTATTAAGCATCATTGCAACAACCCATTCGTAGCTACCAGATTCGGACCTATCACTATTTGGCTCATCATCAGCCGTTGAGTCCTTTGCTCCATCAGGTTGAAATGAAGGAGGAGAGTGTCCTTTTATTACCCACAGCCTTTTATCATCATTTGCACTTTCCTTTCTATCCTTATCTGTATTTCCTATCGTTTCTCTCTCTCTCCTAAGCACGTATGGTATTTCAATGATCTCTACATTTTTCCATAGATGATGATACTCCAAATTTGTTTTTATGACATCCAAATCATCTTTGATAGGTAGTTCCTCCATTATGTGATTATAAAAAAAGTGTTTTGAATTACATCTATAGTCCTCTTATTTGGAAATCTGTTGTGTGATGAATCTGTTGAGGTTGGATGATACTATGAGCACAGATTCAACTATGTCTGCATTTATACTTGAGTGTTTTGTAGTAAATACATCAACCAAAGTAAGTATCCTTAAATAACCACATATTAACTTCCTTTTTATTTTCATATTTCCGTACCAAACCATAAGTTACATGATTTATAATAATAATAAGAAAAAAAGGATTCTCAGCAAATAGTTCATCTACTATGTTTATAAATTTCGGAAATTATATCGGAAGGGTATACATCCAWTATTTGCGTTATTAGTAATTTACAATTACGTCATCGCCTATTATTCTCACTTACACTTCAAATCTCATTACAACTGTTCCTTATTCACCATTAATGTTCACGTCATCACTAGTTCTATTGATGAAAATTCCAAGAATGCCGATTTCTCAACTTGTAATTAATTCCCTCTTCTCTTCAGAAACTCTTATCCACCGATTTTCGATCAGCATAACCGATATATTTGTCAGAAAACGTTTCTTCTTGAAAATGCAATTTTTCCAGCTGAAGTAATCGAAATATTCATGAAAATGGTTTCAGCTAAGCGCGTTTTCCGGAGTAATAGCTGTGCGTTGGTATGGCTATCGATTATAGCATTGGTTGCTGCCACGGGTAACGCGTACGATCAAAATGCGAGTATTAATGGGGAAATTGGGGCAATTACTCCTGATCTTGCTCCAGAAACTTTAAGTATTACATCAGCAACACCAACTTTTCAAGCTCTCCTTCAGCAAGTAACCAATGACGCTTTCCTTAACGATGAAGGTGAACTCGTAGTCTTAGGATCAGGCTCAGAGTTGGAAAAAAGAGAACTAGTTAAGAGAAAAAAAAAGAATGACGAGGTTCCAACATCAACAGAGACACCAAAACCTTGGATTCGGACAATCTATTCTTCTATTAAAGAAATTGTGACTCCTACCATTATCGGTGGAATCACTTTCTCAGCCAAGCCGCTTGAAGATAATGGACCTCATAGTTGGATTAGTCTAGATAAGAAAGGTCTACCGAAATGGATCAAGCCTAAAATCAAAGACGGCCATACAGTCAACGGAAGTCCCGATTATAGCACATATTTCAGAACTGCAGTGACTTCAACCTATGACTATGAGGATCTTGAAGCACATAATATGAACAAAGATGATAAATTTGAAGAAGTTGTATGGCTTGAAGAAGATCTAACTTACAGGTCATTAAATCCTTTGATTAGATGTACTCCTGATAGATATTATATGCGTGGGGAAGGCCGTAAAAGACGTTCTAGTGAACCTTTGTGTACTCCTCGCCATGGAACTAAAATTGAACTCGGTAAAACATATTTCATCACCTGGTTCACTAAGTTCTTTCCTGAAGGTGATAGAGTCAGATTGCATCTTGCGTATGTTGAAGAGAAACACATGAAGCGTGAATTAGATAGCAGCGATAGTTCTGGTGCTAATAGTTATCAATTGGTTAAACGTGACGCTGATGATGCATTCTTTACATCTGAATGGATTGACAATGATGATGGCTATTACCCTTTAGAAGTTGATGAAGAATGGTTACTAGGAAAATATTTACAACATGTTGTTTTTATACTACAACCAGAATCTCAACCTGATGAGGCAGTTGATTTAGTTACTAATGGAACTTACGTTGTTATTTCTCAAATACCGCCAAATAAGAGAAAGAAGCTGCAGCATCCAGATTCCGAATTTGGACCTGATGATAATGTTTATATGATCGCTTTACTTGTTCCTACTATTATTTTGGTTGTTGGTTGTATTTTCTACTTTGTTTTGAAAGTCGGATTCAATTCAGTTGATTTAACCAGTGTTAGAAAAAAGGCTCAAGAGAAGTTCAAGCGAGAAAGATTGAAGAAATTCAAGCAGTCACATAAATATTATAAAGTACCTCAATATGAAGAAGAGTACGAAATGGATAAGATTGATGGTAAACATAATTAGAAAAGAAAGAAATGATGAAAACAGCTTTGGCTACAATCATTATTTCTATCAGATACAACTAATTCAAAAGTAAGTATAGTAATGATTATAGAAATACGGCCAAAGGGTAATATTACAGATTTTGTATGTATTGAGGTACTGTCGTTGATTGTTTAAATGTTGTAACTATTTTTACTTCTGTTCATAGTTTTATTGTACCTGCTGTTTTACTGTAGTATGGAGTTGTTTTTTTCTAGCATAACTTGATTTCAGTTTTTAGTTTTATTTTCCTGGCCTATTAGTTCATTGAATTAAGGACGCAGTTGATTATATTTGTGATACTTGATTGATCCTGATATTCAAATGCAAAGTGTCTTTTCATAAATAATGAACACTTTCTTGGCCTAGATTAACATTTATTGCTCTATGAAGACTGGTCTATTGAAGGATTGTAATTGACTGGACAGATACGGATCAAACATTGAAAACTTATAGAGAACCACTAAAAGGGGAAAATTGTGTAGAGTACTGGAATAAGGGAATAACGAGGGAATAATGAGGGAATTGGTGGTATTTGATGAAAAACACACTTTAGGTGCCTCTTGTAGTAAATTTACTAAATCTGATGAGAGTCTGAGCAAGMATATAACTCAATTATTGTTGAGCTGATGAATAATACATCTTAGGATAAAATTAGCGTTCTGAAGCTTTGTCGATCAGGAGCAATAATACTGAATGAACTGAAGCATCAATTTGAGATTATTGTTCTATCCACATGTGAAACATGCACTTAACTGCAGATATATGCATATTTATTGAACTTTATTATTACCTTCCAGTTACGTCTCGGTTTCATTTCCTACTTTTTTTTCCTACTTCCTTTTCAGCTAAACTAATTTATTCATTAAGTAGTATACATAATTTATAATATCGAAGTCAAAACTGACCATTTTTATTTATCAACTACTGACCGGAAGAGTATGTTATCATTCTACTTCCTTCATTTGTGATGTGTCTTTCTCGAGGCAGCCCTTCCCAAACTTACCTATGTCTATAGTTTCCGTAATAGCTTGTAATTGTTTCCGATGCTTACAACTACATCTCTCTAACCACAAGCTCGTGTTGCATATAAATACATCGGCATGAACAACAGCATGAATTAATAAAAACCTTTAGCAAACACCAACTCAACCTCATTTTTTCATCTGAAATGAATTCAAAAACTCACTCAAACGTTTAGGATTTGGATTAGAACTCTCAACAACAAACGTCATACGGATGTATACAAATAGACATACCAACACTCCGTCCATCCTCATAAGAACTCTAAAATCATCCAGCCATATTCAATCATAATTGACTGTAAAAACAGTTCCACTGCAATCAACTGACAGTACAATAAATAAAGGATATGTTACTGCAACTTAACAGCTTCTGTAAAATGCTATGATGATACTCGATTATGAAACTATACTCAAGAAAGCACGGGAGAGAATTCCCCGTGTGCTCTACAGAGTATCACTGGGATTGTTACTGTTGGGTATGGTAGGTTTTATTGCCATTACTCCTATTGATGCAATTGCTCAATCAGGAGGTAAGATTGCTTTCAATTCAGTTGTTATTTTAGCCGCTTGTGCTATGTTTGTTGCAGTAGCTCTTTTTATAACATCGTATAGAATAATTCTAGCCCGTCAAATTCTTGCTGATATGCCTAAGCGATACATTCCTAGATTTGAAGACCTTCCAAAGGAATCTAGACTACCGATCAGACATACATTTCAGAGATGCTACAAAATAATGAAAGCAGCTAGACCTATCAATAAAGTGAATCATCCAGGGCTATCTAATTCAACTGTAATCACCCACGAAGATCCTGATGATGAACTATCTAACGGTYTAAGCAAACAGTTAAGATCTCAAGCTGTTGTTTCTAATGAAGAGCTTAACCAAATTGAACTGAAAGTCTCGGAAAAAAGACGAGAAATGCTAGCAGAAGAAAGACTTTTACCTCCGAGATTGCCCTATTTTGAAGTGCTTCTGTCGTTATCTAATCAAGTAGTTAAACAGACCCAAGAAATTATCGCATATTATAGATCAGAGGAGTTCAAAACTAGTCGGGGTTATGAAATATTTCATTCAAGACGTGTGATAAAAGCTCATCAGCTGAGAGAGACTGGTGACAGGTTGAATATCTTCGAAGAAGAGGAAAATGAGGTCATTGACGATATAATTGACGTGGCAGCTAARACAAAGCTCTCTTTGAGAGACTCCATAGATTTGATGGTTCACATGGGTCTCATGGGCACGAAAGCTAATGAGTTTGTTGATTTGTATGAGAATCTGAGATTCAGAGGTGATCCTATCGAGGAGAACGAATTTATTGAACTCATGGAGCARTTTATCCCTGTTTACGACCAGTTCATTCAAGCATTTTCTCTATTGAGAGCTGGAAATCCTAGATTTGATCAACAGCATACTGAAGGTAATAGCGACAACTATAACCATATTGATGATGGAAATAACGGAGATGATAACGATTATGAGAGTAACTACGATTTTATTTATAATGATGATTACGGAAATAACAACTACTTATATGGTAATAATGAATCAGATGGAGTTTCATCCTCTCAACCAGATTCGGTCTTTCCTACTTCAACTCGAAGAACTCTTGATAGTTATTACTATCCAAATTCAATTTATGATTCTCAAGTGAACTCTCGGGTTAATTCCCATGTTCATTCGCGAGCTGGTTCTCGGATTGATTCGCGAAATAATTCAAGGTCAAATTCTAGATCAAACTCCAGATCAAATTCAAGGAGACAATCCTTCAATCTCGCGAATAATATTCCAGTACTACAAGTAGAGACGCCGACACCAACGCAAAAGTCATGAATAGTACTAATTTTCGCCTGAAATGTGAGATAATACGAGAGAAGTATTGGCGATAATAAGTGGTACCATGATGATTATACCTCAAGGGGCCATACTTGTGTATTACTGTTGTTACGAGTAAAGAGATAATTGATGATGTGTAAGATCTAAGCTACTACTATGGTTATCAAAATACTGACAATTGGACCAATGCATCTTTAAGGGGAGAGAATAGAGATTTAAGTAGATATGGATATATAGATAGGTTTTTATGAAGGAAGTTTGATAGTTTAATGGATACTGGCAAGGTTAGCATGTTTAAAAATCAGATTTAACGACATGAGTCATTGTAGTGTACTGTAATCCTATACATCAACAATCAAAAGAAAGACTATAAGACCAGACTTGTAGCCCTATGCTCTATAGCTTTAGAATACCCTTTAACGATGTTTCAATAACTCGAACACTTTCTAAAACATTCTTTCCAGACTTAAAATGTACTATTGTCCAATAAAGGCTCTTAGCATTATTCCATGTCAGCTCCACTCTACCCTGACTACCTATTCATTCCGAGTTCTGTTCCAGATCATATGTTCTCCAACTCAATTTCCGCCCTGAAACTGATACCAAAAAGAGCAGTTGATACTTAAGCCACGTGATCAGATTTCAATTTATTCCTATTCACGTGAGTTTCCACGTGAAATTCTCCGTCCTAAAACACCCCCTATGGAAGCAGCCCTCTTCGTCATTCCTTCCTCTGTTTATTATGTGCTCTTTCTCAATTACCAGACTAACACAAGTATTGAGCAACAAACAAACAGTTTAACTAATTAGTTGACTATCTACTCTTTCACAAACCTCTCAACATCATAAATTCAAATCAATAACAACAATCTATTGTACATCAAATAACTAATACCTAATATCTAAGGATCAAACCAATATAGCATATCCGATCACATAGACATTGCACCATATGGTATAATATAGAGCAGATCATTAGCCAATGAGTAGTAAGAAGTCATCTTTTGGATTCGGACATATCCGAATCCCGTCTTCACCAGGCAAATATTCGCGAAAATCTCGAGACGTGTCTCCGAATAAAGGATCCTCAGAAGAGAAAGGYCATCATGGATTTTCAATAAAAAGACCATCCTCTGGTAGTGGTTCAATAGCTTCTACCAGTGGTACAGCTGCATCCACTAGAAATTCAACTCCTAGTTCTCATTCATTAGCACAACAATATGAATTAGATAAGAAAAGCATTATTCAATCATGCTTTTCGACTCTGGATAATGATCAATATCGTATGTATTAATTWACTAATTAGTAGCCTGTTATGTTATGTTCATTATACCATATACTGTCAAAGGCTTATTTGCAGGTTCATCGACTTCGATTCTAACATTTGTTTTCATTAGCAACGGAAAACTATATTACGCATGTTCGAGCGTTTGATGATTCACATGCTAATTCTAGTAAACCGAGGTTTCTGATTCTCGGAGGTATGTTTTTTCCAGATTTATATGCCACTGATGATCATTTAAAKCTATGCTGAATACCTAATATAGCGAAGGAATACACATGCAGTTACTACTCAGTCTCTTTCAACAACTATCCACTAACATTTGTTRTGCTTCTTATAGTGCTTCGTGATGGTACTGTTCGCTTGCATAAAGCAAGAGAGAATGCTAATGGAACCGTTCAAATAGGTCGAACTTGGGACGTGAAAGAGTTGCGTACAATTGAAAACGATACCGAACATCTCAATCTATCAACCAATTCATTCAATTCATTCTACTTATATATGGGCAAACGTTATCTCTATACAACAGGAACTAACAAGGAAAAGATCGTGTTTCTTAACAGCATGCTCACGGTATATCGACAGTATACTCAAGGATATTTACCGCAGGTTATTGGTTTCAGGCCTGATACTTTTCCTGAGTTCTCCGAGCAAATAGCTGCTATGCCATCATTACGGAATACTTATAGCGTTACTTCGACTTCTTTGGCTGCTTCTGACGCACAGTTGCAAACTCATTCACAGAACGTAGACGCACAGAGTTCACAAACCGGCTCAAATATGGTGGAAGACAGAAACAATGAAGTAACCGCCCAAGAAAAGGTCCCGGAGCAGAGAAAAGAAAAGTACGGATCACGGGGGGTTGCGCACTCCGAATATTCTGAACCTTCTGAGGTTTCCGATATTCCGGAACGCTCGACAGTAGGAAATTCAGGTTTAAGTGCTTCCGAGGTGGCTCATTCCGCTTCATTAGCAGCATTATCGGGAGCTGGTATTGCAACTGTGGCTGCGGCAAATTCCAATGTTCCGGAACCTCAATCATCGAGTAGCCCTTCTCTGGCAGTATTACCTGCTTTCTCCGAACCGGAATTAGCAGCAATTCCCGAGACGGAAACGGAAATAGGTGATCTGGATGGTGAATTCGACGGGGAAGAATTTCATTCTCCGCAACAATACGAGACTAATAATTCTGATGCCGCTTCCCTGGAATCTATCAGTATTATCAAGAGTGCTAAAGATACTTATGCAGCCGACAATTCTTACCAGGAAACATCGCCAATTACCGGTAATAATCTTATCCGGAGTCCAGTTTCAGTTCCGAATACTTCTGACAATCTCGGAAAAGTCTCTTTGCAGAACATTCCATTTCCTGTATTACCACCGGATTCGAACACAAATTCATCTGGTAACCCCGACGAAAAGGCCGAAGGTGTCGAAAGCGTTCATTTTCTATCTTCTCGGCAATCGCGAAATCTCGACCAATCGGTGGTCTCCCGGGTCTCCGAAACTGATTCCCAGTATACAAATACTCAGGATTCTTCTTCTGACATCCATKCTGATACCGGAAACCGTATAATCGAAGACGCCTACAATGGTTCCGATGTCGATATTAACAATTATATGAACGATGACGACGACGATGCATACGATGCCTACGATGAGTACGGAGAACCACGTATCCGATCCAGTTATGTTACCAAGCCGGATGAAGCTAGAATGACGTTGACGTACTGCGGCTCAATTCCGAACATCCAAGTATCGGGCGACACTGAGAATGATTTAAAAGTCACATTACCGGCTTCCGCATTGGCTAACCCAGACACCAATAGGCTCCAAACGCAAAATTTCAATGAAATTTTAGAATTAAATGACCCATTCAGAAGACTGTCCATCTTTTCSTCTCTCTCTGACRTATCCATTGATGATGTAGCAGTTGATAAGTCTTTAGAGAATCTCACCTCCACAAAGGCAATAACGGAAATCTTTGAATCAATAAACTGGAAAACAGTGGACAATGCCGGAAACCTTGAGCAGAAAATACGGAAACTATATACTAAGGCCGAATACGATTCTATGTTTTCAATCGTTGATATGGTTGAAAATATATCCAGTTCACGTGAAAACATTACTCGTGCCTTGGCTGAATGCCGAAAGCTTGAACCTATGATAATTTCTTTCCAATTAGAACTGTCGTCATTGCATGAAGATATTTCACATATAGAAGATGAGAGCGAAGGTTTACAATTAAGAACAAAGAATAAGAAACAACTTTGGAATGAATTGGAGGAGATTTTGAAGACAGTTAGTATTCCCGAAGAAGTATTATCGCCATTGATTTCCGATCCTATTGACAAGGCGGAAAACATTGAGAAAACGGAAGCCAATCTGTGTGTATTGTATCAGGCGTTGATGGCTGTTCGATCGGAAAAGCATGGGTTAGGTTCTATGCGGGCATTAACGGAACGGAAAGCTTACTTTGAGTCTTTTTCGGCTAATTTTATCACTAGAGCGAAAAACCTTATTGTGATAGAATTACAAACCGGAATAGACCGGGCAAAGGGCAAATCATCCGAGGATGAACCGTTAGCTGTCTCAGTTTTACAACAAGAACTCTCGTCTGTTTTGCAGTACGCTGGATATGTCTTTTATATCAAAGAGACTGACCGTCGAGGATATGCGGAGTTGAGAAAAGCTTATGAACGGATATTCCGGAATTACAATGAGGAATCAATCGGAAGATTTCTATTGGATTGGCCTCGGATAATAGCAACAAAGTTCAAGACTTCCGATCGGGATTTCTCGTTTCAAGCCTCCCAAATAGGAAACCAAAGCGGAGAATTGATCCAACGGGAAAAAAGGATCAGAAGCCCCGGAGCAAATAGTCAATTGGAGACTTTATTGGGTTCCGGAACAGATCAGGATCAAGATAAAGATTTGGGATTAGGCTTAAGCTCCAAATCCTCTATTCAAGCAGACTTTGCCCGTCTTTTAAGGCTCATTAAACGATACAGTTTAGTTCATCAGGAATTTGTTACCGCTTTCTTCCATACCACAACTTACACTTCTCAAGATTTCACGGAATATGTAAGACAGGTACCCGTTAAATCGAGGGCATTATCGTACAAGAATGTGAGTATAGATAAAGCAGCATTAACAGATCAAAAAGCCGATTTAGATACCATCGGGATTTTATCCGGAGCTATTGGGCAAATTTTGGATGATACAACTAAGGCTTCTGAATCGATACTAAAATCAGCACCTATGGAAACTATCGGAGTTTTATACGTTATAGAATCGGAAAGTATGGGATTAGAAGCACCCACGCAAGAATTTAGTGCTAAGATGTTTGCAAAGCTTTTCGATAAACTTTCGGCTCAATGGCAAAAATTTATTTCGAAGCAAATCCGAGAAATTGAAAGTACGCTAATTTCAAGCCGAAATCGGATAGGAGTTGTTCCTTGTGTGAAACAATATGCCGAGTTTTGCTTATTACTCGGAAAGAGGCTCCCGTTGAGTTCCGAGGACTCGGAACATTACCGAACGATCGGAATTGCTTGTCGGAACATTGATATGATCGGAAGAACTGTATTCCGAGTATTGGAAGAATGTAATAAAGATACACCAAGTTTCGGATCTGGAAATCACACAAAAATTACTAACCGGAAACACGGATTGCCGTACGGAACCTATTCATCTGAGATTGAAGACAAATCAACCTTAAATTTTCATATTATCATGGTAGAAAATACTGATTATCTAAACCAAAAATTAGCGAACTTGCCATCAAATCCGACAATTGCTGCTATCAAACAAAAAGCTGAGAAAACCTATAACCAAGAACTTACTGCATATATAGATAACGTGATCAGAAGACCATTAGGAAGATTATTGGACTTTTTAGACGGAGCAGAATCGAGTTTCGGAACTCAAGGAAAAGGTCAAATGTATAATAAGAGTAATTTCCGGAAATTATTAGCTGATTACGATTATAAAGAGATTTGTAAAGGTTTAGAGACTTTGCACCGGAGAGTGTATAAGCATTTTGTGTTTATTGAATCCAATAGAAGTTGGAATGGGAACGGAACTGGAAGCGGAAGCAAAAACTTGGGTAGAACCGGAGGAATCTCCGAAGCTGAAAGAGGAGRAAGAGTGCTGTTATTCAGAAAAGTCTGGCGTGCCCTTGAAACCGAATATGTGAAACTTTATTCAAGAGTGTTGAACATAATTGCACGATATTATGAGAATGATGTCACTCCAGAAGTCACAGCAGCTGATATTAAAGCAGCATTTCGTCAATTATCAACAGTTAATAATTAGATAGTCGATTGATAATGTATTGCCATAAAGTGTGAATATACTATAAATCGTCATCCTTTGGGATTGTCGGGAACTATAAATTTACAAAACATTAGTTGCAAAGAATTATGTACTTTGATTAACCTATTTTATATAAAATCGATATAAATTGTACTTTAGAATATTATATATCAGATGGCTGAAAGAATATAACAGTGGAGAATATAGCTTCTAAAGTTAAAGAATTGGAGAATACATTTATATATGCATTATTATGCAATATCATGCTACTTGTTTAACCCTATTGTTTCTACCATACCTACTGTGAAGAAACTGTGAAGAAACTATGAAAGAGTTTTATAGATAATTTTATATTTACTTGAAGCAAAAATAGGTATTYCATATTTAAACACAAACTGCTGTAACTAAATCTAGGTTTCGAGCGAACAAATTGAAAGTTATTCCTATAAAGACTAATCTCACTTCAACAAACCTTATTTCGGATATGTATGATACCTGCAGCAAGTTTCAAACTTTAGTTTCCCTTCATTATAACGCCTGTCTTAGGACAGAACTTCTAATCACGGAAGAGAACTCGTACAAAATTGATTCCGCGTTCCTTCCCCTTTCCGGTYCATCAATCTCATTTTTTACGTAAGAATCGCAATGAATCCTAAATCCGGGAACCTTATTATCTAAAACTATTCCATATGCTATCCTTACTTTTCCAAGGGTTCCATTCTGATTAACCATGTCAGACACCTCTTATGGTGAATCAGATCTAGATGACGATCTATCAGAACTAACAGAACAAAATGGGGCCTCTCTTCCGAACTCTGCCTCGAGCTCAATTTCAAATCCCATAACAAATCAAAATTTAAACTTGCAAGYCAACCGAACTTTAGTCCATTCTCTACAGCTCGGAGCTTCCGCTGTCTTCCCTCCAACTCATCACATCCTAGTAGAAGATGAACTTCAAACTTACATATATCCGACAAATGTTCCGTTCCGAGAGTACCAGTTCAACATTGTTCACAGAGCTCTGTTTTCGAACGTGTTATGCGCTCTTCCGACTGGTCTCGGTAAAACCTTCATTGCTGCGGTTGTAATGCTCAATTACTACCGATGGTTCCAAACATCTAAAATCATCTTCATGGCTCCAACACGTCCATTAGTTTCACAGCAGATTAAAGCTTGTCTTACACTTAGTGGAATTCCATACTATGATACTGCGATTTTAATGGGTACAGTTCAAGCTCGGCTGCGGCAAGAGGCTTGGGAATCTCGGAGGGTCATTTTTGCTACTCCCCAGACAGTGGAAAACGATTTGAGCCGAGGATTGCTTGATCCGAGATCTGTTTGCTTATTGGTAGTAGATGAAGCACACAGAGCATCGGGAAATTACGCATATGTCAAAATTGTTGAGAAAATACGGCAGGTTCATTCATCATTCCGAGTTCTTGCTTTAACGGCAACCCCATCAAATTCCATTGAAGGGGTACAAGCTGAGATTGATAGTTTAGGTATATCTARCATTGAGATCCGTACCGAAGAGTCTATGGATATTCGGAAGTATACTAACAGACGGACCATTGATCGAATAAAAGTTCCGTTGTCATCCGATATCGAGACAATTCGGAATCTTTTTGCCGAAACTTTGACCCCGTTACTATCTGATATGAAGAAACTGTCAGTATTTCATTTAACAAATCCCCAGTATATTAACCAGTTTGCTGCCGTTTCCGCTCTGCAGAAATACCTCGGTTCTCCTGCCGGATATAAGGCTTCTGCCGGCGTTAAATACAAGGTCATAAACACTATGAAGATTTTAGCTAGAGCGGGTCATGCTATGGCTTTACTAATATCACATGGTATTCGACCTTTCTATAAATTCATATCTCCGGACTATTACATAGTTAAAAACGGTAAGACTAAATCTAAATTACTTTTAGAATATTTCGGATGCGAGTCAATGTCGGAATGTATAACATTATGTGAAGACTTATTAGCTAATGACAGTTACATGGGTCATACTAAGCTATCACATATGTTAGATGAATTGGTCATATTTTTCACCGGCTCTTCGAAAGACTCTAGGGTTATTGTGTTTTCTTCGTACCGAGAATCGGCTTTAGAGATTGTCCGCGTATTGGAGATGATGTCACCGACGATCCGACCGCATATTTTCATAGGACAGTCAAGCCGAAGCCAGAAAACGGGTAAAACCGGGAAGAAAAGTAAAAAGAATAAGGTTGGTGAGAAGCCGAAGAGGAAAAGATCTCGGGGAAAAAGTGTCCAGGAGTCGGAAGAAGAATTTGAGTTTGAAGTTGAGGAAGCGGATGAGGAGGAAGAACAGCAAGGATCATCGGATGGACATCGGAGAAGAACCACGTCGGCTTCTTCCACGGTAAGTATCGGAACATCGACTTCGGAATCGGCTGCGGAATTCGGAATGACACAAAAAGGTCAGCATGACGTAATCACTAAATTCAAGGATGGGACTTTTAACGTTCTAGTAGCCACTTCTGTCGGAGAAGAAGGTCTAGATATCGGGGAAGTTGATTTAATCATATGCTATGACTCAAATGCAAGTCCCATCCGAAATCTACAGCGAATGGGTCGAACTGGCCGGAAAAGAGACGGAAGAATTATTGTATTTTTATCTGGATCGGAAGAGAGTAAGTTTGAAAAAGCATTGGACAACTATCGGTACATTCAAAAGCAAATCACTGATAAAACAAAGTTTAGCTATGTACCATCGGACCGGATAATTCCGGGAAATTTTAGACCGGATTGTCTGAAAGAAGAGATTGTACCACCAGAAGAAAATCAAAGTTTGGTGGATGTTAGCGTAGATGAAATCATTGATCGAACAAGTGAAAAGTTGAAACAGAAAGTAATGAAGAACCATAGGAAGGGTAAACACAGTAAGCCACAAAAAGAGTTTTTCACACCCACTAATGCCAAATTGGGATTTTTCAAAGCTTCCAGACTTCTCAAAGGGGAAATAATTCCGATGTCGGAGGAAATCGAAAACGAACGGAGTTTTTCCGAAGAAGTAGGGGGCAATAAGAAATCAGACGGAGATAATCGGATTGGTAATCATTCTGACCCTCGGATATTCAAGAGGACAAAACGAGCTGGCAGAGAACTTTCGATTTCGGATGATGATATTGATGGCGAGATCGTTTCCAAGATAACTTCCGAAGTTGTTTTGAATTCTAGCTGTGGTAGAAACATTCGCTCTAGTTCACTTGCCGATGAACTGCTAGAAATTTCCAGTGATGAAGACGGATCGGATGCCAGCCGAAGAAGTCGGGACTATTGTAAAGTTCCGAGTCACCCAGAATTGAATAGAGAAAATAAGTTTGATTTCGCCCCAGAGTTCGAAGGCACTTCCGGTTTTTTATCGCCGGCTCAAGAAGAACAGTTTCATAAACTTTATGTTGAACCCGACCCCCGGATATTTCAGTCGGGGTTTACCCGAAGAAGCGTTAATGTAAACCTTCCAAATACCGGCTTGGGCCTTAAAAGCAGCTTCTTAGTTGSCCATTCGAAACAAGTGAAAAGAATTGTTAGTGTCACGGGGACATTAAGAAACTCTAAGGCTTTATTACAGGTGTCTCAAATGATAAAAGGAGATCCCGTTTGAATGTTCTTTTCCGAGAAATCGAGATAATGATATTAATATTGATTTTATAATGTATATAGATTAGAAAACGAGTATTTTTGGTTTATTGGTAATACAATGTTTGATGGATATGGTAGTAATGTGTAGAAGTTTGATAACGGAGATGATAACAGGAACATAGGTGATGGTTTAGTTCRTTGACTTTGGTTCTCCATAGTRAAATAATGGAATACCATTTTCTGCTTTATGTTTTACTTTGTTTTCATTGTTCTTAATTTTTTTTTTCTTTTTTTCTTATGAGTAGGTTATTGGAATGTGCTTCCGAATTTGCATCCGAAGTAGAATCGGATCCGATAACTGAGTTTTACTAAAAGCAACATGTCGGAAACGTTTTACATTCTCAGATCCGCTTTTATTATGATTTCCGATATTGATATCTCTTCAGTATCCCCCTCTGACAATTGACTTCGCCCACCAAATTGACTAACTACTATTTTATATATAATTGATTGAATACTCACACCAATTCCGCTACTTCTTACTTTTCACTACTATAAGTTAACTCAATCATTTTAAATATAGCTATTTGTTCTACTTTTGCGTTGCTTTCCTTGCTGTTCTCTTATTTGTTGTCTCCCTTCAGTCTCCTGCATACCCCCGGTTACCTATATTTCTCATTCTCATCTCCAGAATGCCCCTTGAAATTCTCCTATATAAATGGGAAAGTCGCCCATTTTTTTAAATCGGTTTTTTTCTTCTTACTTGCACATCTTAGTTTTCAGAGTTCCCTTTTTTTTCCTTCTTTCCTTTCTTTATCCTTATGCACGGGTTTTACGCATATCAGTGAGGATTCGTCCGAGATTGTGTATTTGCTGGTTGAAAACTTTAACCACGACCGCTCTTTTGTATTGATTTGGTCTTTGATTGGATCAGTGCAAAAGGAATTTTTGGAAACTATCATTCTATTCATTGTTACTTTTCAGAGGTTAATCGTGAGGTCACGGTTGGTTTTGAAAGATGACGGAAATACTCGATTTGGTAGTGTTAGATAAGATTATCAATAGGTACACAGAACGAATGTTCAGTGTTAGCTGGTAGGTAATCATGCAACTAGAGCATTGTGAGGAAGAAGAAAATCATTAGCAGAATACGGATGTCGGATGTTGTTACGTTCCACAGCGTATTTTTTAGTTATTATATTCTCTTTTTGTACTAATTATACTAATTTGACAATTGGCTAATTTGAAGACGTTGGTTTCTGTTATCGTTTATGATCATTTATCCAGTTATTTGAATCATTSTGCTAGTTGGTAAAACCGTAGAAGTAACACTCTTCAAACATATCCTAGGAACAGAGCTGCAGTATCAGTTGAGTACTATTCGAAGACCTTCAATCGGCATTGCATTGGAATCTAACTTTGAACTCTTCAAATGATGTCTTGTTGTTTATTGGAACTATTTTCAACTTATACCTGTTTAATTTAATGATGGAAGAAAACATTGGGAGAGCCCATTTAAAAAACCATATCATGCATCTTTGTACATAAATGATACATCGCCCATGCATATTATTGCTATTGTTCACCCAACTTCATAGCTTGACGACCTTAAAACAAGCATTTTATATATAATTTCACAATAGCTAATTTCCTCTTTTTATTTCTTTAATTTGACTATTTTTGTTCCTATTCTACAAATATAAACCCGATCTTATTCCACAGAAATTACTTCTTCATTCATTTAACATTCCCAAACGCTTCCTCTTGCATATATCTTCCATATTAATACATGCAAGCTGCAACTTTATTCCCCATACATCGCATCTAATTTTTTCATTCTTTCCTTTTGATTCTCATTTTTGAGTTCACCCTATTTCTGTCATAATCAAAACATGTTTTATTCTATACCTTGTTCTGTCTGGTTTCAATTAAACTGATTGTTGTTCTTCTGATACCTGTTTATTTGACCATTAGTCCCTATTGTTGTTTCTTTGTATACAGTTGTTAGCTGATTAATACCTTACATTCCCCCAGTATAGTATAAGCATACGTACTCACAAGTGTCATTGGTACCATCTGGATAATATTATCAGGAACTCTCCTTTATTATTTTATTAGTTAACCAATTTCTGGTACGCGACAGTTGACTCACAGAATCAACAAGAAGAGATACAATTAGTTTCAAGATGTTTAAAAAGCAAGTATTTCCAATTGTTGGTGTTCATCATTGGTTCAAGTAGTGGAATATAATATGGAAGATGATAGAGATATGCCAATGATGAATGGTTGAATGAAATGATACATTTTGCTACTATTTTGTTATGATGTGAATGGAAATGAATCAAGAAATATAGGCTGATTCATATACCAGCTTGTTATCTGGCACTGACGGTATCATCTGATGGTCGAGTTATGATAGAGATGATTATTTTGCTGTTTGTATGAACCCTGGAGGATTTCGAGTTATAATATACCTATTCATTTAGCAAACTAGATGTTCCGAACAATAAACTATCAACGCATATCAGATCATATCCTTTATCAACTAACTAATAACTAAAATTATTTTTTCTTTTTAGTATCATTCTTACTAACATCATCACCCTTTTCGCGCAGATTCTCTAAAGATGATGTTCATACAAGAACAAATACTAAATCATCAGTTCAAAGGCATATAAAAACAAAATTAGTTGAACAATTCCCAAAGCTTGCACCTGTTATTGATGATATTATTCCCAAGAAGAGTTCGCTTACTTTATTAAAATGGTAGGTGATTTAATGGAATAAAATGAAGTGTAATTTATTCAGGTGAACTCAATTGCCTGTTACTTAGCAATTGATCGTTTATTATCAGTTCTCATGTCAAATACTAACAAATCAATTGCTAATAGTGAAGATAAAATCTCAGTTTATATGATTGAAGACGAAGTAATTGCATTTCAAAAATTCGACGAAGAATTATATCCTGGTCTAAAAATTGTTCATAAATGTATGTTAATTTGGCAATTGCTTACAGTGGTGTATGTGATGAATGCTATACGATGATAAGAAAGAGACAAAGGCAAGGGACCATTTGGAAACCGTCAGAGGTTTGATTAGTTTCTTTTGAGCTGAAATCAGATTTCCTGATCTTATGGAACTTGATTCCCGGGTTGTTGTAGCTAATTATAGCTATTATCTTTCTTTTGAGTATTCGCACTGTGATTTTTCTGTTACCAACTGAAAGGATCAAATATAAGTAGTCGAATATACTCTTACCAATGATGCAAAATGATATAACAAATGATTGCTTGAGCATATGGCATATAGATTGAAAGAGACGAAATCGATGAATAGATCGACTGTTGTTTTCTATTTGTTTCTATCGCTATATTCCCTTTGCGTTATATAATGACGTATAAATTCTATCAAGTTCAATATATCTGCTCAAAAACAAGATAGCCTTGATTCATAACTACCAATTAAGATTAATGCTTTAATTGGGGGAACGATCAATGTTCAATAGTATTATACTATTGTTGTTCCTGTTAACTACTGGTTTTTGGCTACTATCAACTATTCACCTTAGTAGCTCTATYTGCAACTATCACTTATGCTTTCCACGTTTCTTTTCTAATAATGAATCAACTAACAGTATATTAGATCCTGAATTGTTCCCTAAAGTTCAAGTAGATCGTGGTGCAATTAAATTTATTCTCTCTGGTGCAAGTATTATGTGTCCTGGTTTAACATCTCCAGGAGCTGAATTACCGGAAGCACCAGGTTTCAAACAAGGAGATATTGTTATAATCAATGCTCAAGGCAAAGAAAATGCTTTAGCAGTTGGGAAGTTACTTATGAGTACTGAAGATATCAAATCGGTTAATAAAGGAATAGGCGTTGAAGTTTATTGCTATTTAGGTGATGGTTTATGGAATTTCACTCCATAATTTATTGTGCTAATGGATAGAWTAAGAAAATAATGTTATGATATGAATAATTAATTGAGTGATAGTATATTTGAGTGTAGGTTTAGCTGCTCTTATAAGTATAATTGTGAATCCTTAACTGTCGTGAATATTCCACTARGTGTATACCTGAATCATAGCATCACTAATGTTTTATGTTGTAACCAATACTTATATTAGTACGTTTCTATTGAGAGTACCAAAAAGTGTTCATACTAATCTTGTGTATTCCTTTTTGCTGTCGAGCATTTATTGCTCAAGTTAACATTGTCGTTAGTCGAAGATACATAAATGTATGTATGAAGTAATAGAATAAATGATTCAATAAAGTATTGCTGTGGCTACTACGTATCAAAATGTTCTTAATCGAATGCCAAGTATACTATCATTCATCATGATATGAATATACATCTCATTGCCCTTCTATTTGGCCGAACTTACTCATAATTCAATGCTTTGAAACAACATCCAGAACACTATTTGACCCTAAACTTATGGACTCAGTTATYCTATTGTCGTCATCAAGTAGCACCCCATTATTATTATTAATAAAATCAATACTGTTATCACTATTATTCTCATTTCTATAGTAAACCATGTCGAAATCTAAAGGTGATAATTTGAATAACCTTGCGCATTGACTTCTTAACTTACCAACCTCAGTTGAAGCCAACATTCTTCTATTTACATTGTTATCCTTATACTTGAATATAACAGTAACAATCTTAGCTTTCTTTCCCTTGGAACATTTTCTATCACTACCATGATTATCTGTGCCGTCAGTACCTTTGCAACTACTCTCACTATCATGACTACCACCAGTGTCAACTCCATATAAATGGCATAATTCCACCCATCTTTTTCTATTTCTAATTGGTTTTAAGACACCTTCTTTGAATTTTGATACATAAAACATTTCTGCTTCTTTTCTAATTTCTGGTTTAATCAACATTCCATCTAATTTAGAAAGACTTCCACCCCATCTAGGTATGATGTATAGGTAAGAGTCTTCATCTCTAAGAGTAGTATTACCATTATAACTAGAAGTAGTATCATAATCTCCTAAAGGTGTGCTACTGACAAAAGAGTTATTCAGCAATCTCAGTTCGTGCAAGCCGTAACATAGTTCACTAAGTTCATCTATTACCACCCATGATTGTATGGAATTTCTTCTTAAGTCTAGAACTTGTAGCGTATCCCAAGAGCCATTTCCTTCCTGTTCCTTTCCTTGCTGGGAGATTCGCGATATCTTGTTACCTAATAAATTGATATTTATAATGGATGGAAACTTTTTTAACCATTGTGGTAGTTCCGATAGTTGATTAAATGATAGATCTATAGTTGATATATTGGTGGAGGATAATGATGATGACGAGGGAAATAGAGACATGCTGGAGACAAAATATGGTAGAAGATCATCTGAAATTCCGTTTGATGATAAATTGAGCTCTTGAACATTAGGAAAATAGTATATGATATYTTTCAGCAATGCTGGTGATATGAATGTTGATGCTAAAGATAAATTAGTAACTGTAGTAATGGGCTTCGGAGACCTGGACGAGGAGCCGAAACCAATACAGTTTCTTTCATTTTCATTTTCATTCCCCTTTCCATTCTCATCGAATCTATTGCCGTCTAATACTAAATTCTCAAGAATTGGAAACTGTGAAGTCAGATTAACAACTTCTTCTAATGTTTCAAACAGATTATATGATATATCTAATGATCTCAGATTAGGACATTGTATACTACTACTACTAGTGCYACCACCACCATCATAACCCGATAACTGTTTCTTGGATAAGGAAACATTTTGCAAAACATCGAATTGACTTAATTTTTTCTGTGCTTTCTCAAATCCTACCTTTTCGAACTGCTTTGGTCCCAAGCTAATATCTTGTATGATCTTCTCATTAGCATCAAATCCATAGTACTGCTCTAGAGCACGTGACCAGGTATTCTTAGTATCAGGGAGTTTTTCAGCATTGATAAACGAGCCCGCGTTCGCTATGTTACTTAAACTTGAACGGTTCATACAGTAGAAATACCGTCTTCCATTCACAGATCCGTCATTTTTACCTCTTGAAGGATCATTCCACTCAACTCCAATCGCTGTTTTACCAGGCCAAGGGTCAATTGGGCCAATGTACCTAACAGTACACAGATCACCATTGAAGCTCAGACGTTCATTTAGTCTATAGGAGTAGGCAGAAGGCATGAAAATRACCAGCAAAAGTACTATGGCAAAATAAAGTTACCTTGGTATGTAAAACAGCTTTAGAGGAGCAGGAAATACTAGAATTAAAAATGATCTGGCTCTAGCGTTGCAGATAAAGAAGAAAGAATGGTTTTGGATGTGAGATTGCGAACAGATGAAGTGAGCCTTGATGTGCTGTATATTGATAATACCTGTAATRGGACATGAAGCTGGCTACAATTGAAGCTAATGCAGGTGAGCGATCGGAAGGTTTGAGAGTTCAGAGTTTGTTATTAGATATGGTGGCTCTGATATACATAGTCTAAGCATCTGTAGTGGAATCATGCCTAGCTTGGTTCGAATAATGAAATCATCAAGATTGATATTACTTGTCGTAGGGATTTTGGGAAATAAATAAATCATGTGACTAAATGAAAAGTGGAACATTCAGGAGCCTAGATGTTCAGTCAAATGAAAACTGTGGAAATGAACGAAGAGATTTTCAATATAGCACACAGTGAAACAAAAAWCAGAAATAGCTTAAATGGTTTTCTATACTAAGTTAATCACTTGTTTGTCCCTCTTTTGTCTTTCATTTATGCTCAAGTTCTTGCAAATTATCATGAGACCTATTTCCCCCCCCTTCCGAATTGGTAAGTATCCCTTCGTTACGCCCTCTATTATGGGACACTTACTTCCTGTTATTTATCAGCTATACGAATTAGACAAAACAATCAAAATACGACTAATAATCTTAGTATATACTACAGTAAGAACAAATAAGTGCATAATTTCCCAGCTGGTACCTTGAATTATACTTCACTGATATAAACTTCATTCACTGACAGTACATAACTCCCAATACTAGCACTAAAACTGACCATCGAGTAACCCATCCAAATCAAACTCTTTTGACCATTCAGAGACAACGATTGCTCGGTCATTCGAGCCACCTTTCACAACATTGACGCCACTGTCGGTTTCGGTAGCCGTAGCAGTTGTAGTTGTAACTTCACCTTTGGGTGGTAACGCATATCCAATGATCTTACCATCACGCCAATCAGTAAGAATACATAATGCAGCAGACTCTAAATTAGGTATACCTCCTCTACCCAATCTTCCTCGTTTACGAGCAACATGAATCAAAAGCTCCTTCATATAAGAGTCCAAACTTGCCTTCGGTAAGGGTGGAACTTGGTACAGTTCTTCCACCTTTTTCATAGCATTCTCAATATTTGACAATCGTTTGATTAGTAACTTAATAGCAGGTAAAGGATCATCAATCTGTTTTGGAGGAATAGCATTCAACAACAGTAATCTCGCATCTTCTTCTAATCTTGATTTGGATTTACCACCTTTCCCTTTCTTTGGTTCATTATTAGGGAAGACAATACCTGGAGAATCTAATAACTTCAGCTTTTGATCGACTTTGATTTCTCTTAATGCTGTAGTAACACCAGCTTGAGCTCCAACTGGGCACGAAACTCTATTGCCTTTACCAAACCTTGCTAACACTGAATTGATAATTGAAGACTTTCCAACGTTTGGATAACCAATAACACCAACAACTATAGACCGCTTTAGGTTTGAAGCTGAAGCATAAGTCTTCAATGCACTGACTACACAAGAAGCGGTAGCAATAGACGTCAGTTCTTTTGGATGTTTGAAAGGGGAAGAGGATGATGTGTTAGCAGTAGTCATTGGAATAACAGGAAATGACATTTTCAGATATGAGACCCATGATTTGATAACATCAACAGGTACTAAATCTATTTTGTTTAATATGAAAATAAGTCTCTTGTCAGGATTCGCAAAAACTTGACGTTCAACTTCTCTTGATCTGGTTCCCTCGGGATCTCTGGCATCTAAAACGTATAGGATAACATCAGCGTTATCAACGACAGCTTTGAACACTTTATCAAAAGCTTTTCTTGAATTTTCTTTTGCTGCCCGAGTATCTTCAGAATCACTGAATTCTAATTCATATTCTACTACTTCATCGTCATCGACCATAGCTTCTTCATCTTCTTCTCCTTCTTCGTCGCTGTCGTCTCCATTGTATTCCTTAGCAGCAGCTTCAGCAGACGCTAATAAAGCAGCCAATGGATTTTCATCGACTTCCATTCCATCGTCTTCGTCTTCGTCTTCGTCTTCGTCTAAACCGTTGAACTCTTCTCCTGCTGCTTGACTTTTAGCTAAACGTTCTGCTTTAATTTGTTCTCTCTTTTCAAGTTCTAAACGTTTCTTTTCTTCTAGCTGAGCCAGAATTCGATCTTTATATGGAAAAGCACTTGGAATTCCTGGATCTTTCTTATTCTTTGATTTCCAAGTTGGATCCTTTTTTGATAACTTCTTGTTTTTCCTATTCTGAGCTGCTGCTTTCTTCTTGATCCCTTCACGCAGTTTAGTTGACGTCCTTTTACTTGTGGGTCTTCTGATTCTCATTGTGATAGTTGTAAGTAGTCAAATAAATATCAGCTATTGYGGTTCGAAGTGTTTTTTTTTCAAGTTTAAGAATAGTTTTACAGATAATATTGCACGTTACTTAAAGTAAACAATGCTCATAGTTGTTGATAAGGAAGAGCCACACAATAAAGATTTTTTTCTCACACTATAAAAATTTTTATTAAGAAAGACACTTCACGTCTCYTTTTGATATGTAGATATAAGGAAATGTGCCAGCTTACCCGGCTACCATGGAGTCTGTTCTGGGGAAGGATTGAAGGAAGAGAGTTGAAGGACACAGAAATAAATAGAGCAAATTTCTATGCAGGTAGAGATTGGATARTATGCTAAATTGCTACCAATAAAAATGAAATTAGCAAATTAACTATAATAACAGTCAAAGTGACTGAAAGTACTCGATTCAATACTGTTGAAGCCYTATCATAATAATAGCTCTGTAGCAATCCCTCTTATTGGACAATATCTTGAGAACTTCCCCTTACTCATAATTATGTACGATATAAACGAGAGATCATCTAAAAGGCAAATGTTCCTTTGATAAAGCAAATAAAAACAACGTATCTATCATTCTATATTCACTCATCACAGACAAGTTCAGTTATCAGTCATTCTTGCTCATCAGGCAGGACAACTCATTTTGAGCATCAGGCCTACGTCACATTGAGCACACAAACTTCCATTGCATAAAGCAGAATCAATCCCATATTTTGCTAGCCACACTCTCTGCTCGGARAGCTAACCAAACTCATCACAAAGCATAGCATCAACGCAACACAATAAAATGGCGAGCGTCAGCTCTGATATCCGAGACGGCCCAGATCTTGGTTTAACGTTAATGTGTCCCGACTGCCGGATATTTCCTCCAGAACTTATTGAAAGAACAGCTGAAGGAGATGTGATGTGCGCAAATTGTGGATTAGTCCTTGGAAGTAGAATTATTGATACTCGTTCAGAATGGAGAACCTTTTCAAACGATGACCAAGCTGGTGATGACCCCAGTCGAGTAGGTAAYGCTTCTAATCCTTTACTTGATGGTGATCAATTAAGTACAACTATCTCTTTTGTTCAAAACGATTCAAGATTAGGTAGAGATTTAAGCAGAGCACAGAATAGAAGTGCCATGGATAAGAAAGATCATGCTCTACAAGTAGCTTATGCTAAGATAAGTCAAAAGTGCGAACAGTATCATCTACCGAAGATTGTGCAAGATGCAGCAAAAGATGTTTATAAATTGGTTTACGATGACAATGAATTAAGAGGTAAATCTCAAGAAAGTCTAATGGCAGCAGCTATCTTCATTGGCTGTAGAAAATCTAACGTAGCAAGAACTTTTCAAGAGATATGGGCATTAACAAACGTTCCAAGAAAAGAGATTGGTAAAGTGTTCAAAATCATTAATAGAAAATACTACCAGAATAATATTAGATCTACTACTGGTCATAATGAAGATACTGCAGCTGTTGATCTAATTAGAAGATATAGTTCACATTTGGGTCTTCCACTATCAACTTCTAATTTAGCTGAACAACTGGCGAAAAAGTCTGTTGAGACCGGTGTTTTAGCTGGTAGATCTCCAATTACAATTGCTGCTACTTCAATTTATATGGCCACAGAGCTTTCGGATGAACAAGTGTCACTAACAAAGATTAGTGAGCGTACAGGCATCAGTGATGGCACCATCAAGACCAGTTTCAAGGTGCTATTTGACAACTGTGAGAAGATTTTAACTGATGATATGGTAAAGCATGGAAAGGTCAAAGAAGAGAAGTTGCCAAAGGATTGGTTCAAAACGCATAAGAGACCTGAGGCGACTTCTACAATTAAGAAGAAGTCAAGAATGTAGACTGAGGGTTGGATGTTTAATGGATAGAAGCAAGCGGCAGAGTTTGATAAATTGGAAAATGGGTGGTTGTATATGGATCTTTCTACAATGATAGGTAGTACAGTGGTGCAATYGTATTGTGAGAAATGCTAATAGTGGGTAAAGTACAATGCAGAAATATAGAAATTATGTACATTCCATTAATTAACTACCTCATATTGGAGAGTACGATGTTTATATAGTATCCTGTTGCTTGCCAAATTTTGCAGGTAATGTATCCATGAATTTGATACATAAAAATAGCCGGCATTCATTACTTGCTCAATTACAAAACTAATCGGTGTTGTATCTCATCTGTAGTCATTATAGTTAATAATAAAAGAGATTCTTATAGTCGTCTGTATTATGAAACTAGGTATGGGAGGTAGTGGAATTAGTTATTTTAGTATCTTTTAATACATGAAAACCTCCTTTGTCTGATTCATTTTGTAATTATGATGGAAATCTCAACGATCACACTCAGTACACTAAGCTCCTATTGTTCTCAATATTTGTAATTCATTTATTAACTGTTTATCCTTGTAACAACTCTTCGTGATGTTTACTATAACCTATACAATTTCTCATTCCCTATCACTGTTTCCATGTCATTCCATTATATAACCTGACGAACTAATAGTCAAAGTCAAACTTAACACATATTTACTAACATTGTTTCCTTTAAATAGCATAACGAGCGAATATGAGCTCTCCTAATAATATTCCTCCTAAAACACTAATGAAGTAACCAACATTACCACCCATAACAGCAATCATAAGCAAATATCCAACTCCAGAGTTTACCATTTGCAATGTGGCATGGGGTAGATCAACAGAAAGTCTAAATGGTCTTGAATGTCTTGACTTACCATTCTTATGTCCTACACCTAAGGATTTGTCGGTCCCAGCACATTCAGTCTCATTAGAATCGTTCTTCTTATGTGTACCAACAATATCCTGTTTCGCTCTTTCATCTTCTGCATCTTCTGCATAATTAAATAGATCCTCGCTTTCTGAATCATCATCAAAGTCATTGAGCACAGGAACGTCGTATTCTTTTTCTATTGAAACAATCGAAGCATCTGCCAGCCCTGCCTTTCTTAAGGTGTGCTGATCTACTCTGTATCTTAACACTAATAGACCTCTATAAATGATGGAGAAAATTATAAGAAAGATACACGTGCCAGCGTACTGACCTGATGAACTTGGTGTCCATTGTGTTGACCACAAAGGATCTGTTTTACTGTTATGGAAAGTCATTGACATACTCATACTCATTGAGGATGAAGATGAAGAWGACGAGCCCATATCCATGTCGTCCATATCATGAGACATTGTAATTAATGTATGATGCGTTGTTGATGTATAGCCTTGAATGCGAGATTCTTTTTCCTTTAATTCTCAGGTAAATGATAAGCCTAGCTAATTTGCATATCTACTTCCAATCTAACATTAGACCGGTTGATAATTGTTCCACAGTTGAATCAACACTAGAGAAACAAAGAGCAGACTTATTCTGATTTTCCTTAACCAGTCACTGAGTACTCTTCAACTAGGAACGTCAATGATGATGAAATACGTTGCGCTCAACAAAAAACCTATAATTTCTTCTTCCAAATATCAAGTTGCAGTCATATATCCTCTATTCGCCATGATTAATTACTCAACGAGTATTTATCAGAAGAAAATAGGGATTTCCTGTATAGAGTTGGTTTGCGATGTCCAATTTTGTTGTTTGAAGAGAACTGAAAATAAGATTTGGCTATTTGGAAAATATTGCAGTTACTTTAATTCCGAATGAGGAAGCTCAAATTTGCTCAATAAAAATTAWYTGTAAGATGAGACCTGATGTTATTGCAAGTGAGAATTGATATCTTGATCAGTAGATCATGCTGATTCATCCTCTATAGTAGACATCTTATTTAGAGATTACTGAAATAATGCATCAAATAATTGAACACTTTATATCTCTTCTTATTTCAATCTTTACTCAACCTCTAATACGCTTTGAGCTCAAATCTTCAAGTACTACAACCAGAACATTTTATCTCATCACAAAGAAAGATGAGCATATAAATCCGTCAGTAACGTCAATTAAGTGAGCAAATTAAATGAGTAAAAATGATTTCCTGCTTAGGAAGTGATTAGCGTGGAACTTAATTTAAACTTGCAGAATTGTACTTCGAGATGAACAAACTTTAACCTAATTCCGGAACTTTTCCTGCCTTTCACCAAGTTTTTCGTAGAATGAATAGAAACAGTCCTGATTATAACTGATTTGATTTCCTCTGCAGTCTGTTGTGCGAGATGAATTGCTGGTCGTTGATGATAATGGTGAATGAGTAATTGAAGTGCTGGAATGTTTTTTTCTGAGGACATAARGTGCTGTAAAAACCCAGAACATATAAAAGTGTGACTTGTTGACGGATAGTTAGCATCTGATTGATAAGTTGAATTGAACCTCACAGTGAACATAAACATAATCATTTGTTGTCGAGTGCGAACAAATAGAAAGTCAGCACCTTTATTTCATCAGCACGATTCTGGATACATCAAAAATTTCATAATAGGTGCTCTATCACAAAGTCACTTAACGGAAAAATACTATCGTTGAAGAGTTCAGTGTTGATAGCATTGATAAGAACAAACTTTTCTCCTTATTGATGTGATAAGCTTAAAATAGCTAGTATCGAGACCAAGAATTGATCATAAAGATACAATTCAGAAATTTGTTATCTAAAAATCGGAGATATCAATCATGGTTCTTCCTTCAGGATTTCAAGGTTCAGGCTCAGGCTCTTCTGGAGGTAGTTTTATATTTGGATTGAATAACGGCCAAGGTGATTATAATTCTGACGGAACACCACGCCCGGGGTTTCTTGGTCGAATTCTCTGGTGTGTATGTGGCTCATATATTGCTGTATTGATAATCCTACATTTATGTCAGTATGCCATCAATTACAACCGATGGAGGATAGCGAAAGAAAATCTACAGAAAAAAGCTAACGGCAGGGTGAAAGAACTAAAATCACCATCCAAAGCAGATTCACTCATCTCAAGATGTTTTGCATTCTTTATAGCTGTTGGCAGAGAAGTATCAAATTTTTCTTTTCCTAGTTATTCATTCAAAATTCCCCTCATTTCTAGAATATCTTCTAGATCAAGATACGTCACATTTAGATTGCCAACGGTTGGAGTTATAATAATTGTTTCCGTATACATTCTTGTGGTTTTATTGCTTATGTTTTGTCAAATTGATCCAAGCTCGGCAGATAATTTCGAAACTCTTCACTACAGAGCTGCTTGGATATCTATCTCTCAATTGCCTTTAATTGTTACATTGGCAAATAAAAGGTCGTTACTTGGTATGCTGATTGGAGTTTCCCAAGAAAAATTAAATATTATTCACAGAAATACAGCTAGAGTGTTGTTAATAACAGCTTCTCTTCATTTCTACTACGTTGCCAAGTTTTGGAATAAGACTCCTGGTTTTTTCAAAGACCAAATAAAGACAGATACTCAAACAAAACGTGGAATTGCTGCCTTTTCAGTTCTTGCATGGATTGTATTTTCTGCTTTGCAACCAATCAGAAATCTCAGTTATAATTTCTTTGTTGTCCAGCATATTATTTCATTCTGTGCTTTTTTTGTGTTGTTAGTATTACATGCACCAACATATTCTTATCCTATGATAATGGTATCGATAGGTTTGATCCTTTTTGATTGGTTATTAAGATTCGTGCTTTCGATGGTTTATAACCGAGGTATTATTGGATTCTTTCATGGCGGAAGATTATCTACTTATCATAGGGCTTCTTTATCTATCAATAAATCAGCATTATCATCAAATAACACTACTGTTATCATTCCTACTAATAAGAAGAACAATCTATTGGACTTTTCATGGGCTCCAGGTCAATATGTTTACGTTTCTTTCCCAACATTAGCACCTCTTGAGCTACCACATCCTTTTACGATCGCTTCAATAAATTCGGATGGATATGTCAAGCTGAATATTGCATCAAGAGGAAATTTCACCAAGAATTTGTTTAAAAAAGTCTCGGTGAAAGCTGAACCATTAGCTACGCATGAAAAAGATATTGTTGTAGGTCCTGCTATTACAAATATTCCCGTGGTAATTGATGGTCCTTATGGTATTACAAGAGATTTCAAGATATTTGATACAGTGATATTGTTTTCTGGTGGTACTGGAGCATCTTTTGTTGTTCCAATTGCTAAGGATATAATGGTTAACAGCGTTAATAAGCAAACGAGTAAAGGATCAATTGTCAGAAATCTTTGTTTGAATTTAGTAGTCAAGTTCATAGCTGATCTCTATCCATTCACCGCAGCTTTAGAGGAGCTACAGGAATATAGAGATCGACTGAGAAAAGAGTTCAGGATACCATTCGACTTGCAAATAAATGTTTTCGTCACCTGTGAGAACAATGGTGTCTCAACTATTTGTGATAATCGCAAAGATCCGGAAGCTGTTATTAGTAATACTGAAGGTATGGTTGAGATAACCGATTCATCGGCTAATAATTGTGGGGGATCATCTGGAATGTGCGAATGTGTAGCACCGGACGAGAATGGGAAATGCTGTTGTGGATATGATTTCTATGGAGTTTCTCGATCAGAAGTAAGATCTTTTATTTCAAACCTGAGGTCTGTACAAGTGAAATACAAGAGACCATCTAACAAGATAATGTACGCATTAATCAATAGGAATGTTAGCAAAGCACAAGGTGAGTCAGCAGTTATATCATGCGGACCTGAAGTTTTTAATGATTTAGTTTCAAGGCTTGTTAGCAATATTTCTAATACAAGAGCAGTTGGAAAAGGGTCAGCTGCACAAGGAATTTATTATTATAAGGAATATTATGGAATGTGACTCAAGTGGAGGTGATATGTTGGTGTAAGGTGTAAATAGATAGTCTATCACTTTGGGATGACCAATAGATATAGGTTTAATAAAGGCTTGATTAAATTAGTTGTTAATATGAGTTGTAGCATTGCTGAAATTATGATTACATATACTGTGATTTCCTTCAAAAAAACCCAGGTTGATTATAGTTCATTCGTGAGTTTTCCTTTCAGCACAGCGGACGAAAAACTATGTTTGATACTCGCCCTACCGACGACAGTGTCATTTGCGGAAGCAGGTCTTGATCCTTGCTTACTTGAGGCATCCTTTAGTTGTTCGAAGCTAGATATAAGTGTGTTTCCATTACTATTGGTATCTAAATCGAGATTGCTTCTTGTTCTAAATGAGTGTTTAGCTGAGCCAAATGAAAAAGGATTATCTGCCAAATCGATAGAGCTTGATGACATTGGCGTTCTGGTGTCTTTTCCACGAAGAGGATAATTACTAAACCCATCTTCTAAATCGGGACCTGATCTTCTTTCTAAATCAAATAACAAATTTCGTCTTCTCTGAACACTTGAAGCTAATCTAGGCTCTCTTGGTGATATTTGTCGTCTAATGATAGTAACGATAACATTGTGTAATTTTGAGAGAATGGTGTGAGTTTTTAACCTCAACGAATGAAAAGAATTTGATAGCTTAACAAAATGAAATTTGAATGACACTAAGTAGAAAACAAATATCAAAGAAGCAAAAAGGCCTAGAAGGACAAAAACAGAAGTGTTATCTTCTCTTGCATGCTTCTTGAAATCAACTTTAGACTCTGATTCCGAATCAGATGATGGTAGAACAATTCCTACCGGATTTTTTCCGGATATTATCGGAATCTGACTACAAGCGTATAGTAGTATTTTGCCTAGAGCCCATGAAAGTTCAGAGCCCTGGATAGAGTTGGCACTCGAAAACACTGGCCCTGCTAATGGCTCTATGTCTGCTATTATATTATCCACTAACTGGGGGCTATCTGCTGATACCCTTGTTCCATATCCTGAATCTAGTCCTAGCCTAGGCATTCCATATCCCTCATGAAGAACATTTATAATCCAACTTGACTTGAAACATGCATTTTTTAAAACATTCAAAGGAACTTCTTTACCCGATTCTTTATCACGATATTCTCCATTTTCATATGCAGCCTCAATTTCTTCCCAAGGGGTTTGACAAAAATCCTGTACTTTCTCACTGAACTTAGAATAATCATACACGCCCTGCATTTTGAAGATGTCTTTAGCTGTGTAGAAATATTCACTGATACCCACAAATTTATGATGAACAAAGTCTAACCCTGGCACATGAACACCATCAAATAAACATGGTTCATCCTTACATGGCAAATGCTTTAAGAGTAATGGAAACATAGTCCTCAAGCACATTTCATAATTACCGATACCGTTAACAGTAACACTTCCTGCGTGCTGAACAGCATCAGAGGGTAAACAAGGATCATAAACTTCCTTAGGATGGATCAATCCATTTTCACCTGGAACAGATGATAAATAAACCAAAGATTCAATATATCGCTTTCTAGCCTCATTGGCTCCAAAACCTAGCCATGTAGTAACAAAAACATCCCATTTCTGAGTATCCCCATTGAAACTTCTTAACGTTATCTCTGCTAAATCGTCAGCATGTTTTCCAGCTTCTGTTCTATTAGGTGCAAAAGCTAGTTGTGTTGACGCTCCTCCCATATCCATGAATCCATATGATAAATGCTCTTTTGCTTCAGGATCATACTCATTAAACTGTCCAAGCAAGTAGTTCAGGGCTAACCACCCATATAGGCCTTCTGTTTCTCCATCAATTACTTGAACGTGTTCTCCACAAGTATGAAAAGGGTTGTAATTTGATCCGGAGTCAATAAAAAAAGTTCCATCGTTTTCTAAATTTTTACAAACAGTTGATAAAAGTTTTTTTTGTGATTCTGGTGGTAAAAGTCTTACGCCAGCGGTAGCAAAAAAATAAATAGGTGTCGAGCTCCAGCTTTCTCGTGGGATATGTTCCTTTGCAAAATCTATTAAATCTTTCAAATGGTTATCCCATATTGTGTTCGTCTTATCGGCATATGTTGATATACCTGGTGATGTTTTCTTAGTCCAGTTTGATTCTTGTGATATTTGTGGAACAGATGTAAGCATTTTCTGTTTCATAGCATTTGTGAAACTTTCTGACGATTCAGCTTTCGCTTTTGTGGTGGATTCATCATCGTCATTATCAACCAAGTAATTTATCACGCTTTCATAATCATTCCATTGATATATTTGTAATCTTGAGCCTGATGAGCCAGCATCTATGACAATTCCGTAATTTTTAGAGCTTCCTTGCCGGGCAACAGCTTCATTTTTGGTGACATTAATTTTCATTTTGATTGCAAGATATTAAGAAAGAGCGGGTTATGTGATACTTGGATGAACGTTTAATGTTTAATGAGAGACCAAAGCGAAAGACTAAAGCCGSTAGGAATTTTTCTTATAAGAGAAATAACTAACACAGACTCAACTTTGTTACCAGCAATGCAAAATGTTAAGATGAATTTAACGGATTGCTTCCAATGAAGCGAAAGCTTAGAATGATTCTCTGCTGGTATGCTGGAGATCCAGTAGTAACAACGCGAGTACGATGGGCTCCTGTGAAGCTGGATTCAACCAAATAAAGAACTGTAAGATTAACTTGCTAGTTGAAATGGTGACAGCAATCTGCCCTCCTTCTCTTACAAATAAACGTCTAATAACTAGATGGTTATGCACTTACCTATGAAAGAAACAAGAATATTTCTGAAGACTTACAAATTTAACCATTGGCCTTTCTGCTGTCATTAAATGTTAGCACCCTGTTATGAGACATAAAAAGAGGGTCTCTCAATGAAAGACGAGGAAGAGCAAAGTTGAGGCTTCTCATCATTAATCACTAATYGATTCATAATAAAGATCTGTAAGAAACGTAATTGCAATGACAATAGCCGAATAAAGATCAATATCTTGCCAAAGCTTTTATTATAACGGGTGAAGTCCGTTGGAAGTGATTGGATTTCAGTGATTGGATTTCAGTGATAGGATTTCAGTTGGAAAAACGCTTACCTTGCGTCGTTTGGATCAGAAAAGAAGTGAGACCCTTTGTCTAAGTAAAGTTCAAAATGAAATACAATTCTGATAAGCTCGAGTAAAATAGAAGCGAGGTTGCTTCAGTTGAAACATCCAGACGGAGAAACAACGTACAACTTTTGTCCCCCATAATTCTTTAGTTTTCTGTCCCTATAAGTACCCTTTCTCTATAAGAGGAATATTTTAGGTAAGGCTTTGCCTTTATCTTTAAGTTTCAAGGTATAGAACTGATTCATTGAAAACAAAAAAAAAAAATTGAATAAAAAAAACATTAGGTTTAAGTTTAAGAATGATTAATTCCATATCGGGATATAAATTATAATAGAGATCCACGCAGCTCTGGCATTCCAAGTCATTTCTAGTCCAAGATAAATAAATAGGTATTTTAGATTAAAACTGATTTTCTCAATCTTAAACCAATCTAATAACTAAAATACCGGATTTGCCAAAATAGWGACAAAATTATATCAGAATGCAGATTCTTGATTTCTCATTGATATCAAGCTCGAGCTGTCTAAAAGAGATTGAACTGATTAACTCAAACTGTAATTGGGTTGCATAAATCTCAAGTTTAGTTCACCTGACGATCTCCATGGTATTTGATTTTTAAACAGTTTTCCTACAGTTCATGGATATTACTACCAGAGTAGAGCTAATAAGAATTGAATTCTAATTAGTGATTCAAGCTATTTCTATCATTATTTTATGACCCTGAAAATCTAGACTCGACAGAAAGAGTCGCACAACTTCTTATGAAGGTTCTTGAGCTTCCATATATCTGGCCTAACATGGATTGAAATAACCATCTTACTGTATGAACTGGAGAATAGACAAATTATTGTTTCGTACACCTAATTGTCGGAAAAGAGGAATACTCAGCACATCATGATCTATCAGCTGGGAGCGATTTCTGTAATGAATTGTAACAGGTTATATTAAAGGTGAAAGAGGTGACCGAGAACCAAAATCCGTCATGTGGTCAATATCCGATTTACCAAGCATTGAATTTTTGGTCTCCTTATTCTAGGTACGTTGTTCTGTCCTTCTTATGCATCATTCAACTGAGAAGCAACATGACCACATCTTGCTGTTCATCAGCGCTATGATGGCTCACTGAGGTACAAAGTACAATTGGTATGTTCTACTAGCAATTCCAGCTTACTGAAATAGCAGATCAATCATTTATACCAATCATTCATGCGTTTCGTTTCATCATCATGCCCTATTCCACGCACACTTCTAGCTATGAGGACTTCTTGTACGACTCCTTTCATGTTCACTATTCACTTCTTCCCTACTTCGTTCTCTTTCTTCCTTATGGTCACTTTTTCCATGGGTTTTCCTCTTCTTCTTTTTCTTGGAGATCTTCTCACTTTTGTCTTTCTCTTCTCTATCATCTTCACTTATATAAATATCTTCAAATAGATTGTTTCCATTATCCTGCTCATCACCCTTCTTGTTTTGATGCCTCTTATAATAAGTATGATCAACTCTTATCATTCTATCCAATATCATGCTACCATTCAAATTATCGACTGCTAAAATAGTTGATCGTTGATCTTCATACTTGAGAAAAGCAAATCCTTTCGATGTACCAGTAATTGGATCCCTCGAAAGTTTTATGAATACTGGTACGCCATATTGTGAGAATATTGTCAAAATATCACCTTCTGTTAACTGATACGGTAAGGAACCAATAACTATACTGTTAGTATCAATAATAATGTTCSTAGTTACGATGATGTCGGTCATATTATTTTCATAATACGATAGCAGCATTAGTCAGTTGGCATACTTACATATGAAGGCAGTATCTTTGTAATCATTATGCCAGGAAGCCTCTGCAGAGATTCCTAACTCGAGTTCTCTTTCATTCAGCCGTTCAATTTCTCTCACTGTACTGGATTGTCTAAGTTAGTAATGAAAAAATATGGTGAATGGGATGGTGCTTTCTAGTAAATCATAAGCCTGACACATATTAGCTTACACATACAGAAACAGCAGTAAGCCACATATGAATCAAATTCAAATATAAATCAGTGGTTGTTCCCTAATTTACGTATTTGTTGCGATTGAAACAACTAATTATAAACCGTTCATGATTCATGAGTTAAATCACCTATTTTCAGCACACTTACTTCATTTTTATATGCAACAGTTGAGTGGGAATGAGAATGAGACTTTAATTGAACACACAAGCCCAAAATACTTAGAAGTGATTTATTACGAATTGTATTATCGTTCTTGATGTTTTTATGAGTTTCTTGCTCACTATTCTTTAAAAAAAGTAGAATATAAGAAGAATAATTAGTAGCTGTTGGAAAGTTGATTGAATTGCCGAGTATAATGATGGATCTTGTCCGATTTTCAAGACATAGTCTCCGGAATTTTGATTGAGATCATAACTTCCGAAATTTTCCATGTTTGGGGCTGATCTTGAGAAGCTTGTTATTTATGATTTATGTATCAAGTTACACACTACAAAGAGTAAATGATATGAAAGAAAGGAATGAGAAAAAATGAACAACCCATTTAAAAGGAAAGAGATAAAAGCGTCTTTACGAAAGTGTCTTTGTAGAATGTAGACTGTGAAAAGTGTTTGCTTAATAGCAGAGCAGAACAGAAGTTAGCCATATTATTGATGGGGTTATGTTCTCTTGTTTTATAGCCACTCTCAGAACTTCGGAAACTATTATCCTACACACATACTTCAAGAACAATACAATAGTATTAACATAAGTTCATAAATACAGGTTATTTTTTAAGAGAAGTCTCATTGATTGAACCCTGAGAGTTTTCAAATGCAAAATAAACATAGCTCTCAATGAACTATCTTACTCTAAAGTTGCATACTTTTTCAGATGATCTGGGATGACATCATATAAACTTTTAGACTTCAGCCAGCTTACACTGAAAATACGATCAGCGTACTTATGAGCAGAATCAGCCAATAATGTAACAACATTTGAACCTTCTGGTAAATCAGATGCAACTTTACATGCGGCAACAACATTCAATGCACCTGTTGATCCTAAGAATAATCCTTCTTCATCCAATAATCTGTAAACCATAACAATAGTTTCCTCATCAGGAATCTTGACAGCACCATCCAAAATTCCCAAGTCAGGTTGCAAGTTATTTGTTATTCTTCCTTGACCAATTCCTTCAGTAATACTGGAACCACCTCTAACAAATTCACCACTAGTAATATAAGAGTATAATACACTTCCTGGGGGATCAGCTAAGATACATTTCACTCTACCATCAGAAATGTCCTTCAAGTATCTAGAAGTTCCCGCTAGTGAACCTCCAGTACCAGTAGAGCAAGTAAACGCATCAATTTCTCCATTAGTTTGAGCCCATATTTCAGGACCTGTAGTTTCAATATGAGCTTGACGGTTAGCTCTATTATCAAATTGGTCAGTCCAAACAGCATTTTCTAATGATTCTGCATGACGACGTGCTTGATGGTTATAGTTCATTGGATCATCAAATGGTTTAACTGGCACTGGATGAACTTCAGCTCCCAGATAACGGAGAAGATTCATTTTAGCTGGCGATTGGGTATCAGGCATATAAATAACACATTTGTAACCTCTAGCTCTACACATATGGGCCAACCCAATACCGGTATTTCCAGCCGTTCCTTCAACAACAGTTCCCCCTGGTCCAAGATGTCCTTTCTTTTCTGCATCATTGAGGATAAACAAAGCAGCTCTATCTTTCACTGATCCTCCAGGGTTCATATACTCAGCCTTTGCATAAATATTTCGGCCCGTTTCTCTGGAAAGATGGTTCAATTTCATTAATGGAGTATTACCAACTGCGCCTGGTAAACCAGTTTCGGATACTAACGGAACAAATGGTGCTGATGATGTATGCAATGCACGAAGGGGGGCTCTGCCCAGGGCAAGCTTTCTGAGAGTAAACATCGTGACGAACGTGTTATAATTAGATCCAATTCACTTGATCCGAAAACAAATGACGGAGCAAAGGACTATCACGGTATATAATCATAGTAGTAATAGTTTCAATATGAGGTAATCAGCTAAACTCCTTCCGTTCTACTGTTGAGACAAGAAAGCTTCGGCTCATCTTTCGGCAATAGCAAAGAGATTCCATGGGTTACCCTATTGAGCAACATTAATCTTTAGACTTTCCTACGAACGAAAACTTTACGGAGGGAGACGCGTAGTGTCTTAGCTCTACTTAGCGAATGAGAAAAGGTTGAATAGGAGTAAAGTCACATTCAAAAATTTGGGGAATATGCTATTCTTGTAAGATTATAAATGATTGACAATACCTAAAGGTGGTGCTTGTTTAGGTGTTTTGATTATGGAGAATACCTGGTAATTCATCCGAATTATAAGGTGGAATGGGAATGGGAATGGGGTTTCGGGGAACACCAACATTTCCGGAGTAGAACAATACGAGGTGAGATGAGAGGTTAATGTGAACAGTTAAATAACTATTCATAGGAAAAAGAAAATAAGAAAAAAAAAATATTTTATACGTTACTGATTTTTGTTAAATACACATTCAGTACCTGTTTGTTGCCTAGAAGTAAAGAATAAACGAAATGTAGTACTCTCCGCTCTGAGGTGGAAAATAACCTTTCAACTTTTGCTTTGAAACTTAACCTCAACTTTAATCGAATCTACAGGGACATATTTGAAAATCTCGCTTATTGGAAACTGTATTCATAGGATAATGTTCAGTTCTATGTGAAGTTGAAATGTTTGCAAAACTAAAAATACGAACTACTAGTTATTATTTAAATTCTGTTGTATCTCAAAAGCCCAAATGTTGTAGAAATAACAAAATATCTCTTCAAACTTTTCATGTACATTCATTCAATGCAAGCACCAGAAGCCTTCTGCCATTATCCCAATCAATAAGCTATCTGACTTTAAATTACCCTATTCGTTGTAAACTATAATTATGGTTTTGCATGATTTGTTTTATCAATATGCTCATTGTACTAGGAATTCCCCTGGTAAAGGCCCGATAAGACTTGACTATGCGTGAAACAAGCTTGTTAAATAACGTGTCTTTGTCTCATAAACGAATTTGGTAACAAAAACTAGTAGAAGCTGCCTGTGCCTATTAACTTGTAGGAAATATCGAATATTAACTAACCCATCTTTTTGTTGTTAACTCTGACATTAGGGTTGGAACTACGACATATCATCTCCGATATTTCAGTCAATTCATCTCATCTGGGTTCACATATTAATTATCATTATGACATCAAAATATGAACCAACTTCCTATTATAGTAGTCAAGTACACTCTCTCAAACAAAAGTTGTCACTCATCAAATTCAAACAGTCCAGTCCAATCAGCCATCAATATTTGCCTTCGATTTTCTTTACTTCTCGGCCATCAGCATTGCGAATCACCGATATCTCCCAAATCGTTAGATCTTATCATCTGATACCCTATCTTTTATCTTTGCTTACATTCTACCACTTTCCTTTCTTGCATCTTTTCCGCTTTCGTTCTCTCCAACTTTCATAGCATACTCATGTTCTCCGCTTTCAAGCATTTCGTTCACCATTTTTCTGTGTATTGTTCTACCAGCTTCCTCTTTCTCCAATAAATGGAAACTAACAACAAAATCTAATCATAGCCTCCCTTTCTTTTCTCAAATTCTGCTATCAGCATTTCCTAGTTGTTCTGTTTATACTCCTCTCTTTTTCTCTTCTCCTTTTGCTGTTTTGTCAAACAGATCAACTAGGCTAATGCTAGAATCAACTTCCAGTACTATAACTATTAATCGTTGACATTATCATTATTGCTTTCAGTGCTATCAATGTTATGATATAATTACCTTGCTAACGTATTCTATTGAGTTCAATCTGCCTGAAATTTTGGCTATTCAGGTTACTTCGGCAAAGGATTTGAGTGAGCGAATCATCATATCAAGGTACATTAAATGGGTCGCTCATTCAGACGAAGAGTATCGTTGGCCTTTGGTGTAAGTATTATTATCATTATCTTTGTTTGTACGGTGTTATGTAAGGTAACTGTTGATTGTCGATAGGTTTTTGTTTGCTAGCCCATTTGGCTGTTTATTTTGACCTTTGAGTGTTTGCAAATTCACAGTCTGCAATTAACTCTTACTAGCGCTATGTCGATCTTGCAATTATACCTTGGAACTTTGGAATTGGTATGAATAGCTGATTCAACATATTACGCTACCATGGCTCTATTGCGGTTACATTAATATAAAACTATGGCACACAAGCAGATTGCTATGATTATCTATCTTTTTTTGATAGTCTTGTAATCATGTTATTGATAAGAGTTTTACTGCGGACATCGCAATGATGCTATTGTGAAATAAGGGTGGCATGAAAAAATCACCGTCATGGATTACTATGAATGAGCAGTAATTATGCATGAAGCACATCTTTTACTGGATTAATTATAAGGCCAGACGTTTTTATATTATTTCAGAATGAGGAGCATGAAATCACCAGCCTCGAAGACACTCTGCGACTCTGCAATAATATATATGTCACTTCAATGCTAGTGGTGAAATAGCCATACAGTTATACAGTTATTTGTATGCTATACTATCTTATAAGTTCTTCGGCGCCACATAGATATATCATATGTTAATATTCCTTGCTACAAGAATAAATCCAGCAAAAGTGATTGTGATATCAGTACGGCTATAACATTGCTGACATCTATCAAAAAAGCACATATAATCAACAACTTTAGCGACTATTTAACAACCTATCGACAGTTATCAACTATTTACTTTTTCTATTTGTCCTTTTACTCTCTCTCGTTTTTTCTCTTACAATGATCGCCATTTCTTGGCCTCTATTTTTCTTCTAATCATTCACTAACCGACCAAAAAATAGCCTACGTTTGATGACGACTTCTGGGATTCTTTTCCTGCTGTTGTTGACTGGAATAAAATAATAGGTGGTGTTAATAACATAAATAATTGCAATAGTTTCATTGGAAATGGCAACAATAATAATATCAACAGTCCTAACAGCACTACTAGTTCGTCTTCTACCTTAGCTAAGGTGTCTACTACTGGATCTAAAACCTCTATTGCTTCAAGTGCAAACAATCCAAAAGGTAGTACCAAAACTCCTTCTATTACTACTGCTGGTGCTTCCACAGCCAATAAAGCTAACGTTGGTTCTAATACTTCTTCCTCTTCCGTTGCTACAAGGAGTGATATCAATAATGAAATAGTGAACACTGAATCAAAGCACCAAAGTGTGCTAAGTAGTGGAAATAGCAAGAATAATGGTAATGGTAAAGTTCCCGGACTTTCTAAGAAAGTTTCTGGGAAATCCGGAAATGATGAAAACGCAATGCCAATTATTTCTTCCGGTATTCCCACCAACAATAAGATCTCTTCCGTTATTCCTTCCTCTGGCTCATTTGTTGGTCCAAAGCAATTGAATAAAGCAATGCAAACCAAACTAATTGCGCTAAAGAAGTTATTGTCAAAACGTGGTTCTGGTATTTCTACTGTTAGTAGATCTGCCATGATTGCCGCTTTGTTGTCGACGGAATCTAAATCCGTTCAAGACGCTTATCATTTCATCCGTTATTTCCAATTATCCGATTCTGGTTACTTGGTTGCTAGATTAAGTAAACAGAAAACCGGAGATAATATTAAATTAATCGGAATGGATAATGTAGAGAACATTTCATGCTATTTGGATTCATTGTTATTTGCAATGTTTGCAAAACTTGAATCATTTGAGCCCGTCTTATATTTGGATTCTAAAACTGAATTAATACCTGAACGAAGAAGGTTAGCTGCAATGCTACGAGTTTATGTATCAATGCTACGAAGTGGATCTTTGATTACCAAAGAGATAACTAGAGCTCTATTTAAAGTTATGTATCAAAACGGATTCGCCGAAGCTTTAGAAGGGCATCGGCAACAGGAAGATGTTTGTCAAGTATTTGATTTTCTTATGGGAATACTGGAAATGCCTATGCTAAGTTTGAGAGTCGATATACAACATGGAGGAAAAGAAGTAGCAGCGGATGATCATAAGGTTGTCCAAGAGCGTTTATTATATATTCCGATTCCGGAGGTACCGGAAGAACAAGAAGAGCAGAAGATTGAAACCAAAGTATCGGATAATGACATGGTAAGTGAGAAAGTGGAAACAATCAAAGRCTACAAGATCAAGATATCTCCCGAAACCCAGGAGAAAACAATTTCAACTAATAAGCAAAAGTTGGAAGCGGAATTAGACACAGAAGCGGTTAACGCTCCGAATACATTGGAAGCAACTGCTTCTGAGTGCGACACCGAAGAGGTTTCCAAAAGCGCTGGCGCAACCGGAATCTCTTGCGAGACTAGTTTCGGTTTTTCTTCGGATAAATTGCCCAAGGCGGAACCGATCATTTCACTGGAAGAATGCTTAGAAAAATACTTTGCTAACTCTATTAACGTCAAGCGCCAATTAGAGCGCAGATCTACAATGCTCCGGGAAACCTCGGGACTTCTGGCTTCCAAATTAGGACACAGCTCTGAAACTTTAGCCTTCGGAAGAAATTCCGGAGATAATAGTGATAACATTTCGATAGGAGTCGGAAGCCAGTATGAATTTACTATTGATGATATGGACGGAAGTAGAGATAGTTTCGATAAAGAAAGTTCAAACATGGCCAACTGGGGTGCTAGATCTCCCGTTTTGAGAAATCTCAGTAAAGCAGGGCTATCATTATCTCCGAGATCGAGATCTCCACTTTCTACTAGCTCTAATGACGAAGATACGTCGGAAATCTCCTTAACAACCAAAGTTTCCGAAATACAAGTATCCCAAGTGCCCCAAGTGTCTCAAGCATCTCAAGCYTCACATGCATCAGACTCATATTCTCGGCACATTTCAAAACCATATTTACCTTCCAGATCATCAAACCTTAATCCTCAAAATTCTTTCCGCTCGTCAATACAATCATTCCGTTCCGATACCGAAGTTTCTTTACCTGCCTGGATGTTTTTACAATTACTACCCTTTTATTCTGACCTCAACCCTGAATCTCGCTCYGCTAGACATTTTGCAGCTAAAAGACCTATTTTGGTTATTGGGCTTATGCGGTATACTTGGACATCCGATGGTAAACCTAAGAAGAATAGCCGGCAGGTTGACATACCGAAAGTGATTTATTTGCCGAGCTTTATAGCTGAAGATGACGAATCCCGGCAAGATTTCAAGCTTATTTTGGAATCAGCCATTTGTCATCGTGGTAAAACTATATCGTCTGGTCATTATGTTACAGTTGTAGCTGATAGGGATGGAACATGGACTGAAAATAATAACGGAAGCAATGGAAGTAGTAACGGAGAAAATCTCGGGAAAAGATGTTCACGTGGTTCCAATGGTTCCGGAAGTTCGTCTACAGCTTCTGCTTCAGCATCCATGTTTACAGCTACTTCGGTTGAACCACAGTGGATACTTTTTGATGATTTAAAGCCTGCGGGAGAAAAAATAGTTCCCGTTGATTACGAAACCGTGATGAAGAAAGAGATGCCATATCTTTTGTTTTACCGAATGGTTCCGATGGAACAAATTGATTACTGTAAGGTATTTTCCACTGAAAATAGTGGAAATAATAGCAAACGTGATAGTGTCAGTTCAGAAAAAGGGAATGATGGGGTGAAAACAGGAGAAAATATCGCAGGTAGTAGCAACTCTACTAGTACGAATATCATACAAAATCACAAGACTGTTTCGAATGCTGAGAACAATGATGAAAGAGGTCGCACCAGTCATAATGTGTTTAAAGAGAATGATGGAAATAGTGATAACCATAAGAAGAAAGGGAAAGAGAGAAACGGAGAAAATAACGTTGATTGGTCTGCATTCAGGAATAAATTTCGGGGCTCAAATCGAAGTAGAAGTCGAGACAAATTTGAAGACCGCAAAGAAAGTGCTGCATCCGATAGTGATGGTGTAGCCAAGGCTTCTCTTATTTCGGAAATAACACCTGGTTCGTGTTCCGGCATTTCTTCCGCTTTACATAATAATCCCACTGCACCTTCAGGTATTGATATATTGGAGATAACACAAGAGTCTAGTAAAAAGAAAAGATGGTTTGATTCTTCCAGTACGTTTAAGAAAACACCGCCATCAACGAACAGAGCGGAAGATCCGGGAGATATTATGCATTTGTATCATTGGATCCGAAATACCGAGGCAGGTGAAATAAGCGAACCAAATATTTACGGAAATCTTAACGGAACTACTGGCAGTAATGAAAACGATGGTTCAATTGTACTAAATGGAAATAATGGAAATAATATRGGAAAGCTCTTGAGCAAAGGAGCTGGTGATATTGGAAACAATGTGATGAGTGATAATAGCAGACATTATGGACACAACGGAAATAATGAACAATCGGGATCTCGAGTTGGAGATAATAATACAATTAAGATGGAACCTTCTGCCACAGCGCCCGTACCATCATCATCATCGGAATGGAGATGGTTTTGGAAAAAGAAGAAGCCTTAGTACTGTAACCTCATCGGTGTTATTTATGTTACTCTCCTGTCGAGTGATACCGGGGAAGATACCGGATCAAATATTTACACAGCAAAATATATATACTTATAGTATATCTAATTATTACATGGCACTGTACCACTATAGAGAAGCATGATCCTCGAAGAAGTGCTAAACATGATACCGGAGATTATAAAATCTCAAGGCTATAAAAMTATAAAATCCGCTATCTTATCCTAGTATTCTGATTGTATARTCATTATCCACTCACATCCTTGAAACATACTAAAACGCCACAAAGAACTTGGGAAAATACAACTTTCATCATCTCCAATCTTATATGAATTCTTCTACTTCCTCATTTAGCATACTTCTTTGATATAAATTCGGCTTTGAGTTGAATCCTTTCCACAGTTGTTCCGGAAGCCGMTTTCGTCTTTTGCTCATTGATTACTCTTCTGGTGGATCTCATTTATATTTTGTTCTAAAGTTTCCGTCAGCGGCTCTACGAAGCTTAAACCAATTGAGGAATCATTCTTTTGAAACCAATCAAAGAGGGAAAAATAATCTGCATTTGGATCCGACATCCCTAATTCGTCCATTTCCATAGAACTTAGGTTGTTTGTAATTGAGCTAGGATTTAAGTTTGCTCCCCCCGGTCCGTTAAGGGTAAAATCCATAGATATATTATCTCCACTATTAGCATTAATGTTAGAATTATGAATAGCATTAGTTCCTATTTGTTCTGATGACACGTCAATAGGGACCACTGAAGTTGATAGTGGAACTGGACTAGAGTAGAGTCCGTTATGTTTTCCGTTATGTTCTAGTATCATTTCCGATTCCTCCCTACTAGGATTATTTCTGGTATTCAGTACGCTAGGATGAATACTGTTGTCTCGTACTTCTCTCGTTGTTATTTTTTCCGCTTCTGGTTCCACTTCTGGTGTCAGCTCGGTTGCTGTTACACTTCCATTATCGGCATCCGAATTACCCTTTTCAGTCATTTTTTCATAGAGATAATACAAGATTGCCGAATATCGAGTACACAAATGTAACTCATCTATTGCAGCTTCTTTTAGAGTTTGAGCCGCTCGTAGAATTATCGGACATATATCCTCACTTGAAACAGCAATAAAAGATAATGCCGATTTGACAGAATTGTTCCGTTCCATTCCGTTGGTTCCCTTCCCACTAAAATCTCCATTTCCGAAACTCTCTGGAATAAACGTTTGATAACATTTAACCAAAAACGCAACTGATCGTACTATCCGTTTAACCCATCTAACAGGCATCCATTTCAACATCTTCATCCGATTCATCCTAGTAGCCACTTCTATGCATTCAGTGCCTGCTTTATATGCCATTTCAATATACCGAGCTGTTTTCTGAATTTCTTCAAACCGGAGCCTCATTCCGGTTTCTCCCGAAGTAACGGATAATGCTAACGAATATATATATAAACATGTATAATGGTAATCAAAAATAACGGATTCTCGGTCAACAACTGATTCAACCGCATATTTCCGTTGTTCTGATATTATACTATTGTATCGTTTATGCCATTGATCTAATGTTGATGATAATAGATCCAAAATAGTTAAGTACTGTCTCGATGAGCCTGATATTTCAGCTTCAGGAGCATAAATTGTTTGATAGGCCCTTTGAACAATTTGTAACATCTCTAGTTTAGCTTTACTTATAGTATCGAAACGAAGTTTTGAACTAAATTCAGAAGAAATATCTGAGGAAATGGGATCCGGGGAAATTTCGGAAGATATATCAGAAGTAATTCCGGAAGACATGTCAATTCTATCTGTCCCATTACCAGTGCTATCATCATATTCAGTAGACCCTTTTCTTGCACTCTTTTTAGGTCTCTCGGTTGTCCCCCTTTCGTTATCATCCTCATCTTCATTATTATGATGACGATCATCATTATCATCGCTATCATCTCCAAAATCAATCTCTCCAACAGATTCTAATAGCATACTTCGTTGAGCCATTCCAATAGCCTGGTAAGTTTCCGAAATATGAGTAGCTAAGAAGATCTTGGCACTATTCTTAATAAATCTCATATCTTGAGCTAGTCTAATAGCAGTGCCTATCATCATCCAAGCCATACGATCACTTCGTCTAGCAGCTCCTARTCCTGTAAATTGTTCCGAAGGGTATGTTGATGCTACTCCCATATTTCCGAAATCGCTTTGTCGAGAATGAATGGCTCTCGGATTCCATTCTGTAAATAATAAGAAAGCATAAACCGTTCCTATAGAACGAGTAGAAGCTTCCGCCCAAACTGATTGAGAAATCATTTGTTGACATAAAACCCAAAGTTTATCATGAACTACAACGTTTCGGTTTGATTTTGAGCACGTAGAAGATCTGCATTTAGGACATAAGTTCGGTAAACTTATCTCATTAGTATCCAGTTCAGCTTCCGTTTTCTTCCTGTGGTCAAAGAAATTCCGATCCCGATTTCGGGATTTCTCAGACCGGGATCCGGAATTAGACTCTTCGTTCAAACATCCATATCTGGAAGCTATAGTTAGAATAGTGCATAGTAAAATTGGATAGTCCATTAAGGCCGGTAAGCTGTGCATCTGTTGAGGAATGTAGGGATAAAACGGATGTAAAACTTTGAAAAACAGTTCAACCAATTCCAAAGCTTCGGAATCGGATAAGAGTTCGTCAACAGGACTAATTGTTAAAATTTTATTAGGTTTCCTTTGAGATTTGAGGYTTTTCGGTTCGTCGTTAAGGTCACCTGAGTGTATCATAGAATCCGGAGATTGTGCCGAATTGATTGCGGGAAGGACTATATGCTTTCTGTCATTCCTGCCGCTATTCAAACCATTAGAAATTAAATTTGAGGTACTTATAATATCATTGTTGTTATTACTATAATTGTCATTATTCTGATTTAGTCCAGGAGTTGGCACTGGATCTAATTTCATTACTGTTCCTGCTGCTCTAGCAAGAAATTCTAGCGCATCCCGCGTAGTTTCCAATTTCTCGGTTCCGAGACTTCCTTGCCCTTGTTTGATTCCGTTATTGCTTCCGTCGATGCTCATTGAAATAAGGTTCGGTGTAGGAAGAGTTCCGTTCGGCGCATAGTTTATATTGAATGATTGTTGGATAACTAATGGTGTCTGGTTTGCACCAATAGAATGTTGGAGTTTTGACCCACAGTTCGGCATAGATCCTAGCCTATTTAACCTTTTCCGAGTTTTCCCAGCAATAACATTCGAAACCCCTCCCCTCCGAGATTCCGTGAAATAACACTCTTTTCTTTCACGTTTACATCTGGCGCATGGAGGATCATGTGGATTTGAAAGCGGACCAAGATCACACCGAACTTTTCTCATTCGACAATTTACACATGCTTTATATGATCTTTTGAAAGATTGATTAGCCGACGATCGGCTTCTGCTTGCTTCATTTGATACAGTTCTAACAAGTACACCTGGGTCATCAGAATTCTCGGAAGGCAAAGTTCTGATAATTGTATTGGAACTAGTTTGAGGTTCCAAAAACTGCCGATTGTAATTAAACGGAGCTGAGAAATAAGCCGAGTTTGAGTTTGATTCTAATTGTGAGATTGGTGGAAGAATTGGAACCGAAGTAACGGAAGGAATGGTTGTCGAGAGACTAGGTTGATTGCCCAATGAACCACTAGGCTTTCGCATATCATTTTCAGTCAATTGGGGCATTTTGTATAACCAACATGAAGTTTCAGAACGGAAAAGTCTTCCAGATTATGTATTTGTTAAGGTTTATAGTTGTCTGAGAGATTGTTGGATTGTTTAGGGGCCGAGATGTGCTCCGTTCCCAAGTTTCTAATTTGTAGATAAGGAAATCATTTCGGTAAAGGACGGTTACGGATGAAAAAGTGAACAGGAAAAAGTTTGATCTTAAAATATGATTACGTGATATAATATTCCGAAAGGGTATAATTATCAATAAGGTTTCTCTTGGTCAAGATGCCAGKGCAATTTCCTCATTCACACTGTTAGGGCCTTTTAGGGTCTTTCAGGGTCCTATATAAAACTGGCGAATTGCATTGTCTTACAGAATAGAAGAACTGAAGAGGATCATTTTGGAGTTTATTTCTTTTTGAAAATAATATAATGCTTTACATATAACTAGAGCCAATAATCAATTTAGATCAGGTAAACCGAAGTCAAGCGAAATTTCATATTAAATGTTAATGCCCAACAAAAATCAGTCAAGCTTGTTAAGAAATACGGACTCCAAGTAGTTACTCGTCTGACACCTATTTAATCTACCTAGKTAATACATGAACTTCCCTTCCATCAATAATATTAAGATATTTTGTTGATTTCTACTAGAAGTCTGATATTTTGAGATGATGAAAGGAGCCGTTGTAACCTTAAATACTGCCAGATAGAGATGCCATGTTAACGTAGAGAGATTAATTCATTGTAGTTTCACTCTTTATCACTTATTCTTACCTCATGCCCCGTATAATATACGAAAATGTGTCCTAATTTGGAATGGGTTACCTAAATGAATGTTTATGTCAAACATKGAGGAAGCGCACGAAGAACACTAGGTGAAATCATTATATTAAGATAACCCTTAATTAAGATAAAGTTGAGGCTAAAACTATCCTACTTCCCTATTAGGCAAGTAAATAATGTAAAGTTTGATTAAATAAAGTTTTAGAAATCTCAACTTATTATCGTTCACTTTACTTAGAGTTTTGAAATATGTATATCTTTCAAATTCCTGACAGGTACATTTAAGTTGAGACTATAAACTAATCTCCTTAAGTTACTGTTCATGCCTGAATTTTAATCTATGTCCTTKGATCCTTCTTGATAGTTTATGAAGTTAATTTTTGCCTGATGCTCAATCCAAAATCATAGAGCAGTCAGTTCAATTTAACAACCGTAGGAAGGAAGAGTTATGCAAGAACAATCCTAAGTATCCCATTGTTTTTCAAAGCATAATCGGAAGAAAATTCTTACAGGGTTCAATCATAATTTCTTAAAACTTTATTTGTTAATAATTCAGGAATTAAAGTATCTAACCATACCCTAGCGTTGCGACGGTTAGAATCACACTCTTGAAATAAACGCATACCTCCTTAAGATTTTCAGCTTCATATGCTACTAGGGAATTCAGGTTTATTTGAAAGAGACAAATAAATGTAATTTAAATGAGTAKGGAAAGCAACTTCAGGTCTGAAATCTTCTCTTTAAACTAATTTTCTTTTCTGAAATTAAAATTGAAYAATCCAGAATGTGGATTTTAAACAAGGAGTCTTGTCCACATTACTTTCTTACTCACTAAGACAAGATTCTACCACACAATATAGCTTTCGTAGTATATTTCTCAAACTATCTGCACCATCTCATCCTTAACAAGAATTCAATTACTTCCAAAAGCTACTACCGTCATWACATTTGTTATAAGACTTTCAGGCAGGTTCTTTCAATAATCAATTTTTTAACGGCAACATCAATTCCAAAATCAAGGGTTAGAAAAATCTAGTGCAATGTCGAATATCATTGATATTTAAACTCAAGAAACATAAACAGACTTGAGTGGAATAATCCTCAACAGGTTTTCAAACTAGTTTCGCCGAGTTCCATAAGGCTTTCCAAAGATTCTTGGTCGGGTGATGTCTTCTGAATACAACACACATTGGAACTAGCTGGATTGAGCTTAAACTCCCACATTCATACAAGATTACTTGTCTAAAAAGTCTAAGACTCTTTTGACAGCAATCGTGATTTGTTAATTAGCATATTATCAYTGCAATTGTTAGATTTGTATTAAATTTAAACGACACTAAGCATGCTGCCCATTCTCAATCTCCAGAGTTAGGAGAGAGAAGTAACTGAAACTCCTTTGACTCGGTTTTATAGACCTTTTGAATATGGTTTCAAATATGGCATACCCAAAAAATGCTCGAGGAATGTAATTTACTAAAGATACCTTAAGTTTCGGTGCATTTTTATTCGAGAGTGTGCAACTATTGCAAATATACTGCCAMTAATGCTTATATTCCCAACTAGACTGTGAGACTGAAGTTTGAATTCAATAAGGAAACCTTTGACAGCAACTTATACATTGAACCAGGATAACAGGTCAACCATCGTCTTTCATTGGAGGGATCAGTAAGATTAATATTTGTTGGCTAAGTGTAATTTTCTCGAAAAGAGTAGTTTTGCCATGATTCAGAATAGTAAAGAGCTCTTGGCATCATATGGTTTGCCAGGTTAATGGCGGGCAACAAGTAGTAATTAAAAAATGATTTCACTTTACATAAAGTAAAAATATTTTCYACAAGAACTTATTGTATAAAATGACGAACGATTTAGTAACATATTCATCATAAGTTTTTGAAGATACGTATGATACAACATTTGTAGGTGAATGAGCAAGAAACTTGTTCATTTTCTTTATGATATCGCTATAATACTTTAAGCCAAATACAAAATACTCGAGTTCTTTCTGATTGGAATTTGATTTATTGTTGATTCTAGAGTTAAGAAATAAAAGATAGTAATATTTGGTTGACCTGGCAGAAGATGATCATTTGAAGCGCTAAGTCTTTATGTTTTAACATATWGGTTTTCATCAAATGAAATGGACTTAATGAAACTATTCTGATGAGGACTTGGCAACCACCAAATTGGATTTAACTCAAGATATATATTGCTGAATTTGATACTTGTTTTAGTTATTTCCTCAATGGCTCAGTTCACTGATCATTTAGGAAATGCACTAGGTTGGACCATTTGAGAGTGAGCTTTATTAGAAACAGGATGCTCACAATAGAAGCTGGATGCTGAAGAATAAATGAGCTTCTGAACCAAAAAATTGAAGTACTTTTTCGTAGGTGCTATAATTGTTTTATCAGAACTTAATTCACAATTAACATATTGAAACTCTCTAGTGTTATTACGCATTGCTTCATATTCCTTATATGAAGCAAGAACCCAATATAGTATTATAGTTAGATTATAGATATACCTGTTAAAAGGGTTAGAATTATGATTACATAGTATTACACTAATACAAAGGTCTTACTAAATATAATATAAGATAGAACATAAACTATAATAAACTACAATAAACTATTATAAGGTGTTATAGAGTGTTATAGGGTGTTATAAACTATAATAAGATATCATAAGAAGTTATTAGTTTATTAACTTCAAAGTATTAATAGGATATATCAGTTTAGCAAATACTTTAATTCACACCGTCCTGATAGATAGGTCGAAAGAAGAAAATTAAATTCCCAATCAAATCTAAGTCAAAATCAAAGTTAGTTTTGAGTCCTTTCTTTCTATAATGAACTAGAAACCAACCTTCAAAATATACCCCATACTTCGAATCATTGCTGTTGCAATTCAACTTGTTACGTTTGAATATGCTCAATCTCATACTTATTTTTTTTCTTCTATGGTTTGAGTTCAAATGCTGAATTATTCAAGTTAAAGAATGAGATCCTTTTATTTAACATTTGAAAACAACTTCTGAAATCAGTATTGATGGATTGAAGTAAAATTTGTTGCGAGAATTACTAATCACCTTAGCAGTAAACTTGCTAATGAGTACCAACTGACGTCTCTATGTTYACTCCAACAAGATAAACTTTCATCAGTATTTGAACAGCAATCAATTATTAGGAGCCCGAGATATTCTAGCCTCCAAACTTGACCAATTGTTTTGGTTTCCAGAAAGTCAGCATTCATTCATTTACCTTATTGTCAACTAGATTTATTTGCTTCAAGAAGCTAATATTCCTTAAGACTTTGGAAAACCCCATACTACCATTTCGGGATTGAAGCATGTGAAACATGCTAACTTACTTTAAACCTTAAATTATTTTACAAAAGTGGCAATCAAAAAAATCTGTGTGATAAGCTTAAGGTTTTAGTTAACTCGAAAACTAATATACTGAAATAAACTTCCCTATCAATATACAAGTATGCGGAGGTAGTGCTCATATGGCACATTAAAATCAGACAAATGTAGGGTTCTTTAGTAAGTTATATGACAGTATCATAATTATAAGTATATCTCACTATAACAATTTGAGCTAATTCTTAACTAAACTTGAAACTGCACCTTCGTTCCAGCGTTGAAAACAAAATCTTACTTTCCTTTCTGTTTAGAGTTAGAATATTAAGTTAAACTCGTTTAGTTTAATTATTTCCCAATTCTCTTACGAAATCTATCGTCATATTTTGTATGGTTCTGAGAAATTTAAGATTAGCATTTTTAACTTCTTTGCCTTTTGAAGGTATTGTTGCAAGCATGATTCCGATGAGCAAACCAAAACATCTGCTCATTAGATCTCGGGGGTTTCTGGGTTCCAAGCTCTATTGAATACAAAATCATCACATAAGATCGATGAAATCGAGGAATGTTCCTTTTTTTCCGTAAATTAAGCCGCTCATTTAACTCGCCAATAAACAGTACTTTATAACTATTCGAAGGATATCGTTGTGATAATTTCTCTTTAAAGATAACAACATTAACAATCTTACTGTAATTTTCGGCAAGAGAAGAGTCTTCTCAAATTATTGTAAAGCAACATTATTRTTGGTCTTTCCATCAGCTGTATGTGACATCATTTGGGAAAAGTCTTTATAGCTCAGGAACAACACAAGAATTGAAAACTTTCAGAATTATACAACAGAAACTTTTTATAGCTACATTCCAAAAATTCAACCCAAATAGACCACCTTAGGTGAATCCAAACTACTTATTTGAGTCGTCATTGTTTTTACGTTCTCTTAGCAATACCATTTGGAAGAAACATTGGCTAATGTCAATATGTGAACAAATTTACCTAAAGGTTTCTAAAGATAGCTTTATACTTTTTGTATTTGTCTCCATAATCGGGATCTGAAAGTATTGTACTGAAACGATAAAAACCGTAAAGAACAAACGTTAAATTGAGTTACAGGATGATTTGGTCAAGTTTAAGATGCACTAATGCAGAACTCAAATGGGTATATAACAATTATAATACTAATTTGGCTAACTCTCAACGCTATTTGACTTCAAGTAATCTCTTACTACTCGAAAAGGAAACTTAGGGCTAACTCTTTGTTTTACGAGCACAAAGGTGCACATTGATGGTAGTAATTACAATTGATTGTTCTCAGTTCACTGACTATATATCGTCATAGTACCTTATATACTACTTTGTCTTATTATACTGAAGAGAAGTAGTTAATTGATCACCAGATTAGAAAAGAAAAAAAATACATCCCTTAGTACCAAGAAACGATTAGAATCACAAGCAACCAGTGAAAAATCTAGTGATCAATCATCAACTGACTCGCAAGAAAATAAACATGTAGTGAAATGAATATTATTCCTTAAATGACGAACCATTTATAAGACGTCTAGAACCTTTTGTATATGTCGTGAGCTCATTCAAATATCTTAGTAAAGTAGTGAAAATGGACTAAATATATGGCTACATAATGCTTTAGGGAACATACTRACCACTAATCCATCAAGAACTGATGGAATCTACAAGAGGGTTCACTAAAGTTAAACGAAAACATTACCGTTTTGTATCACTAAATCCAAAGTAGGCAAGACTTAGTTCGAAATTGGATTCTTCAGAATGCCTAAAGTAATATGAACCATTCCACTTCTAGTAAGTGAATGTTTCTGAGCAACTCCCTTTTGCTGCTGTTGAAATTTGACGTTCTGAGTGAAAAGGAAGTTACACGGAGGTTGAAATTCCTCATTCTTCAGAACCGGTATATATAGACTCGTATACATCCCAGCAACATCCAGTATGAAAAATCAATAATCTTCGAAATATCAAGTTGAGAATCAAAACCAATTAGAGACTAATAATAGACGGTAAAGGTTTCTCCAATCACACAGAATAATCCACCTATATATAGTCTTTTTATTAGGAGAACTATACTGTGGAGATTGGTAAGCTTGCAGTGAGAGAGAAAAATGATCTTGCAACGATTATTGATACATATACTTCTTTTAGGGGTTTGTGCATCGGTACTTGCTGCACCATTGATCGCAAAACGGCAAGTCTTTGATATTGATCTTTTGGGTAATAAATGCGATGAAAATGATATCTTGACTCCAATTCAAAATCTTCTCGATTTTTTCCTTGGTCAAGATTTCAGAGTTACACCGTTGAGTTATACTATCACAAATCTTGACCAAAGAGAAGTAACCGTCACTATCGAAGTAAGACCAAATACCCTTTTAGGAATCAACGGCAATAGGTATAGGACGGTATCTTATGAGCAAGGCGGAGTTTCAACAACTGTTTTCACCMGGTCATCGTGCCTCGGTGGGCTGATAGGTGGTATTTTAAATGACAATAGAGTTATTTTCGATGCACCAATGGTGGTGGATGAAAACGGATGTCTCCCAGATTATAATGTCGATATCGAACTTTACCCTGTAACTTGTTTCCTAGGATCGAATTCGCTTTACAGTCTTGAAATTGGATGTAACGAAGGAGCTAGCTTTCCATCATATTGCATACCCGAACTACAGCAAATGATACAAGAAAATGAACAAACTGCAGAAACCACGGTAGATTCTACTACCATTCAAAACGAAGTCACAACAACCAATCCCACTGATGTCACTGATASTACTGATGCAACTGACGGTACTGGTATCACTGATGCTACTGATGGAACCGATGTAACTGACACAACTGATGCTACTGATGGAACCGACGCAACTGATGGAACCGATATCACTGATGGAACCGACGTAACTGATGCTACTGACGATACCGATATCACTGACGCAACTGA